>LQNS02278091.1:36948949-36960470 GCA_001587735.2 Parhyale hawaiensis | reverse complement strand
AAGTACTGCATCTGCAGTGCTTGACCTCTGACGGAAACCAAATTGGTGGGGAGACAATAGATTGTTTGAGGTGAGGTACTGCGAAAGACGACGGTACATGAGTTTCTCGTATATTTTGGATAAAATAGGTCGAAGCCATCCGCAACATTCCTACACTTCGAATGGAAAGCTCTTTCGGAAATCCTCGTCGACATTGCCAATGTACGATGCCTACAATCTGGTCAAATGCGCAATCCCATTTAAATAATGTAAAGTAAACTAAAATTCAATTCGTACGATACATGCCGTCCGTACGATAGGAACAAGTGTGCACCTACAGTACCTCAAACCTCGATCAAAATGCCTCCTTCGGCTATATCCTCTACCCCCTTACACTGCCTCAACATCTCGGCTGTTGGTCGTATAATAGAAAGTTCAAATTAACACGCCAAAAAAAGCCCAAATTAAATTCTCCTGACCTCAACTACAATTTTACACTGCGTTAAACACTATAAAGCACGTTGCCACGATGCACGCCACACAAACCGAAAAGGGAAATTGAAACACAGTAAATTCTATGTAAAAGATTTTTTTATAAAATTTTTGCGTGACAATTTTCTTCGAAGGGTAATGCTGACTCGTTCCAAAACATTTAAGCTTTCAATTATCGTTTAACGTTGAGTACAAATTTTGTTAAATAACACTACTAAAAAATATTTAAACGCAATAAATGGACAACACTTGAATCCAGTAAAAAACTTATTATAAATCCATAAAGCCTAACCTGTCAAGCTTGAATTGAATACAAAACTAAAAAGGAATTAACGTTCACCAAAAACAGAAATAATCAACAACCGGTCATCAAACGCGACCTCTCCGTCCCCACAGGCAGCGACAGAAAATTTTCAAGCCGAAAGAATAAGACGTCTTCTCCTCGCCACTGGTTCCTCAGCATGTAGATAGGTTTGTATAATTAGACGCCCGCAGCAACGAAACGATCCAATAAAAACGCTTCTGGTAAGAATAGCACAGCGCATCTTCTATTCGCTGCACCAGAGACTGCGCCTTCAGTGTAGTTTTAAAGAAGAACCACGGTACAAGCTAAAATGTTTGAAAAAAACATTTAAGGAAACTGTCTTACACATGCTATTAAATATTCTTTCAATTATAATTCTTTCTTTCTATCGAAGTTTGGTATACATATAAATTTGTCCTATTTGAAGAAGAACTTCCAACAACGTTATAACTATTCTCATATGAAGGAAATTTATTACCATGAACCCATCTCTTCAATTGCAAAACAAACTTTAAGAAATTGTGCATAGGTGCGACGACGCTGCAATAGAAACGGACGATGAACCTTCTGTTCATACACTGAAACCACAAAAGTAAATTATCTGTAATCATTCAAATTTTTTAATCGATTAATGTCAATCTCCCGTTCTTATCGATATTCTTCCCATGTCAGGAAACCCACCTACAGTAAATATGCCCCTAATGCATTCAGAAATTTTTAGTAAAAGAGTTCGAAAATTCAAAGTTAAATTTAGTAATAAACATAACCAGGAATATCAAATCGGTTTCAACATCCAATCATCGCTGATACAGTTACGAATGTCTTTTCCAAAAAATATAATAAAACTCAGAATGTAATACTACTTAATTATTATGTGCTGCACTTCACTTCTCCTTTTTAGCTGAAGAAAAAAAAACATTCGAACCATTTAATGAATAGATACATCAAAAACTAGCTTGTAACTTAACCATTACAACCCAATTGATAACGTTCAGTCAACAATCCATAATTCCGTATTACAGGATAAAACTCTACGCAAACGAACGATGCCTTTCTTAATTTCGACCAAACAAAATTGTCAAATCGTCAAGCTTGGCCCAACATTTCAATGCACACGTAAGTGTCGAACAGGAACGAAAAGGATATGAATCAAGACATCCCAAAATTTGCAGTACCCTCACGATACAGTTTCTAGAAGCTGCACGAAAACAAAATGAATGTTTAAAAATTCTATTGCTGCTTTCTCCGGCAGCTTTAATTCACCATGCATAAACTCAGCTAATGAATATTTGGTTTTATCTTCAAGTTTATGAATAAAATTTGAAAATGTCAGTTTCCTGTGGCTGTAAGTAGTAATACAGTTGGCATTACCTCCCACAATACGTACAAACTTCTTCTTAAAGCAGAAAAACACACGATATGTAATATGTCGATAGAAACGATAATTTCATACATGAAAATGTCCCTACCCAAGATCTATCTCATACGAACAGCAAGTCGTAAAAGAAAAATAAGAAAAAAAAGTAATCGCAACCACAAAATGACATCGGGAACAAGCAAACTGCACAAAAAACAAACTAGCCCTGTGCATTAGCTGCTTGATCCATTAGCTGCGCTTCGAACTCTTTACTTTACACAACCATTAGCCTCTCGCGGTAGTTTTTTACTTTTTCGAAGCTTGTTTCTATACTAGAAAAATTTTGGCTGCACCAGTCGAATTCAGTGCTCAATGTTAATGGTACAATTTCTACAGTCATGATTTTATATCCTCTGTGCAACATCTATGGCATAATAGGCGCAGGTATATCGCCCGCTGCGTCAAGGTAGTTGCACAGTGCTTCCTTGAATGCAACCGGGCACTTGTTTACTGAACTCGCTACCTGAGCCTATATAAAGCTAAAATCGTTCATGGGCAGTAGTAACTTTCTAACTGCGCCGTAAATCAAACGCTTAAAAAGCTTTACAAAAGACTCTACCAAAGGACCCAATCGAACTACAACCCTTGTAATACTAGTCAAACCTAACGTTGCGTATATTGTGTATATCCAAATACAGCTCAGTATCTACGTGTTTTAGGTCAGTTATCACATTAGATGCTGCAACAAGCTGGGATCCCATGTCTGAAAGCAACAGCTCAGAATCCCATATTCCAACGCTTAAAGCTCAAAATCTTTGAGAAATTCCTGCACAAATGAATCTGCGGGCAACTTCAAATTTATGACTACACCACAAGCAGGTAATGCAAAGAACCCACACCTGCACGGTCTTTTTATCTTCCTCCACAAAGTACGCGCCAAAATGGTCTAAAATCAAGTACCGATAATGAACAGAAGAAGGATCGGCTCTGAATCCCTGTAAAAGAACTGATTAAATTTCATTTTGCGCGCGTTCAATCGGAGACAATAAGCGCAGCTTTAAAAGAGTTTCTTGGCCACCGTAAACTGTTGAGAAAGATAGAAAGTGCAAAATTCCATCAGCACTGAATAACACCCTGCATGATTCATACGTTGGTGTATGTATATCTGACATAATAGAAATCAAAGAACTGGATTTCGAAATAACTCTTCAAAAGTATACTTAAGTAATCTTTCCATCTGTCAAATTTTGTGTGCACTCGTATGATACCTTCGTTGTCCAGAAACAAATTCAACTAACTAGATTAAGTACTTCTTTTAACTTAAGCCTCAATAAAGTACTCGTGAAGTTCTAAAAATTATTTCTTTGGTCATCTGAGACAATTTTCTATGAAGCCTGAGCATAGAAATTTGTACTAAAAAACCCAAACGTTTTGAAACAAGCAAATTTTACAGGATACTTCTTTTTTAGCCAAGCTTTCAAACAATCAATGTACATAAACACAGTTCTAAACACGGAAACTAATCAATAAAAGCTAAAATAGCAATCGGAAGAAACGAAGAGCTCTTTCAGAGCTGCAGCCACCACTGTGCCCACATTCAAATGCTCAGGAAAATTTCGCGTCAAAGACGCACTCTCTACAAACAAATCAGGCACTATGAATGACAAAAAAATGTGCCTGTTAGCTCAGTGTGATTTCCGCTTAGATATTAGAAGCATGTCGAATAATTAAATTGGCAGAACTGAGTATAGTTCATACGGCGAGTTTACAGACAGCGGTATTTTGTAGCTCTGCAATATGCCCAAATTGAACCTTTGATGATACTTTGGACGAAGTCCAGACGACGTTACGCACTCCAAACATCTTGTGCAAAGGTGATGCTGGAATCCGTGACCAACGAGGTGGCTAACACAGAGTGATCCCCACAGTTCACGTAACCGCCTACAACAGGTTTATCAGGCACTTTCAGTAACCATGCTTCCAGTAAATGTTTAAATTTCGCAACGGAAAATTTTTCACACCGACGGCAAATTTGTTTTAAGCGATTTAAGATAAAAAGTTTTCTTTTCCATTTTCTCCAGCTTATGAACATAAAAATTCATCCAATGAAAAGAAACCTCTCATCCGAAACGAGAGAGTTTTTGTACTTTCACTAGAAACACACAATTCCTTCCTGTTGGTTCCTCGTAATTCTACAGTAACGTTTCTACCCCCAAAGCTATAGCGGTAAATTCTAAAACTGGCACACACTTCGTCTCAGGCTACTTCTCACAAATTTATTCTTTACTTGCAAGATACTAGTTTTGCTGGAATGAACACTACCACACCGTACATAATTTCTCTACAATCCGTAAATGCTACAAACCTTTGCCGACTGTCTCATCTGCCTTCGCATCTCTCTATAGAAATATCTGGTGTACTACTTTTCTGCTTACGAATATTTTGCCACTCGTGCATAACTCAGCTGAGAGCAGACCATCCCAACCAATTGATTTATCGCACTAAATGCAATGCTCCACGGACAAGCTCTATGTAACAATGGCCCGCCATTTTGTAGTACATCGTAATTACTGGCAAGAGAGAATACAACTTTGCGTTTCATATTAGCTTTTTTTTATCAAAACGCTAAATGTTGCCTGCTATGCAGTCTGTATCCCTATTCCATCGTAGCCCCAACAATTTAACTTCAAATGAATTTTTTCTGTCGATTCATCGACTTTCTCCTGTAGGATGTATCAGCTTGTAACCAACAGCTATACTTGGAACTATTAAAGTGAGAACATCATGGAAATTGGTTATATACCCTATCTAAATAATGTGGGACGTTAGCAGTTGCAGCGCCGTTGTTCATGTACAGCAGATCCTACAGCTGTCTCTCAAGATCTTTCAGACTGCTCTCGTCGTTCTCTGCATCAAGAATTAACATTTTGAACATCGCCAACGTCAATAGGGCAAGAAAGCAGCAAAAACCGAATGCCAGCCTCAAATTACGATAGGTAATTTCTAGCCTACGTTACTATACCAGCACGTAAGTAACTTGTTCTGGTCTACTCCAAGGAGGTTTATCAAGAAATTCTTGGGTAAATCAAAACATAGCACATAGGCATCGAACCCTGACCCCACTACAGCAGTCACAATTTTCTCATTAAGATTTGCGCCGCACAGCAGTGCTTAGTTTTCAAAAATTATCTTAATTATTTTAGAATCATTTTGGCACATGTTGAATAATCACACAACCCAACATCCGCTTCTTTGTCTAGTCTAAATACGCCGATATGAAGCAAAAACCTACAAGTGGAGTGGTCTTCAAGAAACTTGAGAATGTCTTCAATTTTCTGAATTATCCCCTCCCTTTCCTGCGTGTGAAACACTTTATCGTACATTTTCAGCTTCTCTGGACTGTTTTGCAAGCACTACAAGTTAGACCCTACAATTTACTTACACAGGTGTAAATTTCTACCAGTAGATGAACAACTTGCTGTTCCACAAAAATGGCATCACAAGTGTACCATTTTCGTTTTGAACAGTTTTATCAAAGCAAAACACGCCAATTTTTTATCACTTTCTACGTTTTGCTTTCATAGTAGGTTTCTTCATAATTTAAAACCTGCATAGGCTGATCTTTAAGCAAAGTCTCTATAGCTTTATCCACTACAGATTCTAACCTACCATCATCCCCCACTGTCGCAACCTTTGAGGCTACAGGTGAATATACGGCTTTATGTAGCTCTCTGCAGCACGTAAGAACAGACTTGAGTGCCCCGTCATTTGAGGATTTACTGGCCCTGACAGAAGCATCTCACTTCAAATTTGACAATATTCAACATTGACAAGCAACCTCTCAACACTTCCGCTTAAAAAACACCTTTAAGATTATTTGAGTAGATGGACTGGAGAAAAAATCCAAAGACTTTATCTTGCAGCGGCGGGACCTAAAATGAATTCTGAATCTTCAATTACATTAGAGTCATTCCACAAAAATGAATCCGCCATTTTATAGCCTATAGCTTCGAAGGCTTCCACAACAGTGCCCGAAGCGAGCAATTTCAGTTCAATTTTTATAGTTGGCACGCAAATTGCAACAATAGAATACTCGCACAGCTCTAGTTCCAACTCCACTAGCCTAAAAATAAGATCTTGACTGTGTTGAGCCGTGAAAAGCATGAAAGAATTTGAACTGCACAATCTTCAAGCCTAAAGCATCAGCCACTCGGTCACTGACAAAGTGCGGTTAGCAACCACTGACTCGCATCCCATGTATCACAGAACTGTTACATTTAAAGCTAGAGGTTAACACAATAGAGACTTCTCTCAGCTGGAAACTAGAGTAATTATCTAGCTAAAAAAAACAATGCACACACCTATGCTGCCCGTGCTAACTTCAGACTTTGAATTTCCCTCACCACCATCTAATTTACCCATATTCAATAATATTGCACCACTGCCTTTACTGTCTACAACCAGAAATTAGTCAAACGCAGAACACAAGAAGTTGAAATGAAGCGCGAACAAATACATCTTTTCTCAAATCTATACCAGCACTGATCTGTCTTGTGCGACAAATTTGCGCTCCTCCTACAAGCTTTCAAACCCTGAATCTCTCTTTTCAGCAAAAATTCAAAGGCAAAACATTTGAAAATATCGTGAAAATTTACTTTAGAGCCCATGCCAGTGCAAAGACTACAGTAAGGCTCAGAGTTGCCTTGTTTCTCTTTGCTTCTCGTACGAAACGTTGGCTGCCATGGTGATATTTTCATTCAAAACACCCTTATTACTGCCAGGCACATTATCAAAAAACTTAACCCGTACTTTAGTTAGTTATAGTTAGGAAGTTTAAACCTCCGTTTCCGTGCAGAACGATATCACAGAGGAAAGAGCAAGGGACATAGAGTATGCCAAGAGAAACGGGAAACCCATGCACGAAGGTGCTCCCACCACACAGGATCAACGCGCATGGGAACAGAAAGTCGGGGAAGAAGAGGAAGAAAAGAATAAAGCATGAGCAAGTAGGAGTATGAAATCGGAACCCGTACTTTAGGTTTGCAACAGATTCTATAGCTACAGCATATTTGACCACCGACAATGTTGAACTAACGGAGGTGTCTATATATTAAACTGTTCGTCTCGAGGAGAGGAATGACGTCATGTGAATAAACTTGTGATACGATATGGTGTTACAGAGCTAGGGAAAATAAAAGCTTTTTCAGAGTTCATTTTATTAGTACCTATACTACAGACTCACTCTTGCCGTCCCTGGCTTAGCCACACACACACATTTTGGT
Organism: Parhyale hawaiensis; assembly: GCA_001587735.2. Lineage (NCBI taxonomy): Eukaryota > Metazoa > Arthropoda > Malacostraca > Amphipoda > Hyalidae > Parhyale > Parhyale hawaiensis. Next base: position 36,953,056 of record LQNS02278091.1, on the reverse strand, counting down.
CCACATTCTTGCCATTGCTGCTACGCAAACTGTAAATACTCTGTCCAGTGAATTTTTTCATAGATATTTTCCTGTTATTATAACTTTTATCGTTTATTCATAATTTTTCACAAAAACGTTTATACTTACCAAACTTTTGACACCTGCAACATGTAGAACACCCTTTCATTATCATATCCTGTTACTTTCGCATGTCTATCTATAATAATAAGAACACAATAGGCATTTATGTTACGGTATTTACTCCTTTCATACTTTCTTCAAGATGAACATTTTTTCTTGACGATAAACTTTAAATGACAGCTGTACCTGTCCTAATAAATGCGGAGCTAGTTTTAAAGCAAACTATTTTCGGGTGAAAAAAATAGCCAGAAGCGATGCGTGCGCGGGTTAATTAAGTCGCTTCAAGGACTGAGATATCTGTCTGTAGCAGCATCAAAATGTGTATTTATGTCCGTTAACAAGGGTTTGTTAATATTGGTTAGTTGTATGAACCGTGTCTGCATTACAAAGTTCATTCCTTTAAAAAAAACCTAACCACTACATTTGCATCTACTCGCAAAGTTGAAAATCTCTCCGTATTAGGTATTATAAGAAGATTTAAGCCTCCCTATATAAGTACTAAGCTCTTCTAAGAGAGGAAAAGGAAGAGACATATAGTATGTCGACAGAAAAACGGGGAACCCATGCACGAAGGTGTTCCCACACAGGATCAACGCGCATGGGAACAGCAAGTCGGAAAAGAAAAGGAAGAACAGACAACAGTAAGATCAGTAGGAGTATGGAAGTGTAAGGAAGTAAAGTGGGCACGAAAGACAGACGTCCCGAAGGCTTAGCTAATGGCTAAGGTAACCTACTCGAACCCCCTGGGGGCGCTACTCCTCATAACATAGGACGGGCGAACCTAACATCTCTCCGTATTGTGATCCACTGATCCACTTTACTAATGTACTCATAGGGGTCATCCCCTACGGCAAGGGACTTCTTCGATACTCGACGAATACCATCATACTTTTCTGTAAAAGGAGCGGCAATGGCATCATAACCATATTGTTGTTGTTACGTAGGGAGCGGCTCCGAAAAAGGTCGGGCGTGTAACGGAAGGTACGAGAAAGAAAGCAGGGAACACAAGAAGTCAGTCATAAATAAAGGGGTGTCCCATAGAGAAATAAGGAGGGCGGGACACTCAAACAGGGGATTGGCGATATAAGGAACGTGGTGGCACTCGGAGCAGAAGTCAGAATCCGCTAGTCCGATCCTATAACAATATGACATCGTAACCATTTCCTTGCTTGACAAAGGTATGCACTCTTAAAGTACTCTGGTTCTTAAATATTAAAACTATCACTTCCGCCAAAAAGGTTACGTTTTCCTCATCTTTATCTACGTTCCTGTTTTTTTATGAACAAATTTGAACGAAATTTACAGAGATTGTTACCAATCTATGTTAAAAAAGAAACAAAAAACAAAAAAAACTGAGAGCTCGCAAGAAATTGGCATCAGAAAATGACAGACGAATCTATAACTAAACAGACCTCAAACATTTTTACCAATTTCGCCAACCCAAGGCACTAACGCTAAAACCAAAGCATCCTATACGTCACGTCCCCTGGGGGCACTACTCCCCATAACATAGGCTGGGCGAACCTACTAAGTTAACTATAGCCCATCCTATGCTTTTTGAGGGACACTGGCTACCAACCAGAAATTTTTTGTCTTTATTACTAATTACTATCAAGTACAGAACATATTCTACTGACTATACGGTCCCCTGGGGGCACTACTCCCCATAACATAGGCTGGGCAAATCTACTAACCTAACTAAAGCCCATCCTATGCTTTTTGAGAGACACTTTCAACGAACGAAAAATCTTTCCGTCTTTTTACTTAATTACTAATAAGTGCAGAACACATATCAACTAAGGCTTACAAATATTACAAAAGAAAAATGAAACTCTCGACAATACAAAACTCCAATATATATTTTTATGCCACAAAATTTATATTGATTCATTTACATAAGCTTACAACACATAAAATATTAGGCTGTGTTCACATGTCCTTTGAAACGCGTTCACTCGAACTGATGCACATGACGCAGACTAAACAATAAAGCATATAACTTTTTTACCAACGCGCTGCGCCATTCAAGTTCCATACAAATTACAAATGCCAGATTTATCCTCTGCAGCGTGAGAAAAGTCGACAATTTTTTTTTCATTTTCGCTTTATGAATGAAAATCGCTGTACAGCACGCCAGTTTAAAAAAAAAAACTAGATAATCTGAAACAGTCATACAATTAATGAAACTAAATGCTCTGCGTCAAATTGTCTTATCAAATCATCACACACTAACTTTTTTATAAATAGGCTATACCTATCAAAGTCGCCAAAACATTATGTTCTGTGATAAAATGCGTTACGATGATGGACGTATTAACTCCTTGCACTTGTAACCACCAAATGTCTAAGGACTTTTAGTGCCACGGCAATCTGTTTCCTCAACAATTATTGTTTTATGTATTTGTTAAAGTAAAAATATAATTGATTTACAAAATGCAATTACAAAAATCTTATAACCTTATTTATTCAGGGAAAACATTTTGAAACAGGGAATCCTTATTTTTCAACAAAATATTCCAGTACTAAAATAGTAGTTCATATCTATTTACAAACTATTCACAATTAATATCAGTATCTTTTTGGTCCTTTACATTTTTTGCTGCATTAGCTTTTGCTTTTTCTTTGTTTCCTATTTTTTCTACTCCTATTGCTTAAGTACACATAAGCAGATTTTAATTGCAGCAAAAATTCTATATTCTGCTATATTTTACGCGCAATAAATCAGGGCTCTTATAACTATTCATTTTTCACTTATTTACTATTTGCATACAAACGTGAGCCACAACCGGGATTCATTTGTAACAATATTATATTATTAAAGTAATTCTAAGCACCAATTTCTTGATTGGTAAAACGTAAAAATAAAGTCAATTCGACCATACCCCCAACTGAGAAATCGACATGCACTGGTTTGTACTTCAGATATAGACCAACATGCCCCAAATTATACGGCTGCAGTCGAGCACAGATGTCTAGAGCTATGAGGTCAATGGCGGAAGACTCCATGCAACAGTATCTGCGACACTCCAATCCTCCCCATTGCTGGATAGTCAGTAACCCGCAGCAGTACGCAGACCCAATGCTAACCGATCATATCAAACTCACTAAGAAAATACCCAGCTGAGAACTGGACACCAACCAGCGACTTTCAGAGTCGAAATCAGATGCTTCAGTCTGCAGCTATTGCGGGTTGCCTAGAATCTCACTAATCACTGCGCATATATCTAGCGCAAACAAAATTCCCTTCCCAAAAACATTGGGAAAAAATAATAAATAAAATTCAAACCTAAAACTACCAAACAAAAACTATACAACTAACTTAAACATATTCCTACTCACTAACTATACAACTAAACCTAACACTAATTCCTACCCACACCAACTTTACCCCTAATTCTAAGACCTAATACTACCCACAATAACTATACACCTCTCTAATACCCACACGGGGTGTTGTGGCCAACTTAAAACTACCCACACAAACTGTACATGGCGCAGCTGAGCGAGGAACCCGTAAATTAAAAATATATGTACAGCGTCCCTCAACATTATTCACTCTCTTCCCATATGGAAGGTGAATAATGGTGAGGGACGGATCGCTCACCAGCTCCACCTCCCCCAGCAGTAAGTGCGACACCACTAGGACCAACCTCACCGTTACTCCAACAGGCTCCATCATTCCGAGGTCCGACGTCTCCACAAAGACCTCACCATAGCAGGACGCATATCTGCGTCTTCCTGCTCCGACGCCTCGGCCCCGGCCGTCGAGGGCTCGGCAACCACAGAACCAAGCAGTCAACTAACAGCAGCTGCAGCAGCTACTTGCTGCGCGCGAGGTGCTGGGGCCTTGCTCTTACGTCCGGGGCGCACTAGTCTGAAGCCTGGACATTCTCGGTGATGGTAAGTGATGGTGACGTGTACGCGCGGTGCGTGTGCGTGCGTGTGTGGCCCCACAAGTGCCGTGCAGTTTATACGTTGCGCAAC
>LQNS02278091.1:36936538-36947346 GCA_001587735.2 Parhyale hawaiensis | reverse complement strand
AAAGTCCCATTCATAGTCTGCAGCCATATGAAAGTCCCATTCATAGTCTGCAGCCATATTGCTTGCTTAGAGAGCAGCGCGAAACTCACACCAAGCTTGCACAAGGTGGACTGTCAAATTGTCACTGCACTGCAGAGTGCAGACAGCCAGACACGTCCACGCGCACCGCGCGTACACGTCACCATCACTTGCCATCACCGAGAATGTCCAGGGTTCAGACTATAGTGCGTCCGGGGCCGGTTGCGTCGCCTCCCACAGTGTGAGAAGGGCGAGCAAATGGCGAGGCCTGAGTGGAGACAAACGGACGGACCACAAGAACCGACGGAGCCGCCACTGCCGTGCTGACAGCTACGGCAGGAAGGTGCGGAGGGTGCCTACTTACTGCTGGCGGTACATCTGCTCTTAAAACAAAACCAGCGCTCGAAAGCAACTGGTGATGGCCGACTGCAGAGTCCGAGGGGTAGCCAAGCCCGGGACTAGAACAGGTGACACCAGGGCCCCCTGTACACACATTAAAATCACTATCACTAATATAAGTATCATAAAAACAAGATGGAGTAGCAGGACTAGAAACACGCGAGGAAGGTAAGGGAGGCTGAGAGCCAGGCACTGGAGACGACACAGAACGTTGCGCTACCGGAGAGCTACAGCTACTAGTACTGCGACTCCCCACAGGTGGTGGGAAGGTCAAACACTGCCGCAGCACTAGATTCCTGTTTCTCCTCAACAGCGCCAGTTCATGAGCCGTCTTCAGTGCCTGGAGCATTTCAGCAGTAGTAGGCCGATAAGTGCCCTGCAAACACAACGCCCACACATACCGAAATCCCTCTCTCTCAGCTCTATTACGTTCCTCGTAGCCGTTGAAGCCCGTCACAAAAGCCAAGACAACCCAGGGCATCCCAGTGCGCAGCTGGGGATTAGCCACACTACTGTTTGCGTCAGCAAGACCTCTGCGAATAGAAGCATCGTCTCCGTCCATGTACAGCTCGAGATCATTAGAACTCACCAGTAGGTAAACAAACCCGCCGTCCAATGAAGGTACGTCGCATGCCATAGGAGACAAAAAACGCACTTGAGCACTGATAACCCGAGGTGGTTCACCCAGGCAATCCAACTGCGAGAGTAGCTCACCCACATGAGCCACCAACGGGTTATCGTTGGCCAAGAGGTTTTCTACAGCAGCGAGCGTGTCTGGTCGGGAACCGACTAACGTGATGTGCCCTGAAGTCTCGACCCTGGACAGAACAGTAAGGAGCTGCTCGCGCTCCCATAGAGAATACTTCTTATGCGCAGAGCTAATGCGAGTTGCAAGCTGATGCACTGTATCACATATGACTTTGTGGATAGTCGTAGCGACATAGTGCTTCAACGGCCACTGCTCGCGGCTTTAGTCATGCCACTCCCCACAACAACGGGATTAGTAACTCTTCGACTCAAGGTAACTGGCTGCCAGGCATCCGGCACAGCACGCACGTCAAACTCACGCACACCAGGAGGCACCAAGCGAGCCCTTACACGCTGCTGCAGTCTAGGCGCACCAGCAGCCGGCAACTCTTCAATCAACACCAGTTGGCCCTGCGAAAACCGTGGGACACGAGCCCTGGCCACTGGGATGTTGAAGGTCATCCGCATAACTGCGCCGACTAACAGCTCCAGCTCATGTGCCTCCGGCAGCAGACTGTCCAGTTGCTGAGACACATAGCCATCAGCGCGGCGCCAGGTACCTGAAGTCGCCTCAACCTGATCCTCCGGGCGTAAGTACGGAACTATCGTGTTCAGATCACAACGCTTCGTCTCCAGAAAGCTCTCCACTATCTCCCTCTCAGCAGCCCTCGTACTCACCACCCGCAGCACCCCTGCAGGGATGTCGTCCCAACTGGCAACGAGCCGAAGACGACGTACGAAGTTTGTGACACGCAACTTCTCATTCTCGTTCAGTACAGGCTGCCTCAAAGCGCAAAGCACTCGCTGCAACTCTGGATCCGTACGGGAACGAATATTATGTTGCAGTATCAAAACGTCAAATACAGTCATCATCTGGCTCGACAACCAAAGAGGTCGACCTTCTACAGGAAGTAGCTGACGAGGATCACCCGAGGCAATGAGCAGAACGCCACCGAAAGGAACACAGCTGTGTCTCACCTGACGTAGCACAGAGTCCAGAACAACAAAAAGTTCAACACTTAGCAAACCTATCTCCTCGAAAACTATCACATCCAAACGTTTGAGCAACGCTCGTTTCACCGGGCTGCTAGCAAATCGAAGCAAGCATTTAGAAGCAGTCAGTTGCGGAGTCTCCAAAGAAGACTTCACCACTGGAATGCCAAACACCAGATGAACATGCTCGCCGCCCAGTGCACGAGCGCGTTCAGATGTGACCGCGAGAATCATGGTGTGCAGACCCTTGGACAGTGCATACGCACAAGCGGTCAACAGAACATGAGTCTTGCCTGCACCAGGAGGCCCAAGGAGCAAAGGGAACCGCACGAACGTTTCGTGAGGCGTCACGAAAACGTCCACAGGAGCACGACAGTGCGCCAGCGCTCTTCCCTGCTCCTCAAACGACTCCACGCTCTGGCCAGCAATGTGCACTATCCTCGGGTCATAGTCGACTGGCCGCCGAGCACACAGATCAGCACGGTCTGGCAGATTGGACAAGCCCTGACCATGGAGAGCGCGCTCACCAAGTTCCGAAGATGGAGTTTCTCCACTGCCTGGAGCCTCTCATCAGCGCTCTCCTTAATGGCCCTGAAGGTCCCCAGCGGCAACACTTCATGCCATACCGGACCTCTGTGGAACAGCTCATGTACTCCCGCCTCCACAATGGCAACCAGGCGCGCCAGTTCGCGCGTAGTAACAGGGAAGTAAATGAGCTGCTTCTGCAAGTACTTGGCGATCAGTCGATCCGCCTCTTCAACGGAAGGGTTGAGAGCATCCCTGATCAGACCGACCTCTTGCAGAGCAGCCAAGCGGCTTCGGCAAGCGTAGATTTGCATCTCTGTTCTAAACCTCCCCATCGAAAGTATGACGTGAATCAGCCAACAATCGAAAGACTTGATGAAAGAGAACACTACGATACACTCCTGAGTACAGGAGCAATCAACGAACCTCACGAAGAACTCAGAAGGCTGCGCCACGTTCATCTCACCCTCCAACCGCTCAAACAGTGGGAGAAGCTCGGCAGCCTGACGCCGCACATCTTCGTTCCCTCCAACGCTGAGATCCGAGAAGTATTCTCTCACCTTAACTACGTACCGTAGCCGCAGTTTGACACGCTTGAAGCGAGCGTCTATCCAAGGACACTCTGAAAGGTCTGGGGCAACAATAAACTCCTTACAGGAGGAGAAGACGAACCACTGCCGGTATTCACCAAGGCTGTCAACCAGCATCAGCTCTGGAGGACAGAGACTGAATGCAGTGGTACCGTCCACGTGGTAAGACGACCGCAAACAGTCTTCCATCATGAGCACTTGGTGATGAGTGTACTGGCGCCACAGGGGCAACCCTCGCCTAGCTAGAACAGCTCTCAACGAGCCTTCACGGTCAAACAGCTTCGGCGAGGGTGCAGAACGCTGCTTCACAACAGCTTGGCGAAAATCAAAGGGATGCGTGCTCACTTCACAGAAGTCCACATTGGCCACCACGTAGGGATTGCCCAGCGAGAACCAAACCATCTCCGTAAGGGACAACTCCCTGGCCATGGGTTCCTTGGCACCTTGCTCACCTCTGAATTTCGCCTCGGGCGTTCTGGCACCAGTCACTTTCTCACAAAGCAGCGGTTGGGCTTCAATATCGATCGCACCAGAACCTTCCCGGCGAGTCACCAACACATACCTCCGCTCTTCGATACCAGCTACGTACTTGCTCAGATAGCCAAGCGCGAACCTATCATCGCAGTACTGTAGGTTGGTAACAGAGCGGAAGTATGAAACAACAAAAGGGGAAATGGGAAGAAACACGGCCCCTCACGTAGTGAGTTTCATAGTTCCACTTACCGCCAACCAGTTCCTTGTTGACTTTAATGTCACCAGAAACTTGGTGGACTTCAGCACAACCATAACGCAACAATCTACGTTTGGTATGCAAATCATACAAGGCGCCGTGTTCCTGAAAAGAATGAGTGTGAGACACCGGGCACTAAGGGACCTTGCATACCTTGGAACCATCGCGTTTTCGCTTGATGCATCGCCCATTCGCCCCCGCACAACCGTGTGATGTGAGTTTCGTAGCTAAGTCTTGAAGTCGCCAGATATTACGCTCACCCTCAGCAAGTCCTTTCTCCTTCAAGGTATCGTAGTCGGTGCCATGCTTCGGATGGAATATCTGCCAGTGAACATTTACTATACGCTCAATGTCAGTTTTCACATCAGAGCCAAGCATCAACGTGATTCCAGCATGGACATGAGGCTTATTGCCAAGAGCACCGATATCCTGGAATTCGAACCGCAGCCAATAGAATCTCACGTCACCCAGCGGCTTCTCAGGACTCTTGACTAACAAGTCAAAGAAGCACCTGATAACTCGGAGCCATGCATGACACGATTCCACGATTTCGTTCTGCAAGACTGTATTGAGCTCAGGATCATCATAGTCCTGGAACATCGACTCTGCAGCACGCCTGATGCTCCGAATGCCCAGTGTCTCAGAATCATTCGCAGTCAAAGTCAAGAAATAAGTCCACCATTGTTCCTTCATCATTGCTGAAAGCCGCTTCACCTCTCGGCGCGAGTCAAGCTCATCAAATGCCAACGTATGCTGGCGATTGGTGTACTCGACTCGCGCTGGCGCCACATGCTCCAGGCCCTTGCGGATTGCAACAGCAGCAGAATTGGAATGCAGCAAATAATTAATGTACATGACAAAAACTGAATGAGAGGTAATGGGGATCACACGAGGTAAGTGAGCATGGATCTCGTAAACGCACCTGCAAGTGATCCACCAAACTGGCAAAACCTCCTGGAGTTGCACGAGACCCAAACTCACAGAACAGAGCAGACGGAAGGGCCCCCACTACAGCACCGTCTTTAGACTTGTAAAAGATGGTGGGAAACAAGTCCCCTTCAGGATACAAAAACGGGTAATAGCTTTCACTATTAAGAGAATGCAGGTGCTGCAAAAGACGCTGAAAAACAACAGGCGCTCTACGAGAAAGATGAGCACGAGCAAAGCAACGCAAGTGGTCTTTCAACAGAAAATGCCCGGAAATATTTCCTATGGAAACATCCACTTCGTCACTCACCGGACGAATGGCTTGAGGAACAGTGCCCAACACATCATCAACGTTGAGCAGCATATCAACGTGAGGATTTGCCAGGTTCTCATCCAAGCCAGGCTCCAGCTCGCTCTCATCATCTACTGGAATGCTAACAGGCTGCTCATCAGCGCCCCCTGCACGCCTCCAACAGCTTCACCCCTACCAGTTTCTGCACGAACATACTGCTCACCGCTGGTGACCGGAAAGAGTCGCGAGCATGCTTCAGACAAACACCACTCTCACAGCCACAAGATTCGATAGAAGAATGGGAACACCTCCACCTGATTGCAGAGCCACAATTTCCTACACAGCAGCGTATGTTACTACCAGAAAACCCCTTCAGGAAGCAACACTGGCGGTGATGAAGACACCGAATGAGAGTTTGGCCACCGCTCAAATTCAGCATTTCATCTCTCCAACAGCTGCATTAGGAGAAACATATACGAGTAGCTTCCAAGGACGGGGAACAATTTCATCCTCTGTAGTGATTCGCTGCTGATCATCTAATAGCAACCACTTGTTGGACTCACACCAACGAAACACTACAGAAGTGGTGTAGTCCTCGTCCCACATGAAGACACTCACAGCCAGCATTAAACTGTGGCTCTCACTCGTCGTTCGAGACATTTCAACATGCCCAAATACAGGTGCGTCAGCGGCATCAACTACGACAACAGCACTTCCACTGGCATTGACCTCCGCATCCAAATCCTCTCCAGGGCGAATTACAGTTGCACCACAGAAATGTTGCAGTACAAGAGCAGCCAATCGCTCGCTAGGAACGTTCAGTGGCGAGTCAGCGTAACGATGGCGCACATACCTGAGCAAAGCATCCTCGACTCGGACAGCTTTACCGATCTCCAGCTGATGCCACAGTCTTTAACAAACTTTTCAACTGCTCATATACTGCTTCATTCCTATGAGCACGCAATTCAACCTCGAAGCAACGATGGAGAGCAGGACAGTTCAGTAAACAGTGCAAAACTACAAAGATAACTGAACCACAAGCCGCTTCACGACGTCTTACCCTAATTGTAGGAATATTGAATGGCCTCTGTCCCACATCATCTGCAGTATGCACAACCTGCAGACAGTCGTAGTGGTTACCACGACGAGGACGCAAGTTCTTGTCACCTGCAGGGGAAGCCCCCTCCAAACGCCGATCGTAAAACTTCCAGAGTTGAGTGCAGTCACCAATAGATACATAGGTACCAGTGGCGACCGCTGGGAGAACTACGGCGTCAGACACGTCGTACTTTTTACAAACATTCTCAATCAGCTGGTCACACCAAGTCTTGTCAAAGTATGCCGGCTGACAGAAAGTTTGATAGATTTCCGGACGGTGCTGCAACGTAATCACCCAACTTGCCCTCAGCTCTGGAGGAGCCATAGGAATATCAGGCACTTGTCTGGGACTCACCATGAAAGTTGATAACCCTACACTGCCTGACTGGCGTACAACTGCATACGATACATTACTGCCGTGAGTTTGCCCACGCCTTACGAATTTTGGTGTGACGCTAGCCGTGGCCAGTGGATCCGGGAACAGGTAAGACATGTCCATAACCGGATGACGAGGTACATGAACATAGCGAGAGCGACCATCAGAATGTACAGAAGGACCGCACATCATGATCGACATGCCATGCGGCCCATCAATGTACAAACTGGCGGCCACTTCGAATTTCTGCAACCTCACCGCCCGATATGGCCAATCTGGACGAGCACCCAAAAGCCGCGAACTGTCGGCACCAAAACTTGCAAAACTTGGGCATATCTTAATGACACGCAGGCAGTAGCACGGCCTCTGTACCGACTTCTGCCCTTATATGAAGAGCACAACCCATAATGCAAATTACACTACGAATTGGCTCCTCATCTAGCTGCAAGAAGGTGCGGTGCGTACAGTGCTCCGCCAAAACTGCATGATACCTGTCAGCACGACGCGTGATATCTACAACCCGTGGAGGATGGTTCCCCCACACGGCTGCAACACCACGCGAAAGAACAACACGGCTGTATATGTCTCGTACAGTTAAGGGGAGAAACTCTACAAACTTACTAACATCCAACTGAGGGACGTCAGTAGTTAGGAACGTAAAGTACACTGCAGGCCATTCTGCAGCCCACACCGGTGGAGCAGCCCTATCCAAATAATTAAAACATTGAACACACACAAAATTACCTGCCCTCAACCGCCTGGTGTCACCGAATTTCCGCCGAACAAAATTATCGAGCACCCTCCGAAACACAAGAGGATGATGTTCGACGGAAATTCGATGACAACAAGCACAAGAATCAGGTTCTTCTTCCATGGAAACATCACTTGCCGACACTTCACCTTCGGAATTAAGCTGATTAATACCATCAACATCAACCGAAGGTAAAGTGTCGACATGGGAAGCCTCCATCAAAGAATCCCCATCATCTGGCTGATGGTCAGGGACACGGGGCACAACAAATACATTATCGTTACCCCCACAGCTGCCACAGGAGAAAAAGCTGCAGGCGCCGCTACATCAGGAGTGGCACTGGCCACGTCATCCTGTGCAGCAACGCCCACATCTCCTTCTCCTGAAGCAGCTGGTGATGGGCAACCGGGTTCCTCGCTCGTTGCCGGAGAAGAGGCCCTGGCATCAAGGGACGTAGCCAGCTTTTTGAGGCAGGTAGCCCTGTTGTGGGTGTCACTGCCACAAAAGCTGCGATGGCCACGTCCTCTTGATGCCATAGCTCTGTTCCGGCAAGTACGCCTAGTATGGCCAGGGGCTCCACACCGGCCACAAACACGTTGACTACCTACACTACTGCCTAATGAACTATCTAAACTAGAGCTACTATCTACACCATCTACAAAACGTCTAAATGAGGGAATAGGGGAGGGTGCATACGGTTGGAGACTGGGGTATACAAAGAGTGGACATACCGGAGGTGGTGACGAATTCAGCAAAGAATGAACCGCCCCCAAGTAAGACGATGGAACCTCAGACTGAGGCGCCGGAACCTCAGACTGAGGCGCCGGAACCTCAGACTGAGGCGCCGGAACCTCAGACTGAGGCGCCGGAACCTCAGACTGGGGCGCCGGAGCCTCAGACTGGGGCGCCGGAGCCTCAGACTGGGGCGCCGGAGCCTCAGACTGGGGCGCTTGAGCCTCAGACTGGGGCGCTTGAGCCTCAGACTGGGGCGCTTGAGCCTCAGACTGGGGCGCTTGAGCCTCAGACTGGGACGCTTGAGCCTCAGACTGGGACGCTTGAGCCTCAGACTGGGACGCTTGAGCCTCAGACTGGGACGCTTGAGCCTCAGACTGGGACGCTTGAGCCTCAGACTGAGACGCTTGAGCCTCAGACTGAGACGCTTGGGCCTCAGACTGAGACGCTTGGGCCTCAGACTGAGACGCTTGGGCCTCAGACTGAGACGCTTGGGCCTCAGACTGAGACGCTTGGGCCTCAGACTGAGACGCTTGGGCCTCAGACTGGGAAGCTCCAGGCTCCGGGGAAGACGGTATAAGCGCCATGCGTGCCCTGTGCACAGGACAATTTACTTTCCTGTGACTTGTCGATCCACACGCTGAACACTTATATTTCATTCGCGCCATCTGAAATAGAAATACAATACCAATCATTTTCCTCCACACAAAATTATCTATTTCCAAATAAAACTGCATTATTAATATCAACGAGGATTACAGCTCTATATTCCGACATCCCTAGTTGAGGACAATCCTATCTTCCGACATCTAACCTAACCTAGGGGCGTCGGAACACAGGTGTGGTGTGTCGAAACACGGGGGCCTCGAAACGCGGGGGCCTCGAACCGCGGGGGCGTCGAAACGCGGGGGTGTGGGAACAGGGGGGGGGTGTCGGAACAGAGGGGTGCCGGAACAGAGGGATGTCGGAACAGAGGGGTGCCGGAACAGAGGGGTGTCGGAGCATAGGGGTGTCGGAACATAGGGGTGTCAGAATATAGACCTGTAATCCTTTCTAGCACTATTAATTTTAACACAATAAGTTTTATAAACCAAGTGAACGACTACTAGCATAGTGGATGGGTACTAGACATGTTACCCTACCGTATTTGAATCTTAACGAAAAACATCAACCCTGTATTTAACTTTTCTTCCGTGTTCCATTTTTTCTCCTCTCGTTTCCTCAGTCCTCTAGAACCTACTAACATAAGGGCATAGCTCAGAGAGCCAGGGCGTAGCGTATGTTCCAGTATCTCTTTGAAAATAGAATAAACCTCTTATTTTGTCTACTGTCGCTTATCTAATGTTATGGTCTTCATGTCTTTGCTTTCAAAATGATATTATTAATATTTCAAAGAGCGCTATTTGCAAATTTGAATTCCCACTACCTTCTACTGAAAACCGTTAAGAGCCTACACAAAAATGAACGTTGATAGACAAACAAAATTATAATATCAATTATTTTTAAACTTTGCATTTAAATTGGAAATATCTTTTGTCCAACTTCAAGACATTCATATTATTATTGACTAATCGAATGTGTCACCAAGGTTGCCAGATTGGGCTACAAGTAGCAGATTAGGCTACTGTTGAGAGCTCCACGCTACTAAATTTTAAATTTGGGCTTAACGCTACTTCTTGGCTACTTTTGAAATCAGTTTAGGCTACCATACGCTACTCTTTTAAACCGCTTGTAAGATGAAATACTGACGATTTCTCCGCTTTTCGAAATCACTAGGCAGTCACCTCACTCTTTTACCATTTCCTTATAAATTTTAGATGCCCACTACTAGTTACACAGGGGTGTAAACTGCAAAGAAATGGATAGGGTGCGACGAATGTCCAAACAAAATGCACATCCTCTGTATCCTGCGGAGGCACTAAGGAGCTGTGGGCTATTCTGATGAGTGATGGGGAGATGACTTCATGTAAGCTGTAAGCTAGATGAATCAGATTAGGAACTGTAGATTTTGAGAATCCTGTCAAGTACCTATTTGATTAGTCTACACGGAGTCACGTTTTCACTCCAAAGATTATGTTACTCATTCGAATAATTTAGGTTAAATGAAACATTTACTTGAAAACGAGACCACTGATCAGTTGAAGTTGGCGCTTCGACAGAGTTCCCTATAGTACGGCACAGGGCCTTCACGTAACCAGCTTGGTCCGATCGGTACAGTCTTGAAACAAGCACAGCCTGTTATGTTGGGTGCCTACTCTGCATATTTCGGACTCACCTGGATAGAAAATTCCAGCTATCGTAATTGATAGCCTTAATGTATTTTCAATCACGTTTGCTATTCGGGTATGCCCGAAACAAAGTACGTTGAAAAAATATAAGGCTACGACTTAAATTTGTCCAGGGTCTGTACGTAATCTGACTGTTTTCGAAGCATTGACCCTGGCCAAGGCCTCCCAAAGTACAGTCCTGGGTCTGGGCCTCGAAAATGGTCGTAATTGATAGCCTTAATGTATTTTCAATCACGTTTGCTATTCGGGTATGCCCGAAACAAAGTACGTTGAAAAAATATAAGGCTACGACTTAAATTTGTCCAGGGTCTGTACGTAATCTGACTTTTCGAAGCATTGACC
>LQNS02278091.1:36925319-36936281 GCA_001587735.2 Parhyale hawaiensis | reverse complement strand
TACAAAATTACGTAATTTGAATTTTCTATCCAGATAAGCCGAAAATACGCAGAACATGTACCAAAAATATCAGGCTGCGTCTATCAGTTTCTCGTCGGACTGTACCGATCGGACCAACTTCGTGACGTAGAGACCCAGGCCTCTACTATAGGAGGCCTTGCCCAGGCCCTGCAGTCTTCGAGGCCTTGGCTCATGTGGTAACATTTCTTGCATGGCGTATCCCATTAAAGTGTTGCTACCACGGATATTTAATAGATGTTTCAGCGTGACTTCCGCCCCACAGCCTCGCACGCCTTATTATCTTTCCATGCCGTACTGAACGTTGAATTCTGGTCAATCAAAAAATGTATGAATAACAGAGTCCTGGGTCCTCATAAAAATATCGCTCAAACATGCTCGTCTTATAACCTCCGTGGAAGGTTACGAACTATAGTGAAAGAAGATTGTACACTCTTGGCAGGTGATGCCGGGGAACCAAGCCCTCCTAGGGTACAGGCCTGGGTCTCTGTCACGAAGATGGTCCGATCCGAAGATGGTCCTCTACAAATATTTTTGTTGCATGCTCTACATATTTCGAGTTTGTCAGGATAGAGAAATCAAACTCATAATTTTGTAAGTTTTAAGTAAATCAAATAAAAATTTCTACCCAGTATGTCCAAAATATGAAGAGTAACTAAAATTATCAGGCTGTGAAGTGATTTTTTCCAGGGACTGTACGAAATCTGACAATTTTTTAGGCCCAGACCCAGGCCTGTACTTTGGGAGACCTCGAGAGAACTCGACCTCACACTTCCACCGGCGGGTATCCTAACGGGCAACTGCGACGCTGCTCAGCAGTCCACAGCGACCTCTGCGTGGAACGACGAGCCACGTTCTTCCCTCATTCGCTACCTCTATTTACCTCTAAGAATAAAAGCAAATTTTCTGATGTTTAAGTCAACAAAAAGGAACGTGAAATTATTTTGGTGAGTTGGTTGCATTGTCCTCACCACTGCTATAGTGAAGCTTCTCTAACAATGTCGGATAATCTTCTGTAGATCTCCATCGACAAGTGTGATCAAAAAACAGAATTGAAAACTGCGTCCCAGAGAAGTGCCAATCAAACCGATTCAAACGGCACCTGTTGACCCATGGATTCTAATAACTCAAGAGGCCGATGCCTGTCGTCGGTTGGCGACGTGATGAACTATCAAGAGCCTAATGCCGGATATACCTCCACCAGTATAAATCAAGGCCGTAGAACACTAGCGAGCTTTGCTTGACGCCCCAATATAGTACAAAAAAAAAAATACAACAGCATTTCAAGGACGACCAGTAAACTCGAGCTATCCAGAAGTCTACGGTGGCGGTGAAAATGTGACTTCGGGACACAGTAACACCTCTACAATTAGAAGCAGAGGCATCGTACCGAGCAGTGCCAGTAGATACCAAACTCTCAACACACGTCAAGTTCATTTCCATTAGGGTAATGTCTCAATTACCGAATGCCCATCTATTACCGAATATAGGTAGGAATCTTATTACGTTCGGTAATAGAGAAGGCATTTGGTAATTGAGACATTACCCTATATCTTGGGCCTTACAGCCCCCGAGGAAACAGAAACTTGGTCGACTGCAAGAGAACCATTTGCAGCGGAATTCTTTGGTAAAACATGTGAACGCGATTGTATACCAATTTCAAGCTGATAGCAACGAATAAGTGCGCATGCAAATGATACAACAGACGCGGTTGCACAGGCAGAAATAATTGATGATAACCAGAATTATTAGCTGAAAACTTGCCCACGCCATCGACTAAACGACGCCATAGAACAAGAACACCTAAGTCTAGAAGAAAATTCCTTCAGCCTCTGCGGTGCCATTCAGTACCGCCATCCCGCCAAAGCGCACAAGCATCGAACTCGCCATTGGCTGTGNGAGGCATCGTACCGAGCAGTGCCAGTAGATACCAAAATCTCAACACACGTCAAGTTCATTTCCATTATATCTTGGGCCTGACAGCCCCCGAGTAAACAGAAACGTGGTCGACTGCAAGAGAACCATTTGCAGCGGAAATTCTTTGGTAAAACATCTGAACGCGATTGTATACCAATTTCAAGCTGATAGCAACGAACAAGTGCACATGCAAATGATGCAACAGACGCGGTTGCACAGGCAGAAATAATTGATGATAACCAGAATTATCAGCTGAAAACTTGCCCACGCCATCGACTAAACGACGTCATAGAACAAGAACACCAAAGTCTAGAAGAATATTCCTTCAGCCTCTGCGGTGCCATCCAGCACCGCCAAAGCGCACAAGCAGTCAAGCATCAAACTCGCCATTGGATGTGTACGTGCGGGTGGCGTTCAAGTTCGAGCGCTGTGCCTGTTCGCTGATTATGTAAGGTAAGGTTATTTCAAGTTAGGCTAGGCTACGAACAAAAGAAACTTCCACAAACCTTACTGTACTAACTCATGGCACAACGCTAAGTCAATGAAATGTAACTTTACCACAACCACCAACACGATCACTAGCAAGGTACCCTCGCTTCAAAAATTGTAATTATTATATCTAGTCACATTCAAACCAGCAAAATTCAATAGACCAAAAACTAGCCAAAAAATTATCAAATTGCACGGGAATAAATAAATATCAAATAAAAACAAATCAAATAAAGATGGAATAAAAAAGCTAAAATCAATTGAGATCAAAATAGGCAAAAATTCAAAAATAAAAAAAAATTGTAAAATATAAAAAAATACAGATAAACGCTAAAATCACGGAAAGACCATTTTCCACTTCACCAATAAGACACGCCTATAATATTTGACACAAACGACAAAGCCACAGCGAAATTAGTCAAAATTGATATCACCCTCCACAACTTACCATTATCCCTAACCACTTTCAACTTGTTACCGATAAAATCCTCGTTTACCACATAACACAATACGGCAACACTTGATATTCACTTTAATCCAGGTTTAATACTTCCGGCACAGTACATGAACACTATAATGTTATATCCATTATGAAAGTTTTACGCTCTTTTTCCACAAATAATTTTTAGAAGAAAACCGTAAACCGTCAGCTACGCATAATCCCTCCACAAAAACTCCTCAAAAAACCAACGCTAATAAAAAATGCAGAAAAATATATTGATCCATGAAACTAGAATGTAAGGTGAGCTTCGCAAAAAAAAAAAAAACACTTCCCAAAAAACTAGCTGTAAACTGGCATAACGTACAAGATCCGTATAATACATGAACTAGAAAAATTTAAGCTATTTGCAATCAATCGTTTTTATACTTGAACCCATATGAAAAAAAAATCACACTCCCCCACATGAACACCAACAGCTCATTCTGTTCGTCACCACAGCTTCAAAAGCTCCAGCCACTTCAACAAATTCGAAATTAACTCTCTTCCCCCACAATTACAACGAAATTGTTGTCCCAAAAATAGAGGTCTATAATATACGTACATCAGCAGTCCTCCAACATTCAAACTGATGTGCACCTCCGTATTCACAATCCAAATACGGTGATTATTTTATCTACTATTGTAACACAAACCAAATTTGCTTATTCACCATAAATTCCATATAAAAACCCTTCAATTTGCAAAATCCTTCAAACGTCACTTTATTTATAACATAAATACATCAACAATCTTCCCACATTCCTACTACTGTACACCTTACTATTGAAAATGTAGTAGTTAATTCAATATAACGTTTTCATAAAGCAAATTGATTTTTCTTGCTTACAATCCATTCCAAAACACAGTCCTTCAATGAACACCATTCTTTATACAATGCACTTCACTTATTTTTCGTAACATAACTTTTTTTTTCTTCTTCTACTTCATCTTTTAGTTATCATACGAATTTCCTCATTATAGAAAAATATCTATATTCGTAAAAAATATTCCAAACAGTTAACCATTGATTTTTATTGTATGCTCAAATTATCATCATGGAATTACTACTAATTATTTGACTTAAATACATTTCTCCATTTAACAACATTAGCCAGCGCTTCTCGCAACCCATAAATATATAATTCATAAAACATTGCACTAATCAATTTCACCTCACTATCATGTTACTGAATTAATAACACCAAGTTTAAGTTATAAAAAAAACTACAAAACCATACAAAACAATGACCACTTCTTTATTCGTTTCCATGAATTGAATTTCAAATCATTTAATTACATTATATACTTTCAGTTTTCCGACCCCATTATTCTGCCACTTTCAAAACAAATAATAAATCTAAACGCCTATGTTCGTTCGTTTATATACAAACTTTTCCGATACTACTCCAATATTTCTTCATTATAAACTCAAAACGTTTATAAATAATACCTTCCGCTCAATTGGATCTTTCAAATCAATGCAAATCACTAGAGCTCAGCATCTCCAACAACAAAATCCATAATTCTCCTTCGCACATCAATGAACTGTACAATACAATCCCTCCATCGCCATCGGAACCAAAAATCGCCTACTTTTATCGCCAACAACCTACAAGAAAATAACTATCGGCGATGGCCATCGTAGGCCGTCACAATCAGCGATGAACCATCGCATCAGCACATTTTAAAAATACAAAGACCTCAAACATCGACTAAAACTGCATTTCTTGTGATTTCAGCGTGTATGCGATTTTCACACCAATAATACCATGTCTACCTGACAATAAGTACTCTATAAGGCCCAGGTTACTGAGGATACTTAATGCCTAATTTACTAAGTTTAATTCCCCAAATTTAATGACCTTTCAAAACCCTAATAGTAATTACCATTGTTACATCTGGATAGTGTATTAAAATAAACGATCAATTTTCCGAACAGGTCACTAATAGCATTGAGCATTTTTGTTCACATTTAAACAATATAAAATATTCTAAAAAGCCTTACATCATTGCCGCTTTCGCCGCAAATGCTTAATTTCCAAAATATTTTACTTGAAAGTTTCCATTCTTTTTTGTATAACAGAAAATATACTACCCCATTACGCCTAGCAAGATATCGCTTCACCCCATTTGTTTTATATTTTTGTAATATATCAACAAAGTGTCCTTGCTTGCCTAACCTCAAAAAGCGAACGCAACATTGTAGCTGAAAACTAGGTATTACAAGGCTTTGTTCTTCATGTCACACCACGACCGTAATTCCGCATCTTGAATCATTAAAAAATGACAATATTGAAGTCAAATGCCTCTAAAATTAAGCAATTGCTATGAAAATATTATTCTTTCTAAGTCTTACAATGTCTCATTTTCCCTAAATATGCCAACGAAAATAAGTCACTACTACCCTCTTCGGATAAATCACCAAATGAACTTTATTACGCAATTTTTCTTTTATTAATACTACTAAAAAATTTTTCTAACTCACTAGGCTGTCTTTCTGCAATTTTACTCGTATTTCATTACTTCATCGGCATCAAAACTACACCGATAACGATGCCCATCATATGACATTGCCAATGAGATATTCAACCATTTCACCGAATCAATATTTCCTCAAAACGCTATCGCTAATGATAGAAATGGCCACCGCCGATTGTTTAAGAAAATTCCATTGTACCATCCCTATCGCCATTAAATTTTCGCTTTGTTCTGTCGTAAAATTGCACTTCATTGTGCAATGGCAACATTGGAAAAGACATCCTCCACACCTAAGAACTCCCAAATCGAAACACTTAACGGCCAAAGCTTCCAAGCCATTTTAAGCTTCTTCTCACTTCCGCTCTATCTATATATTTAAGCTCCACCAATTTTACAATGGGAACATTGGAAAAGTCATCCTCCACAGTTGAGAACTCCTCCACCACGAATCGCAAACACTTAACGGCCGAAGCTTTCCAGGCCATTAAGCTTTTTCTCACTTCCGCTCCATCTATATATTTAAGCTATACCAATCAACGGCTATTGATCATCCTTGCTGGCATTCATGACCATCTCTTTAGCGAAGATTCTTCTCCCCTTTTTTTTAGTTGTCTATTGTTTTTCGACTTTCATTTTTTCTCCTCATTTCCTCAGTGCTCTACATCCTACTAACATAATAACAATAGCTCATGAAGGGCCGGGGTATAAGTCCCGATGTCTCTTTGAGAATTCACTTCTTGGTTTGTCTACTGCCGCCCATCTTATCTAATAGAATCTTCATCCGATAACAATGATCACACCATTGCGATCGTATAATCACCGAAAACCATCGTACTATAGCTCTTCAAATCTCTTCCACTAACCCCAAACTTCAAAAAATAATTCACTTCTCCATGATTGATACATTCTCTAGCAAAAACAAGTCATCTAAATATCTTAAACAATTGAAAATTGTCTAATTAGTGCACGTTCAATTAAAACTTTTTTCGTCGCGTTGTCCCAAAACTTGAACACTAAAATCTAGTCTTAGCAAATCGTTGTGCTTGAATTAAGACCTGTCTACACGTTAATCCGTTTCACCGTATTCACTCATGCATTCTTGTAAATACTTTGTAATGTCGTTTGTATAACTTTAAACACACTAAAAAATTACTAGTAATGAACAATCAAATCTGTTTCATCGTCCAATTCTCGCCAAGGATCCCGAGTGCCTTCTCCGCAAAAGATATAACTTCTGGCTGCAGTTCCTGCTGAAGAGGTTAGTTTTGTAATATTAAATAGGCGTTCAATACTTCTCCTTCTGTTTCGGAAAGTGGACTGCCAATCAAGGTAGCTGACTTATTCTCGCTAGACTTCTACTTTCTTGTATTTCGTTTCCTTCCCCTGTGCAGTGCAGCGTAACTAGAAGACCATTCTGCCGCGCCACGAAGTTAGAGATGCTCAACTTGCGCCTTTTTCCCACATCAGTCACGCACTAACCATTCTGAGGCCTACCGGCAAAAACGCCGAGACAGTAATTCTCAACAATTTAAAACACACCATAGTCCGTGCACGAGCCTGTGCTTTAACACAGAAATAATTCGACACGATATAGTCAGTGTGCCACAAAAACACAAGTAAAAATATCTACTACTACTACTACTTTTCCAAAAAGAAATAAAGTTAACTCAATATAATACAACATAATTATTATATACTACACTTCACTATTCCTTTTTAGGCGAAATACGTTCGAACCGGTGAATAAATACGTTAACAAAATAACTCGTACCTAAACCATTAGAACCCAATCGATTACGTCCATTCAACAGCTCATAATTCCATTTTACTGACTGAAGCCTTAACAAACGAGCGATACCTTCGTTTATTTTGATAAAAAAAATCGTCAAATCGTCAAGCTTTGCCAAACATTTCGATGCACTCGTAAGTGTTGAAAGAAATGTGGATGGAAGTCAAGACGTCCCAAAATTTGCAACACCCTCACAGTAAGTTTCTCGAAGTTGTTCGAAAATATAATAGAAGTTTAAAAAGTTTAATTCCTTTTTTTCTCCACGTGTTTTTTACCCACCATGCATTAAACTCAGCTCGTGAATGTTTAATTTTATCTTTTACTTCATAAATAATATTTAAAAATATCAGTTTCCTTTGCCTGTCAATCTAATAGCGATAGTAATAGCATACTGAAGCTTAATCCTCCTAAAATATGATGAAAGATGCTCAACTTTCATGCTTATGCTTATACCAACCATTCTACTACGCTATTATGAACACTCCCACAAACAACTTTGACGAAGCCAAAACTCCCCTTTTACATCTAGATCAGTCAATCCAATCGGTTTGGCCTAAATTCACATTTAATCAGCTTGTTGATCTGTAACCTTGATTCAAGTTTCTCATAACGTCTGTTATCAGTGTATAACTCGGAAACTTATGAACGGATCTTCAAATAAAATTGCACAAGGTATTATTACCATGAAAAGATACGAATGAGATTTCGAAGTTCACACAAAAGTTATTAATTCAGAACCAATTTGAATTTTTTCCTACAATTGCCTCGCGCGGCAAAAGCATAGGCCTACGCTCTCCAAATGCTCTAGTTATTCTATATTTGATTTAACCCCTGTACAGCATTCAAACACACCATATTCATTAACAGTGTTGGCCACGTTCACTACTACGAACAAGAAAACAAACGTAAAGGATAGTATAAAATACTAATTGCTCAGACCCTTTTTTTCTCTCACAAAAACAGATTAAAGAACTCCTCTGTACCAAACAGGCTATCTCTATCGACAGCCAAGCTCACAAAAAAAAATCGTAAAAAACCTATCTAACTTTCGAAAACAAACCTCGTCATCAGGAATTGAGACAATCTACAACATCTCTTGCGAAAATGACACTCGAAAACCTTCGAAGTTGAATGTACTATATGTTTAACCCCTACCTAAAAATAAAGGCTATACCTGATAATCTTGTGAACCGAATACCTTCAGTTCAAAAACAAATAAATCCCATCAACGAAATTATGAAAACTTATCTGAAAAAGACCAATCTCAACCAAGTCCCAAACTACGGCAATCTTTCGAGGCTGCACGAAAGTATCTCAAACGAAGACCAAGTCTGAAATATCAGCGCACACTTGCACGTATCGTACAAACTACACATATCAAACTCCTCAACGTCGAAGCCATCCGCAACATTCCTACTCTTCGAATTGAAAGCTCTTTCGGAAATCCTCGTCGGCATTACGGATGTACGATGCCTACAATCTGGTCAAATGCGCGCAATCCCATTTAAATAATGTAAAGTAGACTAAAATTCAATTCGTACGATACATGCCGTCCGTACGATACGAACAAGTGTGCACCTACTTCGAACCTCCATGAAACTGCCTCCTTCGGCTATATCCTCTACCCCCTTACACACCCTCAAAATCTCGGCTGGTGGTCATATAATAAAAATTTCAGAATCACACAAAAAAAGCCCAAGTTAAAAATTCTCCTGACGGCAACTACAAATTTACACTACATTAAACTCTATAAAGCACACTGCCACGATGCACGCCACACAAACCGAAAAGGATAATTGAAACAAAGTGAATTCTATGTAAAATATTTTTTTTTATTCAATTTTTCGTGGCAATTTTCTTCGAAGGGTAATGCTGATTCCTTCTAAAACATTGAGGGTTTCAATTATAGTTTAACGTCAAGTAGAAATTTTGGTAAATAACACTATAAATATTTCAACGCAATAAATAGACAACACTTGAAACCAGTTAAAAACTTGTTATAAATCCATAAAACTTCACGTGTCAACCTCGAATTGAATACAAAACTAAAAGGAAATTAATATTAAACAAAAACGGAAGTAACCAACAACAACCCACACCTTCACGGTCTTTTCAACTTGCTTCACAAAGTACGGGCCAAAATGGTCTAAGAACAAGTAGCGATAATGAAAACAAGGATCGGCTCTGAATCCCTATAAGAGAACTGATTGAGTTTGTGATTTCGCGCACGTTCAATCGCCGACAATAAGTGCAGTTTTTTAATATTTTCTTGGCCACCGTAAACTGTAGAGAAACATAAAAAGCGAAAAATTCCATAAGCACTGAATAACACCATGCATTATTCATACGTTGGTGTGTATATATGACATAATAGAAATCAAAGAACTGGATTTCAAAATAATTATCGAAAAAAGTATACTTAAAGTAATCCTTCCAACTGTCAAATTTTGTGCGCACTCTTATGACACCTTCGTTGTCCAAAAACAAATTCAACTGACTAACTAGATTAAGTACTTCTTTTGACTTATATTTAGGGTTCGAAAAAATACTCGTGAAGTTGTGGAAAATTCTTTCTTCGGTCATCTGAGACAATTTTCTTTGAAACCTAAGCATAGAAATTTGTACTAAAAAAACCAGAAGGTTTTGAAATGAGCAAATTTTACAGGATACTTTTTTTTACCCAAACTTTCAAACAATCTACGTACATAAACACTGTTCTGTACACAGAAACTAATTCATGAAAGCAAAAATAGCGATCGGAAGAAGCCAAGGGCTCTTTCAGAGCTGCAGCCACCACTGTACCCACATACAAATGCTCAGAAAAACTTCGCGTCGGAGACGCACTCTCTACAAACAAATCAGGCACTATGAATGACAGAAAAATGTCGCTTTTTACCTCAGTGTGATTTCCGCTTAGAAATTCGGAGCCTGTCAAATAATTAAATTGGCGCAACTGACTATAGCTCATCCGCCGAGTTTACAGACAGCGGTATTTTGTACCTCGGCAATGTACCCAAACTCAACAGGAAATTTTTCTCGCAAGCCGCAAATTTGTTCTTAGCGGTTTACGATAAAAAAAA
Source organism: Parhyale hawaiensis (assembly GCA_001587735.2). Lineage (NCBI taxonomy): Eukaryota > Metazoa > Arthropoda > Malacostraca > Amphipoda > Hyalidae > Parhyale > Parhyale hawaiensis. Next base: position 36,926,029 of record LQNS02278091.1, on the reverse strand, counting down.
GAGCTTCTTTTGCATTTTCTCCAGCTGATGAACATAAAATTTATCCAATGAAAAACATGTTATCTGAAACGAGACAACATTTTTGCATTTCCACTGGAGAGACAAAATTCTTTCCCGTTAATTCCTCTTAATTCTCCAGTAGATTTCTACCCCCACAGCTATGTCGTAAAATTCTAAAGCTGGCAGACTTTGTCTGCAGCTGCTTATTCACAAGTCTATTCTTTACTTGCAAAATGCTAGTTTAGCTCGTAACGACATCTTAAATAAAGACGTCCACGCCGTACATAATTTCACTAAAATCCGTAAATGCTACAAGCCTATACCGACTGTCTCGTCTGCCTACGCATCTCTCAATAGAAATATCTGGGGTACTACTCATCTGCTTACATATATTGTGCCACTCGCACGTAGGCTCATCTGAGAGCAGATCATCCCAACCAATTCATTTATCACACTGAATTCGGAGCGCGAACAGTCGAGCTCTATTTAACAGTGGCCCACCACGGGCCATCAGTAAGTTGCGTGTTGCGTACAACGACATATTCAGACGATTGGTGGGTGTGCCCAGATACACAGGTGCTAGTGATGTGTTAGCGTCGTATGACGTACAGTGTCTCAATATTCTTGCTCGTAAATGTGCATATAGCCTGCAGATGAGAGTAGAAAAGTCTGATAACTCAATGCTCCAAGGGATATGCTCTAATCCAACT
>LQNS02278091.1:36802842-36828094 GCA_001587735.2 Parhyale hawaiensis | reverse complement strand
AGTAAGTAGGCACCCTCCGCACCTTCCTGCTGTTGCTCCTCCTGCCGTAGCTGTCAGCACGGCAGTGGCGGCTCCGTCGGTTCCTGTGGTCCGTCCGTTTGTCTCCACTCAGGCCTCGCCATTTGCTCGCCCTTCTCACACTGTGGAAGGCGACGCAACCGGCCCCGGACGTAAGGGCAAGGCCCCAGCACCTCGCGCGCAGCAAGTTGCTGCTGCTGTTAGTGGACCGCTTGGTGCTGTGGTTGCCGAGCCTTCGACGGCCGGGGCCAAGGCGTCGGAGCAGGAAGACGCAGATATGCGTCTTGCTATGGTGAGGTCTTTGTGGAGACGTCGGACCTCGGAATGATGGGAGCCTGTTGGAGTAACGGTGAGGTTGGTCCTAGTGGCGTCGCACTTACTGCTGGAGGAGGTGGAGCTGGTGAGCGATCCGTCCCTCGCCATTATTCACCTTCCATATCGGAAGAGAGTGAATAATGTTGAGGGACGTACATATATTTTTAATTCACGGGTTCCTCGCTCAGCTGCGCCATGTACAGTTTGTGTGGGTAGTTTTAAGTTGGCCACAACACCCCGTGTGGGTATTAGAAAGGTGTATAGTTAGTGTGGGTATTATAGTGATCATGATTTTAATGTATGTACAGAGGGCCCATGGTGTCACCAGTTTTATCCCCGGGTTTGGGTCCTGCTCGGCGTTTGCTGTTGGCCATCACCAGTTGCTTTCGAGCGCTGGTTTTGTGTCAAGAGCAGATGTCTCCCAGCAGTAAGTAGGCAGCCTTTGCACCATCCTGCTGTTGTTCCTTCTGGTGTAGTTGCCGGGTCTGCTGTGGCTGCGTCAGTTCTTGCGGTTCCTTTGCCCGTCTCTTCTCAGGCCTTAGCATTTGCTCGCTTTCCTCACCATGAGGACGATGCAACCGGCCCCGGACGTAAGGGTGAGGTCCCAGCACCTAGCGAGCAGCAAGTTGCTGTTGGAGATCGTTTGGTGCTGTGGTTGCCGAGCCTTCGACGGCCGGGGCCGTGGTGTCGGAGTAGGAAGACGCCGATATGAGTCTTGCTATGGTAAGGCCTTTGTGGAGACGTTGGGAGCGGGTAGGAGCAACGGCGGCGTTTGCGCTCGGATGGCGCTGGTCCTGGTGGTGCCGCACTTACTGCTGGGAGAGGTGTAGCTGGTGAGCGATCCGTCCCTCACCATTATTCACCTTCCATATCGGAAGAAAGTGAATAATGTTGAGGGACGTTGTACATATATTATTTTTAATTTCAAAGGTGTTTGCTTAGCTGCGCCTTGTACAGTTAGTGTGGGTAGGTTTTAGTTGGCCGCAACACCCCGTGTGGGTAGTAGATAGGTGTGTAGTTAGTGTGGGTAGTATTAGGTCTTAGAGTTAGGTGTACAGTCAGTGTGGGTAGGAATTAGTCTTAGTTTTTGTTGTATAGTTAGTGCATAGGAATAAGTTAGTTGGATAGTTTTAGTTTGGTAGTTTTAGGTTTTAATTTTATTTTTTTCCCAATGTGTTTGGGAAGAGAATTTTGATTGCGCTGTATATATGCGCAGTGATTAGTGAGATTCTAGGCAACTCGCAGTAGCCGCAGACTGAAGCATCTGATTTCGACTTTGAAAGTCGCTGGTTGATGCCCAGTTCTCAGCTGGGTAGTTTCTTAGCGCGTTTGATGTGATCGGTTAGCATTGGGTCTGCGTACTGCTGTGGGTTATTGACTCTACCTAGCAATGGGGAGGATTGGAGAGTCGCAGATATTGTTGCATGGAGTCTTCCGCCATTGACCTCATAGCTCTAGACATCTGTGGTCGACTGCAGCCGTATAATTTGGGGCCTGTTGGTCTATATCTGTAGTACGAACCAGTGCATGTCGATTTCTCAGTTGGGGGTATGGTCGAGTTGACTTTATTTTTACGTTTTACCAATCAAGAAATTGGTGCTTAGAATTACTTTATTACTATAATATTGTTACAAATGAATCCCGGTTGTGGCATACGTTTGTATGACTTTTGCAAATAGTATATAAGTGAAAAATGAATAGTTATAAGAGCCCTGATTTATTGCGCTTCAAATATAGCAGAATCTAGAATTTTTGCTGCACTTAAAATCTGTTTATGTGTACCTAAGCAATAGGAGTAGAAAAAATAGGAAACAAAGAAAAAGCTAATGCAGCAAAAAATGTAAAGGACCAAAAAGATACTGATATTAATTGAGAATGGCTTGTAAATAGATATGGACTACTATTTGAGTTCTGGAATAATTTGTTGAAAAATAAGGATTCCCTGTTTCAAAATGTTTTTCCTGAATAAATAAGGTTATAAGATTTTTGTAGCTGCATTTTGTAAATCAATCATAATTTTACTTTAACAAATAGCTGCATAAAACAATAATTGTTGAGGAAACAGATTGCCGTGGCACTAAAAGTCCTTCGACATTTGGTGGTTATAAGTGCAAGGAGTTAATACGTCCCTCATCGTAACGCGTTTTATCACAGAACATAATGTTCTGGCGACTTTGATAGGTATAACCTATTTATAAAAAAGTTATTGTCTGAAGATTTAAGATAACTTGACGCAGAGCATTTAGTTTCATTAATTTTATGACTGTTTCAGATTATCTAGTTTTCTTTTCTTAAACTGGCGTGCTGTACAGCGATTTTCATTCATAAAGCGAAGATGAAAAAAAATTGTCGACTTGTCTCACGCTGAAGATAAATCTGGCAGTTGTAATTTGTATGGAACTTCAATGGCGCAGCGCGTTGGTAAAAAAGTTATATGCTTTATTGTTTAGTCTACCGCGTTTGTTCCAGCTGTTCTTTCAAGTGAATGCGTCATGTGTATAAGTTCGAGTGAATGCGTTTCAAAGGACATGTGAACACGGCCTAATATTTTTATGTTTATAGCTCTCAATTTAGTTGATTCATTTACTGTAGTTATTGTAGTAGAAATGGTGGAAACGGCAATAAATTTGGGCTCTATTATGTATTGATATTATCGTCCAGTTTAGTAATACCCTGCAAGTATTCCAAGATTGTTCCATATTATCTTTTGTGAAAGTATGTACTGGTGTAGGTATTCCATTGGCACCGGCTATTTCCATGTATACTACGCTTAAGTTGATGAAATTTTCTGATGTGTATCCTTATTTTGTACTGAAATTTTTAGGTACTGCTATGTATAATGGTTATAGCCTGTTTGGACTGTTTTAGCAACCAATGGTACCTGTTAACCGTTATAATACGTGTGGTGTGACAAATTCAACGTGACGCTCATTAGGATAGAAATGCAAAAACGGTCTAGGATTTACCAGAGTGTCGAATGCTACAATGAACTGCCAGGTCACTTCAAAGAACAAAATGGCTCACTTTGTGTTTGAAGTTATGTATAAAGAGCACGTACTTTCTTATTTTAGAGACTTGCTTTGAGTCATTTACTAGGGTGACTGATTAAAGTGTTATTGCTTGCCATTTGAATATTTTAGGATGAAACTGTGATTGAGCGAGAACATAGTTGCGCTGGCTTAAAGCCAGCATGTCTATTGTGCATGTAAAGTGGTAGTGTTGTAAGTTTATGTAAATAAATCAATATAAATTTTGTGGCATAAAAATATATATTGGAGCTTTGTATTGTCAAGAGTTTTATTTTTGTTTTGTAATATTTGTAAGACTTAGTTGATATGTGTTCTGCACTTATTACTTATTAGTAAAAAAGACGGAAAGATTTTTCGTTCGTTGCAAGTGTCCCTCAAAAAGCATAGGATGGGCTTTAGTTGGGTTAGTAGGTTCGCCCAGCCTATGTTATGGGGAGTAGTGCCCCCAGGGGACCGTATAGTCAGTAGATATATGCTCTGTACTTGATAGTAATTAGTATAAAAGACGGAAAAAACTTCTGGTTGGTAGCCAGTGTCCCTCAAAAAGCATAGGATGGGCTATAGTTAACTTAGTAGGTTCGCCCAGCCTTGTTATGGGGAGTAGTGCCCCCAGGGGACGTATAGGAAGCTTTGGTTTTAGCGTTAGTGTCTTGGGTTGGCGAAATTGGTAAAAATGTTTAAAGCCTGTTCAGTTATAGATTCGTCTGTCATTTTCTGATGCCAATTTCTTGCGAGCTCTCAGTTTTTTGCTTTTTTTTTAACATAGATTGTAACAATCTTTGTAAATTTCGTTCAAATTCGTTCATAAAAAAACAGGAACGTAGATAAAGATGAGGAAAACGTAACCTTTGTGGTGGAAGTGATTGTTTTAATATTTAGGAACCAGAGTACTTTGAGAGTGCATTTCTTTGTCAAGCAAGGAAATGGTTACGATGTCATACAGTCATAGGATCGGACTAGCGGATTCCGACTTCTGCCCCGAGTGCTATCGCGTTCCCTATATCGTCAATCCCTTGTTTGAGTGTCCCGCCCTCCTTATTTCTCTATGGGACAGCCTTTTATATGTGATTGACTTTTTGTGTTCCCTGTCTTCCTTTCCATACTTTCCGTTACACGCCCGACCTTTTTTGGAGTTGCCCCCTACGTAACAACAACAATATGGTTATGATGCCATTGCCGCTGCTTTTACAGAAAAGTATGACGGTATTCGTCGAGTATCGAAGAAGTCCCTTGCCGTAGGGGATGACCCCTATTAGTACATTAGTAAAGTGGATCAGTGGATCCCAATACGGAGAGATTTTCAACTTTGCGAGTAGATGGAAATGTAGTGCTTGAGTTGTTTTTTTTAAGGAAGTAACTTTGTAATGCAGACACAGTTCATACAACTAACCAATATTAACAAACTCTCGTTAACAGACATAAATACACATTTTGATGCTGCTACAGAAAGATATCTCAGTCCCTAAAGCGACTTAATTAACCCGCATACGCATCGCTTCTGGCTATTTTTCCACCCGAAAATAGTTTGCTTATTGTGTTATTATTATAGACAGACATGCGAAAGCAATAGGATATGATAATAAAAGGGTTTTCTACATGTTGCAGGTGTCAAAAGTTTAGTAGGTATAACTATTTTTGTGAAAAATTATGAATAAATAAGTTATAACAGGAAAATATATATGAAAAAATTCACTGGACAGAGCATCTAGTCTGCGTAGCAGCAATGGCAAGAATGTGGACCAAAATGTGTGTGTATGGCTAAGCCAGCGACGGCAAGAATCTGTAGTATGCTAATAAAATGAACTATGAAAAAGCTTTTATTTTCCCTAGCTCTGTAACACCACATCGTACCACTAGTTTATTCACATGACGTCATTCCTCTCCTCGAGACCAACAGTTTGATATATAGACACCTCCATTCGTTCAACATTGTCGGTGGCCAAATATGTTGTAGCTATAGAAACTGTTGCAAACCTAACGTACGGGTTAAGTTTTTTGATCGTGTGGCTGGTAGTTATAAGTGTGATTTGAATAAAAATATTTTCGCTATGGCAGCGAAGGTTTCGTACGAGAAGCAAAGAGAAACAAGGAAATTCTGAGAACTACTGTAGTGTTGCACTGCCATGGGCTCTAAAGTAAATTTTCACGATATCTTCAAATGTTCTGCTTTTGAACTTTTGCTGGAAAGAGAGATAGATTCAGGGTTTGAAAGCTTGTACGAGGAGCGCAAATTTGTCGCACACGACAGATCAGTGCTGGTATAGATTTGAGAAAAGGTGTAATTGTTTGCGCTTCATTTCAACTTCTCGTGTCCTACGTCTGATTAATTTTTTTTTTGTAGAAAGTAAAGGCAGGGGTGTAACATTATTGAATATGGGTAAATTAGATGGTGGTGAAGGAAATTCAAAGTCTGAAGTTAGTACGGGCAGCACAGGTGTGTGCATTGTTTTTTTTTTTTAGCAAGATAATTACTTTAGTTTTCAGCTGAGAGAAGTCTCTATTGTGTTCACCTTTAGCTGTAAATGTAACGGTTCTGTGATACGTGGGATGCGAGACAGTGGTTGCTAACCAAACTTTGTCAGTGACCGAATGGCTGATGCTTTAGGCTTGAAGGTTGTGCAGTTCGAATTCTTTCATGCTATTCACGGCTCAACACAGTCAAGATCTTATTTTTAGGCTAGTGGAGTTGGAACTAGAGCTGTGCGAGTATTTTATTGTTGCAATGTGCGTGACAACTATAAAAAGTGAACTGAAATTGCCCGCTTTGGGCACTGTTGTGGAAGCCTTCGAAGCTATAGGCTATAAAATGGATTCATTTTTGTGGACTCTAATGTAATTGAAGCTTCAGAATTCATTTTAGGTCTCGCCGCTGCAAGATAAAGTGTTTGAATTTTTTTTCCAGTCTATTTACTCGAATAACCCTAAAGGTGTTCTTTTAAGCGGAAGTGTTGAGAGGTGGCTTGTCAATGTTGAATATTGTCAAATTTCAAGTGAGATGCTTCTGTCAGTGCCAGTAAATCTTCAAATGACGGGGCTCTCAAATCTGTTCCCACGTGGTGCAGACAGAGCTACATAAAGCCGTATCTTCACCTGTAGCCTCAAAGATTGCGACAGTGGGGGATGATGGTAGGTTAGAATTTGTAGTGGATAAAGCTATAGAGACTTTGCTTAAAGATCAGCCTATGCAGGTTTTAAATTATGAAGAAACAATGAGGAGCAAAACGTAGAAAGTGATGAAAAATTGGCGTGTTTTGCTTTGATGAAACTGTTCGAAAAGAAAATGGTAGACTTGTGATTCCATTATTATGGAATTGCAAGGTCTTCATCTACTGGCAGAAATTTACAACTTTGCAAGCAAATTCTAGGGTTTAACTCGGAGCGCTTGCAAAACAGTCTAGAGAAGTTGAAAATGTACGATGAAGTGTTTCAAACACAGGAAAGTGAGGGCTTAATTCGGAAAATTGACGACCTTCTTAAGTTTTTTGAAGAGCACACCATTTGTAGCGATTTTTCCAATATCGGCGTATTTAGACCAGACAAAGTGAGTGTAGGGTGCTTATTTAACATGTGCCAAAATGATTCTAAGAAATCAAAGGTAATTTTTCACAATGAAAGACTGCTGTGCGGTTCCAATCTAAATAAGAAAATCACGACTGCTGTAGTGGGGCTAATGTTAGATGTTTACGTGTTTTGTTTTGATTTACGTAAAGAATTTTATGGTATTGCTCTCTTTGAAGTAGATAAGTACAAATTGATTACGCTTTGGTATAGTAACGTATGCTAGAATAAGTTCAGTCTCGTAACGTATCGGAATTAGAGGGTGGCAACCGGTTTTGCTGTTTTTTGCCCTATTGATGGTGGCGATGTTCAAATTTTTAATTCTTGATGCAGTGAACCACGAGAGCAATTTTTGAAAGATTTGAAGAGACAGCTGTACGATCTGCTGTACATGGACAACGGTGCTGCTATTGCTAACGTCCCGCATTATTTAGAGTGGGTATATAACTAATTTCCATAGTGTTCTCACTTTAATAGTTCCAAGTATAGTAGTTCGTTACAAGCTGATATAACTTACAGGAGAAAGTCGATGAATCGCTAGAAAAAATTTATTTAGAAGTCAAATTGTTGGGGCTACGATGGAATAGGGACACAGACTGTAAAGCAGCTAAAATTGAGCGTTTTGATAAAAGAAGCTAATGTGGAACGCAAAGTTGTATTTTCTCTGGCCAGTAATTACGATGTATTAGAAAATGGTGGGCCACTGTTGAATAGAGCTCGTCTGTTTGCGCACCGAATTCAATGCGATAAATGAATTGGTTGGGATAATCTGCTCTCAGATGAGCATACGTACGAGTGGCACAATATATGTAAGCAGATAAGTAGTACCCCAGATATTTCTATTGAGAGATGCGTAGGCAGACGAGACAGTCGGTATAGGCTTGTAGCATTTACGGATTTTAGTGAAATTATGTACGGCGTGGACGTATTCATTTAAGATCTCGTTACGAGCAAAACTAGCATTTTCAAGTAAAGAATAGACTTGCGAATAAGCAGCTCCAGACAAAATCTGCCAGCTTTAGAATTTTACGACATAGGTGTGGGGGTAGAAATCTAATGGAGAATTACGAGGAATTAACGGGAAAGAATTTAGTCTCCAATGAAAATGCAAAAATGTTGTCTCGTTTCAGATAACATGTTTTTCATTGGATAAATTTTTATGTTCATAAGTTGGAGAAAATGCAAAAGAAGCTCTTTTTTTTATCGTAAATCGCTAAGAACAAATTTGCGGCTTGCGTAAGAAATTTTCTGTTGAGTTTGAGTACATTGCAGAGGTACAAAATACCGCTGTCTGTAAACTCGCCGTACGAGATATAGTCAATTGTGCCAATTTAATTATTGGATAGGCCCCGAATATTTAAGCGGAAATCACACTGAGGTAACAAGCGACATTTTTCTGTCTTTCATAGTGCCTGATTAGTTTGTAGAGAGTGCGTTTTCGACGCGGAATTTTCCTCAGCATTCAGCATTTGTAGGTGGGCACAGTGGTGGCTGCAGCTTTGAAAGAGCCCTTGGTTTTTCCTCCGGTCGTTATTTTAGCTTTTATTAATTAGCTCCTGTGTAGAGAACAGTGTTTATGTATGTTGATTGTTTGAAAGCTTGGGTAAATAAGAAATTCCTGTAAAATTTGCTCATTTCAAAACCTTGGGGTTTTTTAGTGCAAATTTCTATGTTCGGGCTTCAAAGAAAATTGTCTCAGATGACCAAAGAAAGAATTTTCCACAACTTCACGAGTGTTTTTTCGAACCCTAAATATAAGTCAGAAGAAGTACTTAATTTAGTTAGTCAGTTGAATTTATTTTTGGACAACGAAGGTATCATAGGAGTGCGCACAAAATTCGACAGATGGAAGGATTACTTTAAGTATACTTTTTTCGAGGATTACTTTGAAATCTAGTTCTTTGATTTTTATTATTATGTCAGATATAAAGTATATACACCAACGTATGAATCATGTATAGTGCTATTCAGTGCTTATGGAATTTTTCACTTTTTATGTTTTTGAAGAGTTTACGGTGGCCAAGAAAATATTCAAAAACTGAACTTATTGTCGCCGATTGAACGTGCGCAAAATCAAACTTAATCAGTTCTTTTACAGGGATTCAGAGCCCATCTTCTTTCTGTTCATTATGGCTACATGTTTTTAGACCATTTTGGCCCGTACTTTGTGAAGCAAGATGAAAAGACCGTGAAGGTGTGGGTTTTTCGTATCACCTGCTTGTGGTGCAGAGTTTTAAATTTGAACTTTTGTGCAGATTTATCTGTGCAGTATTTTTTCAAAGATTTTGAGGTTTATGTGTTGGAATATGGGATTCTGAGTTGGTGGTTTCAGACATGGGATTTCAGCTTGTTGCAGCATCTAATGTGATAACTGATCTCCTAAAACACGTATTCAACTGTATTTGGAAATTCACAACATACGCAACGTTACTCATGACCAGTATTACAAGGGTTGCAGTTCGATGGGGTTGTTGATAGAGTCTTGTGTAATGCTGTTTAAGCGCTTAATTTACGGCGTAATCAGGAAGTCAATGGTGCCCATGAACGATTTTAGCTTTTTACTGGCTCAGTTTGTGAGTTTAGTAAATAAGAGCCTAGTTGCATCCAAGGAAGTACCGCGCGACTACCCTGACGAAGCGGGCGATATAACTGCGACTATCTCTCCACGAGTCGCTAGCACTTGAAGGTCGAAGCTTTCCAGTCCATTTTAAGCTGACTTCTTCTCATTTTCGCTCCATCTCTATATTTAAGCTCCGCATATCAGCGGCCATCGATCATGCTTGCGGGCATCAATGACCATCGGTTTGGCGTAGACTCTTCTCCCTTTCTTTTCTATTTTTTTCTTTTCTTTTTTCTCTTTCGTCTTCCATTTTGTTTCTTCTCGTTTCTTCATTCCTCTACATTCTACTAACATAATGGCAATAGCTCATAGAGGACCGGGGTGTAAGTCCCGGTGTCTTTTTGGGAATGGGCCTTTTGGTTCGTTTACTGCCGCCTATCTAATCTATTACACCAGAGATGTTGCTCAGAGGGTATGAAATCACGACTGTAGAAATTGTACCATTAATCTTGAGTAGTGAATTCGAGTGGTCTAGCAAAAAATTTCCCAAGTATAGAAACAAGATTCGAAAAACTAAACAAGTGCTGCGAGAGGCTAATGGCGGTGTACAGCGAACAGTTCGAAGCGCAGCTGAAACAGCAAGCATCTAATAGCAATAATAATAATTAGCTTTTATTAAGAACACATACCCAAGTGTTTTATACGAATGTTCGAATGTCCATGTTTGTTTCATCGGTTTTAAGTTGGATCATTAATCCGGGTCAGTGTTTATAACCTGGCCACGTACAATGAGAATAAATAGATACATTCAGCCTACACCTGCAGACACGAATTGCATGTACAGGGAAGTTTGTGTGTGTGGGGACGGAGAGGTCGCGCTTGATGACCGGTTGTTGGTTACTTCTGGTTTTGTTAAATATTAATTTCCTTTTAGTTTTGTATTCAATTTAAGCTTGACACGTCAAGTTTTATGGATTTATAACAAGTTTTTAACTGGATTCAGGTGTTGTTTATTTATTGCGTCAAAATATTTATAGTGTTATTTGCCAAAATTTGTACTTAACGTTAAACGATAATTGAAACCTTCAATGTTTTGGAAGGAATCAGCATTACCTTCCGAAGAAAATTGTCACGAAAAATTGAATATAAAAATATTTTACATAGAATTCACTTGGTTTCAATTACCCTTTTCGGTTTGTGTGGCGTGCATCGTGGCAGCGTGCTTTATAGAGTTTAACGCAGTGTAAATTTGTAGTTGCCGTCAGGAGAATTTAACTTGGGCTTTTTTTAGTGTGATTTTGAAATTTTTATTATATGACCACCAGCCGAGATTTTGTGGGAGTGTAAGTGGGTAGAGGATATAGCCGAAGGAGGCAGTTTCATCGAGGTTTCAGGTAGGCGCATACTTGTTCTTATCGTACGGATGGCATGTATCGTACGAATTGAATTTTAGTCTACTTTACATTATTTACATGGGATTGCGCGCATTTGACCAGATTGTAGGCATCGAACATCCGTAATGCCGACGAGGATTTCCGAAAGAGATTTCAGTTCGAAGTGTAGGAATGTTGCGGATGGCTTTGACGTTGTTTGCCGTCAAATGTGTTGGCTTTGTTTCAAAACTATGGATGGTGAATGATTCAATGCTGTTAGTGTGTTTAGAAAATTCTGTTTGTCAGATGGTGTTGTTGGTACGATGCAGACGAATTTGTGCAGATTCTGATTACAAGTCGAGGAGTTTGATGTGTGTAGTTTGTACGATACGGGCAAGTGTGTGCTGATATTTCAGACTTGGTCTTAGTTTGAGACATTTTCGTGCAGCCTCGAAATATTGTCGTAGTTTGGGATTGGGTTAAGATTGGTCTTGTTAGACAAGTATTATAATTTCGTTGATAGGATTTATTTGTTTTTGAACTGAAGGTATTCGCTCCACAAGATTATCAGGTATAGCCTTTATTTTTAGGTAGGGGTTAAACATATAGTAGTTTCAATTTCCAAGGTTTTCGAGTGTCATTTTCGTAAGAAATGTTGTAGTTTGTCTCAGTTCGTGAGGACGAGGTCTGTTTTCGAAAGTTAGATAGGTTTTTTTCGTTTTTTTTTTGTGAGTTTGGCTGTTAATAGAGATAGGCTGTTTGGTACAAAACAGAGGATATCATTAATGAGTTTTGTGAAAGAAAAAAAGTCCGAGTACTTGGTGTTTTATATTATCCTTTGCATTTGTTTTCTTGTTCGTAGTAGTGAACGTGGTCAACACTGTTAATGAATATGGTGTGTTTGAATGCTGTATAAGCAGTGTTCTGTTGAAGTTTCTGAGTGTGGCTATGAAGGTTAAATCAAAAATAGAATAACTAGAGCATTTGGAGAGCGTATGCTTTAGCCGTGCGAGGCAATTGTAGGAAAAAATTCAAATTAGTTCTGAAATAATAACTTTTGTGTGAACTTCGAAATCTCATCATTCGTATTTTTCCATGGTAATAACAGCTTGTGCAATATTATTTGAAGATCCGTTCATAAGATTCCGAGTTATAGTGATGATAGATTTTATGAAAAGGATGAATCAAAGTTACAGATTAACAAACTGATTAAATGTGAATTTAGGCCAAACCGATTGGATTGACTGATCTAGATGTAAAAGAGTAGTTTTGGCTTCGTCAAATTTGTTTGCGGGAGTGTTCATAATAGCGTAGTATAATGTTTGGTATAAGCATAAGCATGAAAGTTGAGCATCTTGCATCATATTTTAGGAGGATTGAGCTTCAGTATACTATTACTATTGCTATTAGATTGACAGGCAATGGAAACTGATGTTTTAAATGTTATTTATGAAGTAAAAGATAAAATTAAACATTCACTGACTTTAATGCATGGTGGGTAAAAACTCGTGGAGAAAAAAGGAATAAAATTTTTCAAAGTTCTATTAGGTTTTCGAATAACTTCGAGAAACTTACTGTGAGTGTATTGCAAATTTTGGGAAGTTCGACTTCCAGCCACATTTTTTTCAACATTTACGTGGGCATCGAAATGTTTAGCAAAGCTTGACGATTTGACGATTTTATTAGCAAAATAAACGAAGGTATCGCTCGTTTGTTTAGGCTTCAGTCAGTAAAATGGAATTATGAGATGTTGAATGGACGTAATCGATTGGGTTTTAATGGCTTAGCTACGAGTTATTTTGTTAACGTATTTATTCACCGGTTCGAACGTATTTCGTCTAAAAAGGAGTTGTGAAGCGTAGTACATAATAATTATGTAGTATTATATTGAGTTAACTTTATTTCTTTTTGGAAAAGTAGTAGTAGTAGATATTTTTACTAGCGTTTCTGTGGCACACTGATTGTATCGTGTCGAATTATTTTCGTGTTAAAGCACAGATTCGTGCAAGGACTATGGTGCGTCTTAAATTGTTGACAATTAGTGTCTCGACGTTTTTGTCGGTAGGCCTCAGAATGATTAGTGCGTGACTGATGGGAAAAAGGCGCAAGTTAAGCATCTCTAACTTCTTGGCGCGGCTGAATGGTCTTATTAGTTACGTTGCATATGGAAGGAACGAAATACAAGAAAGTAGAAGTCTAGCAGGAATAAGTCAGCTACCTTGATTGGCAGTCCACTTTCCGAAACAGAAGGGGAAGTATTAAAAGCCTTCTTAATACTACAAAACCAAGCTTTTCAGCAGGAAGTGCAGCCAGAAGTTATATCTTTTGCGGAGATGGCACTTGGGATCCTTTCTTTTTGGAAAAAATATCCGTAATTGCGTTAACGAGAATTGGACGATGAAACAGATTTGATTGTTCGTTATTTAGTAATATTTTAGTGCGTGTAAAGTTATACAAACGACATTATAAAGTATTTACAAGAATGCATGAGTGAATACGTTGTGCGCGTTTGGTGGATTTGTGCGATCGATCGATCGCGCAAATCTACCAAACGCGCATAACAAATACGTTGGAACGGATTAGCGTGTAGACAGGTTCTAATTCCAGCACAACGATTTGGTAAGACTAGATTTTAGTGTTCAAGTTTTGGGACAACGCGACGAAAAACGTATTAATTGAACGTCCACTAATAAGACAGTTTTCAATTTTTTTCAAGATATTTAGATGGCTTGTTTATGCTAGAGAATGTATCAATAATGGAGAAGTGAATTATTGTTTGAAGTTTGAGTTTAGTGGATGAGATATGAAGAGCTATAGTACGATGGTTTTCGGCGATTATACGATAGCGATGATGTGAAGATCATTGTAATTGGATGGAGATTTTATTTGATTAGATGGGCGGCAGTAGACAAACCAAGAGGTCCATTCCCAAAGAGACATTGGGACTTTGATTTCGGTCTTTCATGAGCTATTGTTATTATGTTAGTAGGATGTAGAGGACTGGGGAAATGAAAGGAGAAAAAATGAAAGACGAAAAAGAATAGAAGAAAAATAAAAAAAAAGGAGAGAAGAATCTTCGCTAAAGAGATGGTTATGAATGCCAGCAAGAAGGATCAATAGCTGTTGATTGGTATAGCTTAAATGTATAGATGGAGAGGAAGTGAGAAAAAGCTTAAAATGGTCTGGAAAGCTTCGGACGTTAAGTGTTTGCGATTTGTGGAGGAGGAGTTCTCAACTGTGGAGGATGATTTTTGCAATGTTCTCATTGTACAATTGGTGGAGTTTAAGCATATAGATGGAGCGGAAGTGAGAAAAAGCTTAAAATGGGTAGGGAAGCTTTGGCCGTTAAGTGTTTCGATTTGGGAGTTTTAGGTGTGGAGGATATCTTTTCCATTGCTACCATTGCACAATGAAGTAGAATTTTACGATAGAACAAAGCGAAAATTTAATGGCGATAGGGATGGTACAATGGAATTTTATTAAACAGACGGCGGTGGCTTTTTTTATCATTGGCGATAATGTTTTGAGGAAATGTTGATTCGGTGAAATGGTTGAATATCTTATTGGCGATGTCATACGATAGGTATCGTTATCGGTGTACTTTTGATGCCGATGAAGTAATGAAATAAGAGTAAAATTACAGAAAGACAGCCTAGTGAGTTAGAAACATTTGTTTTTAGTAGTATTAATATAACAAAAATTGCGTTATAAAGTTCATTTGGTGAATTATAGGAAGAGGTTAGGAATGACTTTCATCATTTTTGTTGGCATATTTAGAGAAAATGAGACCTTGTAAGACTTTGAAAGAATGATATTTTCATAGCAACTGCTTAATTTTAGAGGCATTTGACTTTAATGTTGTCATTTTTTTAATGATTCAAGATGCGGAATTACGGTCGTGGTGTGACATGAATAACAAAGCCTTGTAATACCTAGTTTTCAGCTACAATGTTGCCTTCGGTTTATGAGGTTAGGTAAGCAAGGACACTTTTTGTTGATATATTACGAAAAATATAAAACAAATGGGGTGAAGCGATAGATGTTGCTAGTTTTTTGGGTACTATATTTTCTTTTATACAAAAATAATGGGAACTTTTAAGTAAAATATTTTGGAAATTAATCATTTGTGGCGAAAGCGGCAATGATGTAAGGCTTTTTAGCATATTTTATATTGTTTAAATGTGAACAAAAATGCCTGTTCGGAAAATTGATCGTTTATTTTAATACACTATCCAGATGTAACAATGTTAATTACTTTTAGGGTTTTGAAAGGTCATTAAATTTGGGGAATTAAAGTTTGTAAATTGAAAGATCCAATTTAGTGAATGGTATTATTATAAAGGTTTCCAGTTAATAATGAAGAAATATTGGAGTAGCATCGGAAAAGTTAGAATCTAAAAGCACGAAAATAGGCGTTTAGATTTGTTATTTGTTTTGAAAGTGGCAGAATAATGGGGTCGGCAAATTGAAAGTATATAATGTAATTAAATGATTTGAAAATTGAAGTAATGGAAACGAATAAAGAAATGGAAATTATTTGGTATGGTTTTGTAGTATTTTATAACTTAAACTTAATGGTATTGATTCAGTAAAATGATAGTGAGGTGAAATTGATTAGTGCAATGTATTATGAATTATATATTTATGGGTTGCAAGAAGCGCTGGCTAATGTTAAAAGGAGAAATGTATCTAAGTTCAATAATTAGTAGTAATTTTGTGATGATAATTTGAGCATACAATAAAATAAATGGTTAACTTTTTAGTATATTTTTTACGAATATAGATATTTTTCTATTATGAGGAAATTCGTATGATAATTAAAAGATGAAATAGAAGAAGAAAAAGTTATGTTACGAAACATAGTGAAGTGCATTGTATAAAGAATGGTGTTTATTGAAGGACTATTCTTTGGAATGGATTGTAAGGAAGAAACTGAATTTGCTTCATGAAAACGTTATATTAGATTAACTAATACATTTTCAATAGTAAGGTGTAAAGTAGTAGGAATGTGGGAAGGTTGTTGATGTGTTTATGTTATAAATAAGTGATATTTGAAGGATTTTGGAAACTGAAATGTTGTTACATGGAATTTATGGTTAATAAGGAAATTTGGTTTGTTTTACAATAGTGGCTAAAATAATTACCGTATTTGGATTGTAAATACTGAGGTGCAGATCAGTTCAAATGTTGGAGGACTGTTGATGTACGTATATTATAGACCTGTAGTTCGGGGACAACAATTTTGTTGTAATTGTGGGAGAAGCGAGTTAATTTCGAATTTGTTGACGTGGCTGGAGCATTTGAAGTTGTGGTCCCGAACATAATGGGCTGTTGGTGTTCCTGTGGGGGAATGTGATTTGTTAAATATAGGTTCATTTATAAAATTTTATTGCAAACAGCTTTAGTTTTTCTTGTTCATATATTATACTGATATGTACGTTTTACAGTTGGTTTCTTGGCGAGTCTTTTTTTTTTTTCTTCTTTGTAAGCTCACTATAAATTTTAGTTTCATGAACTAATATTTTCCTGCATTTTTTTATTGATGTTGTTTTTGAGGTGGAGTTTTTGTGGAGGGATTATTCGTAGTCGACAGTTTATGGTTTTGTTCTAAAAAAATGCTTGTGGAAAAAGAGCGTAAAAATTTCTTAATGAATATAACATAGTGTTTGTGCACTGTGACGGAAGTATTAAATCTCGATTAAACTGGAAATAAAGTGTTGTTGTATTGTGTTATGTGGTAAACGAGGATTTTATCGGTAAGAAGTTGATAGTAGTTAGGGAA
This sequence comes from Parhyale hawaiensis, assembly GCA_001587735.2. NCBI lineage: Eukaryota > Metazoa > Arthropoda > Malacostraca > Amphipoda > Hyalidae > Parhyale > Parhyale hawaiensis. Next base: position 36,811,459 of record LQNS02278091.1, on the reverse strand, counting down.
AATGGTAAGTTGTGGAGGGTGACATCAATTTTGACCAATTTCGTCGTGGCTTTGTTGTTGGTGTCAAATATTACACCCTGGCGGCGGGTCACATCTTGCGACCTAAGGCTCAGAGCACTTTGCGAATGATGTGCGCTGTTCAGAGTAGAGCGTTGTTCTGGAGTGTTTCTGGATGGAGATGACCACACTTGAGGTCTCGGAGGGCAGTCTTATTATTATTAATTATTGAAGTATTATATTTAGTTATTTTGAGTTCTATTGATTAATAGCGTTGCAGTTCAATTTTCTATCAATTAAGTTTCTTTATAGATAGAATATTAATGGAATGCAAATGTCTAAGTTTGTTAATGGATTTGTGCAGAAACTGATAATTAATTTTCCTGTGGAGTTGAAATGAATATTAGATGGTATGTCAGCAAGGCCAAAGGAAGCTTTTCTTAATAAAAAGTTCTCTACAGAAATTAGTATTTATTTTTGATTATATGGGATACGGAACTATTTTTTTTTTTACAAATTTTTCATGCATTTCATTACCATAAAAGAGAAAAATTATAAGTAAAGAGGTCTTGGTATATTCAATCGGTGATCCTAACAGATTCGAAAGAGATGCAGGTAATCTTGTCCCTAGGGGAAGTTGGTTCAGTGAATTAGGATTACCACTGGTTGGTGTTTATTTCATCCCAGACAATATCTAGTTTTTTCATCTAGATATTAGTGTATCTGGCTTTGACTATTGTTTTTTTTTTTGCTTTGACTTTTTTTTTTTTTGGCTCTGACTATTTTTTTTGGCTTTGACTATTTTTTTTGGCTTTGACTATTTTTTTTTTTTTGGCTTTGACTATTTTTTTTTTTTGGCTTTGACTATTTTTTTTTTTTTTTGGCTTTGACTATTTTTTTTTTTTTTGCTTTGACTATTTTTTTTTTTTTACTAGATGCAGTTTTGAAATTTGTTGCCTCTTCGTCGCCTGTTATTTTTCCTCTGCTGCTTTTTCTTCCGTTTATGGCTAGTGTGTGAACAATTTTGGGTAGTTTCCATTATTCTATATGCTATAAGAAGGAAGCAGTTAGATCTATTTTTATTTCATTTATGTAATCTGGAAAAAAGATATTAAGGGCTCGAATTTTCATCATATAGAATTTTGAATGATTTTATTGTACTAAAGCGTCACAGGAAAGGTATATAGTATAAATTTGTGAATGAATGAGTGAATGGACAGTAAATGAACTGTTATATAGTAGTTATCAAGAACGGTCGAGGTCACAAATGTTTTCATGAAATTATAGGCATTCACTATATGCTAAACATGTAGAGCATACATTATCTTGAGTTGCAACTTTCAGTTTATTGGAAAAATATTGTACTTTGTTTGCATGCATGATTTAATTTTTCAAGTTATTTGTTACAATATTTTGTTGGTTAAATTTCAACATTATGATTCTGTTTCTCTGTATAGGAGTTCACCGTTTGAAATGAGATGCTCCTATGAATTTTAACGAGGGGAGGAACTATGAATTTTTAGTGCTTACATGCGGTATAACGTCTTTCAAATATGGGTCAGGTTTAATAAAAATTTATTGAAACCCTTTGATGATGTTACGGAGTATAAAATTGAATTTGTCATTAAGAATGCACACCGTATATTCGAACTACGGCGTTGGGCTGAGCTGTGGTCGTTGCATGTTTAGTGAACAGAACTAGTTCTACGGATTCTTGACTTGCCTGGCACATAGGCGCACCTTATTTAACAATACTCAAATATTACGCACGTGTTTTATCTGAACTAAACTGATTAAGTTTAACCTAACAGATGAAACTTTAATCATTGAAGGAGCTGCAGTGTTGAGTTGCATGGGAACAAGCACTTAGCAGGTGTTGGGAAGTGGTGTTTTGAAATTTATCCCGGAGTTGATCAATATATATGTAGTAGAGAAGCATTTTGAAAGTATATACTTCTCTAAAATTGGGAAAGTTATACATGTTCTGGAACCAGGAATTTTTGTCATTTTTCGCAGAATCTTTGGTCATCTGTTGGTTTTGACGGTTATATCAGCTTTGGTATTTTCGAGTTATCTGTACTTACTAATGTCTTGCTGAACACAAAATTTTCAATACTAAATGTAGTTAGTGTACAGGTGACAATGTCAAATAGGCTTGAATGAGAGTCCTTTGTACGTTATTTTAGCCATTAGTTAGGTGTTCGGGAAGTTTGTTTTTGTGCTGGCTTGCTTTTTGCCCGTATCCATGTTTTTGCCTTCACGAGTTTTTGCCTTCACGAGTTTTTGCCTTCACGAGTTTTTGCCAATTTGTATAGTTTTGTTTATAGTTGCCTCTTCGTGGACTGTTTTTTTTCTTGTTGCTGCCTTCCCCTTTTTTGCTGTCTTATGGAATGTTTTATAATTGCAGATTATGAATAGTTTATTAGAGCGGAACAGGTACGCGGAGGCGTATGACTATCCCTTTAGGGATGAGGTTACGATGAGGACGATCGCAGGCTTAAAGAAGGAGTATTCGGACATAAACATGAGTGAGCAATACAGAGTGGTGGCAGTGGTCTTAAATGTTAAGAAGTACACGCCGCAACCGGGAAAGCCGAGCCCTAAAAAATATGACAGGCTCGTCCTGTTTCGGTAAGTATTACGATTTCAATTTTCTTTTCAGCATTGTGTGTTATGGCAACTTGCTCATTATTAGGTAATGTTTTTCATAAATGTAGAGAGAAAATTGGTTGGTTGTTGTATTTTTTATTCTAATTTGATTTCAAAAACGTGAATATAAAAATGGTAATTTGAAGAAATTTCAAGTAGGGTAGCAGTTATTTCGATTTATTCGATTTATAATAGGTATTTGCAGTAGAGTTTGAAGCCTATTTTGAATAAATGTTCAAATTTTTTGGATGGTTGTAAGTGAATGAAAAATTTATTGGTTTTAAAAAATTGTGGTTTCTGTTAGTTGAAAAAAAAATTGAACTTTATGGGTATTTTATGTGTGATCGGTCAAAGCATAGTTCACAGTAGAATTGTGTGCAGGTTTTGTTTTTGGGAAAAATAATTTTTTAGTGGGTGAAACTATAGATTACCCTTTTCAGTTTGAATTGAAAGATTTTGTTGGAGTAGTCACTGACTTTTTTTTTTTTTATTCTAGACAGTTTGTTTACAGATATTAGATAACTTGAAGAGAAGTGAATTAGTAATTTGTAAATGACGGTCAGGTCTGAATACTTCGCAAGTTTAGTGGTCCAATTCTGCAATTGTTTGTGTTTTTTGTTGTTTATTTAATATTTAAACTCAAACTGACACATTTTCGTGCCTATTTAACTTTTTTCGATTTGTATTTTCTTGCTTATGTATTATGCGTTTATATTTTTTTACACATTTGCTGTTTTCGTGTGCGTGTATTTTGTGTGAATATTCGTGTATAGGTTAATAGTTTTCATGGACAAAAGCATTTGCTGTTTTTTCAGTAATATAGTTTCATTTGGATATGGAAGTTTGAATTTTTTCACTGGAGTAGTGTGGGGTACAATGTGTTTGAAGTTTGTGAAGTTATCTTTAGGAGTTTGAAAAGGTTGCCAAACCTTTTTTTTTTGTTTTCGAAAAGTTTAGGAAATTAGTGAAACTGCATGGATAGCTTTGGGATGTTAGTATTTCAGTAACGTTTTTCGAAGATGAAGGGTTTAGAGTTTTGGTGTAAGCTAAAACTTTTGAGAGGTTGAAGTAAATTCAGTGGGTGCAGAATGTATTGATATATTAGAGTGGAGATTTTTGGGTGTTGCAGCTGGAAAGTAGATGAAGTGTAATTTAGGTGTTGTGGTGTTAGACCCTCATGCGTGGTTGGTGAAATTTAAAGCGTTGAGAATTTTATGCAGCGATTTTGAAAGTTCGCTAATTTTAGGGTTTTTGCTTTTTTTCATTTGTAACTTTCTTCATTGTGAAAAAAAATGTCAAGACTTTTTTTATGAAGTTATAATTGTAAATTGTCGTACCATTTGGCGTTTTGGTCGAAGTTGATGAAACCGTGCGTGGAGAAAAATAGTGGTGAAGAGTTAGATGTTGGAGAATGGTTGGATACAGTATTGATAAGTTTTATGGTAAGATTTGTGGCAGTTATCAAGTGAAGATTGCGGGATCCAATGGTGCAGTTGATATTAGGATTTTAGCTCCAGTTCAGGCGTGTTATTTATCGTTTTTTTCAACTATTCATTGTTAAGATATTAGAATTAGACATCTGTCGATTTAGAGACGGAAATTTTATTTTTGCGTCACGGCGGTTGGATATAGTATAAATAGGGTAAAATAAAGTTTGTTGGGGTATGGAATAAAAGCTTTTCTGGCTTATTGAGAAATGTATGTGGATAAATTTCCAAACGAAAATTCTTGTGGTATAAAAATGCAGTACCATCTGAAAATAATGGACAAATTTTCACAACTGCAGAACTTTTTTTGTTCATGCACGTTATTAGATAGTAAAATGTTTATGGTGTTGAAATTCGAGGAATGATAGTTATGAAAGTTTCTTTTGTAATTTACAATGATCAGAGTTGAGAACCATTAAAAAGCAATAAAGTCAATAATATTCTAGAAATATATAAGCAAAAAGGTGAACGTTGAAGAATTGGCATATAGTACGTAGTTTTTTATTACAGCGGCGCATCGCAGGCTATAGACCGAATGACTGAAAATATCAATAGTAGTTTTCATTTCTTGCTGATAAAGTTTCATTCAAATGAGATTCCGTATTGAAAGGATTTTTATGTTGAAATTTAGGGTTTTGTAAATATTGTGAATTGGATTAAGATCAGGACTTTACGATGGCCAATCTGTAACTTGAAGTTTGTTGATAGAGGTAACTTATGAGTCATCTCTTGTGGCAGTTGATCTTTTTTGTATAAAGTTAGGGGTGTTAACGCCCCGAGTTTACAATATTAGGCATGATCATTCTTTTCAATAGATTTTAATTCACCTAGGCAATCAAACGTTTTTCTAAACGAACGAGAGGCGAAGTTTTTTGACTGTAGAACATATTGAAAAGTATACCATTTATGCTGTTGAAATCCAGTCTTTTTGTATATTTTACATTTAATTTTTTTATTTTAATGTCTTTCAATAGCTTTGCTTCTCATTATTGAACAAATTGAATATGCTGATCAATGAAAAATACTGGACCTGTTTTCACGGGACCAGTTAACATGAATGCTTGCAAACTAATCTCCATTTTGTTTTTGGCAGTTGGAATATACATATATATTTTTTTTTCAGAGAACTCACCGAGGGACGTGAATTTTATATCAGTATGAAGACGCCATCAGAGTCGCGTAAGATGTTTAAAGGGCTGCGCCAGGAGGCGGTGATGGGAGCAGTAGTTACACTGTATAATCCGCGGTATGCGGGCTCTGAAGTGAAGGGTATTCCCTTTATCACTTGTAATGATCCTCTGGTGCCAGCAAAGGTTACCCTAAATGAATTTAGACAGGATCCTATTCTCTCAGAACTCCCCGACGAGCATGGGAAAATAAAAAGTTTCCTTTACATATGCCATCCTCGGTTTTTGCAGCCGTCCATCGAATACGTTTGCGGCCGTAGATTTTGTGACGGCTGTCATGCCGCGGACGAGGACTGTGCAGCGGTGGGAGCCACCGTCGAGGAGTTGAGAACCAGTGCATTGTCGGTAGTGGTTTCTGTTCCCAAGATTGGCATCGTTGTTGCGGAATACAGCGGCCTAGAATTCTCTAAGTTGTTTATCAACGAGGAGTATTAAGCTGTAAGTGTTTTGAAAAGTTTTAGGAAGGTTTTTATGAATTATGAACGAAAGGTCAAGTGATAGTTTTTGTGCAAGGGTAAGTATATTTGTAGCTTTAGAGTTGAGCAATGTATAGAATGGTTTTAAAAGTAAGGTGGGTTGATTTATATGTGACAAATGCCAAAAATTCAGAAGTAGTTGGCTGTGTAAAGTGACGGCGATGAATCTATATAAACAAGAAAAAGTAGAAAATTTTTTTAAAGCGAACATAAGTAGTTACATGGGTTGAGGTGTGGACAATACAAACATATCAGTGGAATAGTTACTAAAGATGGACGTTTGAATTAGTTTGTGTAATAGGTGAGTGAACCAGATTTTGTTGAATCATGCGTATAATTATTTTTGGGCCTAATAGCTCTTGAATTATTGGGGTATTTGACAGGTGGTTGAAAGAGTTGAGAAATGTTCATAATTTTTGTAGGGAGTTTGATTGGTTGTTCTAGTTGAATTTAGTCAGAGATTTAGAGCATTCTGAGAGCGCATATTTCCGCCAAGTGAGGGAACGGTTGCAAAAAATTCAAATTGGCTCTGAAACCATAATTTTTTTGTATAAACGGCAAAATTTCCCCATTTGTGGCTTTTTTAGTAACGGCTTGTGTAATTTTTTTTTTAAACTCGTTGATAAATTTTCAAGTTTACTGTTAACAAACAGAATAATGAACATTTGTCAAAGAGGCAAATAAATGAGCTGACCAGCGCCAAAATTAATTTAAGTCTTTTAACATTATTTAGAACAACTAAAATTTCATGAAGATCCATTCCTAATTTGTGAGTGGTTGTGCTAACAAGCATAAAATTGAAAACTATGCCAAACGAAGAAATATATAATTACCAAAATTTTGTAATTTTTTGTTGTATACTAAACTAGATTTAAGTTTTTGAAAATCTATTGATAATTTTTTGAGTTATGGCATTAATGAAAATGAGGCAGACAAACTAACGAACGGATGGATTTATGTTCACCGAAAGTTAATATGTTATTAGAATCTTTATCAATCTGTGTAAATTTAAATTTGATCCAAATCTGTTAATAATTTTTCCAGTTATTTTAGTGACACAAATAAAGAGAAAAATACATGCAAACTACATAAAACCGTAACTTTTTTGGCGGAGGTAAATAAAGTTTACTGCACATAAAAATGACTGTACTGTATTTGTTCCATCGCGGGGGATGGTTCGACGCCACGAGGCATTTTAGTTACTCATTTGGTATCGCTGCACAAGTATAGTTTATATGAGATGGAATTAAAGTTTAGTGTTTAAGGCTGGAGGAAATAGATATATTGCAAAAATTTTCAGGTGAGAATATTGAATTTTATGATAAGTGTATTGATTAGATTGTATAATATTGCATTGGCTATAGCTTCGTGTTAATTTTTAGTTTTATTTGTTTAGAAAAACAAATCTTGTGATGGTGGAATTTTAGACTTAAAATTTGAAGGTTTATTTGGAATTTTTATTGAGTTTCATTATTTACTTGGATATTTAGCTACATATTTGGTATGCGTATTAAAATGTTTGGTTATGTTTTATTTTTACAGGATGAAGCGTCAGATTACACGCATTTGGAGAAGGAGTTTGCAACACTCACGAAGTGGTATGAGAAGACAAGATTTGTTGTTGTTGGGTGGTACAAGTCTGATGTGGAGAGAGACAGTCGTCTGATACACGTAAGTAATATTTACCCGGAAACAGTGTTGGGCGTGGATAGAATTGGGGGGGGGGGGGGCCTATTTCCGTTGGGATAGGTGTAGAGGATGTTCGGCAGCGTGCGCCTGTGCTTAAGCGCCCCAGAGTGGAGGGAGCAGGAGATGGTGCTGGACCATCTGGACTTGCTACGTCAGTCACCGCTCCGCCACCCACCGCTTCGCGATTCTCTGTTCCGTAGGTCAGTGCAGCCTTTTCGTGGCTGTCTCACCGTGCTACAGTTTTTTTTCTGGTGGCTATTGCCCACCACCTGTGGGTACTTGTTGACGTCTTCTTTTCGTGGTTGCTGCCCACCACCTGCGTGTATTTGCTGACGTCTTCTTTTCTTCGTGTCTGTTGCTTACCACCTGCGTGTACTTGCTGACGTCTTCTTCTCGTGACTGTTGCCCACCGCCTGCGTGTACTTGCTGACGTCTTCTCCCCTCGTGGCTGCTGCCCACCGCCTGCGTGTACTTGCTGACGTCTTCTCCTCGTGGCTGCTGCCTACTACCTGCGTGTACTTGCTGACGTCTTCTCCTCGTGGCTGCTGCCTACTACCTGCGTGTACTTGCTGACGTCTTCTCCTCGTGGCTGCTGCCCACCATTTGCGTGTACCTGCTGATGTATTCTCTTCTTCGTGGCTGCTGCCCACCGCCTGCGTGTATTTGCTGAAGTCTTCTCGTCGTGGCTGCTGCCCACTGCCTGCGTGTACTTGTTGACGTCTTCTCCTCCTCGTTGCTGCTGCCCATCGCTTGTGTGTACTTGCTGACGTCTTCTTCCGTGGCTGCTGCCCATCACCTGTGTGTACTTTTTGACGTCTTCTCCTCGTGGCTGCTGTCCACCACCTGCGTGTACTTGCTGACGTCTTCTCCTTCCGTGGCTGCTGTCCACCGCCTGCGTGTACTTGCTGACGTCTTCTCCTTCTGAAGAAAATAACTAATTGGAAGCCGCCGTGCTATCGGTTCCTAGGCGAGTGCGGGCCTGTAACGAGCGATACAGGACCCTTTAACGGGGAAAGAGCTATAGTCCGGCATCGCAATAATTTTCTCCTCAGTCTCTCTCACAGTTCCTGACCCGATGGAGCTCGCCTGGGGCTGGCTGACGCCCCCTATGAACCAGCAACTTCAGTCTCTT
>LQNS02278091.1:36757146-36776265 GCA_001587735.2 Parhyale hawaiensis | reverse complement strand
TTAGGAGAGCGGGGATGTTGTGGGGAAGGGTAAGGGGATGGCTTAGGGGGTCAAGATTGTCGAAGAGATGGCAGGGGAGAGTGGTGGAGGCATGCGTGGAAAGTAGTTTATTATATGATTGTCAGGTAATATGTTGGTATATTGGGGACATGAAAAAACTGCAGAGGTGGATTGATAGATGCTACAGGTATGCTTGGAGTAATCGGGGTGGACAGCCGCTGCGACAAATGCAGGCGAGGCATGTGAATATGTGGGATGTGAGGAGGGTGGGGGTGAAGTCGGTAAGATGGAAGATTGAGAACAGGGTGTTGGAGAGAGTTGGGCATGTGATGCGCATGGGAAATGAAAGGATGGTTAAGTAATCGGTTTTGGGATGGTACGAGAAATTGGAGGCGTGGGGGAAGAAGCTGGGGAGGAAGAGGAAGACGGTGCTGTATTGGAAGAGGTTGTTGCGGGATGCGGGGATTGATTGGACGGATGTGGAGAGATTGATTCCAGACAGGGAGGGATGGGGGAAGATTGTGAGGACAAGAATGGACCATCTGGAAAAGTGGGAGCACCAGAGAGGACATGAATATCAGTGGGAAGGGAGATGGTGGAGAGGAATGTGAGTGGAGTGGTAGATTTGGTGCGTAGATACGAGGGATGCGGGAAGGTATGTAGATTGAAGGCGGGGTTGACGGTGCATCAGAACAGGATACACAGCAGCGGAGGAGAGGGTGCTTTTCCGATGTGGGAGATGTGAGGTGTGCGAAACGGAGGCGGCGAAGGTAAACCATGAGAGGATGTGTACGGGGGGAGGGGTGATAGAAGACAGTGTGGGGGGTGTGGGAGATGGGTGTCCAGACCCAATTATGCGAGACATGTGAGGGGATGTGTTGGCGCTGACGTGGGGGGGGTGGTGGTGCGGTGGGAGAGGGCAAGGTGTGGGGGCTGTGGGCGGTGGCTATCAAAGGCCAACATGGCCCGGCACCAAAGGGGCTGCAGGGTGTGGGACCCTGGAGGGGGACCTAACCCCTGACGGGGGTGTATGGTCGAAGGGAGAGAGGAAGATGCCGATATTGTTGTGGTAGATGCGCAACAGGCTCCGGTCAATGTGAACTTGGCGGCCTGACGTACAATCAGCTAACTTATTTAACGCGCACTTTACTTCAGTGGCAAAGTCACTGGTGGAGGCCCTCTCTCCTCAAGAAGGAATTTTTACAATCAATACGATTAATGTTCTACAGATTGTATTTTTAGGCCTACCTGTCCCAATGAAATTTTTAACATTCTTAAATCTTTCAGTAATAAGCGTTGTCATCGAGATGAGATTCAACCTTCATTACTGCCCAAAGTTATACGTTGTATTTATAATCCTGTCATATTTTCAATTTGTGCTTGAAGAACGGCATTTATCTTAATGTATTAAAACATGCTCGTGTCATTCCTATCTTCAAGTCAGGTAGTCCGAATGATGTAGCTAATTATAGACCCATATCTACGTTATCTATCTTCAATAAAATTTAAGAGAAAACCATTCATTCTAGGCTATCAAATTTTCTTTCATCACATAACGTAATTAGTGGTCAGCAGTTTAGCTTTCGAAGTAAATCTAATACAACGCTAGCAATTTTTCATCTTGCAACTGATCTTCTAAAATGCTTCCACAATAAAACATATGGCATTTCATTATTCTTAGATCTTCGAAAATCATTCGACACCGTAGATAAAGCAATTTTATTAAAAAAAAAAACTTTATCATTATGGCGTTCGGAATGCAGCAAATGCACTTATAAATAACCTATCTAATAGGGATCATTCTGTACTCTGTAACGATGCCAAATCATATGCATTACCTATTAATTCCGGTGTTCAAAGAAAGCATTTTAGGCCGTAATTGTTCAACATTTTTATTAATGACATTACTACCCTCGGTATGAATTGTGTATTGTATGCGGATGACGCAGTTTTCTACACCAATAGTAGTAATTTTCAAGCTGCTATAACTGATATGTAAACTTTTTTTAATGTGTTGTCTGAATGGTTAACTCGAAATAGATCAAGTGCACATGAGAATAAAACCAAATTAATGTTTTTCTCCCCCTGTACTCACCAACAGTTGCCACCTATGTTCTCTAACAATAACCTAGTAGAGTGGGTGCCCCAAATAAGATATCTTTGACTGTTCCTGGATGAAAAGCTGTGTTTTAAGTGCCATATTGAAGACATTGCGCGCAAGTTTAGCAGGGTTCTCGGCATAATCTATGCAATATCCAATTATGTTGATCGTGAATCATTAAAAATAGTCTACTACTCGTTGGCTCATTCAGTGCTGGTCCAGAATATCATCGTTTGGGGAGGAGCGCCAAGTTGTCAAATTCACAAGCTTGAAGTAATATTGAATAATATCCTTAGGCGAATACTACATGTAAGGCGCAAAGAAAAAGATGTGCAATGAAATATGTACTTGTCTCTACTAATGTTTCAATTTCAGGATGTTAACAACTATTCCTTACTTAATTTTTTTTCGATTTGTGTTCTATAATCATCCTGTAGTATTTCTTAAGTATTTCAGTCCCCTTATTCCCCCAACAAAATTACGAACTGAGACGTTCTGTTCTCAATGTCCCAACTGTGCGTATTGATGATCAGAAACGCGCTACAGTATTTCAAATTGCAACTCTTCTCAATAAACTTCCTGTGTATTTATTAGATCCCATTTCTGATGTCTTTTAAAAAAAAGCGTTTCAAAGAATACGTCATAAGGTTTTATTAGCTTTTGTTTTTTTTATGTTGCCCAAAAAGTGTTAAACTTTCAGTGGCTACGCAGATGCATTATTCTATAGTGTATTACTACTTTACCAAATACTTGTAATATAAAATGTGTGTGTGTAATAAACCTATCAATATGCCCTAAGCAATTTGATTCAGAATCATTCAAGAGTATTTTAGTGGTCGTTTTCCCTGCTAAACAGGTTTGGGCTTTACGATTCCCAGGGTCCTTAGCGCAGGTCTGTCCGATGCGTTTAAGACAGTTTAAATGGTTCAAATGTTAATTTAGGGCTACCTGCACATAAATTTTGACCTCTTGCTTTGTGTTTTATATCAAAGGTAAGTCGGAGCCTTCATACAACGTTCCCGCGGCTGCTGAAGTTTCATCCAGCCACGGAATAGCGGCAGATAATAGCGTGCGTGGCCGTGGCAGAAATCGCAGCAGACGCAGGAGGTAGCAGCGGCGGTTTGAGCAGCCACATCGGCAGCAGCAACACCAGCAGTGGATACCGCACCGGCGTTATTTTCGACATGATAATTGGGTACAGCAACACCATTCGGATCAACGGTGTAAGGTACCGCACCAGCAACGCTGTCAGGAACCGCACAATGAATGGCGTCAGGTGCCACACAATGAATGGCGTCAGGTGCCACACAATGAATGGCGTCAGGTGCCGCACAATGAATGGCGTCAGGTGCCGCACAATGAATGGCGTCAGGTGCCGCACAATGAATGGCGTCAGGTGCCGCACAATGAATGGCGTCAGGTGCCGCAATCTCATCGGCGCCGGGGTGCAGGAGTCTGAACCCTGGACATTTTTCTGCGCACATCGTGTGCGCGTGAGCGGCGTTCACGTTGGTGCGCCGCGCTGCCCGCTGTATCGCTGGTTAAGTTGGGTTAGGTAACATTAGGTAACGTTAGATAACGTGAGGTAAGGCTAGGTAACGTTAGGTAAGGCTAGGTAACGTTAGGTAAGGCTAGGTAACGTTAGGTAAGGCTAGGTAAAGTTAGAGAGGTTACATTGGGTTAGGTAAGGTTACGTTAGAAGGTTAGGTAAGGAGGTTAGGTTAGGTAAAGGTATGTTAGGTTTGGCTAGGTAGTGTTTATTTTAGTGATGGCACGCGCAGGAAAGCTTACGTGAACGCAAAATGTCCAGGGTTCCGGCGAGTGCCGCCGGGGTTCGCAACACCAACATAGTCGTCAATTTGTCGAGTTCCCCTACAAGAACAGAGAGAACCCGTGATAGTTCCCAATTTTTACTAGGGGATTTTTAGAGAGAATTGAAGTGGTTAGGAAAGATCCCGTTTTGAATGAAATGGTTCGGGAAATTCATATAAAAAAGAAATTATAGTAGGGGTATACTGTGGGTTAGTTAGAGATAGGGCATAGGTTGGGTACAGTTTGGGCATAGGTAGGTGAAAGCTGGGGCACAAGTAGGTTAGAGTTAGCGCACAAGCAAGTTAGAGTTGAGAGACATGCAGGTTCGAGTTGGGGCATTGGTAAGTTTAAGTTAGGGCATAGGTAGGTTAAACTAGATTAGACTATGGCATAGGTACGTTAGAGTTGGGAATGTACATATACAGGGAGTTTCAAAAGTGGAGGTAAAAAAATTTGACTAAGTTTTGAAAGGGAAAATAGAGCGATTATCATCAGGAACAAAAATTTTCAATTGTTCATTTTATTATTTTTAATTATTCTTTATTATAAGTGATAACCTTGAATACTTTGAGGGGGAGTACCCCAGCTTTTGGGTTTTTTCTTTTCATATGTGTGATTTGGGTGTCAATTTGAACGAAACTTGTTGCAGATATGGAAAATGTAAAGGAAATGTGGGTTAGACTCGCGGTTATTTTGTTTTCAATGGAAATAGAGATATAAAAAAAATGGGGAAAGTGGAGTTGGAGAAAACCTAGTAGAGTTTTGGAAATGTTCAGCGACAGAGATTAATTTGGGCTCAAAATAAGCAGAATTTGATTTTTCTACAAATCCGCATTTGAGTTTTATGATAGTCGAATAAATTCTAAAGAAAATTCTAACTAACTAAAACGCTAATTTTTAATCCAACGATCATAAAAACTTAGGCCATTTGTAAGGTAGGAATGAAATATTGTTCATTTTGAGCCAAAAATTAGCTGGTAACTCAAATATTGCAGGAATAGACGAGTTTTTTCCAGCCCATTTTTTCAATTTTTTAGTATTTTATTATATTGGAAAAATGGAAAAAGCGCACGATTCCAACCCACATTCATTTCCAATTTTGCATATCTGTATTTAGTTTCGTTCAATTCGGCACATAAATAAAAAGAAGCTATTAGGAGGTATTTTTTCTCAACTATTTCAGGTCGTGATTCCTCAAAAATGAAGTTTTGATATTTGTCATTCATGGAAATTTCTTTATTTTCCCGTTTTTCTACTTAATGTCAAATTCTTACCTCTCATTTTGAAACACCCTGTATATTTTTATTTATTTGATTAGGATACTGGTGCGATTTGTATTGTACGGGATTTATTTTTTTTTTATTTGTGTCTAGCTATCTCATTCATGTAATTCTTAGCCTAAAATGCATATTTTAGCAGAGCTGTAAAGTATCGATACTCAATAGAAGGGTATAAATGTAGCTATTTATTATAGCTAAATAAATGCAAAACTATAAAGTTATTTTTTTTTTGTGAGTGGACATATGATTATGTATTATTGTTTTTTTTTTTTTTGTTCCAAGTCGCGCTTTCGTAGGCGTTGATTTTTAGTAAGCTATTTTCAGCATAGGAGGGGTTATGAGGTTGTGATACGTTATGGTGAGTAGCACGCTCAAGAAGATTTTGTACGTCATGTAAGCTGTTAGGGTTTAGAGAAATCTGTAGTTTGTTAATCACACGTCGTCAGGGATATATTTTGGTAGGTTTTTTCCTGTGACAATATATTTGGTTTTCAGAAACCTAATGGGTGCAAGTGTATTCTCAGTGGAGGATGTGGCAGCGGGCCCCATTTGCTACTGAGGTTAGATTTCTAGAGTTGGGTAGGTTCTCTACATTTTCTTTAGTTCCGTGAGGTTGCCACGTCTATGGCATAGACCCGAATCTGCTTTTTCGTGGTGTGCCGCGAAAGGGAGCCCCAACCACGAATGTTTGCTTTCTACTTTTTTTTATCGTTTTTAGGATCCTTACTCGCGCAGCACTGATTGCAGCTTTCACGCGCGTTGATAGGTATTGTGTGAAAACTGTATACGGTCTACGTTGATCTAATTATTGTATCGATTTGTTCTTTGTAGTAGCGCCTTCAGGGTGATTCTGTAAGTTATCTTAGCCGTTATCTCGGCCTTCGGGACGTGTTTTTCGTGCCCACCTTGCTTGCTTTTAAATTTCGCACTTTTACTGATACTTTTATTTCGATCTGCTGTTCCCATGCGCGACAATTTTACATGAAAAGATGTCTGTGCATTGGTTCTCCATTTTTATCGTCATACTATGTGTTTCTCCTTTTGCTAGGTCGCCGTTGTTTTGTAAAAAAGGCCTAAACTACCAAATGTAATAATGATACTAATTCATTCAACGAGCCAGGTTTGTTCTATGTCCCATCTCTACGAAATTTACAGGGATGTTAACAACAGATTAATTTTTGGTCAAGTCGGTTAGTTTTTCATTTTTCTTTAGTACCCTTGGTGAAAAGGTTATGGGCGAATATATATCAGGATTTGGGTATGTTACGAAGAGTAAATGACGGCAAATTTTTGTGATGATGTGCCAACGAAATGTCTTCACGGAGCATATAATGGGCTATAGAGTCACGTTAGTTTGGTTTGCCCATACTATGTTATGGGGAGTAGCGCCCC
This sequence comes from Parhyale hawaiensis, assembly GCA_001587735.2. Classification (NCBI taxonomy): domain Eukaryota; kingdom Metazoa; phylum Arthropoda; class Malacostraca; order Amphipoda; family Hyalidae; genus Parhyale; species Parhyale hawaiensis. The sequence continues at coordinate 36,769,680 of LQNS02278091.1, read as the reverse complement.
CAGAGGGACAAAGTGCCTGATTGAGTTAGGTACTAAACTGGTCTTCGGAGTGATTATATTTTTGTGTTAAATATTTTTTTGTTCTGTGACAGAGGACCAAGCCAGTGTTACCATGTAAGATTATCAGGGTTATAGTTGCACAAATGTATACCAAAATGACATCGAACGATGATTACCCACGCCGAGGAAATGGTTGCATTGTGTTAGTTTTTCTGTCACAAAGATGACCGCAAACGTTGAAAACTCATCTTCACGAAATTTACAGGGATTGTTATGCATGCTGAGGGTAACAGACGATTACCTGTTTTGAGAGTCTAATGAATGTTTAACGCTAGCTTGTAAGTGATACTAATTTATAAGTTTCGTAATGCAGTTGTACTTTCTTGGGATTATTAAATTTAATGTTTGTTTACAAGCAGCCAAGCTAAGGTTTAATTTAGGTAACACAGATATAATGGAGTTCAATGTTGATTTTCATTCTCGAAGCTACGTTTGCAAAACTTCAGTATAATAAAGCGGATGCTAGACGATATATAATATTGTAGTTCCCCTGCAAATGCAAGGTTAATTTTGTGCCTCGAATTTTTTTCACATTCAAAGTGAAGAAACTGTGCCAATAAGCAAAATACGAATAAAGGATATTACCAAAGAAGTGGTTTCAAGATATAATACATAAAGTGTTGGGGTGTTGTTGTGAAGTAGAAATGGCATTGCAATGGCATAACTAAAAACTTGCCAGACCGTGAAAGTTACACGGATAATGAATTTGAGATTGGCTGCATGAATGTTCAACTTTAATGTATAGGTATAGGTCATACGAAAGATTCACTTGTATTGAGTCACATATACATTTCTTTTTGCACAGGCAAAATCAATTATTTCTTCAAAGGAAAGAAGTTGGTGGTGACTCATACAGGTAGGACTGACTGGGACAAATAGCGTGGAATTTATTCAGTGAACAAGAAGGGAAATAGAGATTATAAATCAACATTGTAGATAGGTTTTATCGAAGAAATGTTAAACGGAGGCAACCGGATTAAATGAGTTAATTTTCAGGGCAACTAGACAATTATGTGATCTAATTATTGTAGAGTGGGTTGAAAGTGCGGAATACGCATTCAGCTATGCTATTTGACATCACCTAGTTTTTAGAGCTTGTGGGGTCCTTATGTTAACAACAGTAGCTGGTTTTATACATGCTATTTATTACATTTGAGTGTACATTTTCTCTCTCAAAGGCAAAAAGGCTAATATTAAACAGAAGTCGACAAAATTAAAATTTTACGTTTCGGAATGCAAATCCTATCTTCAGAAAACCTACAACTAACAACCTTTCAATAAAAATCTTATTATCAAGTCTATTAGGAGAGCAAGGATGTAACCGGGAAGAGGTCTAAAATGTGAATGAACAGATCTATGAGATAGGAGCCGGATGTCAGCTCCCGTACAGTCGGCAAATGTGAAGCTATGTGTTCGACAGTATGCAGTGGTACACCCGAGGTCATAATATTGAGGCTAGTTCTGCTTCTATGGAACTCTAATGGGACTCTAATGTTGTGAGCTCGATAGGATTGGATAATGTTGTGAGCTCGATAGGATTGGAAAAGTCTATGATGTAGAAGTCATTTCTGCTGATGGGATGGTTGTTTTGTTCAGCATGCAAGCGGGGAGCTGACTGACGGTTTCACAAGTGGTAAACCGGTATGGCTGGATACATCTAAATGTTGGTCAATACGGGCACAGCAGGCCTGGCATCAGTAACGGTAAATAACAATAACAATGGACACAAGTGGTGTGGGGGGTTTTCTTTAAATTTGAAGTAGGACCCTATGGTAAATGTGTTATTGTATGAAAATTTGAAGTTGATATGTGGGTAGGCATCAGAGAGGAAAGTATTCAAAGTGATTACTGCATTGACAGATGCTCTGTTGTAGAACGGAAGCGAGTGAAAGAAAACCAATTTACTGACCCAGGGCTTGCTAATGCCGGGGTCGAACACCTTGTCTAGGAACTATTTGCAGTGGTGGTCAATAAAATGGTGCGGATAACCGTTATTTTTGAACAATGTTAGGAAAAAGTCAACTTCGTTTGAAAATGCAAGGTATGAGGAAGACAATTGTATGCTCGAAATAGTAAAGTTTTTATGGCATTGATTTTGAATTTGACCAGCCAGTGACCAGCCTCCGACTGTCTTCCAATGCCTACTTAGCTAGTTTTGACATTACCTCCATTTTCACCAACATCCCCGTAGAAGAAACCATAGAAATTATTTGTAACGGCCTACAATGACAGGGACCTTTTCCACAATATGGATAAAGCCAGCTTCCGAACTTTCCTTAGCCTTGCCATCAAAGACTCCTTCCTCATGTTTAACGATAGACTGTACAAGAACATAGATGGGGTTTTACATAGGCTCCCACTTAGCCCCTCCCTAGCAAATATCTTTTTATGCCATCACGAAACCCTCTCTCTGGCTCAACGATTGCCCACGCGACTTCAAACCCATCCACTATAATAGTTTTGTAGATGACACCTACCTCATATTCAATAATCAAGCAGATTCTGATCTATTTTTGCAATATTTGAAGAGTAAACATCCAAATATCAAATTCACCGCCGAACATCAATTAAATAATTCTTTAGCTTCTCTCGATGTTTTAATAACCAATCAAGACTCAACACTGACCACTGGAATTTACAGGAAACCCACTTTCTCAGGCCTCGAGACAAGTTTTTTTAGTCCCTGCTATGACCAATTCAAAATCAATACCATAAAAACTTTAATATTTCGAACATACTATTTGTCTTCCTCATACCTTGCATTTTCAAACGAAGTTGACTTTTTCCGAACATTCTTCAAAAATAACGGTTATCCGCACCATTTTATGGACAACCACTGCAAATAGTTCCTAGACAAGCTGTTCGACCCCGGCATTAGCAAGCCCTGGGTTAAAAAAAAATGCGCTGCTTGCAGTGGAAATACGCTTGACATGTTTTATCTATAGTACATTTCCACCTACAAATACCTTACATTCGTCATTCACTGATAAAAGTATGAAACAGTTATGTGTTAGAGGAATAAATAATGAAAAAAGTTAATTTTTGACCCCTTCCTCCCCCCTTTTCGGGGGGTTCTAGTGCTGCTAGCCCCCTAAAAATTTGGGACGATATAGCCCCATACCTGAGAATACTTTTTGAGCATGAAACAAAAAATTTAGAATTTTGACCATTTTTCGTGAAAAGGCGTGAATAGGCCCACTGAAAGGGTATTACTGCATCGGCCAACATCGAGGCATTAACCAGAAAGCCACTACCAAGATCTGGGAGCGTTTATTTTATATAGCACTGATTAGTTTATCATAATTATCCTCCTTGTGATTGTCTGCTACCTGTACCTTTGTTGGGTACGCCTCCTTGAGATGGAGTGGGTAGCTAAGGAACAGGATCATTGCTGCAGCAGCTACAAGTCTGCTGGTCGTTAGACGCGGCTCACCTGACCTTAATGCTTCTAGTGCACTCGCAAAAGTATACAGCGACAAGCGTTTGGACTCAGGATCATTACTGAACTAGTTCGGAAACAAATTGGCCAAAAGGCCGCGGCTCACACCGAATCCAACCGTTTGACCATATACCCTCGTTATTAGCGGCCCAAATTATCCCAAACACGGTCTTCCAACTTAAAACAAACCTGTTTGGGAATTCCTATACTCTCTTATTATCCTTTGTATCATTTAAGAACTTTCCTGTAAAGTTCAACTCCTCTCCTAATAAACGAAAATCAAAAGTTCGATTTAAGGCAAGGTGCTGACCCATAACCAGGGAAACCGCACCATGTCAAGTCAGAAAATACCTCAGTACTCTGGCTCTTGAAGGGCATGAAGACTGAAAGCTTCGTATCTGAATCTGAGCGTAAAGTTTCCAAAATTAACTACATATAGTACAACTCCATTGAATAGAGACTAAGTGTTGAGAACACTGAAGTATGAAAGACTAAATCTTCAAGAGCGGCGTACTGAAAAATTTTCCAAGTCCCTTAGGGGGACCCCTTGAAACACACTAAGTTCAACATTTGCCAGTATCGAAAAATTCAAGTCATTATCAATACGTGTATATTGGCCCCAAGTACCACAAGGAACCGGAGCAAATTCTTCTAAGTCTATTCAGAAGACTTCCAGAACCGATTAAACATCAAAAGTTTCACACGCCAGTGAGACTTAATTGTGGTGGAAGCAGTCACTTAATGGGGTTAAGTCCAAAAACGATATCTCGAAAATGTTCATGTTTACTTATAGTTATCAATAAATTATTCTAAGTCCCAGCACGGGACTCTAGAAATTGAATAAATATCCAAAAATTTCCACCTTTTACCATCACTATGACTTTTCAGATTACCAATTTCTATGGAATTTGGTATCTTCTTCAGTATATCTGCTCTTAACCTTCAATCACTTCCTATGTTAGTAATTTCCAACTGCAATTCCTTTTAAAGATATCAACCAGAGTCAACTCCACGTCCGTAAGCGGATATCCACCGCTTTTCTCTGCCCTGTTAAACCGGATTCTAGGCCGGGGGCATAATTTAATTTGAATAAGGAGGCAAAAGGCTTAGGAGAGATAACCCCACGTCGAGGTATTAACAGGAATTGCGTTTTTGAAAATTACCAGAGGGAGCATCAGTGTTCATTGATGCCAAGTTCCAAGTGCTCTATCAAAAATATTTGTAAGTCCCCATACGGGAACGTCGAAATATTTTCAAGTTCCAATTGGTTCTCTATAAATTCTTCTAAATCTCAAAAGGAGACTTCAGACAACTGACACAGTATCAAAATTCTTACACCTTGTACTACACAAAGTGTTGGGGTAGTAGCCTGGCTCTGAGGCTAAGTCTAAAAGGGATCGTAAGTGAAAATATTTCTAAGTCCCAACCCAGGACCACCGAAATATTTCCAAGTTTCAAAACTCGTTTTACTGACGATTTTTTTCTAAGTGTCGAAATGGCAAATTTTAGATTTGAGGAGAGGAGCTGTTTTTAGATGTTCACTCCGTGCGAGTCGATGTTTAAATGAGGGTGGGAAATGGGGAAGCTACCTATATACTGACTGCCTGGAGTCTGCTGGTGCAGCGGCAGGAAAAAATGAGGAAAAAAATGGAAAAAATCAGAAGAAAAAATCGGAAAAAATCAGGAAAAATCAGGGAAGGTTTTTCTGACCTCTCCTGTCTCAGGAGAGTGGGAAACTCCATTTTTTACTAATTTTGATTAAAGGAAGATGGACTACGATAGGAAAGTAGTTAGAGCGGCAGGTATAGTACCTTATCTGTCAATAAAATGAGTGTGACGACTCTGACCTGTCCTCCTGAACTGGAGTCTCCGATTGGCGGTGCGAGTTGCGGGGTAACGACAAAGGTACTATGCCGTTAGCGAGCCACTGCAAAAAAACACTTTGCAAACTTTCCTCTCTGATGCCTACCCACATATCAACATCAAATTTTCATACAAAAAACACATTTACCATAGGGTTCTACTTCAAATTTAAAGACAAACCCTCCACAGCACTTGTGTCCAGTGTTATTTACCGTTACCGATGCCAGGCCTGCTGTGCCTTATAGGTAGCACTGGACAACACTTCAAAGCCCGTATTGGTACGGTTTACAACTTGCGAAACCCTCACAATCAGGCCCCCGCTTGCATGCTGAACAAAACAGCCATCCCATCAGCAGAAATGATTTCTCCATCATAGACTCTGCCAATCCCATCAAGATCACAACATTAGAGGCCTTCCAAATCCATAGGAGACGTAGTTTCAACATTATGACCTCGGCTGTACCACTGCATACTGTCAACACCTAGCCTCACATCTGCCGACTGTACAGGAGCCGACATCCGGCTCCTACCGCATAGCTCTGTTCATTCACATTTTAGACCTCTCCCGATAACGCCCATGCTCCCCTAATAGACTCGATAGTAAAAGAATTTTGTTGTTAGTTTTTAGGTTTTCTGAAGATGGGATATGCATCCCGAAAAGTTAAATGTTACTTTTGTCGTCTTCTATTTAATATTAGATTTTTTTCTCCCAAGTAAGGATATCTGGCTTGGACGGTGTTCAGCTAATGTCAGAACTTTGCTGGAGCTTAGGCTCTTTATTTACTGGATTCCCTTCTTGTCTAAAACCAATTACACTTGCGGGACTCGAACGCTCAACCGGCTGATGCAAAAGCGAGCACTTTAACCACTACGCCACGGCTAGTTGCTTTCGCTACTTGCGTTGTTATTTTAGTCTTTTCGTGAGTAATTACAGCCATACATCACCACAATGGCCAACACACTTGGGAGACCGTGGGCCTCCCTCGCAGAACCACCACGTGACATTGCCGAAGCGCAACCAGTGAACCCTATTCCTGCGCAAAATGTCCCCATATCTGTCCGAATCTTACCACCCATTGTTCCACAGATAGTTCGCGTAGTGCGACCTGTCGCCACAGTTCCAACTAGTTAAGTAGCATGACTTATTGCCGTGGCTATGCCGACGAGTCACCCGCTTTTACTTGCGACAATGCGGCTAAATCACGCAGAATAGCAGAGTTGATGGTTGTATACATTTTCATATTTTGGAGAAATAAGTAAGAAATATTTTTGGTGTTAGTTTTTATTTGACCTCGAGCTTTCGAGCCATTTGGCACGGCGGCTTTAGGACAAAAAATTTCTCGCGGCTAGAGCTACCTGCTCAAAGTTAGTATCCTAATTACTACTGAAATATGACAAATATAATGGCTAATAGGAAGAATTAAGTGTAATTCAGTTTTTATGTTATTGGAGGCTTGCAGTTTAGATACTACTGAAGTGCGCCTTCAGGCTTCGTGGCTGGCAGAGGCTGCCTGCTTTGTCGCAGGGGGGTCCCACACCCCAACTCCTTTCATAGCGCTGTATCTGTAATATTTTCCAGTTTAAAAACTTATAAATTCAGCCGTAAACCTGGCTGAGTGACTGGCTAACAGCCAGTTTTATGGAACAGTTGAATAACTTGCAGCTACCATATTGGTACCAACTCTAACTAGATCTTAAAATTTGCTAGGAGCTGTGCAAATTTTAAACTGAGAAATAATGAACGTTCACGATTAGGCAGAAATTAGAGGTGGATTGGTATATAGGAGACAGAAGACTATTTCAATAGCATTCTCTGGAGAACTGAAAATTTAATATTTAGATGACGCTGACAGCACTATGTGCAGCTAAGGCAGTTGAAAGATAGCATGAGCCTGATGCTTGATATTCCACTTTTTCTTGCTACAAGCCAGAGAGGCAGGCAAAAAGGCACGCAGGTACGGGAAGGAATTTATTAAGCGCACATGCCAGTAGAGTTTTTACTGGGAGATTGGAGGGCGCGACAGTAAGTTTCGGAAAAGGGTAAGTTTCCTTGAAGATGAGTCGTTTATTAGCTGGAAAGCACGTTGTTAAATAAAACCAAAATCTTAGAATGATTTTTTACTTAATGTTTTAAATGACTCAGCCTGAGAGTCCGTTTTTTATTGATCTTTCATTTATGATTCTCTTTTCTACTACAGAAATCAATGGAAAGATCGATAATCAGAGAGGTAGAAAAATGCTTTTCATATTAACTATAAATCACGCTGATTTTTAATAGTGTATATATGTATCCATAGACCTAATGGCGTCGTCGTGATTTCACCTGAAGGAGACACTGGCGTGAGCCTAAAGGGAGGTGGTTGCCTTTATTGTGAGGCTGGAAGTTTGCGATGTGTCTGTTTCCCTTTCTTGTCTTGGTTTGTCATCTTATTAGTTGGGAATGTATTTTTTTCTCTGGTATAATGTTTTTTTCTACGATTGTGCCGCAAACATGTTTATTGGTGCCGATGTCTTCGTTTGTACGTTTTTAGCAAGCGGAATTCGATAAAAGCAAATTATATATTTTTTCATACTCTGACGTAAATGAAGCCATATGATGCAGCAATATTTTCATTTTCAGCGCAGTATCACACTCGATCCACGTAATTCATCCGCGAGAGATCTAAATCAAAGAAAGTGGGGCAATGTCAGTATAAGACACTGGAAAATTTGTCTGTTCTATTTCTCAATGCTTAGGAGAGAATAGGTTTACACCCAGTTCGTATATAGATGGCCCCAATTGTTGTCACTGTCATCGGTACACATGTTGGAAGTGATCAAGTGGTAAATTTAGTGTCTGTAGAATGCCATTTTGACCATTAAATGAACTAAAGTTTATTTCGGGGCTACAACCAGTAAGCAAAATCTATAGACTCTTTGCTAAAAAAAAATTTAGGTTTTGCAGTGTTGCAATTTTTTAAAGACTATCAATCATATAGAACAGAAAAACGGCCAGGCCGTTTGCCGAGTTACCAATGCTTCTAAGCGTTTACTTTTTCTGCAGGCTGTACATGCCTTAGTTTTCCTTAGAGAGCTGGAACTACATATGTCAAAATTTAGAGATTAATGCAAGAGTAGTTCGTTAACTGTTGAACGACTTCCAAATTATGTGCATCGAAACAGAAAAACTGCTCCCGATTGTACTGCTCAGCATAAGATGAGTGTGTTGAATGAATGAAGGTCTAAATATATGGATGGACGGGAATTGGCTCATGTGTTTGTTTCCCATGATAGTTTAATTTAGACGAACCTGACGGATATCAGTGCTACAGGCATGCCTCGAAGAAATAAAATCAGCTGATTTATAATTATAGAAGATTTGGAAGAGGATCGGTAAAATTGTGGGGCTTATTGATACTATAAAACTTTAATTTGTTGTGAAGCAAGGTTGATAAAACTCTGCCCGAGACATTAGTGAGTTAAAATTTAGTTTTTTGTATCTGAAGGATTAATATGACTACAGTGCAAGTTTTAAGAACAATGGAGTCATGCACACCTCAAACTTCATAAAAGATTGGTTTTAAATGAAAAAAAAATTCTTGTGTTTAACTTCCCTGTTGCCAAGTCTCTCTCTGGACTTTATTTAATAGAAAAACTATTGGGAATTTGTTATGAAGAGTTTAATTTAGCTAATGGACGTGAATTTGAGGATGAACAGTCGTGAAAATCTTCCATGAAGAAACATTAAGACGAAATTCTTATTGAAATTATTAAACATTTTATTGGTTTAATGGAGAACCGGTGTGTTGCAGTCTTGCAATCTGAAGGGCAGAATTATTAATACTGGTAAAAATGTAGAAGAACTGTCTGTTGATCATCAAAAAGTGTCTTATCTCTACTTTCAGGCTTCAAAATGTTCTTCAGTCATGAATTTATTTTTAGATTAGATAGGTGGCAGTAGACGGACCAAAAGGGCCATTCCCAGAGCGACGGCAGAAATTATGAAACAAGAAATTTTTATATGCGCCGTTTTTTATGCTATATAAAGCTATATTTGCTTGTTATCGAAGAGTGGTGCATAATAAAAAAGTTACTAGCAAATTAGGTTGGCCTCGTAGACTCATTTCCACACTTTAGTGTTGGGATTGCTTCTATATTATGGCGGGCCGTGACAACAGGGTCCGCCATTTAGGACACAGGCCACTTAGTGATAATTTTTGTTCGCGAAATGTACGTTCTTGAACCTACTTCATTTTCTGAAAATTTAGTTGATCCGGCTCGCATCTATAGGGCACGGTGATTTTAGAGGGCTCGTGTAGGATCTTTAAGCCATTAGGTCGACTTATGGAGAGTCTGTTTTGTGCCGATTTTCCTTTTTCCATTTGATACTTTTACTGCCTCATGCCTCTTGATTTGTCTTTTCTTTCCCAATTCGCCGTTTCCATAGCGTTGATTCTGTGTTAGAACGTTTTCGCGCGTGGAATTCCCATTTCTATTGTCATACCACATATTCTTTTATTTTTTAGAAGCACTTACTTGGGGTGGTGTTCAATTCCTGAACTAATACTTCCATTTTCTTTGTTGTTTACCGAATTGCTGTTCTTATGTGTGTGATTTTGTGTGGGAACACCCACGTGGTTTGGTTTCGGTGTTTACCAAAATGCTGTTATTTTCTATTTTGAATGTGTAATATCGTATGTGCGGACAGGAGAGCTGGAGCGACCGATTCGTTTTAGTTTTTGCTTATAAACTGTACTATTTGTGCTAAGGTTTTGTTGATTTTTTTATTTACTCCACTTCTCCACTTGTGTTTATCGTGTGTTCATTGTGATATTTTATTCCTGAGTTGAATGGATATACAGTATGTGCGACAGTAATGCACGTTGTTATGTGTGTCTTGCTGAATTTACTGCGGCTTCGTTGTTATAATTTTTTTGTTTCGTTTTAAGTGTATGTTATTTTGTTCAAAGTGCTTAATTTTATTAAAAATTGTCAATTTTTATTTATTTACAGATCGTCGGCGGTTCCAGCGTCGAAGAAAGTGGAAGATTGTGTGGTGAAGCGGACTGGGACTGCCCCGTTCTAGTCAACGAAAAGAAGCCAGGTTCATTCAGTAAATTTAAGAAAAATTGGATTATTTCTTTTGCCTGTTAGGTTTCTCCTTGCATACCATAAGTCCCTTGCTCTTTGCTCTGTGATATCGTTCTGCACGGAAACTGGGGTTTCAATTCCCTAACTAGAACTTTAGGTTGATGTAGGCTTATGTTATTTCATGAGTAGCGTGCGTGCACTGGGGTTATGTCAAAGTTACTTTCGCTATTGGTTGGAACTCTTGTTTTCATGCTTATTTGTGGTTTTCTTTCATACGCCTATTGAGTTTATTTTGTTCGGTTTCCCCTTTTTTTCTCTTGAGTCTTGGTACTCTGTGGAACACAGGTTTTGTGTTGGTATCGACATACTAGGTCTCTTGTTGTTCATGTGTGATTTTGGCTCATTACTAAACTTTGCCTACTAGGAATTTCACCACACTGGAATTTACTGATTTAATGGGTACATTGCCTTCCATCAAAGTTCTCCGATTAATCTTTCAGCACCTATGTATTAGCAGTTATGCTAGTTCAAGTCAGGCCAATGTAAGTTACGGGGAGCAGCGTCTCAAGGAGTATCCTATTTGTTGCCTTAGTTCTGAGTCAGATCTTCTGGCGTATGGTTTTAGTGCACATTTTCCGAATTTGTACTTCCAAGTATTTTCGATTTTATACCGTTGGTACGGAGTTTATTCGTATTTTTTCTGATTCTCTGATTTCATGCGCGCAGATGTTTTAAGGAATGAATTGCGTGGACTGGCATATTGTTACCAATTTTGCTCCTTTTCTCTGTTGAGAAACTATAGTATTCATCTGAGAGGCTCAAGGTGTAGTTTCACTGCATAAGTTGAGAAATTCTCGAACACTTCTGGATTAGACATTTTTAGTGGGTTCCATTGCCGGTAACCGTTCAGGTTCCATGTGTCATAATAAATCAGAAATCTAAGCTTAAGTATAGATATCTTTCAGTATTGGATACTTCATGCATAAACCGTTTACAGTCAAGTTACGTGATTAGAACGGTAAAACTTTTCCAAACCTTGAAAATTCATTCACACAAATACGTAGTTCAACGTAATGCGTAAAATTTAATTTACAAGTTGGATAATTCAGAGCTTGTGTCCTCGTCGCCATCGTCTTGTACGGTCGCCTCGTTGTTGCCATCGTCTCGTTGGGTACGAAAAGTTGCAGCTGCTGCCCTGCTGAATGGGCCCGTTAGATCTGCTACTCTGGCAGACTGGCCCGTTGGAGCTGCTGTTAATCTGATGAATTGACTCGTTGCTGTTGCTCAGGCGGATGCGCTTGTTGCAGTCTCTGAAGTGGTTCTGGCGGATGGGCCTGATGACGTCGCTCTGGCGGATGAAAAATAACAAAGAGAATTGAAATTTAGCTATGTGTTAATAGGAATCTTTTATTGCAAGAAGATTCAGAAACTTTGGGGAAGTGCTTGAAGTTTCATCTATGTAGTTTCTGTATTGACTCCCTTCAAGTGCTATTTCCATTGATACAAATCCGGCAATGTGTTCCGAGTCTGAAGTGTTAATCTATTTTTCAAGTTCCTTGAGTCAACGGTCTTTGAAACAGCATCCATCACAAAAAGTTAGGATTAAGATTAAACTTTTCAACGTTTTTGCCGAATGTTAAGTTGTTTTATAGATAATAACAGATGTCGACTAACATAAAAACTAATTACCGTTTCGGGAAGTTTCTCCCATCATCAGAAAATTTTGATGAAAGCTACAAAGGATGCCTGACGAATTTATTTGAAATGACCTAAAAAATTTGGCATATGGTGACCGGGTGGGACCTAAGGGGCAAATAAGCAGGGTGCGCAATGGGGTTCTTATATAAGGGTCTTACGGTAAGGGAAGTGGAGGCAAACGGGCAAGCACAGTCGGAGGACAAAGTGTCAGCCATGGGTTGTGACGAGTGGTACAGCTGTAGTCACTGTATTGAGGCTAGGTTATGTTGGTTTGGTTTATTGTTCTCTCAAATTACAAAACAATTAAAAACGTTATAACAGCCATTATGCTCGAGAACACACCTACTAAAAGTGGAACACTTATGGGGCGTACATCATTACTAAAAATCACTTATGGCACTGAA
>LQNS02278091.1:36709347-36730314 GCA_001587735.2 Parhyale hawaiensis | reverse complement strand
AGAATAGTGGTATGTGGCAACTTCAGAAAGGGCGTGGGCGTCTACAAGCTATAAGTATGCACGAACGCACTCGCTCTGGCGCACACCTGCCGCCTCGCCTGCACGGGGTGCTGCGACCAGCTTTTGGCACAAGTGCTTCCCGGTGTTGCAAATGCTTCATTTGGGTTGTATTACCTGTCCGTGGGAGCTCAAGCGTGAAGTTTTAGTAATAATAAATAATAATATGGACTAATGTAGATATCAGCGCCTGCACTGCGGTCGCAGCATACAAAAAACAGGAGTACAGCAATACCTCCCTCAGGTCCCTATTCTTGGACCACCTTACATCACTTCCCAACGCAATGGTACTACTGTATATACGGATGAATCAAAGATTGAAGGCGGAACAAGTTATGCAGTTGTCCATGGCCGGCGAGTGGCTGCACGTACTCAATTACCCCTCGCCTCTATTGCTACTGCGAAATTTTATGCAATTCTTGATGCAGTGATCGCAGCAGCGAAGAGAAACTTTGATCGGAAACTATAGTTACAGACTCTCGGAGCTGTAGCTATGTAGAGTATCCTCCTATGTAACCACAAAACTCAATAGTTCGAAATATTCCACGATTCATTGCTGCTAGTGGCAAGCAGTACAGTTTTCTGCTGGGTTCCGCGCCATGTGGGAGTCCTTGGGAATGAACGAGCTGACGGTGCCGTGTATGTCTGCCGCAGAACATGCACATTGCACAGCCTTGCAATAACGCTGTTTCACCTTCGCATTGCAAACTTCGAGTAAAATGAGTGATAAACCGACAGTGGAATGGGAGGAGTTACCGGATAACAAGCTTCGTGCGTTGAAAGCATCAACGATCCTTTTTTCTACTAGCTACCAATCTGGTTGGGAATGGAAAATTAAGCTGTCCCGATTGCGCATTGGACATACGCAATTCACTCACGGTCATCTCGTAGCTGGGGACCCGGAACCCTATTTTGGTGATTGACTGGTGCCTGTTCTATATATATATATATATACACACATGTATATTATGTCAATGCCCTGATTATCAATAGGAGTGAATTCGCCAACTAACGAGTGCCGGCTATGAGCCTCGATTAGACTGTTGGTCGACAGCGGCCCTGTACATTATGGCGGACCTTTATATAGATATCTACGGGATACTAACTTTAACTATAATATTTGACGAAGGCCGTGCGCTATGCCTGGCTACCTAATAGGAGCCCTATGTAGTAAGGCGCTCGGCCTCGTATGGGTGGGAGATGGGGCCCGTTTTGAACCTTAGCCCTACCTCCCTATCATAGATCTGATATCCCATTGAAAAGTTTTCATAAATGGTAACAGTTGTACTGGTCTAAACGGGGCGAAATTTTCTGGATACAGTAGGTCTGTCCGAATGGTTCCAACTTTGGAGATAAACAGAAGTCGGCTGTTCTACTAGTGCGATTTTAGATATTGACTAGTGGGAGCTTACCAGTGTGGAAGTATATGGAGTGTGTATAGTGAGAGTAAATAAACGCGAAATCTTGAAGCAACCGCGGATCACTGTAGCGATCACTCACAGAGTGGATACGGTGGTGAAACTACCACTATAATAATAATTTCACAGCTAGTAGAACTGGTTTTTAAGAGACGGATGGAAATATATATTGACACTGCGGACAACTAATTTGGCATTAAAACAAAACACTACGCAGAAATCGCTGTCTTTGCCCTAAAACAAGTTATAAATTATTTCACCGACAATTGCTCTCCCATTTATATATGTATGTGTGTGTGTTTTCTTGACACTATGGCAGCATTTGATAGCGCATCACAACTCCCTGTTTAGGTGCATGATGAAAAAACAATTACTTCCCTACATGGTAAAAACGATGAAATATTGGTTTCAAACCCGTAAATGCTATGTAAAATTGGGATGGAATCATCAAAGTTTTGCATGACTAATGGTATACGAAAAGGAGGCTTACCCTCTCCCATTATGTTCAATATCTTCTTCTTTGACCGTTTCCATACAAAGTTGAATGCAAATGGAGTAGGCTACATTTTAACAATAGAGCAGTTTGTCAGAGTGACATGGTCAGCCTGATGATGGCAGCTGTCGACTGCCGAAACGTCGCATTTTATGTAGCCTGTTTTTACTTCTACTCTAGAATTGTTCTCAATAAAATAAGTGTGAATGAAAAACTAGTTTTTAGAACTGTGGAGAAATCATCTAAACGTTTTGTCAAAATGTGTGCTGATCTTAAATTCTTGAAATTAAAAAAATTGTTATAAAGGCAGTTCACTGTAATCTTTTAGTCAGTATACACACACACCCCAACTATGGACAGCACATTTAGGCACTCTAAATAAATACCGCTATTTAGTTTCAATTCAAAATTTACCAGTTTGAGCTTTGACAAACTCAACTCTCATTGCTTCACTTTGTTGTGCCTGATCGACACCCACTAATATTCCATACCTTTTCGCATTAGTCCATCCGTTAAATTAAGTGGATCTACTTTTCCAAATAATTTGCCGATGAGCAACTTTTTTTCTACAAAAAACTTCGTGTATTCAACACCATCAAGAATATTCTATAAATTTGCTAAAGCTCCACAAAAATGGATCCGTTACTACTTTGCTCAAAATATGCGCGAGTATGCAGTCACGGCGTTTTTTTTTTTGCAAAAAAGAAAAAAAACTTCGCAGACCTTGATGCTTATTTTAGTTGCTTGAATCGTTCAACCTGTTCAGGATCATCTTGAAACTTGTACACTAATTTTAATTCTAATAACTCTGAAAACGGAGTAAAAATCTTGAACTTTAGGCGCTCGAACAAAAAAGTTTAAATTACGGTCTCGGTGCGCTCAAACGACTTCTTCATTCAGTAGGTATTAAAATAAGAGTATTTGTATTTGGAGTTGAATGAACTTGATTAACTCTGTACTTTAGCATCGCATTGCAAGATCTATTAAAATACAAAATCTCTGATGATGCGTGAACTTGACGGGGAGGGATCCCTCGACGAAGCCCTGTCGTACGTGACTGATGCCGGATTCCAAAGAATTGCCTTGCGAACTTTGATAACGAAGAAGGCACCAGACGACGAATACTTTATTGCTGGAAAAAAAACTTGACTAAACCAATAAAGTACACAGGAAAACCAACCATCTCAAATTAGGACAGACTTGCTTTGTGTCAGCAAGTACATTTTATGAAATTACGTCCAGAGCTTCAATTGCAGCATCTGTTATAACCTATTCTATTTTCAAGTGTTCGGTACGCCTACTAGGCATACTTGGCCATTGCTGCCTAATGCTTAAGTTTCATAAGCTTCCAATAAAAATTTCAAGGCCCTACTAGAGAAATTGGTTACTTGAAGAGCAAAGTAATCCTTGGTCACTTCCTACCTTATGTCAGTAAATGGAAAAATTGAACCTCTAAGACAGGTGTGTGCAGACATGCCTTGCATGCTAAAAAACTATTTTGAATTTCACGAGTGCGCTCTCTTCGACCTGCGCGCCGCAATGTGCATTTCATGCACACTCCCTGAAGCAGATACTTGAGACTTCTAGAAATTCTGTATCTTCCATAAAACTTATTTTAAATACGAAGACGGTCTCTTCTCTCCAAACTTAGAAAAGTCAGAGTAACAGAAAATCCCAAGCATGTCACTTTTCGCAAAAGTAAAGCCTCAGAGACTTTATTTGGCCTTCCATGGTTTTAAATTTCACATTGAACATAGGCCTATTGTTAGTAGATTACAGAAATTCACATTACCCTACTCTTATGAACCAAAATTAGGAAATGTAACCATTTTAATACCAGAATACTTTAAGCATATAGAATCTTGAGATTCACAGCTTTCAGCTCCACCGCTGTGGCCGTCAATTACCTCAGAAATATTTTCTCAATTTGCAATAAATTACCTAATCTGTAGGTAATCAGTGTGCTGGATTAAATTGCAATCAGAATAAAGTTCGAAAAAATTATTCCAATAACAGAGGAATAATAAATTAGCTTTCCATTGACAACTTCGATCTGTCAATGGTTAGCATTTTCTTTGGATGGTCCAATTGTGGCACGCGTAGCAGTTACATGGTAAAAAACCTACAATATTTTGCCAAAACTTGGAAATAAGCTGTGTTCCATCAGCCTGCAGCGCTATCAAAATACTAGAAACTACAAAGTTCCATCTAAACTTTGAAAATTCACTTTGTAGCAACATGGTTACAATCTCCGAGGTTTCGTATGATTAATTACCAAACAACCGTAATTTAAAATCTCTGAACCCGTACTTCTATGATCTGTCAAACCATCAAAACTTAAAGCTTAGCACGGCTGCCCACTAACATCTTACGTTGCCGCTAACAGCCCTGGAAGCAACTAAACTGATCCGACTGCGTAGAAGTGGCAGTGACTTCAGCAGGACTTCTGTATATGTTGCGCGCGTTAGTGGATTTGCGATCGCGCTGCGCGTTTGGTGGATGTTGTAGGTATTAAGCCATAATTTCGTGTAAGTTGGACTATATTCGGGTTTATAATGTCGGGTAGGTTAGGGGAGGCAAGGACTGTTTTTTTTTTCATTTAAAAATTAGAACGATCCACCAAACGCGTAGCGATCGATCGCAAATCCATCAAACGCGCACAACGTATACATAACAAAGACAATTTTGGAATCCTTGAAAGATTTCCTACAAAACTATGAAGAGATTTTTTTTCAATTTCCTTTTAGTTTTTTTTTCTATTATGTCAAATATCAAGAAAATTTAAATATTTTATGAAAACGATAAGGAAATTGAAAAAATCTCTTCATAGTATTGTAGGGAATCATTCAAGGATTTCAAAACTGTGTTTTCAGTGAAGCATAAAAACTCATCGACTAACATTTTTTTAAAACTTATAAAAAAAGAAAAAATGAAAATCTCATCTTCTGATAAAAACTAAAGCCTAAACTGAAAAAGTTACGAGCAGAATTTTTCTTTCTTCTACATCTTATGTGCAAATTGCAGAGAAATCTGTTCAAAAATGAAAAAAAATTTAATGACCCCCTTAAACCAAACAGCGTAGTGGGAAACTAATTGTTGCGCGTCTGACCCGGACATAACTACATGTATATAATACATACGTCAGGCCCGTGTTAAACGGTTAGGCAACTTCGGAGAAAACCCACAGATGCAGATAGATTGCTTATACTTCGCCTTCTAAAATACGCTGCAACACCAAACTTGAGAAATACACGGTGACATGTTAATTCCAGAATTCATATTGTGATGGGACCATTCGAAGTTGAACTGCGACTCTTCCAAATCTCGATCACATTGCATGACTGCGTTCGAGAATTGGAGCCGGTCAACGTTAAACATGTGATGGTAACATATTTATAATTGAACACGGGATATGCAAAATTTACCTTTTTACATTTAACTGCTTGGCAACGTGCCAAGACATGCTGGACATAATAATCACTTATAATAAGCACCTAGGAGAAATGTACGCCATAACCTAGTTATCAAATTTTTCTTTATTTTTTCTTTGCACGCCGCTGGCGCGCGAACCTAGGACTCTTACTTCTAACGCCTTATTAGACACTAGACACAACCGGTTTTACACAGACTACTGCACATTTCTGCCTAACTAGTAGCATATATACATATTTTCGTCGTGCGCGTTTGATAGATTCGCGCGATCGATCGCACTGCGCATATGGTAGATCGTTCAAATTTTAATATGAAAAAAAAGTCCTTGCCTCCCCCTAACCTACCCGACAATAAACCCGAATATAATCTAACTTACCCGAAATTACGGCTTAATACCTACAACATCCAACGATTGCGCAGCGCGATCGATCGAGCAAATCCACCAAACGCGCACAATATATTCACTAGGCATTTTTTACCACTCTGCTAGCCTAGCTTAGGCGGCACCACTCCTTTGCACCCTCTGTGCGTTTGTCTATAAAAGGGCCTAGCGACTATGCCGGCCAGCTCAGAAACCCGCTGGAGTTATACGTGGGACGTACCCTATCCCCACGCCCCGCTGTATATTATCTATGTCTCAATCCAACACACAGTAAACTGTCTGCTACTACACCAGAGTCTCCATACCCTTACTTTGAGAAGCCATCACCTGGTGACGATCGAACGAACCCGACCAAATACATCTGCGAGGAAGTTACTATCGTATACATACACAAGCATAAGGAAAGACCGGCCATCACCTTGGCTATCACATTGGTGGCCAGTATATATATCGTCGCGGGACAAGACAGTTCGTTTCTCGCACCACCCCTTGTCTCCCAAGGTTTTTTCCTTGACAGGTCCGAAACGACCTAAAGTAAGGTAAAAAGCAAGTTATAGCCCAAAATGTGCGGTCGAACGCCCTCTATCCTCTCTCGGTGTCAGAAGTCGAAAAATGTCAAAAATCGATGTTTTATCGAATTTTGAAAGGTGCGCAACGTGTTAAATAAATGTGCCTCGCATCGTGACTTAGCCCTTTCTAGTTTTTCAGACCGACGTGATTTACCTATTTAATACTTCGAAAAAATCTGTCTAAAGTCGTGCGACCATAAATTCGCACTTGTGCGTTCCTGCACAGCATGCATAAAGTGCGATTTTTTATGAACTTATGTTTTTCAAAGTGGATTGTTTTACCCCCTCACGTACGTGTTGCAGCACTAAATCTCTCGCATCCTGGACCGAAATGCACACGTACGTGAGGAGTGCGAGAAACTTCACCCCTGTTTCTCCGGAAGTTTTGACGTGGTGGTACATGTATGAAGGTGTCCGAAATTCGTCTAGACCAGAATGCACACGTCCAACGGACTAAACCACCACGTTCAAAGACTGGACCAACACCCTCACAGATCAAAGTGAACACCTTTCCTCACGTTCACCCACGTCTGGACCAAAATCCACACGTTCAACAGACTGGACCGCCACGTTGCAAAAGTCACCCTTTGCCTACGAAAGTTACGTAAAGCAAAGTCGGCAAGTGGGTTTTGAGGGTGTACACTCCTCGGTATAGGAGTATGGCTGTTGTACAACCCTCTCTCTCCACGTGATGTGTCTTTGTACACGAGTAGTGTCGACGGTTCCCCGTTTGAAATGAATGGCTTTGACGTGAACCATGGACTCGAAGTTGTTGAGTGATACTCTTGCTGGACGAGAGAAACTTGGGCTGAATCCATCACCGGAGCCTGTTGGCATGCAAAGTCGCGTTTGAGTGTTTGCTCGACGTGGCTGAATTGGCCGCTCGTCGCATGGATTGACCGAAAGCACGCTTTGCATCTGTGGGTGACGTCGATCCGTGTTGGATTGGGTGTCATCCTCAGTCGCGGGCGTGTCTCTCGGTTTTTGAGCAGGCCATGGTGAAACTGTAAGTTCCGGCATAGAAAAGTTTTTAGGACCTTGCCTTAATGGAAGGGGGAAAATGAGACCGAAACACGTACTCAAATGGCTTCAAATGCGACTTAGCATGGTCGCGTGACGGTCTGGGCGTCCTGTGAACCCTCGGTAGGGTTTCAAATGGCGGCAAAGTCGGCGAAAAGGTCCCGCCATGGCAAGACTTTGCCCCCAATCTGAATCGTGCATGTGAACATGGAAAGTTGATTTGAAAGGTTTTGCCTTACGTGGTGCACGAGGTATGGCTCTGGTGAGAATGGTTTGACGCAAAGCAAAGTCGGCAAGTGGTGTTAGAGGGTGTGCGTGTGCACTCCTCGGTAGAGGAGTATGGCTGTTGCACAACCCTCTCTCGTTCCACGTGACTCGTGTCCTGGCATACACGAGTCGTGTCGACGGTTCCCCGTTTGAATTGGATGGCTTTGACGTGAACCAAGGACTCAAAATTGAATAACGATACTCTTACTTGACGAGAGAAACCTGGGCTGAGTCCATCACCGGAGCCTGTTGGCATGCAAAGTCGCTTTTGAGCTTTTGCTTGACGTGGCTTGGACTTGACCTCAGCGCGCTCTTTCTTGGCTGTGGGTGATGTTCCTCTGGGTGTTCGACGCTCGGGCATGGCTCTGGGGTGAATGGATTCACGTAAAGCAAAGTCGGCAAGTGGGTTTTGAGGGTGTGCTGTCCTTGGTAGAGGATTATGGCTGTTGGATCGCCCTCTCTCTGTCCACGTGACTCGTGCCCTGGCATACACGAGTCGTGTCGACGGTTCCCCGTTTGACAAATGGATGGCTTCGACGTAAACCAAGGACTCAAAGTTCTTGAATGATACTCTCGCTTGACGAGAGAGAAACTTGGGCTCAGTCTCTAACACCATTGCCTCTGACGTGAAGCAAAGTCCGCAAATGGGATTTGAGAGGTTATGTGTACGTGCACTTCTCTCTATCTCCGCGTGACTGTGGTCGCTTCTGATGGCTGTGGGTGTGTTGGGTACACGCGTGCGATACCTTAAGTATCTGTACCCAAGACACCTAAAGCACATACTCACGCTGGCTCCTGTTCTCTGTGACACCCATTGCGGTTTCGTTGCTTCTGTTGAACACGAGACAGTGGCACTGATCTAAAATGGGCGGAGAGAATGATGTTGTAATGAACGGCTAATAGTGAACTTCGTATGTATGGCTGGCTGCAATGTTGTTGCACACCCAATGAGCATTTGCTCTATGCGCGCGCTGCACACATCGCACTCGACGATAACGCGAGCGCGCACGACTTGTATTTTTAAGGATTTTTGACCCCGGGTACGACACCATGGGTGTGGTACCCGGGGCCATTCTAGTATAGTAAAGTCATGGCTTAAGGAACAGCAAGAGTACTAAATCGTCTCCACTTTTTCAGATTGTGCAGAGGCTTTTTCTATATTGCAAAAGGGGGTATAATTTATGAGCTCTAGTGAAGAGCCTCCCCCTTCCTCGGAAAAGTAGGGAGAGGCTGGTGGTGGTGACAACCCACCTTTCGTCGCTACTACTGTGGAAGAGGCATCTGAGCCTTCAGCAGGGTCTAATTTGGCTGAGCCTCCAAACTCCCAAAGTGAGGGGCAGCAAGAAAATGATGGCCCTTTAGATCAAGAACCTATGGTTCAATCTGGCCAAGTTAGTGACTCGAATACCAACGGGTCCAAAGCATCAGCAGAGTCGCTCGACGATAGCGACGTCATGGACCCTACCTATAAACCTGGAGAACAGGGTGAAATCTCTTAAACTGATGAGGCTCCCGAGCCAGGAGTGAAATTAATTAGAACCTTATGTTCCGGCGGTGTCATAGCAGCCCCACCGCCGGGATCACTTGACTCGGCTTTAAGGAGAGAACGGCATATGGCCGACATACACCAGGTCTGTGAGTCATCTGAAGATGAGCTCCTGTCGGCCAGAGCCCTTCGTCGCTTTCATGGAGAAGGGTCTCGTGGTCCTTAGCGTGTCTACAGTAATGAGGGCCGCCAGTCGCGAGAACGACAGCGAAAGCTTCGAAGCTATCAAAGTAAGAGATGAAAGGAATGCGAATAATTGCTCGCGTACGGTACTCAACAGCAGGTTCGTAAGGAAGCCTTGCCTAGCAAACCGGATCGGCAGTATAGCCAACATACGGAAGCCATAAAAAGTAGAATAAGGTATTATGGCAAGATTCATGTAGCCCCGAAGTTCTACGACGCTGGAACTTCTTCCAGCATGATTCAGTCGTTCAACTTCGACGCAGAAGTTCGAAAGTTTTACAGTGAATCCGCACCCCACGTTGGCTACTGGCACAGGCTCCTACACCTGCGAGTTAATTTACATAAACTTCGGCAGCAAGCCCTGGATGGCGGGTGAGTATGAGCGCTTGTATGCATAACATTCTCAATTCGTGTAAGCCTTTTGATGTCTACCGTCATGATGTAATATATTTGGAATATGTTGGTTAAAATATGTGTATGGCATGTGAGATTCTAAGGCGCGACTTTGGTTAACACTTGGCTTCTTCTCATTCCAGTGCTAGCCTCCATCCTGTGCGCAGACCCAATGCTGCCCAGGAGGAGGAGGAGGAGGCGGCAGCAGGAAGAGAAGGAGAAGCATCTAATGAAGACGAGGATGGTGACGGGGACAATGGTGAGGAGGATCAAGGGCAACAAGAGCCCCAGCCACCTCAGGTCAACCGCACTCCTCGTTTCAAGTAAGTCAAAGTCCTAAGGTACTGTTGTTGTTATTCTTGGTTATATACCTGTGGAAATATATGGTATTGGAAATATATGCTATTGGATTGGAAATTTACATGATTGTATAAAGTCTGGTTCAGTCTCTAATCTGTAATTGATTGTCTTGACCGTACAGATCACGTACAACAAGGTCTACAACATCGGCCGAAGCCGGGATTCTCTGACGAGAGGCAAGTGAAGATAGTGGAGCCCCGTCTTTTTCTTCATCAGCCCATCGGAGATCTCCTGGGAGGCCAAAGCGACATATCCCTTCTCCTCCACCGGAGCTGAGGTTGGCCTCTTTCATGGTTTACTATAAATTGAATGAAAAAGTCTTTATTAGTGAAATGACTTGGATGCGATATTTGAAAATAATTGGTATACAAAGGTCGATGGAGTGTGTGGGATGTCGGGGTTTGACGGTAGTACCTTCGGTTCTGTGCAGACGCTTTGCGGCTCCTCGACAAGAGAGTCGACTCAGCAAGTACCCATGCTGTTTACAGTGCCAGTCCAAGGTTCCACAACTGCCTCGGCACCTGCAGGACCACCATCGAGTAGAAGGAACGTTGAGTGTTCGTCTGGCGCAGGCTATTCGTGATCTAGTCAAATGGCAATCGCGGGGACCCGCTCCTCTGTCAAAAGAGGAAGTAGAGCATATTTAAGGCAGCGACCCTGTTTTCGGTATTTCCATAATTGAGGGGATACCTTGTTATGTAGGAAAAAGAGCCACTGCTCTAGGATCAGAAAGTGAAGATCGGAACCCGCTGGCAGCTGTTGTACAGTCAGCAGGGTGGCTAATGGAGTTGACGCATGTCGCCACCCAGGGTCCTGAGGACGAAAGGGATCGACTTAGATCCCATCACCAAACTTTGACTCGGTTAGCACAGCTGTCCGGGCCAAGAGCCTTTGGTCCAAGTCTTTTCAAGAGGAGACCTGATGCTCTGCTGGACAGGAGGGCAGTAGAGCAGATTGAGTTGCTGCAAAACCCACCTGCTGGCGTCGATGTTATCAATCCATTGGATCCCCACGTGGTGCCAGAACAACGCCATCCTGGGGAAACTCTAGCAACGGCCATGGTTGCTGCTTCAATCGATGCACCGGAGTCCTCTACTTCAGTGGTTGTTACTCCAGCGGCGCCTGATGATGAGGGGGCAGCAGATGGGTTACCATCCTCTGATAATGTAAATGATGTAAATGTCTGTAAGAAGGTTGATTTCGGCAAGTCCGACGGGAGCTCGGTGAGTCTCAAACTCGCAGGCTTGTCACAGCTTGCCACGTCCCCAGCTGCCGACGAATAACTCGGCACTACAAGTTAAAAGACCATATGAACAAGCAGCATAAACGCGAGTTCGATATGGTAACTTTCAATGAGTATTACAGAACGGGTTATGAGTCACGGCGCCTCGTTGACTTCCGACAACCGCCTCGGAAAGGTCAGTCTTTGGATAAATGGCTCACTGCCGACCAGAAACGGCGGTTGTATGCGGGGGAGGAGCAGGAGCTACAAGACATAGTTCCTGCCCTAAACGAACCCCCCAAAGCTAGAAAAGCTGGTGCAATGAATACAGGGAGTGTCGTTTCCGACGCTTACACCCTGTCTAAGCAGTGTACCTTCAAAGAAAAGTACCCGAAAACAACGCAGCTTTTGCAGGACTTCCATGAACACATCTTCAAGAAAACAAAGAAACTTCCTAAGAAGGACCGAGAAGCTGTGAATGGAAACCTGCTAAAGCGGTACAAGGCGGAGAAGTCAATTATCATTTTATATGCATACCGCGAAAAGGTTGATGTGGACCTGAAGTTATTTCAATAATTTGAAGATATTGTCGACTCTTACCGACAATACGTGAGAAATACCCTTCGCGCGAATACTACTGCTAAATACCTTGGCCAGTTTTGTGACACAATATCACTAAAGGGCAAAAAGCGACAGCAGTCGCCAGGGGAGGAATTCCCGCACTGGGACCCCCACCTCTTGAAGAACTACATCAAGGAAGCCATAAAAATCGCGAGAAGCGATGGCAGTGCAGCCAGAGGATTCGAGCCCGTTGATGAGCAACGAGCTCGCGAGTTACTACCCATCGAAACTTTCAATAGATTTAGAAATTCGGAATATGTCCGTAAATCCCTGGAGGGTGTGATGGCCGTCGCACACCACCTGGACAGCATCCACAGTGGCACAGCCGAAGCAAACAAGCTCGTACTTCCCAAGAAGTACCACCAATATTTGCCGTCGGCTCAAATTGCCTGCAAGATCCGAGGTCTGCTTCTGACGTTAGTTGCCATGTGCACAGCAAGGCGAAGCCTTGAGCTATCCCCATTTACGCTCGAATCATTCTTAAACCCAAAAAGGATTACTGACGCTACTACTACATTCGCAGTCCGGGAGCACAAGACTCGCAGGTTTGTGCGCTGCACTCTAGTTGTGCACACTCACCTTCACAAGGCCATGATGGCCTATCTGCGGCATTATCGACCGTACTTAACGGACGACACGACTCCCAATTCAGAATTCTTCCCAGCTTTTAAGCCGCGCGAGCGGCAAGCTGTCCGCTTGCATATTTCTGCCATCAGTAACAGCATCGACAAGTCGTTCAAACGAGCTAAAATCCAGCACGCCTTCCCAGTGACCACACGCAGATTCAGACAGGCTGTTCGGACTGCTGCAGTCGACAAGGTCTGCAGCAACGAGCAGCAGTCTGAGCTAGCGTCTGTGATGTGCCACTCGGTGAAGACCGCGGAGAACTTCTACACGGTGCAAAGTGTGACAGCCCGTGGCACGCGCGTGCTCCGGCTCATTGATGCGCTTGCATCAGATACGGCTCAGGTCCCAGCTCGTCCCTCTGAGGAGGGTGTTGCCCCACGGCTTTCGCCGCCTCAAAGGATGCCGATTGTACAGGAAAGTCGCAAGTATGGAATTCCCGTTCAGAAGGTTCTGCCGAGACCTGAAGACAGTTTCTTAAACCAGTCTGACTGCTCCAATCATGGTGCAACTGATGAGCAATCGGAAAACTCCGATACGCTCACAACAGAACCGAAAACGAGACGCAAAAGGGAAGCCAAGTGCGTGAAGGGCCTCTTGAGCCTCAAGACCTGCCTCCTAGTGTTGATAGTCCCTCTAAGAAGAGTGCCCGCAAGGGCAAGTCCGGAGGTAAATTCAAAGTGAAAAGTCTCAGGCCACAAGGCCCTGAGCAAGTGAATGACTCGCAGCATCAGGAAGAAGACGAGTCTCCACCTCTTGCACAGGCTTCTAATTCTTCTTCTTCTCCTCCTCTTCCTCCTCCTGCTGCTCTCGATGAAGCAAGCTCTGCCCCTTCCCTTCACATAGGTAAGTGAAACTCTCGCAATATCCGATATCGGTTGCGTTCCAGCGGCTGAATCGGTTGCAATAGTTGATGCAAGCACAGTTGCTCCTGAAAATGTCATACCTGAGACAGGAAATGTCTCAGTCGAGGATCCAAGTGAAGCCATATCATAGATGAGCTCTGTAGAAGTTCAGAGTCTGGCAATCTCTGATGCCAGCTCCCTACGATCATCGTACAGCAAAGCCGCAAGCGAGAGTGATGCCTCAATTGCGTCACTAAGGCTGCGTTCACATAGAGCTATACTATACGGTATTCGGTATACGTTTTTGGAGGGTACGCGTATAGCGGGAATCTGCCAACGCAATAGCTATGCACCTGTTCACATAAGAGGACANAATATGCATTTATGTACGTCTACCGAAAAGGACGTTCTGAAATCATGATTGTCCGCGTTAATTCGTTTATCTGATTATCTGTGAATTTGTCAACAAGATGACGTAAACACCATTTGATAATTAAATTAATAAAAGAGAAGCCACTTTCGTACTTAGTTTTTCAATAATATTTGTGTAAGAACTCTTACTTTTCCTCCTTAGTAAGTAATTTTCACTCCACACCTCTTATTTTTTGTTTTTTTTTTTCTTTCAAATAAGAAGTAGAGTATGTAACTCTACTGCAACTGCGGCGGTGCGCTGACCTCCCTCAAGCTAGCAACTGAACTGCAATTTGTTGCCTCGTGTAAAGGCTCATGCAATATGTTGCATTGCAGTGGCTGGTGGTGTAGGGGTGGGGAGGTAATGTTGCCCGCAACATATTGCATCGTGTAAAGGCACCTTGAGCAATCGGAAAACTCCGATGCGCTCACAACAGAACCGAAAACGAGACGCAAAAGGGAACGCCAAGTGCGTGAAGGGCCTCTTGAGCCTCGAGACCTGCCTCCTAGTGTTGATAGTCCCTCTAAGAAGAGTGCCCGTAAGGGCAAGTCCGGAGGTAAATTCAAAGCGAAAAGTCTCAGGCCACAAGGCCCTGAGCAAGTGAATGACTCACAGCCTCAGGAAGAAGAGGAGTCTCCACCTCTTGCACAGGCTTCTAATTCTTCTTCTCCTCCTCCTCCTCCTGCTGCTCTCGATGCAGCAAGCTCTGCCCCTTCCCTTCACATAAGTGAAACTCTCGCAATATCCGATATCAGTTGCGTTCCAGCGGCTGAATCGGTTGCAATAGTTGATGCAAGCACAGTTGCTCCTGAAAATGTCATACCTGAGACTCAGGAAATGTCTCAGTCGAGTTCAGTCGAGGATCCAAGTGAAGCCATATCACAGATGAGCTCTGTTGAAGTTCAGAGTCTGGCAACCTCTGATGCCAGCTCCCTACGATCATCGTACAGCAAAGCCGCAAGCGAGAGTGATGCCTCAATCGTGTCACTAATGACTTATCGTACCAGTTCGAAGATGACTGATCCTTCTATCCGCTCGTTGGCCACGGACAGAACAGGCAGTACTTCTTGCATGGATACTGCTTCTATTCATAGCCTGGCGTCCACTGGGACGACTCTTAGTCCATCTTCTAATGTACCAGCTCTCGACCGTCAAGGAGAAAATGTCATGGGGCCCCCTAGCACAACAAGGGTGGTTAAACGAAAACTCTTTGCGGGAGAGGAAGGGAAGGCGGCCTGTGACCAAGGCACCCCTCCCCGCAAATCAGCAAGGCTGCTGCAACATGCCGATATTAAATGTAGCACATCAGATCCAAAGTATGTGCAGTTTGCCAAGGAAATACAAATGCGCATAAAATCACCATCCAGGTGGAAGAAAAAGATTCTAGCCATGAAGGATGAGATCCGACGGTCTGGATTTACGACCGAAATTCTAGAAAAGCTCGGCATTCTCCGGAGCAAGACAGAGCCCGTGGAAATAATACTTAGACTCTTACGTGAGTGGCACAGAAGTGGCCGATATCAGCTGAGGAATGTTTTGGGCGAAGACTTTAAGATTGATACTCAGCCCAAGATGTGATGAGGTAATCTTGCAGCAGCATCAAAATATGTAGCAGTTGAATATGTAGCATCGGAATAGAAGCATCGGTATGTCTAACACCACTTTTGGTATTCTAATCCTTTTGTTAGCATTTTGTAATCCTTTTGTAAGGTGTTGATTGAATAATAAAGTAGAGAAAATACAAGAACCCGTGACGACTGGCTGCTTGAGGCATTTTTGTTGGGTCTTGGACTCATACGTGGGCACCCATTGAGGTGTGCACGTGGGAGCCCAAGACCGGGCACCCACGAGCTACAGCTCTCGTGGCGGGTTGACCACAACGAAGTCGGGCTGTGTCACCTCTCCGTTGGTGTTGTGGATAAACCAGTGTCTCGCTGGGCCAAGGCACAGACGCAGATGCATCGAGTTGCGTGAAAGGACAGCTTGCAGTATCCGTGCTTCAGGTGTCTTGCCTTCGTGGCTTGGCATTTGTTACACCTTGTGTGGTCTGCGTCCACAGTAGCGCCTCGAGTATCTTCTACTGCACAAAGTCTCTCATGAGACTGAGTGATATGTGAACTTACAAGGCTGGTAATACATCTTTCTACATTCTCGGGTGTTTGACCCCGATGCAGTCCTGTTTTGGGTGTGACTCTTAGCAACATAGGGGCTAAGAGACACGGGATTCGTCCCTGCCTCCATCTCTCCAAGAGGTGGTGTTTGGAAAGTATTCCAAGTTCAAGTGAGGACTCGGTATTGGAGATGCGCTGGCTCGCACTCTAAGTCTCTCTAGCTCTGGTGGCGATGGATGTGCCTCGTGCACAGTTAAGTACTCTTGGTGTTTGGCGAGGCTAGGACTAGTTGTGATCTTGAACCAAAGTCCATTTGCCTTGCCCGGGTTTGTGTTGGGAGGTGTGCCAGTGGGGCGCGCCTCCCTATTGGCGGTGCACTGGTGTTATGTCCATCTGCACAATGTGATATGTACCTGTGGTTGGTACATATCGGCTTATGTAGTTTTGGGGTGTTTTCGTACATGTCCCAGGAGAAACTGGTAGACAGCACAGCTAAGTTGTGTGGGTGTTGGGTCGGGCAGTATCCTAAGTTCAGACTTGACAACACGATGCGAGAGGTCTGAAAGTAAGTAAAGTAGTAAGAAGTAAATGGTAATACAGTATGTTATATATCGTTGGAAAGAGCTCATCGAGACGAGTATTTGTAGCTATAGCTGAGCTTTCTAGGTCTTCTAGAATTTGTGCAAAGAGAAACCTCTGGAGACAAACGGTGGTTTTCTCGCTTCGTGTGAGACGTGATAAGTCACCCTTTGTCTCCGGAAGTTTTTCGTTAAATGCTTATCCCTTCTTAACGCCAAGTCGGATTGGGGTGACAATTGAGTATGATTGAGTCTGAAGCATGCCGAATCACACTTGAATGTCCATTTTTCTCTAAACCCCGTAGTTTTTTCTGCAAAACTAGGAATTAGGTTTAGAGCTCTGAAACCCATTTCAATCGAAAGAATGCACCTTGAAACAGGATACTTAGTTTGCAGAACTTGAATCGGACAACTAATAAAATTTTTACAGGACTTTTAGTAAGTTGGATATGACAAAGTGACGTGTATCTACTTTCATTTCACGTCCAGTACACGTCCCACACTTGCTCGAATTGAGAAAACAATGGCAGAAAAAGATGGGCCACATTAAGACGAATCCAGTGATATATAACACTTTACCCTATAGAAACGAATTGAAAAGTTGACATGTCATTTCTGAAAAAAGTCAAGGTGGTATAGGATCCTATACAACTGACCCCTCTTCTTTACTCAACTCCCAACTCCTGGTATCAAAGTTAGTTAAAGTAGTAGGAAGTAAGTAAATGGTAATATGTTATACATCGTTGGAAAGAGCTCGTCAAGACGAGTATTTTGAGCTATAGCTGAGCTTTCTAGGTCTTCTAGAATTTGTGCAAAGACATATAGATAGAAAGCTCTGGAGACAAAGGGTGGACTTCTCGCATCGTGTGAGACGTGGAAAGTCACCCTTTTTCTCCGAATTTTGCCTTTGGGATGAGATCAAAGATAGTTTGTATAAGATAAAGCTCTGAAATTTTAACTGCATGCATGATTAAGCATCGCAATACATGACAGACCCTATATATCCTCGTAGAAGCCTTCCTAATTTTTTTTTTAATTCTAAGTTCATCAATGGACAAGTTATGATTTTTATCAAGTAATTTTATTAGTTGTGTATGCAACTAATAAGCTATAGAGCGACAACTTCTGAAAATGCATAATAAAAATATTTGTTATATTGTGTTCATCCTTGGTAGAATTCCAAAACCAAGTTAATATGTTCTAGGGCCTAGTATGGGCTAAGTGCCTGTGTACTTGCTTCTTTTTCATCCCTTCCAGTATTTGTGCAAAAATGATAAGAATGGAAACTTTCGGAGACAAAGGGTGACTTTCGGGAACGTGTTGGTCTAGTCTTTCAACGTGGTCTAGTCTTTGAACGTGGTGGTCTAGTCCGTTGGAAAAAGAGTGACTTCTCGCATCGTGGTTCCACCCTTTGTCTCCGGAAGTTTATATAAAATCCTTATCGCTTTTTCAAAAAAAGTCCGATCCAACTGGAAATTGGGTATGATAATGTCATAAAGATGCAAAATCACGGTTGCATGTTAGTTTTTCTTTAAGTCGTTTCATTTTTGTTTTTCAATTTGCGAACGAGTATTTGTATTTAGAGACACGAAACTCATATAACAGAACCGCAACACTAAAAGTGTTCATCCCTGTGAGTTTTATTTCAATCTGAGCAAAAATGACGAAGTGATCATATATCACTTTGCATTTATGGCACCTTCGATTGACATGAAACTCACGGGGATGAACAATTTGATTGTTGCGGTTCGTTTTTTATGGGTTTCGTGTCTCTGAATAGAATTGGTCGTTCGTAAAATGGAAAACAAAAATGAGAGGACTTAAGAGAAAAACGGAACATTAATACTAATTTGGCATCTTTCAGACTCCATCATACTTAATTTTCACTTCAATCCCACTTTACATTAAGAAGATATAAACATTTAACATAAACTTCCGGAGATAAAGGGTGAACTTCTCGCAACGTGGTTCCACCCTTTGTCTCCGGAAGTTTTTTTTTTAAATGCTTATCGCTTCTTAACGCCAAGTGAGATTGCAGTGAAAATTGAGTATAATGGAGTCTGAAGCATGCCGAATCACACTTGAATGTCCATTTTTCTCTAAACCCCGTAGTTTTTTCTGCAAAATTAGGAATTGAGTTCAGAGCTTTGAAACCCATTTCAATCGAAAAAACGCATCTTGAATAAGGTTACATCGTTTACAGCACTAAAATCGGACAACTAATAAAAATTTTACAGCACTTTTAGTAAGTCGGATATCCCGTGGTAACGTGGGAGTTTTTTTAACGCCTCCTACACGCCAAACACTTGCTCGAATTCAGGAAACAATGGTAGAAAAAGATGGGCCAAGTTGAGACTAATCCATTGATATATAACTTTACTCTATAGAAACGAATTTGAAAAGTTGACATGTCATTTCTGAAAAACGTCAAGGTGGTATAGGATCCTATACTACTGACCCCCCTTCTTCACTCAATTCCAACTTCTGGTATCGAAGTTAGTGTAAGTAGTAACAAGTAAATAGTAATATGTTATATATCGTTGGAAAGAGCTCATCAAGACTAGTTATATTCAGCTCGTGCACATTGTTTCCTAACAAGTTTCGTTTTGTACCAAATCCTTAAACTGAAGCGTAGCTTTTCTGAAATTGGCACCATCCGAAATAAAACTGATTACGACCTGGTAGAAGTTTCATCGCTTGACGTAAAGTTATACTTATTAATTTTTTTGTGGGTTTTACCTACTGACAAAGACGCCTGACGAGACCAAAGGACTGTTTCAACTTCTGAACATATAACTTACATAGGCTCTGCAATTATCTCCGAACCTGACTTCGATTACGAACATCTCGACAAAATCCCGAGACTCACGACCAAAGACTGTCTTGCCCCTATTACAAAGGACTACAGTGAACTTACGGCCGACCAACTAATCCCGGACGCAAACCCAAACGACGACGCCATAAAGACTTCCACAATGACAGCAACTGACTTAGCAGTGACGAAAGCAAGTTTAATAGAGGCGTGATCATCCGTCTTCTGCGACTGAAATCGAATTCTTTCAATTTCTAAAAAAAACTTTGATACGATTCTCTAATAATTTTATTGCAAATTAATGACGATCCCGCTGAATTTTGTGTTCAAGCGAACCAACTGAACAGTCATTAACGCCATTCCCACATACCTAAGACGAGTTATGTAGTATATGATTGTATTGAAAACTGCAGAAACCCCAAATCACTTTCGGATCCCCATGGAAAATACTAAATAGCAGTTTTTCGGTAAAGTATTTACTTCATTTGAACACGCTAGAACCCTGTGTAAGCAAATTTCACCAAATGCCAAAAAAAAAAAAATTCCACGCATTTCATTTGCATCGCCATCTAACATTAAATATGTACTTGCCACTTTCGCCACTTTTCAAAGTTGAACAGAACAAGTTGGGTTAACGAAATAAAAGTTTCACGAAAGAGATTCTTACAAGAAATGTTCTAATTTTTCTAATGTACTGCCGATAAGCTTAGATATCATAATTCACTGAAAAATTTCATTTTATACCGGGCCAAGGCCCGTGACCTTAATTTTCGCCAGAAAACTAAATAGCTTCTCAAGGCTTACCAAGAGCAAAACGATAGATTCATAATTTCCGGTTGGTACAAGGAAGAAGAGAATATGCCCGACATGCTCTACCATATTACGAGCATTGTACCGAACAAAGAAATAACCCTTCCACTAACAAGAGGCACAGCAACCAGAGAGTTAAACGTTCAACGGGCGGAGAAAAAACAACGGAGACTAAAGCTGACGGTTCAGGAAAGCTTGGAGAGACGACAAGAAACGCAGTAAGTATATAAATATTAATAAACTGAAACTGTTAGCATCTATAAAACATCAAATAATAACAGATGTCTTAAGCAGTTGTGTATTCATGCCGATGTTGTCAGTTCATGGCTAGGCGTGTTATTTTCCAATTGTCCGCTCCTAGTGGGCATGTAGAGCTTCTGTGAAACGGCCGAGCACTGCCTGTGAACCTGTAAGGGGTTCCGGTGTGTGTCGATGCTCGGCCGTATCCGGGCGGCATGAGTCTGAACCCTGCACATTCTGGGTGATGGTAAGTGATTGTGATCATGTACGCGCGGTGCGTGTGTACCAACAAGTGCCGTACAGTTTATATAATAATAATTAGCTTTTATTAAGAACACAATGGGTTCACAAAATATGCTTATAAGCTTACAAGTACAAACAAAGTAGCCAAAATTCAACCTAGTAATTAGGCCCAGTCACACATATTGGTGACCACGTACAATGATAATAAATAGATACACTCAGCCTACACCTGCAGACACGAATGACATTGAGCAGCTCAATTTCAGCCAGGAGAGAGAAAGAACTCTTGACTGCATTGGAACAGAGAATTTAACAGATTATCCTTGTAC
>LQNS02278091.1:36446551-36457334 GCA_001587735.2 Parhyale hawaiensis | reverse complement strand
GGATTTGCGCGATCGATCGATCGCGCTGCGCGTTCGGTGGATGTTGTAGGTATTAGGCCGTAATTTCGGGTAAGTTGGACTATATTCGGGTTTAATGTCGGGTAGGTTAGGGGAGGCAAGGACTGTTTTTTTTTTGTTTTTCATTTAAAAATTTGAACGATCCATCAAACGCGCAGGGCGATCGATCGATCGCGCAAATCCACCAAACGCGCACAACATTGATAATCCCCGTCTGATCTACGTTAGACAATCGTTATTCCTTAGCGTAGCTACGATTGTTTGTTTTTATGACGTCATCGCTTCGTACGTCCGTCGCGCGCAAGTACCGCGCGCACGGCAGTGCGTCAACCTATTCCGTTTACCATCCTTGACCGAAAGTATACTGTAAGACCAGGTAGAAAATTGTCATGCAGAAAATCAGGCAAAACTTCCACCAGTCTTCTTAAGTAAGATTAGGTTACGTTAGCTTAGATCAGGTTAGCATATGTTAGATTGTTTTTTAAGCGTTGTGGTATGATAGTATAGATTAGGTTAGCATAGTTTAAGTCAAATTTAGCTTCCCTGTGTATTATTTAGTTATGTTCTGTTACTTTTTTCTGTGTTATGCTATGTTATACTTATTGTGATATGTTTTGTCATGCTGGAGCCAACAGCTCTTACTGGCTAAGGGCGCTAGCACACCAAACGCAGGCTGGCAGTATTTGAGGAGCACGGGATGGATTGGAGCTTTTACACCAAACCGCGGCAGTTTTGCAGGCAGCTGCCGTCCAGAGCAGCCAACGCTGGCGGCGTCCGGTGCGACAAATTCCTGCTCTAGCTGCTGCTGTGTGCATTGCCAGACATGCAATACAGGGCTAATACTGTTGGGGAATTTTCTCCAGATCTTGGAAATTTTAGAGGGTTCCAGGAATTTTCAGACCAATTTGGGGAATTTTTTATAAGTCATATACTTGAGAAGCACGTAAATAAACTGTTACCTGTTATCTCATACTTTGAAACAAGCATGAAGTTTGTATTTGTATTCTCTACTATGAGCGGAATTTTCTTAAGATCTGGGAAAATCTAGAACTCCCATTTGGGGAATCTGGAAACCACTTGAGTTTCATCGCTGGACTGCGATCAGAGTCCACCAGGACGTTGATCGTAGAGGTTCTGCGTCAGGTGCGCACTGCTGCTGAGCATTTCCAAATGAAATTTTGACTTCGCTGCAGAAAAAAAAAATCAGTATCTAGCTACAAAGAAAGAGGGAAAAGATTATGATCCACCGATTTTTTGCTGAATTACAGTTCCAATGCAATTTCATCAGAAATGACGGACAAGTCGTACTTTCTGTACGAAGGCTATGATCGTCTTGTCATGAAAATCCATCAATCCAATTTTGTTGATGGCAACTTTTGGCAGTTTGAAGTTTTTGTAACATTTGCTATGCTTCTTTAGGCCACATTTTACAGCAAGAATAGCTGATAGCATAGGCAGTTACATTTTGTTTATAACCTTATTTTTCACGACGTTCATGCTGCTGAATAACGCTCGACGTCGGCATGAGAATGAAGTAAAATTTGTTTTAAACAAATGGTGCCACATCTTTAAACTGGCCTCCTCCTGAACTAAAAAAAAAACTAAGTAGTGATATCATTAGATTCATTCAGTTATAAGCTAAATTTGCTATCAATATTTACATTTTCATTGAAATAAGGAACTTTAACATTCTCCACGTACGTTAGCACACATAATGCGATGTAACAGTATCACTGTTTTAGTATAGGATTTAGTATTTTTGCACAAGTCGTCCAGATGATCACAGGAATTGAATGTGGCATAACAGTAAA
The DNA here is from genome assembly GCA_001587735.2 of Parhyale hawaiensis. Classification (NCBI taxonomy): domain Eukaryota; kingdom Metazoa; phylum Arthropoda; class Malacostraca; order Amphipoda; family Hyalidae; genus Parhyale; species Parhyale hawaiensis. The sequence continues at coordinate 36,455,505 of LQNS02278091.1, read as the reverse complement.
TATGCATGGCTGACTTGCATTTTACCTGAGATATATCATCTTCTTCAACAATGTATATAACTCGTAAAAGAAATACTCTGACATGGATTGGCGAGTTTGTGATTTTTGTTGAACTTTCTGCTACAATTTCCCTGCAATGCTGCGATAATTAACGAAGGATAATTTTATCGTAATTGGGCCTTACGTTGTGCCAATAGCATTTAATTCTTCATAGTGTTAGATAAGTCAGAAAAATGTCACAAATGCTAAAAATTCAAATTTCCTGCTTTTTCCTGCTAAACGCTAAACCAATTTTTGGATGCTAGACCTCCCAAAATTTTAAATCTAGCATAAAATGCTAAGTTGGCAACACTGCAAAACTGCACCTTCGCACCTGCTGTACTACTCGTGGTGTGTAAGGCATACTGCCTGCCTGCCCGCCTGCCTGCCCGCCAGCTCAACTACTCCTGGTGTGCCAGCGCCCTAAGAATGTCCTAATAACAAGCAATACTATTATGCCTCATGGTAGCTTTAATTTTTAATTATTTTGCAACAATAGAGTATATATACGTAGCATGCAGGCCGAAGTCGCGTGCTACCATTGATAGCCAAAGTAAACAGTGTACCGGTAATGGCACCATTCTCATAGTTACTAAACTCTAAGTACTCTCTTCAAGAAGCGCACTACTGTTCAGCAGTTCTGGATGTATCTTACTCGTATTGCTTTACAGATCGCTTGATCCACTCAATTGGTAGGTCGACATGCCCAACTCAATTGTCTCATATCGTGAGGGATCTCCCTCTCATGTGTCTCAGTACCTCGCGACTCTGGCCTCCACTTTAGGAGCTCTGTCCATGGGAACCGCAATGGGCTTTTCCTCTCCTGCAAGCCTCCAGCTCATGGGTAGCAACACTACCAGGTTCAACTGCTCTCTCATTGCTGATGACCCTCTCACGGCAGACCAATTCTCTTGGTTCAGTTCTACGGGGAACATAGGCGCTCTAGTAGGCGCTTCACTTGCTGGACTCTCGATGAATTACATCGGACGAAAATCTACCTTAATCGCAAACAGCATCCCATTCTTGCTAGGATGGACGTTGATTGGTACAGTATATTTAGTGTGCTCTATTTCGAAAACTATACTAAGGCAAAAAGTCTAACGCTAAATAGGAGTCGACAAAATTAAAATTTAACGTTTCGGGATAGATAATCCCATCATCAGAATAATCCGTAAACCTATAACATATGAAAACTAAAAAATTCTTTTATTTCAAAATCAGTGGGGGGCATTGGTGTTGTCGGGAGGCAGGCTGAAATACAAATGAACAGAGCTACGTGAAGCGGCTGGATGTCAGCTCCTGTACAGTCGGCTGAAGTGAAGTTATGTATGGACAGTGTGCAGCGGCACAGCTGAGGTCATAATATTGAGGCTAGGTCTACTTTTATTGATGTGGAGGGACTCTAATGTTGTGAGCTTGATTGGGTTGTAAGAGTCTATGATTGAGAAGTTGTTCCTGCTGATAGGATGGTTGTTTTGTTCGGCATGTAGGCGGGGTCCTGAATGTGAGGTTTTCGCAAGTGGTAAGCCGGTTCGACTGGATACGCCTAAATGTTGGTCAACGCGGGCTTTGAAGTGTTGTCCAGTGCTAGCGAAGTAAGAGGTGCTGCAGGCCTGGCATTGGTAACGGTAAATAACACTGGACTGTAGTGGTGTGGGCGGTTTGTCTTTAAACTTGAAATAGGACCTAATGGTAAATGCATTTTTGTAGGTAAATTTGAAGTTTATATGTTGGTAGGCTTCAGAGAGGAACGCTTTCAAAGAGTTTACAGCACTAACGGAAGTTTCGTTGTAGTACGGAAGCGAGTGAAAGAAGTCCAATTTACGAACCGAGGGTTTGTTAATGCCGGGATCGAACAGTTTGTCTAGGAACAATCCTGGCCGATAAAACAAAGTTCACTGTTTACGACATGCATACCGACCCAATCAAACTTACTCTTAAATTCATCGACAAAATCCACAGATTTTTGAAAAAACTCCTAGACCATGGCATCATCACCGATTCGATTTACCGTTCACTTTACAATTCAGGGGCTTCCCCTGGTATCTTGTACGGCCTTCCAAAGGTCCACAAAACCGGTGCCTCCTTACGACCAATTCTAGCTGCATATAGAACACCATCCTACCCTATTGCAAAATTTCTTGTTCCATTACTTGAACGTTTACGACCAATCAGTATACTTTGCGCAATTCGTATGACTTCCGCGACCGCATCAAAAATTTCCAATTACCTCCCAATGCCCACTTAACCAACTTTGACATCGCCTCCCTTTTCACCAACATCCCCGTAGACGAAACCATAGAGATTATTTGCAACAAAGTCTTTGATGACACGGAGCTATTCCACAACATGGACAAACCTATGTTCAAAACTCTCCTTAGTCTTGCCCTTAAAGATTCTTTCTTCATGTTTAGCAATAGACTGTATAAACAAATAGAGGGAGTTTCAATGGGCTCTCCACTCAGCCCCTCTCTAGCAAACATCTTCCTTTGCCAACATGAAAACCTCTGGCTCAACGACTGTCCAAATGACTTCAAACCGATCCACTATAATCGTTACGTAGATGACACTTTCTTCATATCCAACAGATTCTGACTTATTTTTGCAATATTTGAATAGCAAACATCCAAACATAAAGTTCACTGCCGAAAACCAATCAAATAATTCTTTAGCCTTTCTAGTTGTTCTCGTAACCAACCAAGACTCCTCATTAACCACTGGAGTTTACAGAAAATCGACATTCTCAGGCCTCGGAACCATTTTCTTCAGTCATTGCTTTGATCAATTTAAAATTAATGCAATAAAAACTTTACTCTTTCGAGCGTACCATATGTCTTCGTCCTACCTTGCATTTTCGAACGAAGTCGACTTTCTCTGAACATTTTTCAAAAATAACTGCTACCCGCACCACCTCCTGGACCACTACTGCAAATTGTTCCGAGACAAACTGTTCGATCCCGGCATTAACAAACCCTCGGTTCGTAAATTGGACTTCTTTCACTCGCTTCCGTACTACAACGAAACATCCGTCAGTGCAGTAAACTCCTTGAAAGCGTTCCTCTCTGAAGCCTACCCACATATAAACTTCAAATTTACCAACAAAAATACATTTAATATAGGGTCCTATTTCAAGTTTGAAGACAAACCCCCCACACCACTACAGTCCAGTGTTATTTACCGTTACCAATGACAGGCCTGCAGCGCCTTTTACGTCGGTAGCACTAGACAACACTTTTCAAAGCCCGCATTGATCAACATTTAGGTGTATCCAGTCGAAGCGGCTTACCACTTGCGAAGCCTCACATTCAGGACCCCGCCTACATGCCGAACAAAACAACCATCCTATCAGCAGGAACAACTTCTCAATCATAGACTCTTACAACCCAATCGAGCTCACAACATTAGTCCCTCCACATCGATAAAAGTAGACCTAGCCTCAATATTATGATCTCAGCTGTGTCGCTGCACACTGTCCATACATAACTTCACTTCAGCCGACTGTACAGGAGCTGACATCCAGCCGCTCCACGTAGCTCTGTTCATTTGCATTTCAGCATTCCTCCCGACGACACTCATGCCCCCCACTCATTTTGAAATAAAATAATTTTTTAGTTTTCATAGGTTATAGGTTTATAGTTTTTTCTGATGATGGAATTATCTATCCCGAAACGTTAAATTTTAATTTTATCGACTCCCATTTAGCGCTATCTATTTTATCTTAGCGTTGACCGGTCTATCTCAGTATGTTTGTTTATTCGTCAGAGACATTCTAGATAATGACGATCGCTAAAGACCAATTCGGAGCCCCATTGTTAGATATTCAAAGTTATTGTAGATTTAGTTGACCAGGAACCAATTGTTAAATTTTTCCTTGGGTGTGCAAAGTGTTAGTTTTGGTTCAAATAGAAGTGTAAATGAAATATTTTCTGGAACTCTAAAAACTGCTGAGAAAATCACAAAATTTATTAGAGTTTTCCAGCCGGAAGTTGAACGCGTCACATTCCCCAATATAATGGTTTCACTAAAGCATTCCTGACTCAAAATTATCACTATGATTTTTTTAGTAACTCTCCAATGATGTTTCCACTATGATTTTTTAGTAACTCTCCAATGATGTTTCCACACAATAATTATTTACGTCATATTTGTCTTGCGAAGAATTTTATAGATGATGCTGCAGCAGTTGTTGATAGATTGTTACTACCGCCATCGATTGGGAATTTTATACCGTATGTTTCTTCTGACAACATTTCAGGATTGTCCGCGAACTTCGGGATGCTGATGGCAGGACGCATCTTCTCCGGTATTGGCATAGGTATGGCCTCCGCAACGGTGCCAACCTACATAGGGGAAATCGCCTCTCCGGATATCAGGGGATTTTTAGGTGAGAATATTTGGAATCTATTGATAAAAAGTGCAGCTACTTGTGCTCTCAAAATGGATGATAGTGAATCCGGTATTTTGTCTCACACGTTGTCAGGCTGCCCTGGCAGCCAGACGCCTCTTAGTTCATATGAGCCAGCTTTGGGTTGGGGCTCTGAGTAGCCCTTGAGTTGGGGGAAAGGCCACTCTACAGGCGAATGAGCGCTTTTGGTCCAACAGCATCGACCCTGAGAGGAGATGAACAGACTGGTGCCATAACTGGGTACTCGGCCTAAAACAGGCTGCTCCTCTCATTGCCATCAGGGAGTACCACCTGATGTTTTTTTTTTCCTTTTCTTTTTCTTCTTCTTTCGGTCAAAGCCCGTACTGGCGACGGCAGGGTCTGGAGCACGTTGACAGCTGGCCGCTTCCGTAGGTATCGTGACCATCGATTTTTTTTATATTATCCTCTCGCTCATGGTGATTGTTTTTCTGCAATTTTTTGCGTGCCTAATAGTTCGCTTTCTGGCTGTGGAGGTTAGCCCTGGTCTTCGTGGCTCTAGTGTTTTCTCTTGCCGCATCGTGTGCGTTAACGTTCGTGGTCTTTATGTTTCGATGGCTGAGCTCTCTGTAGCTTCCTCTAATTATGATCGAGTATTGTGTTCGGAGATGCTCGTCTCTAGCTATCGTCAGGTTTTTGAGCTGTTGATCGCCAATTTTGCGACGCCAATATTGCCGTTGCGAGACTTTTCTTCCTTCGATTTAGAGGCATGGCAGCTTATGTTCGTAAAAGTGTTGTGTCAGAGCAGAGAGAATATCAGTGTCCAATTTGGAACTTTCATTTGTTTTCAATGCATCATAGTCCGTCTGCTGATGATTGGGTTTTTGACTGTCTTTTGATTGTAATGGCTAGGATTCAGTCATTGGTTAGGCGTTCTGCATTTACCGTTATAGGTTGTTTTAATTGCTACCGTGTGGAATCGTTAGGCTCTAGAGGGACCGATTGCCATGGCCATGCAGCCTTCGATTTCGTGACTGCCTTTGATTGCGAGCAGTTGGTAGAGGTACCCACCCATTTGATGGGGCGTGTTCTTGACCTCCTCCTGACTGATGTTCGTGATTTGGTAGGGAAGTCAGTATCGTATAGCTCCCATTGATTCCTCAGACACGGTGCCCTCTCTGCAACACTGCTAGCTCATCAGCGGGTCCCCAGAGCCACTGACAGACGTGAGGTATTTTTAAAGTCCAGAGTGAATTGGGATGTTTCTGGCGCCATCTTTGCGCCCCTTTGTGGTGTTGCAAGAGAATCTCCTGACCCTGGGTCTACTTTAAATTGGCTTTTCTCCAACATAGTGTGTACTATTATCATTTTTTCTGTCATTTCCCACTTCATCCCGGTCAGGACATGCGATGAACCCTGGTTTGAAGTCCGTAGGAGGGCGTTTTTTCAGTTCAAACGGGTGGCTTATACCCGTTGGCGCGCACTAGCCGGTCTGATGTCGACTTTCAACGCTTCAGAAAATTGCAGCGTCGGGTCAGGGTTACTTATGATGAAGCAGAGAGGGAGCATAATTTGACGTTCAGGGAATTGTTAGCTTCGCCTGTTAGTGCACATAAGTGGTGGTCCACATTGAAGTGTACTGTGTTAAGTGCGTGCTCTTCTGTCCGCCTTTTAGTTGGTGCTGGTGGTGACGTTGTGAACGCTGCTGCCAAGGTGGCCTTTTTGTTGCCCTACTTCGATGGGAAGCAGAGCCGTGACTGAGTGCACATTCCTTCAGCGTGTGACTCTAATCTCAGGTTCCCGGTTTTGCTTTCAAAGCTTTTGAAGTGCACCGCCTTCATCTTACCTACACCCATGTTGGCACAGATCCATCATGTGTGTTTCTGCTCTTTTTTTCCGTCGGCTGTTACGGCTAGGCTCGTCGGAATGCTGGCGTGTCGCTCATATAAGGCCTCTTCCTCAAAGGACTGTGTCTCATCTTGGACTAAACAAGAATACAAAAGTAATGTTTTACGTATAAACATGCCTGAAATAACTAAAATTACTTCCGAGGAGACAACTTTTCGTGAAACAGAATATTCTATTTTCTAAATTAGTAAAAGAAAACATCTTTGCCTTAAAAGGGTATGGTTATAAAGTAGCGTCGATTGCAAAATAAGTTGTTCTAGGCAGATATGATTAAGCTTATGGAAAATCCCGAAGCACATGGCTTCCAAAAACGTGGAGGTCGTGCTCCAGAACTATTCTCAACGGCCACTTTCCTTGGAGTAAACACGGTATGTATAATACTGGAGCGCGCGCGTTCACTAATTCCTAAATTCCTACTGGAACCTGTGTGCCTTTTTGCATACCATTCTGGCTTGTAGCAATAGGGAGAGGAGGTGCGAGGCATCAGGCTCATGCTCTTTTTCAACTGTCTAAGCTGCATATACTGTTTTAATTTTATATTCAACTTTTAATGTCAAGAGAAGGCGATAAATAAATAAAGTACTGTGTATCCTGTATACCAACCCGCTTAAATTTCCGTTATGTCTTGAACGTAAATTATTTTCTTGGTTTAAAAATTTGCTCCAAGATTTTGCTAGCAAATTGCGTAAGCTGGCTGGTACTGATGTGGAGCGGCAACGATAGTTGTCCAGTGAAGTGCCACTGGCTGCCACCCAGCCAGGTAGAGTGCCACAACTGCAGGCAAACACTGCCCGCGACTGCAGCTGGAGGCGCTCTCCAGTAGAATATTTACTCCAAGCCGCATTCATACAGACAACCGTATGCAAGGATGAGAGAGACTCGAACTTCATTTGTGCTACAATATAATTATGTGCTACCGAATTTAAATATGTATCGAAAAGGCACGCGCGCTGTACATCCTGGCAGCCAATTGGGCGTGCGAATGCTTATGTCGCCCCGGTATTAGAAAAACTTCGAAAGGTCATTAGAGTTCAAACAATTTTCCTGCAACAATTGATGTGAATATTGCAACAATGGGCGCTCGTCAAGAGGCGCACATTCCAAGATTTTTCTTTATCAGAAAGGGCAACCCACGACGGCCCAAGTATTAAAAAAAAAAAAACAGTAGGCGAAAGAAAAGGTAACTTGGACTGAAGAAAAAATTGGAGGATTGTAATTATTTCAGATATAAAGAAATTGATTTCAATGATCCGGATGGTTGCCAGTCAGAGCGGCAATATTTGTGCAAAGTTGAAGAGTTTTTCTAGTCGGTCATTTGGTGTAGGTTCACTTTTGATTTGGGAGCATTTCCCATTACACAGCACAAATGATCTTGTCTTACTATCTGCCACTTATTTGAAGTATATGCCACGATACCTCCTCCGTGATGATTGCGGTAAGAGCAATGTTTCTTATGATTTGTCAGCTCAAAACCATGATCAATAAAATTATCCACCCAAGTCTCCGTTACCACAATAATGTCAAACTTAAAAGCGACATTGGAGATGAAAGCTTCAAGTTGGGCAAAATGCCTACGGATGCTTCTTATGTTGATAACAACTATAGACAGTTAATGATCAGGAACAGAAATAAGAGAAAAATCATAATTAGTTAACGCTTGACAAGGATAGTTGGGAAAATCATCAACAATGTCATCAATCAAACGAAAGACAGGCGTCTCCATTCTGTTCAGAGGCTGCTGATCCGTTCACGTAACTTCATCAAGCCTTTTTCATTGTAAACAGCAATTGGGCGCTCACCACTCTCATTCAGGAGTTTAACATACATAGTTCCATTGTAGGAGTCTACAGATTTAAGTTGTTTATTACTGCGCTTCAATTGACGTAAGTCATACAAAAGTTTGGATCTGTTTTTAGTTAAGTAATCAGACGCAAACAACTTGCTGGCTGGGAAAGTTTGATCGCCCGTAGAACTCGAATTTTTGCTTCACGAGATGAAAAACTTACTTTGAGATGACATGTGATTTTGCCCATTGCGTTCACGTCAGTTATTTCCTCTTGTTTGATAAGCCCTTGTTCAATCTTGTTAATTTCAGCCATTAAGAGCTTTTTGGCACTAGCAGGCGCTCGACTCGCCTTCTCCTTGCACTTAACGATCATTTCATTGGTAGTTTCACCTTGCAGTTTCAGCCCAGAACCAAGTGCATCCTGCTCTAGTTCAAGACTAGTTGATCCATCCTTGCTGCAACATTTTCAACGGAAGGTTCAGCGGCGCAGCTCTCTGACGTCAGCACAGGATCACTGGGGGCTGCCCGTGTGGCATCATCATGAGTTTTAGGTTTCAAAATCAATTCTTCAACTTTTCCTCGTAACGAAGCATTTTCTTCTTCAAGCTGCTCAACTCGTGTGACGAGACGTTTGTTGGACTCGTTCATTTTCTCCAAACATTCAATCACCCTTGAGGAAAATTCAGGGGAATGTCGACCGCACCAGCACTAGGGGGAGATACTTGTGAATTAGTCACCTTGAGTGCCTCAGTTGCGGTGGTGTCTGGTGTCCCTCAGGGCAGTGTGCTTGGCCCGCTGTTGTTCGTTCTCTATACTAGTGACATGTTTTCTTCGCTTGAAAACACTATGATCAATTAT
>LQNS02278091.1:36433586-36445901 GCA_001587735.2 Parhyale hawaiensis | reverse complement strand
TTGCTAGATTTCCTTTAGCAGCGTTTTGGGCTTCCCGGTGTTGCAAATGCTTCATTTGGGTTGTATTACCTGTCCGTGGGAGCCCAAGCGTGAAGTTTTAATAATAATAATAATAATATCGGAGGCCTTTCAGGTCCTCTTCTAGCTGGCTCATAATACTTCAAGAAACAAACTAGCTTGCTGATGCTTTTCATTTGACTGTGAAGAGAAAAACTACCGGTCCTGTTCAAGTCATCTTCAGATTCTTCGTCATCAGCGGGCGCCAGTAGTCTAGGAGGACTATTCAAGAGTCCAGAAGTGCTAGATGATGCGGCAGCCATATTCCCACTCAAATTACAACCAGTCACTGACACTCACAGTCTTATCAGTCTAATAGTTCAGATAAAGTAACAAGTGGTGAAATCAGAGGAATTTGAACTTTGGCTTTACTTTACAGTCGCACAATACAAAGTGCAGATTAAGGTCCCAGCACAGGTACAGGTCCAGCTTGACAGCTGATGTGGCACCTGGAACAATCACTTAACACTTGATAAAGGGGCGATTCGTAAAATGGGCCAAGTTAGAGTAAATAAGAAATATGTCAGCGTCTTTTGAACATTTTCCCACCAATATAGTCATAGTAAGCAGTAAATGATGATTTCAACAATAATTCCAGGTTCGTGTTTCCAGCTCATGTTCACCGCTGGAATCTTGTACTCCTATGTCATCGGTGCCGGGGTTTGCTGGCAGTGGCTTACACTGGCCTGCCTGGTGCCCGCCACGTTGTTCGGTGTCTCAATGATATTTAGCAAAGAAACTCCTACCTTTCTGCTCACAAAAAACAAACCCATTCAGGCCAGATCATCGCTGCAGTTTTTCCGAGGTGAGCGTTAAGAACTTTTGGTAAAGAGCGTTTACTGTTTGATCTTTCAACTCCCAAAGTAAAATTTAGTTTCTCGTAGGTATGACTGACAGTGTTTGAAACAAACAAGTTGACGACATAATGCGTCTTTTAGTGGCCACCTTGTGGATGATGCTGCCTAATTTTGCATGATCCGCGCGTTTTTGTGACCATTTTTTGACGCGATTCTAATAGCAATCAACCGTGATCAGTAGTGAAAATCGATTGCAGCATGATTTCCTCCTCAGGCTAATCATGCGTGATTAAAGAGTGATTCCAGCCGTTGTGCAGGTAAAAATTTAAAATTTGAAATGCAATTTTTTGAGATGTTTTCTGATAGTTACATGAATGATTTTCTTATGATTGTTAGTAATATTGACTTCTAGAATTGTAGTTTCGTAAGTTTTATGCCTGTGTTTGTTCAAAATGCCTTAGATACTGCTAGTTCACTTATGCATTGACTTCAAAATAACTAAAAGTTCTTAAGAAATCCATTCCCACCATTTCCGTATATATAAGATAGAAATCTATTTGTCGAAAATAAACAGCGTCTGTTTTTTTTTTGGACTAAATCATTGACCGTTCTTGTGCTTTTCAGTGATCACGATCACGGTGATTCTGATCACGAGCGTGGCCACAAAAAGACGCCTTTAGAGAGTTCACATTGTGTACCAACAGGCAAGTACTACAATATCGACAAGGAGCTGGAACGGTTGCAGCATTCCATCGCCGAGGCGAAGAGCAAGAAAGTTTCTTTCAAAGACTTCAAGGCTCCTTACATCATGAAGCCCCTGATTATTTCCTTAATTCTGATGGTGTTCCGGCAAGTCACAGGTTTCAGCTCAATAATCTTCAACCTGAATGACCTATTTGAGGTAATGAATTACCTTGCTCTATATTAAAACGTGCACGTAGATTTTTTTTCTTAAACGCCCGTGATGACCATTGGGCCAGGGAATAAAATTGATAATTACATGAATTTATATTGATTGAACCGTTCCCGGGGTTCTGTTCCATTTAAGGCTGGGCAAAAGGATACTTCCCAGGTGTAATATATTTTATTTTCATTACGCTGTCATTGCATACGTTTAAATTAAAGGGATACTATAAGGAGAGTGCATCAGAATGATGCAAATGAAAGAAGGAAATAGGACGATCTCCTAGGTGAGCTCAAGGCCATTAAAATACATGTTGCCTCCAGTAAAGTGTGAGTTTGGAAGTATGTCACAGTAGAGGTAGTCCAATTCTACTCGTTAAATAGAGAATAGACGCATTGTAATACGATTTTAGTGCTTGTTTCGAAGTGCCTGTGCTTGGAAGCAAGCAGCCTAACTTTGTTTTTATTTTATAAATTTCAACTCTCTATCTTTGGTAGTCCAAGATATCAATTTGTGAATGAGTGCGACATTTTCTTCCCACGCCAAGTAATATGTGCAAGCTGTTTTTTCAGTGTTTCCCAATTTTGAGAAAACTTTTAAGCTATTATTGCTTTTAGACAATGAAATTCAGTTCACACGATAGACTTTTGAAGACATCCACCTAATCTTTCGATTGTATGTAATCATTACCCCAATCCCCAAAGTCCTTGAGGAGTATAGTCTGGCGGGCCCTTTCCCTGCTGCAATATATTTGTGCCTCACAACCCCAAGGTGCCCTAGTGCCTTCTCCGCAGGAGATGTTGCAGCTTGCCACAGTTCCTGCTGACGAGGTTAGCTTTGCAAAATTAGGTAGGTTCTCAATACTTCCCCTTCTGTTTCAGAAAGGGGACCGCATATAGAGGTGGCCGACCCATTCCCGCTGGACTTCTAACTTCTTGTTTTCGTTTCTTTCTCCTGTGCGGTGTAGCTATGCAAAAGCGTTCAGCCGTGCCCGGGGGTTGGAGATGCACAACTTGCGCCTTTTTCTTATCAGTAGCGCACTGACCATTCTGAGACCTATCGGCAGAAAACCGAGACAAAAATAATTGATAATTTGAAACGAGACTTACTTCGCGCCTTAGTGGCGCACGAGCCTGTGTTAAACCACAGGAATATTTCGGCGCGATATAGACATTGTGTCCCTGATGCGCAACTGAAATTTTGCACTACTTATGTTAACAATCTCCAAAGCTGGAAATGGTAAGGATCCAGCTGACGAAAGACCTTTCTCCTTAACTAACCACCTAGTAAAAACGTTCTCAAGGTTATTCCGTAAATGCCCAGTGTTCCATCTCGATTCTATATTATAATGACATACAGTACATCAAAACATGGTTTTCGATTTGAACGTTTCACTGCTACAAAACTGCTGGAACATTGCAATTCTATTGTCGAGCCACTGCCTGCGTCAAGTGGAGCGTGTGGATATAATATCCCGAGGTTTCGCTAAAATATTTGAAAAGGTAGACCAGGGACACTTAATGTTAAAGGTTTCCCATATGGATATCCGTGGAAAATGTCTTCGTTGGCTCGAAGCATTCCTGTCAACTATTGTAGAACTCAATGTGTTATCGCCACAACAGAGTATCTTGAAGAAAGCCTGTACTCAGTGGAGTACTACAAGGCACCATGCTTGGGTCTGTACTTTTTCTTATCATGACCGATGACATGGGGTACGACTGCATGTATGCGGTCTCTTCATTATTTGCTGACGATACACGTATATTAGCAGCTGTACGATCTGTGGAAAACGAGTTGTCTATTCAGCGAGATTTTGAAAGTATCTGGCGGTGGTCGGTAAGTTTAACAGGTCTTTCAATGAAACAAAATTCATTCTGGTAGGATAGGGAAAAAATCAACACTCTGTGAATCCACACTACCAGCGATGGGCATGAAATCGAAAGAATTTTAAGAGAGCTTTGATTGAGAATGGAACACGAGTTACCTTCGAAGAACGTACAGCTAGAACTATCGCTGTGGGGGGAAAGTGGGGTGGATGGGTTTTAGAAACTTTATCGTCACGCGAAGTAGAAGTGATGCTCGCTCTGAGGAAGCACTTGATTCTTCCGAGAATAGACAACTGTTCTCCACTTTGGATACTGCCTAAGAGAAAAAAGCTAAAACAATTGGAAGCTATCCAAAGATTGTTCCCTGACAAAATTCGAGTCATACAAGAGTGCGATTGCCACGAACGGCTTAACTGTCTCTAATTGTATTGAATAAAACAAAGATTCGAAAGCTTTAGAATCATGGGCAATTTCTGGAAAATATCACTGTGAATGGGAATGAACATATTATAGCCAGATATTCAGAAGGAGCTGTAACGACTTTTGATACACATTCCAAGCAGAGATCGTTGCAAATCCGTTTCAACGAAATATTGTAGTGGTTTCATTTCTCGGGGAGTAAGATTTTAACAAAATATCTCTTCATATTCGAAGCATCATTGATATGAAACTTATAGAGCTTAACAATTTGCTGGATTTTCGATTAAGTAGAATACTACATGGACCAGCGGTTGCTTGCACTGTAGAGATAATTCGCTCCTAGCTTGCTCTTTGGTTGCTAAATGCGACCCTAACAGAAGGCACCAAACGTCGTTACCTTACACATGAGATGATGTGCGCAACGTCACCCGACATGGACTTCGTCCGAAGACCCTCCATGTAAGGTAAGGTAGCGTCAACTGCCGAATGATTTGATGGCTAAGCGTTTTAGCGAAACCGTTGGTAGATTCAAAGTTGTATGTGCATTGTACAACATTTCACTCAGACAATCAGTTCGGATAACACGCTCAAAGGACTATAGTAAACTGCCCTTCAATGAAGGGTGTTGGTATCAAGCTCTGAATCAGTTCCTTGGTGTCGCAGAATGCCAATGTCGACATGTCCCCAGAGGCATCAAGCATCACGGTTGCTACCACGCAGGTGGTGATGACGGCCATCAGCGCCTCGATAGTGGACCGAGCTGGCCGAAAGTTGCTCCTCATCGTGTCTTCAGCAGCGATGTGCGTGTCGCTCGGTAAGGGGCTTATAACTTGAAGAGTGCGGCTAGACTGGTAGGTACCTTACATGTGAGATTTACCCTTGAAATCATTTCTCACGAATTAATGCAATGTACGAAATCCTCATAAGTAGAAACATTATCATGCATCGCGCACATTATTTATTATATTCGCATCCGCGGATTTTGTACAATTTTGAAGACCCTCATTCCCATGTTTTAATGCTGAAATAAGTTATGTTTTATTACTGAATTATAGAGGTAGTAGACACCTGCAGCTACTGATGGTTCAGTCACTAAGAAAAAGACGAGAAAGTTTACGGCCAGCTGAACGCTCGTGCCCAGCTTTGTTGAATGGAGCCGAATACACACTATGGTCTTTTACTTCCCGTACATGGCATGGAAATTCCTAAATTCCTATTGTATACAGTATACTATCGTAATGTTTCTTTAATTTATTGCAAGCATCGCGCTACAATCCGCAATCACTGAGAATTAATAGCTTGATTTATGATCCGTATCAGCATACAGGGATTGTAATGGTCGATCAACACGTTAGTGTTTTCATCGTGTTCACAATTCCCCTCGTCTGAATGTGCCACTGCCCTGTAGAAACAGTAGAAAAGTTCTCAGTTTTTTGAGTTATACTTTACTCCGCATTTTGTGAGATATCCACGACCTTGCAAGGAAATTCATTTTGGTTAACCTTTTAGCGTCTAATTGTGGCGTACACAAAGTTGCGTTGAGAACCACACAAAAAATCTTTCAGCATATGAACGCGCTCAGAAGACTTGCGTGTAGACAAGCCTCTTGAAACATGTTGAGTTTACCTCTATCTGTTGAAAGTGATTTTTCAGTTCATTATTTGCAAACCGTTACAAAGGTGCGCTCGACATGCAAAATTTATAGTATAGAAAGTAGGAGTTAAATGTGACAATTTCTTGAATAACGCATGCATTTTCCTTGCAGTTACCATGGGAACGTACTCGTATCTCGAGGAGCACGGCAGAGCCAGCGGCATTAGTTTCTTGCCCATCTTGTCAATGAACGCCTTTATTGCTTCTTCGAGTATCGGCCTTGGTCCTGTCCCTTGGCTTATGATAGGTGAGGAGCATGGAACAGTTCAGACATAGACTTTAAAAACAAGAAGTTGTTGTGTTTGATAGAGAGGCTAGCGGTGGTTCGAAGGGTCTGACACACATGTAGATTGAAGTTTGATAGGTTCAAAGTCAGTGACATTGCAAGTCTAAAAGTGCACAGTTTCACAATTTACTTTATTGACTTTGAAGATCAATAAGTTTCAAGCGTTCTGCATTACTTGAGCGGGACAATAAGTTGGGGAGTGATGGACATCGATACTGTAATTTAGTTAATTAGTCAATTGCAAATAAGTGAATATCGTGTGCAGGAGAACTCTACGCTCCTGAGGTCCGTGAGCTCGCCAGCAGCTTGGCCACCTTTACCAATTGGCTCACCGCCTTCATCGTCACGCTTGCCTTCCATCCTCTACGGGTGAGACATAAAATTTCATACAGTCGAGTTGATTCACTGACTTTTTTTCTCTTCATCGCGATTACCTTAATTACCATTGCTTTCACTTAGTTAAGATCAAGCCTGAAGCAAGAACAAAAAATCAGTATGGTTTTTACGTGATTTGAAATTTATAATTAGAGAAAGTTATGATTGTTCAGAATATTCAAGCGTGACATAATAACAAAAGAGTCATAAACGGTATACAGGAATGTATTGAATAGACTTATACGGAAAAGTAAAACAATACTGTTGCAAAAATTCACTATAAAATACGCAGTTGTCGTGGTTGCTTGCTCTTCCGTTGGTCCTTTCTTTCTTCGCGCTGGTAAGGATTTCGATAGGAGCAAATTCATCTACTGAAAAACAAGTAGAGATAACATGAAATTTCAGCCGTTTGAATTATGATGACGAATGTAACTTTTGAAGTATATGCTCAAAAGTGGAAATACTGAGTTTTTTTTTTAATGTCGCTTTGCTTTGAAAAATACTTAGCTCAGTACTATATTTTGATGATTTTTTTTAACGCGGTAAATGAAAGGCGGTATCTTTGATAGTTTGTAATCATGGCGTGCATAAGCTGTATTGCATATTTTTAGCTTAATTTCTTCGTAGCAGTTAGAGAGGAATTGGAGTTTTCGTTGTTCCTTTCGTGCATTATCCATTTTGCTTATGCTTTCTTTAGCTCAATATCTTCGTGGCAGTTGAAAGTTCACGCTGAAATTATATTCTACTAGTAAGACCCGTGCAATTTCCATGGTTCATTAAGGTTCTTCACTTGCTTTGGTTTAACCCTTTCGGTCCCAAAAACTGCTCTTGCTATGGGGTTCTCGAAGAAACTCACACTAGACACCCCCATTGTAGTCACTTGAGCTCCACCTCCCGTTTTATTCAGCCGTATATAAAATACGAACACCGACTTCAGACGGGTTGTAAAATATATAGACCAAATTTCCAGAGCGAGTAACAACGCGCCGGTTTCAATAATGGAAATTTTGATGGACGAACTGGAGTTCCCGTCGGGGAGGAAAGTATTAACTTTAGGTAGCGATTTTAACTTGACCCACCCCATCTAAACTAATGTCCGCCTCCGTAATTTTAATGGCCAGCTAACTCTTGTTTTTCTGTCATTTTTACATCTTAGTCAAACCACCTGACTGCCTGAAACAGATTGTGATGATGGCTCAAGCCCTTCGGCCTCTTTTTGGGTGGAAAGACAGACAAACATACAACCGTAACCTAAAACAGCATCGTGACTCTTTGATTCGCTTGCGGGTGACGAAAATGATCACTATAAGTAAAACTGGTTTTGCATCTCCTATTGACCCCCTTCATAGAATATTCACTTTCTCTTCGACCCCACATAAGTTCAATGAATACATGAAATTAATTTTTGGCATTTCCGATGTTGTGCAGCAATAGAGACTGGCATAAAAACAGGATGAAAGTTACAATCCTCCTCTCTGATAAAATTATGTCGGTGACAGAAAGCGAAAAAGACATTGTTTACCGGTATATTAAGTAAGAAAAATACATAGTAATGTTGTGGATGATATTTGGAAATTTGCCCGTACGAGCTGTAGAGGAATTTAAACGTCCTCATAACGTATAGTAATACGCAAAAACGCAATTTACGTTGAAAACATATTGTTAATTGTATTGGATAAAAACTCCTTGCTGGACTTATGGAAACTAATTTTGAATACAATGAAATTACATGACCATTGCAGTAAATGGTTGGCACTAATGGGATGCACGTGCTTGATGAGTGGAGCTGGATTATCTATTGATATGAGGTTGAAAATTCGTGAGCTTTTTAGTAGCAAATCGCGGCAGTTCGCAGATTCAGTTTGTTCCCCAGTTGTCTCAGAATTTTGTTTGCGGGGCTAAAATAAGCTCCAGCTAAATGAGAAGTTGGTAATGCAAGTAAGAAAGTTTCAGCTACTGCTGTGAGCCGTATCTATATGCATTGAGGTTTTTATTTTACTTTTGAACATTTAGCTTCGGTATCCACATGGATTTGAAGAAGTATAATTAAGGTCCATTAGTCAGTGTCATTATATGGAGTAACAATTAGCCACCCGGGAACATACTTATCTCTGAGCTCCGGAAGCGTATTTTGAAGTCTTCTCGTAATTTATCAATGTGTTTAATGTCCATGTATCGCCAAGCCACCGTCTGAAATTTGTTAAGATTCTTTTAGAACTGACTAGTTTGAAAAAAAAAAAAAATTTAAATCGTTACGGGCTAGAGAAGATTTAATACCTACATTACTACTTGCAAGCCCAATATGATTTTGCTAGCTTGAATAGTTGTAACATTTTTTTCCTTGAAAATGTTTCTGTAATTTTCAATGGAGATCTAAGCTGCAGAAAATATCGTTCTTGTACTGTTTCAACTCGTCACATAGTGATGGACCCACATTCATTGCAAGCTCTGCAGGTGAGTTATGCAAGTCGCCAAGCTTCTGCAAGATATCACCTCTTGATAGACATCTTTCCTCAGTAACCAAGCTAATTTCCATCACCCGCTTGTGATGCGAAGAGCAGTGAAACTGTTTTAGTTGGGATTTGAGTATATTTCTGTATACAGTAGCATTTGTTTGTCTGTCCACCCAAAATCAGGAGGAAAGGGTTGAACAATGTTCATAATTTTTGTCCACGGAGTCAGGTGGGTTGACCTAGATCTGAAAGAAAAGTAGTTAGCTTGCGATCAAAACGTACGGCATTGAATTTTGTTGCTTGTCCACCAAAATGAGGCAGAATGAGCTTAGTCATAATAACTATTTTTTTATGCAATCAGATGGTTTGCCTGGAATGTAAAAAATACCAAAAATCTATAGAATTAACTGGCCATCATAACTGACGGCGTTGAATTTTGTTGTATGTCCACCTTAAAAGAGGCAGGAGTTGAGTCATAAGAATAATTTTTTCAGGCAGGCAGGTGGGTTGACTGAGATGTGAAAAAGCCAAAACCCTAAAGTTAGCTGGCCCTCAAAAATAGTAGCATTGAATTTGTCCCCGCCGCGTGTGACTGTCTTACGTCACGAGGCGTTCTAGTTCTTTGAATATGTTTATCTAGTGACTCGACCTGTCATTATAAATGACACCAGAAAATTAGTATTCAGCAAAATCCCCGCTTTTCTTCCGGTATCACCTTTAAAACTACAAACACGATAATGCAGCCGATCTCAGGTCCAAACGTATATGACTTATACGCTCTAGCCAACTTACTTTGTCTGATTTTCCGACGGCCTATTACCTTGATGATACTTTGAACGCCACCCATCTTGTGCAGAGTTGATGCTGCAGTCCGTGACCAGCGGGATGGCTAACAGCGAGTTATCCCCCTGCAGTTCCCTTCGTCACTTACAGCAGGTTTATCTGGCACTTCTCAGTAAGTGTGCATCCAGTAAGTTTTTAAATTTTAGTCTCTATATTGCTGTGACATAGACTATTAGTTGCGAATACATCCCTTATGTCTTCCCTCCATTATCTTCCAATCTTATTCCCCATGGAGATTATGGAGGGGAGGGGGGCTAGTTCCTTTCTCTAATTTCTTCCTAGCATATTCCCATAGAGCGTGACAGGAAAAATATAAATATATATATATACACATAAAAACGCGACGTGAATTATTATATAGTACTGATTTCGATGGATGAAATCCTTCAAAGTTTAATTAATCTTCCTCAGCGTTATTGGAACCCCCTGTATTGATGGATCCGGAGCCCAAGAGGTCTCTCATGGGTCACTTCGGAAACCTCTGGCTTAGAACCACCAGTTCAAATGAAGTCGTATATATTTTCGAATCCTTCAGCAGTAAGCGCCGTAATCATGATGAAATTCAACTTTTCTATTGCTAAAAGTTATAGCCAGCCTGCATTGTTGACCCTCTTTGTTATATTTTCCACCTCTGATTAGAAAGTTGTATACATCCCGATATCCTTAAATCTGCACGTGCAGTTCATATCTTGGAATTTGGTAATTCCTATGCTGCAGCAAATTACCGACTACATCTACGTTGTCAATTTCTAATAAAATTTTAGAAAATCCTTCAATATAGATTTTAAAAAATGTCTCCTTGCACATACATTACGTGCTGCCCAGCAAGCAGTTTGGCTTTCGAACTACTGTAACTGTAATACTATGTTTGCTATATTATTTTCATCTTGTAAGATACATGCTGAACTATTCTATGATAAAACGTACGAAGTACGTTAATTTCTTGATCTTAGAAATTCATTCAATACAGTCGATAAATCTTTATAATTAAACAGCGTCATCACGCATTCGCCAAGAGTGGCCCTGTATTTCTATCATGACGATGAATTACTGTTGGTGTCTGAAGCAAGACGTATGGGGCTAATTTTGGATGAAAAGCTGAGCTTTAAAACTTATATCAAAGATGTGGGGCCTAGGCTCAGCAGCAGAGTTCTTGGTACAATTTATGCTATCTCCAAATATGTTCATCGTGACTGGTCCACACTACATAATAAAAAACCGATGTATATTCATTTAGTTCTAAATTTATTTATCTATACACTTTCTATCACGCCTCAAAAAAAAAAAAAAAAAAAAAAAAAAAGATAGGATAGCCAAGGTTGCAGACTGTGGTTATACTGTCAACCCAAATTGATAACTAACTGATAGGTAGACCAAATTGCAGATGAAGGCAAAGGTGTATCTGTGTACAGTCCTCGCTTTACAAACGTTGAAATCCAATAAATGGAAATGCATACAGCTTCTCGTAGCACTCACATGTATCGTGATTTGTACTCTATCTAGTTTTCTTTCATCCAAGCTTCAGCTTCTCCCAATTCATGCAATGCTGTAAGGGGATCACCCCAGCGATTTTGGTCATAATCATCATTTTTTTCCGTGTTTTTGCTGAAAAAGAGTCCTTAGTTAGTGGGGAAGTGTATCCAAAATTATTATGGAGTTATGGTCACTGTAACCATTCCAAAAACGAGGCCCGAAGGGGGAGGGGATGCATATGGGGGCTAAAATTACTGATTGTGGAGTGATTGTTTTGAAATTTGCACAGTATATGTATTTTTGAAAATGAAGCACATTTTACTCCTGCAACTTTTTTCATTTCCCTTTTTGAGATAATGGGATACGTAAATATATATATTTTTGTAAATTTTAAAAATGAAACTCGCTAGGTTTTCATGCTAGGAAAAAAAGACAGTTTTGGAATGCTTGAAACATTCCTAATAATACTAAAGAGCGGGCTTTGTCATTTTCTATTTCGTTTTCTTTATATATGTGATTTGCGATCGCTAACTAAAATATCGAGAAAAACAAAATATTAGGTTTTGAGCTGTAGTAAAAGAAAATATGAGAACAAAAATGGAATATCCGGCTCTATAGTTTTGCTAAGAATGTTTCAAGGATTCCAAAATTATCAGTTTTTTCGAGCATGAAAACTCACGGAGTTTTATTCTTTTGAAACTGCCAAAAATATATATTTATGTATATATTCCCCACTGTCTCGAAAACTAACGCCTAAATAAAAAAGTTGTTGGAGGAAAATGTGTTTCTTTTCAGAAATACAGATCACGAGCGAATTTCAAACCAATAGCCCACAAATAAAATTTTCTGAAATTCGTTTTGATCCCCATGGTGAGTACTCAAATAGTAAAATATATATAGATTAGATTAGATAGGCGGCAGTAGACGAATCAAAAGGCCCGTTCCCAAAGAGACACCGGGACTTACACCCCGGCCCTCTATGAGCTATTGCCATTATGTTAGTAGGATGTAGAGGAATGGAGAAACGAGAGGAGCAAAAATAGAAGACGAAAGACAAAAAAGAAAGGAGAAATAAAAAAGAAGTGGGAGAAGAATCTACGCCAAAGCGATGGTCATGAATGCCCGCAAGCATGATCGATGGCCGCTGATATGCGGAGCTTAAATATACAGATGGAGCGGAAGTGAGACGAAGTCAGCTTAAAATGGTCTGGGAAGCTTTGGCCGTTAA
>LQNS02278091.1:36422026-36432966 GCA_001587735.2 Parhyale hawaiensis | reverse complement strand
TGATGAAACCTGTGTCCAGTCGCTTGATTCTCCTTCAAGCTTCACTCGCTGCTGCCGACCCGTAAGCCATGCCTTGATCCATCGTAAATAGTCACCCTGGATGCCATGGGCTTCCAATTTGTTCATTAGCCGGTGATGGGGGACTTTATCAAAAGCCTTTTGGAAGTCTAGATACACAAGGTCCACACCCTTTTCTTCATCTGTAATATCTGTAGCTTTTGAGAAAAAGTCCAGTAGGTTTGTTAAGCAGCTTCTACCATTTCGGAAACCATGTTGAGTGTCGGATATGAGCTGCTGCATCTTGAGGTGACCAGTGATGCGCTCTTTCAAAAGGCGTTCGATGATTTTGCTGACGACCGAAGTAAGACTGATTGGTCGATAGTTGCTGGGGCTCTTATCCAATCCTGCGGAACTTCTCCTGTTCGTAGAGAGCGATTAGTAATTTACAGGTAAAAATTATGAAAACAATGCCTTCACATCAGTTCTAAATGATAACACAACTTGCATACAGCGTTCAAACTTTATTCATAATGCAAAAAAGTGCATCACATATTTCAATAATATTTTAAGTTTTTTGCCTATCCAGTGTAAAATACAAGTTTTCCACCTAAAGAACTTAACTTATAGAAGTCAATGAGATTTCTTGCTAGGAAACAAACAAAGAAAGTTTTGAAATCCTTGAAACATTCCTAACAAACGATCAGAGTCACATTTTCCAATTTTGCCCTCATATATTTTCTTTTTATTACAGCTCAAAACCGAAAATTATGTTTATTTACTATATACTTCAGAAAGCGATCGAAAATGGCAAATCAAGCGAAAACGAAATGGAAAATGGAAAAGCTGACTCCGATCGTTTGCTAGGAATGTTTCAAGGATTTCAAAAATTTCTTTGTTTTTTTTCTAGCAAGAAAACTCATTGACTTCTTTTCTTTTGAAACTAAAAAGAATATAATAGCTAGATGGTATATAGCCTGTAACGATATTGCACTTAAACCGTCATGAAGTATCATCAGCTGAGGTTTGGTGTAACGTTGAACTTTACACCTAAATCCACGGGCTTCGGCTCTTACGTTTCCCGATTGTTACACGCGCTGGGCCTACCTTAGTCCGCCACCACCACCACCCTTCCACAGAGCCCCTTCAAATGCGCTCTCGCTCATGTAGTTAGGTGAGGCCAGGACTGCTTCCTGTCATGTCCCGAAGTGTTCTTATTGAATTTATGCGGTTTTTAGTGTATTTATTAGTGTTTATTGTATTGGTAAGATTTTTTTTTTTGGGGGGGGGGATTATTAGTGTTTTTACTTGGTGTCATTCTTTAGTTGGCCTTACTTAGCGGCTTAGCCTGAATCTTTGACTGGCCTTACTTAGCGTCAATCTTTCATCGTGAGCAGAACCAGTCCTTGTCCTTACCTAACCTAAATGAAGGGTAGGACATTGGACGTAAGCAGAACCAGTCCCGGTCTTCACCTGTTGTTGTTTATATTTGTCCTATCATGCTGAAAATATCTCTGATTATCAAATAAAGTGTTTCCATAAACAAAACAATCGGAAATTATGAACATCTTTCAAATATGACGTTATCCATATGTATACGTTACGTCACACATAATTATGACGTTATACATTTTATTGTCCGTTTGCGATGAAACTTGCACATTTTACGTAAAATAAAAATGGACATTTTTTTCTTCTATGAAAATGTCCCATTTCCCATTTTTGAATCTATATATAATATTTTCAAAAGCTATAAATCAATTTATTTTAGCGAAATCGGATAAGCTGAAAATATTAAGATACATGAGCCACACCTGAAAGATGAAAATAAACAGAAAATGGAGAAGAAATCGGTAAAATTTCATAGAAGAAAATGATCTTATTTTTATTTTACTCAGAGCTACAAAGTTTCAGCCAAATCGGTCGACTTTCTAAATTTACATCCCTCCGGAAGGGGACTGCATGTGCCTCCCATTTAAAGGTGTTCCAATGCGCCCTGGGCAAAAATTTGTTGGCCACAGGTCCATCCTCATCCAAGGATCAAAATTTACTAAAAAACGAAAATTCCAAATTCTGAACATTTTTGCTGGGGTGGGGACGTCCCCTTAACGAACCTAATTACACTTAATGTAGTACTTAGCTGTATATGTATATCCCATTATTACAAAAACTAAGGCCTAAATTAAAAAAGTTGCATGAGCAAAATGTGTTTCTCTTTAACAATTACATATAGCTACTGTGCAAATTGTAGAATAATATGTACAAATAAAAAAGGTTTGAGAAATCTAGGTTGATTCCCTTAATTGACTAAATAATAAACGGAGCAAATGGTATGATAGTTTTCAGCGGTCAGTAGTTTCGTTAAGAACACGAAGATATCCAGGCAGCAAATAACATTTTCCAATTCGGGTGCTTCCTTCGGTAGAGCAACTTTTTGCTTGAGCAAAAAATTTCAGGACTTATATATCATCGACTATCTTAGATACAGAGCTCAGTGTTTATTTCGAGCGATGCCTACTTCTGGTGAAAAAAAAAATTGTTTTTCAGCGTGTCACCAAAGGTAAGGTTGTCGTTGTTAAGCAGAATTTATGCCTAGCATGTTTTTCTCTTGTATTCCTTCAATTTGGCACTTATTTGTATGGTATCCTGCATTAACAAATTGATAACAAAATTATGATCGATGGAGAACTATCACGAACTCTTTGCCTTCTTTTTTGACGGCCGGGTTCACTAGTTGAAAATAATCTATTTTTCATTAGCTCATTTAATTTTGATTCAGAGTATCATTTGAGGCGGAGCTCCACATTGCTACATTCATTAATTGCAAGTTAATTCGAATTCTACGTACAGTATGAATCTTCGGCGAATTCTACGTTTTAAGCGCAAGGCATATAATGTAGCCTTAATAACACTCTATGCAAGAGCTTGAGGTCTACTTGATGAAAAATCAAGAACTTGCGAAGCAACTCACAATATTTGACTATACTCTTAGGGGGGATTTGCTATGTGTATATAGGTTTACGCTGAGACGTCTTACTTCTTTGAAGTATTTTTACTTCCGCCTAGGAAGTTATGTTTTTGTCGTGTTTGTCTACCTATCTGGTCATCAAAATAACTGAAAAAGTTATGGACGGATTTCAACTAAATTTACACAGATTTTTAGGCATGTTACCGGGAACAGAAGATTAACTTTTGGTGAAGATTAGTTCATCCCTTTGTGTGTTTATCTGCCTTATTTTTCTTCATGTCACAACTCAAAAAGTGATACTCAGATTTTTATGAAATATACGTGAATTGTTAGGTGTATCACGAAGAGTAAATGATCGAATTTTTGTAATAATCTGTTCGTTCGTTAGTCGCTGTTTTTAATTTTATACTTGCTAGCACAATTACTCACAAAGTTATGAATGGATCATTATGAAATTTACCGAAGTTGCTAGTAATGCTAAAGCCATAAATGATCAAATTTTGGTGATGATCTATTCGTGAGTTTGACTAATGTTTGTCAGAACGTTTGTTACCAGCATAACTCAAAAAGTTATGAGCGGATTTTCAAGAAAAGCATTGAAACTGTTAAAACTGTTAAAAAGCACAAATTATTAGATTTTGGTCTTGATGCAAATAAACCATGGTTTCGGAACTAATTTGAATTTTTCATTA
This sequence comes from Parhyale hawaiensis, assembly GCA_001587735.2. NCBI lineage: Eukaryota > Metazoa > Arthropoda > Malacostraca > Amphipoda > Hyalidae > Parhyale > Parhyale hawaiensis. The sequence goes on along the minus strand of LQNS02278091.1, from coordinate 36,429,309 downwards.
CCGTTTCCATGCTTGGCGGAGGGATGCGGTCTCAGATTGCCCTAGTCCTCTTCGTGGCACGATGGTTTTATAGTCAATTCACCTTTCTGTCTTAAGGACCATTTTATTTTTACAGCGATGAACATTCCAACCTGTGGTAATTATTAGTTTACTGTTACAATAAATATAAGTTTTCGATGTGCAGGAGGCTCTCCACGACAGCGGCGTTTATTGGTTGTTTGCCGTCTTGAGCGCTTGTGCCTGCGTCTTCTGCCTCTTGGCGGTGCAGGAAACGAAGGGGAAAACGCTTCAGGAAATTACGGCCATGTTCGGAGGTCCCCAGCCCTTAGATTCGACGGCGTTCGATAGGAAAGGGGTAGACAACTCAGCATCAATCATGGATGACGGCCCTAGGTACTCTGATAGTAAAACTTGGGCTAAGGAAGCAGTAGACGGCGACGCTTTCAAGGAATGTAATCGAGGGTTGCATTTATGAAGAATGCCTAGTGACGCAAAATGTGCCAAGTTCATCAAGTTCATCATACAGACTTTATAGAAGTAAAATGGTGATGAGTGAGCTGCAAAGAATATCTCCCATTGAGAACAAGTGCTTATAAACGTTGGAAAATAAGGTAAATACATATCACAATTTTGCTTAGAGTTCAATATTATTCTCCCTATAGAAATTATTTTCGTGCCTTTGTACATCTACACAGTACTCATGCATTTGAATTCTTGATCGAGGTCTTAATACATTTATGGCCTTTACCACCAGGTGAAACTTCGTAACTGATACTTTCATTTTTAGTTTTAAGGAGTGTACGGGGAAAGTCAAAAAGTTCTTGGACAATCTTCTTTAAGACGACACAGTAGAACCAGTAAATTCAAGTATTAGGAATGTGATGTCGCGAATCTTGAAGCGATATGTGGCACGATACCCGTCACAACAAACATTGAAAACCCTGTGATAGGTACTGGCCCCAGTTTCTCAGATATCAGTTTACAAAGATTCACAGCCCTCTCTAACTTGAAGTGTGAACAAATGTGTAACGTTCAATTGGACTGCATCCAAATTCAGTGCAGCTTCCATGGTTTCAAAACCCATTTGAAAATTTCGTTGCAATTGCTTTAGCTACGTGGTGGAGGTATGCGCTCTCAGAGCGCTCTAGTACCTAATAGTTTCCCTAAAAACTTTAGGATGAAAGATGAAAAGACCTGGCCAAAAGTTATGGAACGATGCTGGGAATACGCGATTGTGTTCGAAATCGTAACAAAATCTTATATTTTGTCAACATGACTTGCCTACATACATCGTCGACCAAATGATCTAATAATTGTCCTAGAAAATCGACAATTATCTCTTTTCGTTCTTCTTCCAGTAAATGCCTGCTCCTGCTCCAATAATGCGAGGTCTCTCCCCGAAAATCTTCATACATATTCTATGGGGTTCAAGTCGGGGCTCTGTGTTGGCCAGTTCATCACGGCAAATTCCTTCTACAAAACAGGCCATAATCTTCCTCGCATTGTGGCAAGATGCATTGCCATGCATAAAAATGAGGGATTCACAAGGGCTAAGACATACGTTTAGTACCGCATGATGCCGACGAAACAGTTTTTAAATCTCAGAATTGAGTTTGCTATGAATACGGCACAAGATAGGGCAAACTCATGCAGAAGAAATCATTTCAACGCTATCACACTGTCCCACCAAATTTTACTGTTTAAGTTACACATTGAGGAGCCAGTCTTTTCCATCTTTTCTGCGGCTCAAGTGAACATTGCCGTCAGAACCGAAGACTTAACATATAGATTCGTCTCTGAAATGATATGGATCCCATTTTGCATCAATCCATGCAAACATGTTCTTTCGCAAACCCCTGAGGCTTCACAGCTGGATGAAACCTGGGCAAGAAATAGTCCAATGTGTAACCTCCGAGAAACTTTTCCATGAGATGTAATATTCCCTGTCTCTTCACTAAATATACGGTAAATTGACGAGTCATTTTCAAAACGGTCTTTTGCAGACACTCTTAATAATTTTTCGATCTTCCATTTGAGATGTTTTTGGAGGTCTTGCGATTTTTGGTCTTGCATCAACGTTTATCTGTATTATACTCTCTTATTACATGATCCTTTTTAGACCTACAGACAATGTTAGCAATTTCTGAGACTGACTTGTTTTCTTGTCTGGCAATAATGAGATCTTTTTCTGCAGAAGAATGTTTAGCGTGTTGAAGTGGCCACATTGCTTGAAACTATCGATTCCCAATATGTATGATGAATGAATTGGTTTTACGTCACGATCTCCCGCATCTCCCAAGTAAGGATTACGGGCTTGGATGCTACCCAGCTAATGCCAGGACTTTTGCTGGAGCTTAGGCCTTTTATTCACCTGATGTCCTTCCTGCCTTGAACCAGTGACGTTTATAGGAGTAGAACCCGGCACCTCCCAGTCGGAAATTATGGTTGTGATTATAGTAGAATATAGTGCTGTATGAGAGATTGAGGTCAATTATGAATGATGAAATAATATGGTAGATATGTCGACCGTAACATAACATTGATTTTAGTATATTTAGGTTGAGATTGGTGGCGGCAATATTCGTTGTTTAACGTTTGTCAGGAAACGAAGATAGATGGTAGTACATGGATGTTTGACAACTGTATATAGTAGATCGCAGTACATGGATGTTTAAAGACTATATATGGTACAGCATAAGCTAGAGCATAACTATGGTAACTTATCAACGGATTTTCCTACGTACGATCATGAGGGGAATTCCTCCCATTATATGAGGCAGACTATGTATGGATTGCCATGGATTTTAATAATATAGCTAGAATACTCAACATTATCGACCAAAATAATATTGTATGACTAAAAGTTTGAATGCAAAACATCTAAAAATTCATATTATAGTGAAAAAATTGTGCATTTTTTCAGTTTTTTCTTGCCTGTCGATGAAATGTAAAAATTGCAGGGTATGTATGGACACTAACAGCTTTGACCTTATTTTCATCTATTGTTTCCCGATTTTATTTACGCTTAACCACTTTAGCGTAGTTACCCACTATCTTCATTTTTTTGTTGCATCCTTTGCTAAATAGTATTGCAATCTTTGATGAAACATTGCCTTCTATTTTTATGTTCATTCAATTTATATCTGTGGAAATTTATCAAGAAATTATTCCCATTTGCTTTATGTAAAAGATGTAAAGTTTTATGAAGTATTTAGCCTTACGTAGTCTGACAACGGGTACGGTGAAAACTTATCAATCGAGTTGTGACTTCCTCTAAACTGGGTAGTGTAGCTTTTTACTGACTTAGAGTTAAAAAAAGTTACATATAAACGTGCGTTAACTGCACAGACTGGTTTAAGCTCCTGCTCTAGCATCGTTCTGAAGTTTAGAGCCTTTGACCATTTTGAGCTACAGGCCTAACACGCACGTATGAATTGAACTTTTTTTTTTATGAGCAACTAATCATCAGCAAACAAAGCAGGCATCGACTGCATGTTATGTCAACACATAAAAAAAAATTTATCTTGGTAGAATATAGTTGTATCATTCGCTGAACACAGTCGATTTTGGTTGTGATTAGTGTTTTTTACGGTTCACTATGGTAGATCATGGTTGTGCAGCTAAAACCTTAATGGTTGTACTTGGGTATTTATGGTTTTGGCAATATGGTCGAAGGTTATGACATATCTTATATGCTGCACCCCATAAATGGTTGAATATGGAGGATATTTCGATTATAAATCATAGTTGTTCTACTATAATCACAACCATTATTTCCGACTGGGCTATTGATCCATTGGCGGAAACTTAACCATTACTCCACGGCGGTCCCTGCTAACGATCTTTGATACCGTCTTTAATATCGAGATGCTAAGTAAATTTTAAAGTAAATTTGCAGTATAATTTTGCAAGTTTTGGCCAGGTCTGAATTCATTCGTATGTTTTCATCTTAGGTTTTTAGGAAAAATATTACCTAAACTCATGCAACTTTTTAATTAATTTATGCATTATGAACCTGCATATTATTCAATACTTCCTCGAGAAACGGAATAATTTGAGAGCGTAGTCACTAAAATTCAGAGTGTTATTTATTTTTCAAGCTTAGATTCTAATTTGAAATATTCAATAGCCCCACACTAGGCTCCTGTCTGCTCCTGCTAGCTGGGGTAGCATACCAGAAAACAAGACTATGTCTACTGAGTGGAGGGGATTTCAAAAGAGTATACCAAATTTGAAAACTTTCAAAAACTTCAAATTGTTTTAGCGAAGTTAAGAATTTAAACCAAGATGAATTTAAGCTTAGAAGATTTCCAGTTACAGTTAAAGACCAATCAGCATAAGTGCCATCAGTGCCTGGCAGTGCTGGGACTAAGTCCAAATGAAGGACTAAGTACAAAAACTTCAAAGTTCCACAGGCCGTCAGGGTACTATAAGGGACCTCAGAATTAGGCTAAGTCCAAACCAGGATCCAGGCTAAGTGTAGATCAGATTATCCATTCTAAGGCTAAGTATCAACAGAGCCTTCAATTCTGAGGCTAAGTATCAACAAGACCTTTAATTCTGGGGCTAAGTGTCAATCGGGCCTCTCTATTCTGCGACTAAGTCAAAAAGTTGGTTGAGGAAAAGTTCATAAGGATGGATGAGAAAATTTTTCTAAGTCCCAAAGGCACTAGCTGAAAGTGAGTTAGAGTCCCAAAGGTGGGACCCAAAAGAAGATTAAGGCAATGGGCAATGAGAACTTGAAAGATTAAATCTTTAATTTTGGAGGAGGAGGAGAGCAGCTGAGATGTTCATCCTGTCGCGAGTAGTCAGTAAGTGAGGCTGGAGGGTGCAGGCCGGCCTTATATGGGACCCAAGGAGGAATAAAGAAGGAGGCAAGGAGGCATGACTGAGTAAAAATATAAAAAAATGAAAAAATCTGAGACTTCGTCTAAATTTCATGGAAACGCTTAACAGCGAACTCAGCTCAGATTTTGGCATGAAGACTGGTGAAATACCTTACAAATCCTGGAAAATTGAACAAATTTTGAAAATTCTGAAAGAGTACTTATCTGTCTTATAAGAGTGTGACGACTCTGACCTGTCCTCCTGTCATGGAGAAGCCTCGGCTATGCGAGTCAAAGTGCTACGGACAGAGGTACTCTGCCGGAGCAAGCCACTGCAAAACAGGGAGCACTCATCTCTTATGACAATGTGAGTTGACCTTCGTTGCGTATACTTCAGAAGCATTTTACACTAGTATAGCTCAAGTTTGATCAAAACAGAGGGTTTACTTTTATTCCTTAGGGCCATTTTTGACAGCACGGGCACTCCGATATGAAAATATACTCGTATCTGCCTGAAGGGAGTTTATCGCTCATCTTTTTCACTGTTAATACTTTTCAGTTTTTTCTAGAGGCAACCTCCTTGGCAGGGGCCCGTGGTAATTTCCCTAATACCCCTAATAAATTTTGCCCTGGTTGCGGTAAATTTGATAAGTGTGTTCGAAAATGATTATAGTTTTACATACGTTATTGCGTAAGTGCCACGCGTGTAGGACAGTCTGCTCTGAGTTGAAGCGATTATCAAATAAAAGAAACAAACTACAACGCGTTGCTTGCATCGTTCTCCATTTGCTATGAAGTACTTTTTGTTTTTTTGAAGTCTTGTGAAATAATATATATCAAGATACGAAAAGTACATCATACCAATGGAGAAGTAAGCAACACGTTGTAGCTTGTGTCTTTCTTTTGATAATCGCTTCAACTCAGAGCAGATTGTCCTACACGCGTGCAACTTAATTCTACACCAGCACATCAAAAAACTATAATTATATTGTCATTCATGTGAAACAGAATACACGTTTATCGCTAAGCGGTTTTATCGGTCGCATGTTGAACGTACAACTGCTGAAATGTTATGAAGAACGCTTCCATAATCTCGGGCTAGTTACAGTCAAAACTGTTAAACAAAGCAATGGACGAAACTTCATTGAGGTACTCTTTTTAATGTCCTTCGATTCTTCCGGTCCCACCATAATACGCGTGGGTTTCCCTCTTCTCTCCCTATTCCACGTCATGCCAGCAATCGCCGTTACTGCGAAGGGCTAAGATATTAAATTAGTGTGTTAGGTATTGGCTGATGCATACAATGATAGGTTCAAAGTGACCTCTAAGAAACTATGCAAATTGAGATATTTCATGTGGTATGATAAAAACTATTTTTTCTCAAGTTAATGACTCCCAATATGTTGTTGGCTTGGGTAAGCAAGAAACGGTCACTGCAGAGATAGTTGGCTTTGTAGTTAATGGAAGTCACTTTTAGCACTCTCCCCCCCCCCCCCCCCCCCCCCCCCCCCCNCCCCCACCTGATCTGAGGCCGTACAGTGCCCGTAATCCCGTCTTACGTCCCAATAAAATTTTGTCTAAAATACGTGAAAATGAAGTTAAAGAGAACCAATGGTCGAATGTTGTTGTGGTAAAAAATCAAGGAGGAGCGGAACAAAATTTTTTCTCCTAAACATAACAAAAAATAAAGGATGTTATATGGGTGTCTTCAAGAAGTTAGAAAGAGAAACCTACATTGTACAATAGGTAACTGTTTCGTGAGCTTATGTTTGTTCTATTTTTGTAATTCATCCCCGCTTTTTTTGTGATTTTTGCAAGCCATTCTTAAATTTTGTGCTCTGAAGATTTCGAAGTAAACTTTGCAATTGCCATAATTTTATGAACGTTTCTCACTGAAATATTCATTTCATAGTTGGTTAATATAAAAACTGAACATATTTTACCTAATGCACGAATTCGGGAAGTAGAAATCTAAGTATGTAGCGTGAATTTTCTACCTCATTCTCTAATTTTATGTAGTGCTTTGTGGACCAGATATCAAGGGTTGTAGACGACAGCTTATGTCTCTATACAGAAAGTGTCAGCCGAGTATTGACTGGGATATGTTTTGTACAGTAGATTTTCTCCAATGAGCTAAAGTGTCTCCTTTAAATTCACTATACTTCCTTCTTTGTTATACATAATTACATACTTCAAATGCTCGTATCCAAATCCGGCCATAACTAGTCACTACAACTGTTCTATTGGGTATAGTGGAGGCCGTCGAGACACGACACTCTGTGTCTCGGTGGCCTCGGTATAGTCCTCCTTTGCTCCTTTGATGATACTTCGGACGAGGTCCAGGCGACGTTACGCACGCCGCCCATCTTGTGCAGAGGTGATGCTGCAGTCCATGACCAGCGGGGTGGCTAACAACGAGTTATCCCCACAGTTCACGTAGCCGCTTACAGCAGGTTT
>LQNS02278091.1:36405194-36420692 GCA_001587735.2 Parhyale hawaiensis | reverse complement strand
ATAAGGTATAGGGGGTAAGAGATGCTTAGCTTGCACATTTTAAGGATTTTTGCAGGCACATCATCTGGTCCCGCTGCACTGTTGCCGCTAAGTTCATCAATGGCTAGTTCAATGCTTACAAGAATCTTCGGTTATCTGGGATTTTCCAAACCCCAATTGAAAAAATCGTTGGACTCTGGGAACTTGGTTGCTGGTCTCTCATTAAATTAGCACACAAGGTAAATTAAGAAGACACTTGCTTACTATCACATACATATTCCTATGCTCGTATATGGACATATGGACATAGTGGAGAGTAAGATCAATTCCATATCAGCAGTAACGCCATAGTATTCGATACAAAAAAATGAATTTGAAACTTTACGGCCGTGATAAAAAAATGAAACTCATTCTAAATTTGAGCGGACACATTAGCGCTAACGGGAAGATGACATAACCTTCATTAGGAAGAATATCGGCCATTAAAATTGGAAAATAATTCTTTTATCGTGAAATGAGGTAAGAAATTACTGCAATAATCAAGTTATAGCGAATCTATGGATTGTCTGTTAAAATCCATTAAAATTCGTCATCTGATAATCTCTTTACTCCTTTTACTACGCAAACGGCTATTGCAAAAATATATTTTCATTTATATATTAACATACAGAAATCCCATAATATAAGGCACGGAAACAACACAAATAAAAACACTTTTTTACTTGCAAAGTAACGAATGGATTAGAATGAAATTTTCACCTAATATGCAGTGTCATAATGCATAAATTGATTAAAAAGTTGCTAGAGTTTAGATAATATTTTTCCTAAAAACCTAAGATGAAAACATACGAATGAATTCAGACCTGGCCAAAACTTGCAAAATGATACTGAAAATTTATTTTAAAATTTGCTTAATTTATTTTGAAACACTCACTAGAGCATCTCGATATTAAAGACGGTATCAAAGATCGTTAGTTGGGACAGCCGTGGCGTCATGGTTAAGTTTCCGCCTCTGGATCCATAGTCCAGTCGGAAATAATGGTTGTGATTATAGTAGAACAACTATGATTATGGTCGAGACTTTGGTTTTTTATTATCGAAAAAATATCCTCCATATTCAACCATTTATGGGGTGCAGTATGGTAGAGATATGACACAACCTTCGACCATATTGTCAACCATACATACCCAAATACAACCATTAAGGTTTTAGCTGCACAACCATGATCTACCATAGTGAACCGTAAGAAACACTAATCACAACAAAATCGACTGTGTTCAGCGAATGATACAACTATATTCTACCAAGAGAATTTTTTTTTGAAGTGTTGACATAACATGCAGTCGATGCCTGCTTTGTTTACTGATGAATAGTTGCTCATAAAAAAATAGTTTAATTCATACGCGCGTGTTAGGCCTGCATCTCAGAATGGTCAAAGGCTCTAAACTTCAGAACGATGCTATAGAGCAGGAACTTAAACCAGTCTGTACAGTTAACGCACGTTTATATGTAACTTCTTTAACTCTAAGTCACTATAAAGCTATTAAGCTCCAGCAAAGTCCAGGCATTAGCTGGGCACCGTCCAAGCCCGATATCCTTACTTGGGAGATGCGGGAGATCGTGACGTGAAACCGATTCATTTATCTGTCCACCCAATAAGTGGTCGAAGGAATGGAGCTATGTTCATGATTTCTCGTAAGGAGTCTGATGGGTTGCCCTCGATGTGAGCCATACCAAAAAGCTGGGAATAGCTGGCCGTAAAAAATGACGGCGATGAAATTTGCTCTCTCCGCGAGTGATGATGGTCTTACGCCACGAGGCGTTCTAGTTAATATTTCATTCGTCAAAGAAACAGCATTTCGCTGAGCGGAAAATTTCTAACCAATATTATATTTTGGGGTATCAATGATACCGAATTGAAATCAGTATATTGAGTAATGATTGACCGCCTACTGAAAGTAATTAAATTTTCCCCTTGTCATAAAAAGCAAAGAAAGCTTAGAAAGTTTTCACTGCTCGGCAGTTGTAAGGCCCCAAATGTCCATCTCTTTTGTTCCTTTAATATACATTTTCTGCGGTCGCTTTCTTATCGCGGCAACTTCAGCGTCACATATGACCCACCCAGGGATCATATCGCTAGAAACGTAAATTAAAAGTGTAGCTATGGAGAAACGTCACGGATTTTTCGCCGTCACTTTCGACGGCCGGCGACACTAGTACGGTCATAATACAGACAAGTACTTGCGATGCTACTTATAGGCATGGCCTCCTCTCCACCCTTCCTCAGTGCTGTTGCCGAGCCTCTCTCGCCTAGAAGAGGAATGAGATGCAGCAGGTAGTTGAGAGTTAAAAGGTAGTCAGTAATTACTAGGTGGAGGTGGTCACTAGGGAACTGAGGGCATCGCTGGGTAGTATGAGAACATGTTAGTAATGTGTATGCATGTGTATGCTTGCCGCATGGCAAGTATCAAGTAACTAGCAAATGAAATTGGAAGGAATATTTGGCAACATTTCTCAGCGATACACAACTTAATTATTGAAATAATTAATATTTAATTATTAATTTTTGAATTATAAAAACTGAGATATACCTTCTTCAGTCAACAAAGCGACCTCAAACAAAAATTAAATCTTTTGTTACTGCTGATACAAAAATTTTATCGGCAAAAAATTCAAATTTGTAATTAGATAACAACTGTACAATAACTGAATCTTTGGACCCCAGAACAACCTAAAATTGGCTAAAATATATTTTGTGATTTGCCCTTGGCCAGTGTTCATGTATGCGTCCTTCTTTGCTATGGACACGTTTCCTTGAGTCTCCTAGAACAGTTTATAATTATGTTGTTTGAGGTTGCTATGTTGACTGGACAAGACTTTATCGAGGTTCCATCAATTTGCCATCGGCCCCATGCACTCGCGAGGAACTGAAGTCAAGCATCGTGTGGTCTGCGTCCTACTAAATTAGAATAGATACTTGGATCAGTCGTGAGTAATTTTTTCCAGCAGCTCCGGCTATATCGACACCTGTGTTTTTGCACATTACAATGACGTTGTTACAGCCGCAAAATCGCGTATTTTAATGCTCGCTTGAAAGCTCTACCGAAATTACTGTAACGTCAATGCCTAAGTAACATGTTGGTTCAGCTTTTAAAAGTTTCCGTAGTTTAGTTGAAGCAGTGCCCGCATTGCCATGTGTTTCTAAGTTTGCTTCCAAACCAATAGCATGGGCTTTAGTGTAGCTGCAATATCTTGACAATATATGGCATTTTTGATACTTATTTCTATGTGAATCAGGTACTGATTATTTATTTTTATGTTTCAGAATCTTATATGCTAGCAATACAGAGTGGAGTGCACTGTCCGCCCCCTTCATTATGCCCTTTCTTTATGCTCTTTCGTTATCATATATTCTGGTGTATTTCCGCGTACTACAGTCATTGTGCTGGCCTTTGTTTGCCTGTGAATCTGTGGACTTCTTTGTGCCTAGTCGCCATTCCTTGGTCTAGAACGATCTTTCTGCAGAATCTTACTTAGTGCTGCAGTGTAGAATTGCTGCTGATAAATGTGCAATTTTTAATATACTTAAGGCTTTAATTGCCTTTATCCTTCACCAACACAACGCAATTGGAAAGCGCTATTAAGCAGGTGGGTAGTTATTGCGGTTACCCGCAACAACGTCTAAATTTACTGCAAGCCCACAACATTTCTAACTAGAGCACTCTGAGAGCGCATACCTCCGCCAAGTGAGGCAACGGTAGCAAAAAATTCAAATTGGTTCTGAAACCATAATTTTCTTTGTATAAACTCCAAAATCTAATCATGTGTGCCTTTTTATAGTAATAACAGCTTGTTCAATTTTCTTGAAGATCCGTTCATGACTTTTTGAGTTATACTGTTAACAAACGTTATGACAAACATGAGTCAAACATACAAACGAACAAACCGATCTGTACCAAAATTTGATCAATCATGTCTTTTAACATTACTAACAAACCCCATGAATTCATAAAGATTCATTCATTATTTTTTGAGTTATTGTGCTAACAAGCAAAAAATTAAAAATAGTGACAAACGAAAAAAAAAACGAACGAACAAACGGATCATTACCAAAATTTGGTCAGATACTTTTTGTTATATACCTAACAACTCATGTTAATTTTATCAAAATCCATTCATAACTTTTTGAGTTATGGCATCAAGAAAATTGAGGGAGACAAACAAACAAACAAACAAACAAACGGATGGACATATCTTTTCCAAAAGTTATTCATCTGGAACTCCTAACATACCTAACAATCCCTGTAAATTTCATGCAAATCGGTTCATAACTTTTTGAGTTATCTTGGTGACAGACAGACAAAGGGACAGACAAACACGACGAAAACATAACCTCCTTGGCGGAGGTAATTATATGACAACAAACACATAAGCCAGGCAGCAAAGAGGACTTATAAGGGATGCGTGACTAAGTGTACCGAAGAGTCGCGTGCCTGTCAACCATAGCCAGTCAGCCTGTTGCTATTCCGTGTCGCAGTTATCAGAGGTATTGTGCGAACTGCTGCTGTCGAGGTCATGGGAAACTGCGCATCTCCCGCTACCTACTGCTGTTGTATTTGTGTGCATACACGCTCGCTGAAGGTCCTATGCACAGTAGAGTCCCTGACTGCTGCCATTTTATTACAACAGCGATGTCGATGTCGCGTCACTTTGCTTTTAGATCCTACTGTGGTGGGACGCTACAGGGCGTAGCACTGTTTTCTCCAGCGATGTCTTGTTCTCCGCATCAGCGTTCCTTTCTCTCAGCCATTTACCATCTTCGTTAAAGGTCTTTTTTTTTCAAATGACAGCACATGAAACTTAACCGATTGGTCTTTGAAAGTGTGACGGTAATGACTAACAATTATTGCTCGGTAGGAACAAAAATAATACCAAGATGGAATTTCCGTGTGAGCGAGTGTTTTCATTTAACACTGCTGTACTTGATTCAGAGAAATGTCATGTTTTGAAATTTTATTGCTTTTTTACTTTAAACACTACATGGGGCGAATGTTGCCTTCCCGACCAATTTTTTTATTTATTTTTTGTCTACAGCGTGAACTCTTGACCTGAGAATTTTGGTGTTATTAATTACGGAAATTTATTCGAATGATTAGTTCTGTCATAACTAATTTTGATTTGTGTACGTCAATATTGAAACTAATAGTTTCATTTATTTATTATATTGATGTGTAGCACATAAATAATAATAATAATAATGATATCTTCATTAGGCGTTATGTAGATACGGAACTGCAGCACAGCGCCAATAGGGTGTTTAAGCAGGGTTGTGCTATCGGAGTCGGTAGCTGCCAGGCACTTCTGGGGTCTATGAAAAGAGGCCTACTATTTACGAATTGGCGTCGGAGATTTTGGAAACCTAGAAGTCGGAGTCGGAACCTGTCTGAATTCAAGAGTTGGAGTCGGACGCCCTCCATCCATTCTAACAATCGTGCCCCGTGACTCTAAATCTCTGGAGGCGACAGTGGAAGCTGCCGCTGCAGCGGGAACGAAACCCTTATTGTTGGGTTGTTAATTTTTTAGCGCTCGGACTCACTTTGATAATTTGCGAGTACAGTTCAATGTTTATCGAATTGCGTGCACAACATTATGTGGTACTGGTCATTACTACAGATTTGAATTGTTGCGAGGTAATCTAGTCCAACTACCGTGACTCCGTGAGTTGTCTGCACTTCCGTCGTGACTTGAGCTTACTGTCGAAACTTTGTCCTGTCACTCGAGAGTGAGTTGCTTACATTTAAAAGGTTTGAGATCGACACCTAGAATTCTATCGGAGGTGGCGAATCGAATGCACTGAACTCACGTTCCAGACATATTAAGGCTACAATTATATTTGATAATTTTGATCGAAGTGGGTGAAAATGGTAGATCTGCACCATGGTAGCCTAATGCTTTGTTGACGTAGCAAAAGTTGTTCAGTATTGGGATGTAACAATACATGGCTTGACTTTCCAAACAATACGGATGCTAGCGGATGAACTTAATTATCGAGACTGAAAAGACACGAGCGCGTCGCCGCCATGTGACCAACCAGCCGCACTCCGCAGGAGCCGTCGTGCGTTGCCGTAGGCGGCGCGGATTAAGCGCTGCAGACGAGAACCGGACACATAGCAATGACGCATCGGAATATTGGAGGCCATCGCGAGTGTGCTGTTGCTGTTGGTGGGGAGAGGTGGTGTTAGTTCCTGATATTATGCCTTGGTTGTTAACGACAGCTATTCGAGGAAGAGTACTTGAAGCCTGCATAGTGCCCTGTAGCACGAGATGTTCCTCAATAGGCCAGCTGATGTAGCTCGGCAATGTCAACCTTGAGGTCATTGAGAGTGTAGTGGTGCTGCAATTGCCGTGAGGTGGTGCTAACTCTTATAATAGTTTGTTTGTTAACGGCTAGCATGCGAACCGGACCTGGGAAACCTGAATATTCGCCTGTAAAATGAGATATTTCTAGCACAGGCAGCACTTAAAGCTGCATGTCGCACTGAAACCGAGCTGTGGCTATACATTAAAAGTTTCATTTATCAGTTGAGACAGTTTAGCGGGAACTCTAGGAAACTTTGTCGCCATGCGCTGCCTGGTTTGCTGCCGCTGTACGCTGAGTGCGCTGGTGTTGCTAGGGTTGGATATACACTGTACGATCTACTGCAGTTGGCATTAGAATGTTGTGTGGCCGACACTTGGACTGGTTGGAAGGCTGTATGCACTCCATTGATAGCAGTATTTCTGTTCTAAACACAGCAGTATGATGCCAAGTATAAGATTAGTTGTGTAATTTTCAACAGCCAAGAGAAGCTTTCTGATGTAATGGCCCGCCAGTCTGCAACAGTCCATGCGATGCGAGGTCCTCCGAACCATGTTCGCCGGCCACTATAAATTATATAGTAGCCAACTCGCAAAGGAACACCAAAAACCTAATGCAAATGAGCGCATCCGTTCTTACTTCAAATGCATGAGAAACAAAGAGAAAGAACTTGCATTGTTACTGGTGTAGTATATAATTTGGAGTATGGATTCTCGACCTGTTCTATGCCTGGCACTTCCGGCCAGCAAAGTTTTGACCGGTGCACGCACCCCTACGAAATTAATAAGTGAATGACTCATATGATGATGAACAATTTAAACTTAACGAAATTTGTGCTTCAAATATAAGTTAAATTTTGAATGACATGGATATAACCCAATGTTTCGCACCACCTAAAAGCTCATCTTGCACCTGCAGGGGGTACGAGCACCCGTGATTGGGAAGTCTTGATCGGCAGCCATGAGGTCCGTTGTTGCGAAAGTTGTACCTGTCCTGTAACCCCAATTTTTAGTGTATTTTCAAATTAATTCTGGGTCCATCCTGCTGCACGGCAGTCAATTTCTGTCGAAATTGACTAGTGATAACAGTGTAACTTAACTGCAGGTGAGCCTAGTGAGCAAACGTGCTGCTTACATGCAGCTTTTTATGCAACTGCGTCTCTTACTTTCGCTATGGATCAGGACGACCGGCCAGCTAGACTTTCGCTTATCAAGTTGCGCGTGGGGTTATGTAACGCTGCATATGGTACTAGTAAAAGTTTTAGTATTTAACTGACATAATGAAACTAGGGTCACATAGGAGGAAGTTTCCACCGTTAAATTTTCTCACCATACTTAGAGACTGTAGAGCTTGTTCCTGCATGCTGTTCAAAACTTCCTAAATTTACCTGGTACTGCTGGCGACTGCCACTTACGCTTGCTCGTTCAAACGCTCACCGATTAAAAAGAATAAAAAAAGAAACTTGAATAGTAAATAAACTGTGCTATCAGCCTTTAACGACACTAGTTATAGGTATGAAAGGCCCAGGCTGTCGGAAACAATCGAATAAGGTCCATTATGACATTACGACTGATCATTACATTTCTTTTTGGCCATTAAAAGCAGCCTGTTAGAATACGCAGAAGCCGCTTGAAAAGCAAGTAGAAGTTTGGTACGAATCCGATACTACCGTCGTCCTAGCGCCTGTGAAATTTCACGATGCATTTTGTGGCACTTACTGTATTTATGTTACTTAACGCACTTAAGTGTTCATTTTTCTTCGTTTCAGTTGCTAAATTTTAATTTTATCTTCACTTTTGCCTTAGCTTAATCCTCTCCCAAAGAATCTTTGGATACCAGCGAATTTTAATAGTGCTACTTAGTTAACATAACCTTCTGAGATGGCTGATCAGCAGGTCCTCAACACCAACGAAAAAGCCCATAAGCTTGTCACCGAAGAGCGCGTCCAAGCTGCCCTCCAGAATGACAAGGGACCAGACGCCAAGTACAAGTCCCACGAGATGATCGACTTCTGCTCCAAAGGAGACAATTACGCTTGCTTTGTGAGCAGTGTGAAGGTGATATACTCGCTCGGAGGAGAGGAGCAGACTGTAACTTACATTACAAAGCTCAACCACTGCATGGGTGTGGAAACTTTTGAATTCTTCAGTACTTTAGCTTTCAACAAGGAAGGAAAGTTCTATTTTGAACTTGTTCCTGCACTAAATGCAAAACTGGTTGAATTAGGTCTTCCCAATCTCCGACTCCCTGCATGTTACCATGCTGCGTATGAGGTAGGAGGGCAAGCAATTTTCTTGAAGGATATGCGAAAAAGCTGTTTCCAGATGGCAAACCGCCTGGTTGGTCTTGACGATGACCATGTCTGCCTCGTCATAAAGGAGCTAGCGCGCCTCCATGCCAGCTCTGTCATTTTGGAAGAGTTGATGGGCACAGAGAAATTTCTGGAAACGTATGATTTCCTTCCTGATATCTTTACTGACGAAGCCTCGTTGGAAAACGGAGCGCTATTCAAAGACATGATGATGAGTCACGTTAACAATGGAGCCGAAATCATGGATCGCATTCCACGCTACAAGAACGTGGCTGCTTCTCTACGTGAAATGGCACCTAATGTCATGGACGTCCTTCGTGACGCCATACAGAATTGTGACGACAAATTCAGAGTGGTGAACCACGGAGATGCTTGGAATAACAACCTTCTCTTCAAGTAAGATCTGAATCTACATTTAGCTCTTTTGCTATCCATGTAAAGTTAGGCCACGCACCGCACTATTGACTTCTCACTCCTGTCAAGTAGGTCCTTCGGCTGATTGCCAAATTTACACTGAAACATTTCCCAGTGAGCTGAGCGACCTCAAACAAGAAAGTAAACTGTTCTTTGTATCGCAAGGAGGCACGTGTTAGCAAGAAGTACACATACATGAGCACTGACCAATGTTGAATTGCAAAATTTATCCTGATGACTCTAAAGTCATTTTGGTGCCCTAAAATTCTATGATTATCGCTCACCGTTGACCTTCGGACACAATTTTACTTTTCTTGCTGATAAACACATACTTACACGTACAGCTTATTTTTTTGTTTTAGAACGCTAGGTATATGATGATTAGAAATCATTTTATTGTAGAAGTTTTAGCTATAAACCGCAGGGCGTACTGGGATTTTGAGTTGGCAATCAAGCATAGTGTAATCTATGATTTTGCATTTAATTTTCTTCAGTAATCGAACGTTTTTCTAATTCTCATGGTAGGGTATTATATTACGTGTCAGAATGTTGTACGCTGCCTCCATCTTACAGCATCGACAGGCTTTCCTCCTTCCCTGAAAACTAATACTGCAAACTTCACCCCTCAGGTACGACGAGGAGAAGGTGTCTGACGTTTGCCTTGTGGACTTACAAGTAAACCGGCACGGATCCTTGGCTTTGGATCTAAACTACTTTCTGTTTTCGAGTCTGAACGGTGATACGAGGAAGAAAGGCCTCAAAACTTATCTTTCGGCTTACTACGAGTCTTTCAAATCCGTCTTTGCTGCAGCCAGCCGAAAAATGCCCTTTACTCTTGAAGAGCTGACTGAAGAGTACCGCAGGAAACACGTCTTTGGTCTCCTGATGGCCCTCATGGTACTTCCGGCTGTTGTCATGGCGTCAACCGAAGCTCCCGACATGAAAGAAGTAAACAATGACAACGCGCAAGAGCTCATGGATCAATTTAAACGGAAGGTGCTGGAGCTGATTGAGACGAGCCCCATCTTACAGCCTCGTTTGCTCGCAATATTTGATGAAATGATGGAAGACGGCGTCATAGACGCTTCTGGAAAGATAAACTTCGTGAATATGCATTAGAAGCGTCTTCTTGATGTACTCTTTTATCCAAGCCACCACCTCTCGGGGGCACGGGATGGGTCGTATATGCCATATCGTGATATTGATCATATATTTGCCTATCCTATGGGAAGCAGCGCCTGCTCAGAGAACCCCTATAGGCTTCGGTGGCCGGCTTCATTGAGGGTATGGAGCATATTCCTTAAGAATCCACTGCGCTTCTTTCGTTCTTCACTGTCCTCACTATCTTTTTTGCAGTTCTTCCTGTTTTCCCGGTTTTTAATTCCCATCGATGTATATCCCGTTGTGTCTAACGAATACGTCTTCCACATTTGACATATGATTGGCTTGAATCCATTTGGGTCCTCTTGAGTGAAGAATGGTGAAATATGAAGCTAGTGTTATATGCAAAGAAGAAACCAGAGAGAATTTTTTTTACTGATATACTATATAATAGAGACGCCTTGGGGATATAATCAGGACATTACTTGCAGGCATCACATAAGTACTCTGGAAAATTTACCCTCATGTTGCCCGAAGTTTTGCCTCCAGCATTTTTTAGGGAGAGAATCAGATACTTTTTCTTTAACATGGCCTCAGATACTGAAGTCTTGAGGATTCAAGTCTGGTCTAGGAAACAGTACGTATTCTGTAAAGATGACATGAGAACATTTAACTTTGGTCAGTCCCGAGCAAATTTCGATCGAATCAAAAACTTTATCAATGATACCGCCTTTCATCTACCACGCTCAGACGATGGATCATCATCGTCATATTATGAAATGCAGAGCTAGTTTTTTAAGCGAAGCCAAATTCATAAAATGCCGTATTTCAACTTTTGACCATATATTGCAGAAGCTGCATTATCACAGTAGCTCCAAGGGCTGAAATGTTAAGGTACCTCATCTTGTTTTTAGTGGATGAATTTTGTCGTACCTATAGTACTAAAAACGGCGTGACGGGGATGGGGGGGTGGGGGGTGGGCAAGTACCAGCATGAGAGCGAGCAAGCTTGCGACCAACAATTGTGTGTTATTATGCATTGGATAATACCTTAATCAAGTCCTTCAGCTGCTCAAACTGATATAGTATAAATCAGTGATTCTCATTGGCGGTAAATATGAACAATGCACCACCTGTTGATTCACTCTAGCATCTGTTCATGTTTTAAGTTCGTATCTTAATATCGTTATGGTTTAACCGTATTGATAGTACAGCGAATTACATTATTTATTGTTATTAAAGCGAAAATGTTTGTTTTGTGTAATTTTATTGCATCAACTTTTTTAAATTTAAAAACTGCTTAAAATTAAATTCTATTGAAAGTGCGAAATATATGAAGTTAGGGAATCCCACAGTGTAGATAATAACAGACTTCATATATGGGACTTCATATTGGACGATACATTGCGAGTATAAACAGGTAAAGGTGCTAATCTTCTTACGGCCATGGTCTCTAACAATTAAGAAGCAGAGAGCGTAACTGGAGGACTCAACTGGATCAACTGAAACTTAGCGGTGATCGCATGCCGGCGTATTTTCGATGCTACATCGACGAATTGGAGTATTTGAGAGTGGGACCTCAGGTTTCGTTGATTGGGCTCTTAATTCTAACTAAAAATTCAAGTGGCGTTATATTCTTGACGTTAGGGAAGTCATAGCAGTTAGTACTCAAATATCCTGTGATTGACGACCACCTGCAGTTTTACCTGTTGTGTGGATGAGTGCAGTTCAATATCAAGGTACTGACCACTCAGGTGGCGGAGGTTGAGTGGATTAGGTAAAAAAAAATCCGTCGATTTGCTAAAAATCTATTGTGAAGATTAGTATGAATCAAGTTTGAAGTATAAATAGAGAAAGGCTTTACTTCAATTAAAAAATTAGTTCAGGGTGTCATCTCAGCCCCAGATTTTCCTCTGGTGCTCGAAAAGCCTCTACCAGCCTTCACTGCAATTTTCTATTAGTTAATAATGTTTATTGTTGAATTTGTATAGGTGCTATTCATTTAATTACGTTTTAATTGCGTACAGTGGAGGGTCGGCAACGTTTATTGAGTGAGGGCCTGATAAGACTTTCGGGAACACGCCGAGGGCCAGCATGACAGGAAAAATACCCTAGAGTGAATATTTTTCAGAAATAAACTCACACCCTCCCGTTACGCTCTTTGCTTACTGCTAAAAACCGAGTGAATTCAGTTTTCGATCGCCCTTATTGACTTACTTTAGTTACAGTGTTCCATCCTTCACTGTTTCACCTAAATGCGAGTTTACTGATACAGTAGAAGGTGCTAGTTCACGGGAGGTCACTTCTCGCTGGTGGTAGTTCACGCTATTAACTTAGGTCAATGAAGATGTTAGTTCACGATGGAATTCCACTTCACACACCGTTGATAAGTCTGGAGGCTTTTTTTTGTGACCACTGTAAGGATGATTACGCTTGATCTGTGCATTTTTGTGACCACTTTTTGACGTGTTTCTGATAGCAATTAGCCGTGATCAGTGGTGGAAATTGATCGCGCCGTGATTTCTTCCACAGGCTGATAATACGTGATCAAAAGTGATTCCAGCAGTTCGACAAGCAAATTCAGAACTTGAAATGTAAGTTCGCGCTGCTTTCTTACATATACAAAAAATTGAATAACTTTACTACAATTATATGTAATATTGACTTCTAGAATTGAAGTTTCGTTAATTTTATGCCTGTGCATTTTCAAAACGCGTCAAATACTGCTATAGTTAACTTCTGAATTGATTTCAAGAATTAATAACAATTCCCAAGAAATGCATTCCCTACCATCTTCCATGTAAATATGATAGAGATCTATTTTGGAAACATATATGGCGTCCCAGGTTTGCTTACGAAATTATTGACCGTTCCTGTGCTTTCACTGATCACGATGATCACGGTCACGTTGATTCTGATAACGAACGTGGCCATAAATGACTCCCGGTATTGGACCTGTCATTATGATATAAACATACACTTCTCCGGCTGATATGGCACGTAATCAGTATTAGTAAATGAGCGCGCGCACACGTACGCCAAAGTTGCATTAGCACGCAATTCTGTAACCAATTGCTCTGCAGGGCACAAGGCTTCGGCTTGGACATTGTTATGCCACTAAGAATATCTAAGGTATGAGTCGTTTGTTGCAGTTTGCACGTTGTAACAAGTAGCAATGGTCAAGCTTTGAGAATATATCCTACTCTTGAGATAGTTTAAAGTTGGAATTCCCAAATAGTTTTAGCGTGACATTCAAGCGCCATAAGTTTTAGCCACGGCAACGTGACAGCCCGGTCACAGCCGAAGTGAAAAGTTCAGTAACTCACTGAAGAATTTTTCCGATGGTGTGCTCATGCTATTATCATTTCCTCCTTTTCTACAGTAGGTGCCTAAACGCACATTTTCTATGAGTTAAAAAAGTTTTCGTTGGTGATTTCCTTGGGTAACTTGCAAATCTCAGTATGATGCCAGTTCTAGCTGCTTTATTGCAACGCATCGCGAGTGGACTAGCACGTTCTACTGCAATAGATTATTATTTTGAAAATTATTTCCGTACAGGTACCTTACTTGGCAACTCACCTCAGTCATCAGCATGCTTGCATGCCGAACAGTGTGATGCCCGTGTGGCAATAGACAATATTAGCATTGCGAAAACTGCAAATAGTCATTTAGAGTTACGAATTTTAAAGCGTCTTTTTGTGGCCACCTTGCGGATGATTCCGCTTGATTGCGCATGATCCGCGCGTTTTCTGACTGCTTTTTGACGTGATTCTGATAGCAATCCACCCTGATCAGGGGTGAAAATTGATCACGGCGTGATTTCCTCCGCAGGCTAATCATGCGTGATCAAAGAGTGATGCCAGCTGTTGGATAAGTAAAAATTCAAAATTTGAAATGAAAGTTCGTGACATTTTCTTATATTTATTGATAATTTGAATATTGTTATTAGGACTGTGTTTGTACTTTTAACGTTCAAAATTATAGTTTCGTTAATTTTATGATTGTGTATGTTCAAAACGTTTTAAATACTGCTAGTTCACTAATGCAATGACTTCAAAGTGAATAAAAGTTCCTAAGAAACCAATTTTTCACAATTTTCCGTAAAAATATGATAAAAATTTATTTGTCGAAAATAGACCTGGAGTCTCTCACGGTCTTTTGTTTGTTTACAAAATCATTGACTGTTCTTGTGCTTTTCAGTGATTACGATGATTATGATCACGGTGATTCTGATCACGAGCGTGGCCACATAAAGACGGCTTTAGAATCCCTTCTTATTCACAAGTCTAAACCTAACCTAAACAGTAACCATAGTTCTTATCCTTTGGAGTTAGTCAATAGAGGATTTTGATATTCTTGACCAAATGCACCAATTTTTGCCTGATTTTTTTTTCCTAGCCGATTGTTTTCATACCCTCAAAAAACCTATTTTGCTCTGAGTGTAGCCGACGTTTCTCTTGTCATCTCATTAATAATATGTATTGTAGGCACTGCGCCAGTGACTCTCAACAGACTAGAATAACTCAATTTCAATAAAATGACGTGAAATACTATCATAAGCTATTTAAAAT
Source organism: Parhyale hawaiensis (assembly GCA_001587735.2). Lineage (NCBI taxonomy): Eukaryota > Metazoa > Arthropoda > Malacostraca > Amphipoda > Hyalidae > Parhyale > Parhyale hawaiensis. The sequence continues at coordinate 36,405,958 of LQNS02278091.1, read as the reverse complement.
TATATGTTTCCTCTTATAATCTTAAAATTTTTGGACACAAATGAGAAAATAAATGTTTCTTTTTCTTTCATCTCTTTCTTGATATTTTTGACTTTATGAAATAGTTACACTTGCTGTAGGTACCTATGTATATTGCTTTACAGAACTGAAGATGGAACAGGTCTCCGAAGCGTTTTCTAACCAAATTTTGCTTTCGATTTTACCATTCGTCTTTCCTTTTAAAGGTTCAACAGATTTGTATTGTATTATTTTTTTCACGTGGCGCCGGTGTCGCGCGTCCTTTGTTACACATAGGGGAAATTAACTTCAAAAAGACTAACTTCTCTCACGCAGTGATTTATGAAGGGTATTTTTTATGCCCATGATGGCAAAACATATCGAAAACTATCTTCAATCATGGAGAACAATATTTCAAGAGCTGTCATCAGTATTAAATACTGATGACAGCAAATATTACATGCAATGCAAGTAGTAACATAAGTGTAGAAATTAACAGCAAACACGCTTGCAATAGCTTTAATCTATCTATCTATCTATCTATCTATCTATATTATACTAAAAGTCTGTGAACCGGTCTTGCTTGCTTGTTTACTTGTGTCCTGTCATCTTGTTTGACACATCTTCTTCACTTTTAGATAGGGATGGATCTACTCACTACTCTACCCTATCCATTCTATGGGGCATGGATTAGCTCTTTAATTCGATTGTATCTGTGATACGCACGTCACGTGGTACCTGCCCCTTGGTTGCAAGAACGGGCACGA
>LQNS02278091.1:36360325-36370737 GCA_001587735.2 Parhyale hawaiensis | reverse complement strand
GGGTATGTCGGTGCTACCGACAGAAGGTGTTCTGTCGGAGCGAGCCACTGAGAATGGATAGAGTGTTGCAGCGAATTTTTCTCAGTGGCTCGCGAAGACAGAACACCTCTGGAGGATCAATAGGACCCAAAGCCTCTTCAGTTACTTGGCCTAAGGGTGAAGTTAATGTGTCGGTGCGCTCGTCGTGCCAGAATGAGGAGTGCTGCTACTGGGATCCTGAGGTACCAGGGGGTGGAGCCTAGGGGGCGGAGCTCGAAAAGAAAAAAAAAGAAAAAAAAGAAAAAAGAAAAAAAAGAAAAAAGAGAAGATAGAACACCAAAAGCTGTCTATAAGGAGGGTTACGCCTCAAAACAGTTCTAAACTACCATTTAGACGCCCCAGAGTTGGGCACTGACGCGGGTCTGGTGCTACAGACAGAAGGTGTTCTGTCTTCGCGAGCCACTGAGAAAAATTCGTTGCAACACTCTAATCCATTGTCATTTATTAAAATCATGTCATGGAGGCAACTATGAAGTGATGTAACATAGTCATCTATTATTTCATGTAATTAAGCAGCTTAATAACACGATGTAAAATAGTCGTCCACTAATATAATGTAGGCAACCATGAAATGATTAAACATAGTATATAATCCAACAAATCATGTAATGTAGGCAACCATGATGGGATGTACCAGTAACATAAACAACATGAAGTGATATAACGCAGACAACCATGATGTGATGTATAGTGTAGGGAACAACCACGATGTCATTTAACTTGAGCAGCCATGAAATGATTCAACTTAGGCAATCATTAACCTTATCTGCTCCAAGGTGGTACAAAATTGTACCACCGTACCATTTTTCGTTCACAGTTCTGCACCCAGTGATATTCAGCGCCCAAACTTCCGTGACTTTTCTCAATTGAACATGACTATCAATAAAATTCTAATATACCTGCACATTGCTGCCAAAAATATAGATAAATATAAATATTTCAGAAAATTAGATAACATTTCCGTGTAAATTTTCTTTTTATACAAAAGAACTTTCAAAATTATCACTAAAAGACAGCAACAAGGCTAATAAATGAAAAATAGAAGCTTGTGAAAGTATGAACATTGCGGCAGATGTGCTGCCGGAGTATTCTCCATGTACTCTCCGGAGATATTTTCTTATATTCGAAATTAATTGACATTAAAACTGCTCTGAGGCATAATTTTTTTTTAATAAAATAGGCCAAAGAATAGTTTAACTAGAGCACTCTGGGACCACATACCTCCGCCAAGCGAGGCAACGGTAACGAAAAATTAGATTTAGCTTTGAAATCATGCTTTTATTTTTATCAATTTCAAAATTTTATCATTTGTGTCCTTTGATGGTATCAACAATTTGTGCAATTTTCGTGAAGATCCGTTAATAAATTTTTGAGTTATGCTGCTAACAAACATTATGACAAACATGAGTCAAACATACAAACGAACAACCTATCTGCACCAAAATTTAATCATTTATGTCTTCAAACATTACTAGTAAATCCAATATATTTCATGACGATCCATTCATAATTTTTCAAGTTATTGTGCTAACAAGCATAAAATTGAAAACAGATACGACCAAACGAACGAACAAACAAATAACTCCAAAAATTTTATCATTTACTTTTCGTAATTTACCTAACAACTGAGGTAAATTTCATAAAAATCCGTCCATAACTTTTTGACTTATGGTTTTGAGAAAAATGAGGCAGACAAAGAAATACACAAATCAACAAACTGATGGACAGATCTTCACCAAAAGTTAACCATCTATTCCTCTTAACATACCTAACAATTCCTGTAATTTTCGTCAAAATCCATCCATAACTTTTTGAGTCATCTTGCTGACAGACAGTCAATCCCGGCCAAAACACAACCCCCTTGGCGGAGGTAATAAATGACTTTTGAGACTATGAAGAAAAAAAAACTCTGATATTTATAAAGTTATAAGCATTTTCAGTGGGCGGCACAAATTTGTACCGCCTTGGTGCTTAAGCGGCTGAAAAAAATTGGTAACGGATAGAGTTAAGTGACATAACATAGGCAACCATAAAGTGATGTAACATAGGCACGTAAACAACTTCCAAGTGGCATAGGATGTATCCCTAGGTGGTAATGTGAAATGACATCGTGGAACTGTAGATGGTTCCAGTGATGAAGGGTTGTATCAGCACTAAAATGAAATTTTAATTTGTTTTAATGGCTGTCCTGGTATCTTTATCTCATAGTTAATTGTGCATTTTAGTTCATAGCTACTAGTGTGGTTTTATTCTCTAGTATTACTGTGTTTTTTTTTTCAGGTTTTTCAGTATTACTGGGATCCCTAACCTTCTTTTCCTTGCGGCTATAGGGATAAGCTCTACCGAAAGCTCTACATACATCAATTTCTGAAGTTATTGCAGCAAATATGCCGTTGGAAAAACTGAATTGTATGTAATATTAAAGTACATTACATATAGTATCTAGGTGTCAATGTTTTCTAGAAAATTTTAATATTCCTAGAAATTAAGATAAATTTTCATTTATTCATGGTGTTCGAGAGTATGATACACATATAGACTATTGCCTACTGACGATATATCATATTGAATTCCTGCAACACATTCCTTACGTTAAAACACAGAAATTAATCTTTGTCTGAGGTCTCTGTAATGATTAGAACTCATTTTATTAACACTTACGTAAATCGGCATCCAGGCCCAATTGCGAGAGGCCCGATTCAAGTGCCCAGTGTATGTATGGTGTGGTCTATGATCTCAGAAATATTGAAAATATTTAGGTGAGTGAAGAGCCTTTCATCTCTTCTGTAAGTCAGTGGGTCTTCAAGCTTATGAAAACAATTTAGTCGATGAACAATTTATATAGAAGCACAAAATAACGACTGAAATTTAGTTGAAACTCATTAAGAGTGTTGAAAGTAAATGTAGAGTACAAAGTCAACGACTTTTCTGAAAAAAAGTCATTTCAGTATTTTCGTATGGCTTTGAAGTTTGACTAGTATTATTACACATCAGCTTCGCTTAAACTATTCAGATATCTAAAAGTACTATATGTCAATACTTGAGTGTGGCCGAGTAGTAATATTCGATATAAATTCAATCTATAGGCCATTCTTTATCGAAATGTTCAGTTTATTTAGATAAAAAGCATACAATACTAAAAGTTATATAGTTTTATATATATGTATCACATTTCGAAACTGTTCGTTTCGTGTCGCAGTAGTTCCAACAGAAAGCAATTGAGAAGGTAGCTGTGGTTTTTTCCGCCTTCTGTAGTCATTTTTGCATTTATAATAACAGAATGAGAAGTTTATACGAAATTAAGCTCATATCATTGCTACTAGCTGGCTAATAACTGTACGTAGCTAATACAGTTTATACAGTATGTTACCATTGATTATGGAAATACAATATTTTTACTTTATTTTTCAAGATAAGTCTCTAAGTTTGAAATATCAATATTAACTAAAATAATGTACGGCTATGTTGCCAATATAAACAGCACTTGTAAAGTAAATATTTAGCCATTGGTTAAGTTTATCATACAATTTGCTAATGTACTAGTTTTTTACTGTTGCCTCAGATTAGGCAACAAGTTAATAAAACCGTCATAAAGAAGAAATAAATACAAGTGAACAATAATATTTTTATTGAACGTCCAAAACCAAGAAATGATGAGCAAAACAATTTAATAAACACTGAAATACTGTAAGTGTACAGTAGTGGTAAACATAACAAGAACATGGCAACCTGCATATTTAATAATTTTTATAGGGTGATTCTCAACAGACTTGGTCAGGTTTGATATTTCAGATGGTGGAATAGAATCTGCAGCTGTTTTCACTGCATTCCACAGGCTTAATTTGCTGGTCAGGTCATAATCCTTCTTGATTTAAATCCTCCATCCGCAAGCCAGTTAGCAGTGTACCGAGCTCGGTGTGAGAGAGCTTTATCGTGCTGAAATACCAATTTGGATTTGCGTGCGATAATCTGCTCATCAAACCATGGAATTGAGTTGGATTAAAGATTCTGGTATTGCCTTTCTGAATTCAGTTTAACACCTTCTGCCACTTGAAATGGACCAAGAAGGGTGTCACCTACTATCCCAGCCCAAATCATTACACCTCCACTATCTTGTTGACGCTTAAGCCGTGTCCGTTGAGGTCGGTCATGGAGGACCCATCCAGACGCCTATCCATCTGGACCATCAAGAGTGGCTCTGCATTCGTCAGTAAATTTGACATTGGATAGATCAGTCTTCATGTTCTCATCAGCACATTTGACCCAATTTTCTTTATGAGTTTTTGTTAGAAGTGGTCGTTTAATTGCCTTTTTCACTTTCCCTAGCTTCTGCACATTACATCTTGTCTTTCTGTTTAGTATGGGGGCTCCAGCGTCTTCAAATATCGCCTTGCTTGTAGAAAGTTGTTTTCTAGCCATAAAAACATTCAAATGTCGCATATCCCTAGCAGTAAATTTCCTAGCAAAGGCTCTTTTCGGAGTTTTCCGGTTAACCTTACCTTCAATTCATAAGCCTTAATTGTTCTGTGATCACGCTGTATTTTCTTGGAAACTTCTAGTGTTGTCTGACCAGTAGCCTATAACGAGGTCACTTTGATCTTTTATTGATTGGTTAGACCGCTTTTCTTGCCCATGTTTACGAGAAAGTGATGTTGCATAATCTGGCGTAACAGCAGAACCCAGTGCGATCAGCAAATGTTGCCAAAACGCGGGAAATGGCTCCGTTTTATTTTTCTATAATTGTTTATATAATTACAACATAGGTACCTGGTTACTAACTTACTATTAACATTTTAAACGTTTCACACCTATCTTGAAAAATATGTAAAAAAAGTTGTATTTGTATAATCAAAAGTAATATACTGTATATAGGATTTATAGGGGAAATAAAATACAGTAGTTTTGTTAGTTGTTAATAAATCTTAGCAGTGGCTTGTTCTCATTTATTCTTTTGCAACGTCACTTCATATTCATAGGCTTTACTATTGCTATACTCAAAACTTTCCTCCAAATGCTCAACGTCCTGCATACGGTGCTCCTCCATATCAAAAAGGCTACTGACTGAGCTTACAGAGTGGAACTGCGGAAGAGTTGCAATATATTCAAGCAGTTTGTGCCAAAATGCTTGATGCAGCAATTATAACACGACAGCATTTCGAACAAAAGAAAGAGAAGCCTAAACATAAATAGCAATGAAAGAAACCTAAAGCTAAAATTCGTTAACTTGTCGAGACGACACTGATGAAAGCCATATATAATTGAATAATTTGTAGTATTGCATTTTTTTATCTAAATAAACTTGTCTTTTCGATAGAGAAAGGTCTGTAGAATGGCGGTATCTGACAACTTCAGCAAGGTAAGGGCGGCCTTTAATTATATTATACGCAAGCATGAACGCACTCGCATGTAGTTCGTTCAGTGCCACAGGGTATAATAGAATTTTATATTTCCGTAATAGAATTAGGTATCAATCTCATTCTCTCTAAGTATCGTGAAGACACTTACAACAGCAACATATAACTATATAACTTTTAGTATTGTATGTTTTTTATCTAAAAAAAGAAAACTTATCGTTTCGATAAAGAATGGACTCTAGAATGGCGGTATCTGACAATTCTAAAGAGGGAGGTGGAGGGACATGTGGCAAAGAAAAGAGGTAAGGGCCTCTTTTCATTACATTATATGTACGTATGCACGAACACACTCGCATGGGTGCGTCACCTAGCTGTTGACTCGAACGCGACCGGGTCGCACTATCGTCTCTCACGACGATTCTGCGTTCACGTAAGCTTTCCTGCGCGCGCCACCACTAAAATAAACACTATCTAGGCAAACCTAGCCTAACCTGACCTACCCTAACCTAACCTAAGCTCCTTACCTAACCTTTTAACCTAACCTAACCTAACCTAACCTAACCTAACCCAACCTGACGTTACCTAACTCAACCTAACCTAACCCAATCTAACTTTTCTAACCTTACCTAACGTTACCTAACGTTATCTAACGTTACCTAACGTCACCTAACGTTACCTAACGTTTCCTAACCTAACCTAACCCAACTTAATCAGCGATACAGCGAGCAGCGCGGCGCACCAACTTATACTTCGCTCACGCGCACACGATCTGCGTACACAAACACGCACACATCTCCGTCGTGAGAGACGATAGTGCGACCGGGTCGGGCGATCGTCGATTTGTGTGCGTGTTTGTGTACGCGGATCGTGTGCGTGATGGCGGCGTTCAAGTTGGTGCGCAGCGCTGCTCGCTGTATCGCAGATCAAGTTAGGTTAGGTAAGGTTATGAGGGTTAGATTAGGTAAGGTTAGGTAAAGTTAGGTAAGGTTAGGTTGGGTTAGGTTAGGTAAATATAGGTTAGGTAAGTTAGGTTAGAAGGTTAGGTTAAGAGGTTAGGTTAGGCTAGGTAGTGTTTATTTTAGTAATGACGAGCGCAGGAGAGCTTACTAGAACGTAAAATCGTCGCGAACGACGACAGTGCTACCGGGTTGCTGTGAGCACGAGCATGCCTCGCTGTAACGTACTACGACAAGCACAAAGAGAGCAGAAAGAGAGCAAACGTTGTCATGCTCTGTAACATAACCGCGGCTGTGCCCGCCGTCTGGATCCCGCTTTAGGTTACACCAGTGAAGAAGGTATGCTCTGAATGTAGCAAAAAAGTTAAATCGAGGGAGAGAGAGGAGTTTAATCAATTGGGCAGGCACTAACGATTACATTGCCCTTGAATGGGCTGTAGGCGAGGTTTACGGGTTCCCCTTCCAAGGAGACGTTTCGAATGCATCCAACAAACATGTCGAGAACAGGAACGCCACGTCGGTGAGCCAGTCGGGGCTGAGAGCCTAGGAAGAGAGGATGGCGGGTGTCCAGAGAAATTGAGGATATTGAACCAGAGTCGGTAGCCGATATACCATCCACAGTGAGCATTACGATGTTCTTCATCTTGACAACTGAAACGTTACTTATTCCATTAAAATAATATTAGACAATTCTAAAACGTGGGGTCTAGTAAAGCTTTATTTCTAGTTACGTAGTGCAAACTATGCTTTGCGCGCTGTTTAAGCCGGCTGCACACTAACAACTTTCGTTGCCGCTAGGAGCTTAGAGGCAACTCAACTTATCCGTGTACGTAGCTACGGCACGGCTTCAGCCTGCACAAAATTTAGCTGCTTCAAAAATTTTCAAATATTTCTACACCCTAGCGAGTGGCAATGTTGAACTTTCAACGATCGCTCTTAATTATGAGCGGTTGGTGTTCACAACGATTGGTATTTTAAGAATTACATCACGATATTCATAGACGTCATGCTGAAGTCACGGCCACGGCTGCGCAGTCGGATAAGCTAAGTTGTGTCTAGGCTGCTAGCGACAACGAAAGTTGTTAGTGTGCAGCCGGCCTTATTCTTTTGTACGACTAAAGTTCAATATTCCTGGACAAATTGAGATTGTTTTCACTTAGTACATCAGATTGGTATAGTCTTCGTTTGCATTGACTTGGGGAATTGCATGATGAGTGAAATGATCTTCCGCTAGCTGCAGAAAGTATTAAATCAGATGCAAATCAAATGAAATAGTTCCACATTTAAGAAATGAAGAGAAATATGCGATACATTACAAGAGCTTAAAATTATACAGAGAAATACGTAGAATGAAGAAAGAAGCTTGAAAAGATCCATTGTATATAAGAATTTGATGAAGTGCATGGATAAAACCCTACATGGGTTTAAATGCTGCAGAAAAAAAGTGAATTTGAAAAATCATTATATAAACTATTAAATAACAGTATATGTAGGAAATGCATAGAGAACGTGCAACATAGGGTCAATGTGGAATTAGCAAAGAATTTTAAAAAGTCAAAATCAAGTGTCTAACAAACCGAATATTAAAGGACTAAAAGAACTTTTGGAAAAGATGATTACATATCATATACAAAAGCAAAAAGTAAAACTAGACCAGCCTATATGTGTAGGACAGTGCATATTAGACATTAGTAAAACTCTCAAGTGTGAATTTCATTATAATTACATCAAGAGAACATACGGTGATGAACCTAAGTCGGTTAAAGATACTGGCAGTCTGTGTTATGATATTGCAACTGGAGATGTCTATTAGGACATGGAAAAATGATCAGCACACATTTAAAGCGTTCAAGCTATCTAAAAGACCACATTCTATATTCAGAAGAAAATAAAAAAAGTTGCTGGCGAAATGAAAGATGGAGAGGCAATTGAAGAATTTGTCGGACTCAGAGAAAAACTACTACTTCAAAACCAAAGGTAAAATTCAGAGAAAGCGAAAGGTTTTAACGAAATCGTCATCAAACATAACATCACATTGGATGAATATAAATAGCACTGAGCAGCAAAATTATATACAAAACAATGTACAGCATTCAAAGTGATAAGCATTAACTGCATACTTGAGAATTGCACAGAATGAGACTGACGACAAACGTCGAATTAGCTCACTAGCTCTAAAACAATATTAAACCTGAAAAGAGATACGGTAAATAGTAGGCTTATGAAAAATATTTATAAAAAATTAATAGACTTAAATTTGTGTGATTACATAAAATTGATAGCAATAGCTACACAAAAATACTATGAAAGTAAAGTATCTTTGAAATTCTGTGGAAAGTATCCAGACGACCGGCGATATGTTTACCTACCTTAGGATATTTGACATTTAATTGCTGATGATTACCGAAACATTATGAAATTCCATCTGGAAAAGTATGCAATTTTACTGTGCTATAAAATACGCAATATCTATAAAAAACTATAAAACTTTACTTTATTCAAAAAAAAGTGCATTACTAATCTTGGATTGCAACTAATTAAGGAACACATTTCAAGAATAGGTTTGGTTAGTAGATTATTTTAATGTCATCCTGAAAGCTATAGGACAAAGTAGCAAAAATTTTATATATTTGATTATAAAAAATGATTACATGCAACTCAAAATCTTCCTATGTAGATGCAGAAATGCTCACAAATTAAAATTACAATATTAAAGAATGAAAAGCTGCTTTAGAAGGAGATCCAGTCGGTTCTGGATTGCTCAATAAAGCTCTAAAACATCTTCAAAACTAGAAAAGTATTTGAGTTTGCCTTATGAAGTTCAGTCTAAACGTGTTCCTGAGAGGTTCATTTAATAGTACGAAAAAATATATTGTCTGCAGTTCTGGAACAGAATTTTAAAAACGGTTAAAGGAAGATACCGATGTATAGGGAACAGGATATATTTGACTCGAAACATTCTCAGTCAAAAAAACAGTAATGTATCATATTATATTTTAGCTAAGAAAGCAGTTGTAATTGCACTCGGTCCAAATGAACTCTGGCACAGAGTATGTTAGAAACGACCTAAAATTAGTTGCAGGTTTAATGGGATTAAAATGTCGATTCCATCTGGGTATTAGAAAAAAAACGGAAAAATTGTTCGCAGAAGCGGGGACCACGAAATTAGGAAATTTGTATTACAGTCCAAAAACAGGATATGCAGGAATTATTGATCTTGAACACTACTTAGCACAAACCCATACGACTACGATTTAGAACAAGAAGACTATCTTTCGAAAATTAACGATCAGTGGTGCAAAAATACAAAACCCAAAATAAAACTAGAGCACTCTGAGAGCGTATACTTCCGCCCAGCAAGGCAACGGTTACGAGAAATTCGAATTTATTTGGAGAAATTAATTTTTTGTTTCAACACAAAATTTTATCATTTGTGCCATTCAATAATGTTAAATGTTAACAGCTTCAGTAATTTTATTCAAAGATCCGTTCATAATTTTTTTGAGCTACTGTATACTGCTAACAAACATTCTGACAACTATAATCAAACTCACAAACAAACCAACAAAATTTAATCATTTGTGTTTTTAATATTACTAACAACTCTTATAAATTTTTATAGTCTTTTAGTTATGGTCCTAAGAAGCGTAAAATTAAAAATAATGACAAACTAACGAACGAACAGACAGATTATTACAAAATTTGGTCATTTACTCTTCGTGATATACCTAATAACTCATGTCGATTCCATAACAATTGAGTTATGGTATTGAAAAAAATGAGGCTGGCAAATGAACGGTGGACAGATCTTCACAAAAAAGTTATAATTTGGTTCTCCTAACATTCCTAACAATCCCTGTAAATTTCGCGAAATTCTCTCGATAACTTTTTGAGTTACCTTGGTGACATACAGCATAAAGGCCCCCACTCACGCTCAGTGAAAACTGAAGGCTTTCCTTCAGGCCAAATTTGAGGCTGTCCACTAACGATCCGTGCGTTCTTCAGGGCGTGTTGCAGTGCGGGCTAGACTGGTGGAGGTGAACGTGTGCTGACATTTGCCAAA
>LQNS02278091.1:36309439-36338058 GCA_001587735.2 Parhyale hawaiensis | reverse complement strand
AACTTCAGAAAGGGCGTGGGCGTCTACAAGCTATACGTATGCACGAACGCACTCGCTCTGGCGCACACCTGCCGCCTCGCCTGCACGGGGTGCTGCGACCAGCTTTTGGCACAAGTGCCACCCGGTGATCCAAAGAAGGAAGAAAGGAGGAACACACAGCACGTCGAGCGAAACCCTCAATCCATGTATATACGAGGGCGCTCTTATGCAGGAGCACTGCGCACGGAAAGAGCAAGTCGGAAGAGCATGGAAATAAAACAAAGACTGTGTAAGTGAAGGTAACAACAAGAAAGAAGAAAACACTAATGAAATATAAAAAGAACCAAGATATAGTAAGCAAGAACTAGGGGAGAATACAGGAGCAATAGGGAAACACGGAAGGAAACCGGGAAAGAACACCGAAGGGACACGGAAGGAACAGGGAAAGTGTCGAAGGCCTATTCGAGGCGAGTAACCAATAGGCTACCCCAATGTACCACACCCTGGAGTTCGCTCCGGGCAAACCTAACCACCGTTCGATATTGCACTCGTATCAATGACAGAAAACCACAACACACACGACCGTCAGCAAGCATGGGAGCAACGGTCGCAAGTCAATGGCAGAAAGCACTGAGGGAAAGTAGTAGTATTATAAGAAAGTTTAAGTCTCCCCAAACAAACACCAAGCTCCTCTAAGAGAGGAAAAGGAAGGGACATAGAGTATGTCGATAGTCATGAGGAACACATACACGAAGGAGTTCCCACACAGCTTCAACGCGCATGGGAACAGTAAGTTGGGAAGAAAGAGAAAGAACAGACGAAGGTAATATCAGGAGTATGAAATCGGAAGGAAGCAAAGTGGGCACGAAAGACAGAAGTCCCGAAGGCCTAGCTAACGGCTAAGGTAACCCACAGGGTCCCCCCTGGAGCGCTGCTCACCGATAGAAGGGAAAAGAAAAAGAAAGTATAGAGAAAGACTGTCAGTAGGAGAATAGAGGTGGAAAGTAATGGCGAGACTCTGGCGCAAGAACAGAAATGTACGAATGATTCAGCTGTAGCATGGTACGCTTAGCATCAGAGAGGGATGGAGGAAAATGAAAAATATGCATCACACCCCGCTGTACACTCACCCGATGCCGCAGTTCAAAAAATACGAATGGACGCGATAGCCATTCTATATACACTGAACGTCACTAACGTCAGCATATGCGCAGAGAAAAGTCACCAGAAAAAATCGTAGAAACTTGAGACTACAAACTGACAAAATGTTAAAGCAATACTCGATCTGCAATGAAAAAATCAAGAAATAGTGGTTGTATAGATTTAAATTTCAACAATCGGCAGCATAGCCTAGCCCGATTGGTCCCATCTCCCTCACAAATAGCAACAGTTGAAAGTTTTGAAGGAGTTTTATGAAATGGCAATCTAACAAAAAAAAAAAAAAAAAAAAAAAACAGGCAAGGAGCATCAGTCTCATAATACATTTAACTATTATGTATAGCAAATGTATAGCTTATCGTGCACGCAGATTTTACTGAATTGCCACAATAAATATCATAGCAAGGACAGTGATAACCCCATGGGGAGAAAGGACCAACTGCGTTGCAATAAATACCCGGGCAAAATTTGAAGTGAAGCTCGCTCACTCCAAACCTAATCTACGTTCAGTATGATGCTGCCATAGATGTGGCAAAAAAAGTTACGGCGACTTAAGAGGTTACTCAAACTAGGCTTTGATATTGCCAGCTACAAAGTCTCAGCCATATCAGTCCCGTGCTTGTTCCAGAGCGACAGCAGAGTCGCAACTACATCACAGCATCTCACAGGTGTGCCAGTGGCAACCATGAAGTGATCTAGCATTGGAAATTGTGAATTGATCTATCATTAGAAGCCGTGAAGTGATGTAGCATTGGCAGCCCTGAAGTGATCTAGAATAAAAATGAGAAGCACGTCAATTATAAAAATACGCATTTACTTATTATATCACCAACGTTTCTGATCATAATGTATTCATCAACAGTGCTGTAAAATAAACAAAGAAATCATACATTACAATTTTGAAATAAAGTTAGAGACGAAAGCATTCACTATAACATTCTAAAGAGCCGTAAAAAAAGAAGAAGAAGAAGAAAAAAAAACATGTAGTTGATTAGATGTGACCCAAATTTTGCCCTAACCGTGAAGTTGGATATATATTCTAGTTTTTGCTGAAAGTAGTAGCATAGGGTGTCTACTTCAAGAATTTGACGAGTTCCACCTTGGCACCTTCGGGCATTATTAATTGAAGTCACATTTTCAAGTACATCTTCATTATGGCTATCTAATTTTTAGGCTAAACATTTCATGTTTAGTATCAAATTAAGGCTTATGGAAAGTAGAATGTAAATATAGCTAAAGGTTAAACCGATAAAACACAAGTATATGTCATTTATAGGTCATTTGAGGTTAAACGAGGTCAAATGACGTCGTTAATTTACCCGACCTTTGAATTAAACGTGCAGTATATCATGTTTTGCGTCAAATCGAATCATTTTATTTGTATGAGATAAAACAGCACTATAAGGTTCTTGATAGTTTGCTACAAATAGATCACTTGAAGAGAGTCGAAGTCATTCAAATGTAAACATATTACCTGCAGGTTTCGGTATACATAATATGATATTCAGGATACGGGTAGTGCCACGTACGATATGGCTTCTAAAGCTAAATTATACATCGTTTGAGACAGTTATCTTTGACTTGCAATGATATTCAACATTTTGCACCATGTCCTTCGGTTTTCTTGTCTCCATTACTCTTATACTCTGATTCCACTTTTTCTCGAGGCTCGTCTAATTCTTCATCCTCATCATTCTCGACGGCACATTTGCACAGTGTTCTTTCGCTTCACAGCCACGGAATGTGAAGTTCATAATGTCGCTGCTAACTGGCAGTACAATTAGCCCTGGAAAGCTGTGGCACTGACTTGCATCCACAAATTTGAGAAGGGCTTCTGTACTTGGGTCGTGTCGGTGGCAGCATCTAAGCTCTCGTTTACTATCAAGAAGACGGAGTGAGGTGATCCGTAGAGTGTTCCAGATACTTAAATGTTCGGAGTATTTCCCGTGGATTTTTGTTAATATGTGGGGGCAACTAATAGAATGTTAGAAAGGGTAGATACATTGAAAGATTGGTAACCCATGCTCATTAGCCTATGTTGCGAAAACTAAAGGCATATAGTATAATTTACATTATTTGTATGTTTCAAAATTAACAGATCAGGAGAAATATACATACAAACATGTACGTATACGGCAACTACGCAATCAAAACAGAAAATTTACATAAAATTTAATGATGTATAATTTAATTGTATAAGGTTTTATTGTAGCTCATCGCACCATCAGCTACTAAAACTTTCTTCGCTTTCACAATGTTTTACGATGCATTTCTGTCGATCCATTGCTTAAAAAGGGGCAAATGTTGGAAACTTGTTGTGAGCTGCTGTTATGCTGTGGCCGGCAGCATTGAAAACAAGACAGAATAAGATCTTTTTCTGCAGTGTCGTTCTGAAGACATTTGGCGCAGTGGAGAAAGCCCGGTCACAAAATAAATCCGCGATAACAAAAACACGCGCATAAATATGTCGCGGTCATGGAGAAATACCTGTAAAATATTTACCTAGAGCATCACCTTTCTCTTTTCTTATCCAATCTTTTAGTTTAGCGATTTCATTCGGTAACGTCCAACTTTCAACTAATGTTGCAACTTTCGGAGGCTCGAAAAGCCGTTCAAGGTCAATCGTATTCTTGCCGTCCCTTTCTCAGTGCGAGAACTATACGTGTTTATTACTTGTTACTATAATCAGAGATGGAGTAAAAGGATTCTATTACAGTAATCTTGATCATTTTGTTGCTAGAATATGCTAAACCGACATGAAAAAAGGCCTACTCAGCTGTCAAAAAAGCCCAAAATAAAATCTTGGCAAGAAAAAAAACCTCTAAGCAGCAACAAGAAACCGCTAGAAATTCCACTAGTCGCTAGAAAGCAGTGGCATGCCGCTAGACGGGTTAAACTGCTAGATCTAGCGGGAAAACCGCTAAATTAGAAGGATCCCAAGAAAGGGTCCATGTGTCTACTTACCTTACCGAATTAACAGACTTTATTCACATCTTTAGTACATCCATTGAACCTTTGCCAAAATGTACAGCGTAGGGTCATCTCAAGAATTGATAGTTCTTAGGTTTTAAAGGGCATAAAAAAACCTAGACGACTCCAGAGATTCACATTTAACCTGCATCTCGTGTACATCTGTCAAAATTCGCCGAATTATAGTCAACGACCAATTTTTCTGTTTATTAATCCATGATTCTTAAGTTCGTCAGCTTTTGAAATAAGTGACTTGAATGATATAGCCCACATAAAAAGACTGCTATGTCAAGACTACATTTTATTCTATTTTCAAAAAGTAAAAGCTTGCCAATGAACAAAAATTTAAACATTTTTTGGTACATCCGACAGTTTCCTAATAATGCTCGACTACAAAAATGAAGCTACAAAACTACACATCTGATACACCCAAATTATTAACAAGTAAAAAAAAAAAAAAAACAACTACACCTCCCAATGTTCAGAAACGCAGAAAACAGAAATGCCATATCAGACGTCCCAGAAGAAAGGTGCGAGCAATTTAGTGGACTGATAATTAACGAAAATTTGAACATTGTTCCTGGGACCCCCTGAAGTCAAAGTCAGGGTCCTGCATGTCTGACTAGTGTCTCCAGCATTACTGCTCCTCAATGGACTCTTCTATGTCCCTTGCATCACTTGTATCGTCTTCCGAATCAAAGGAAGCGACTTCTAAGCCATCGTCAGTCTCTTCAACTCTATCACTGTCGTTCGGCACCAAAGCATCATATAACTGTGGCCCCTCGAACCAAACAGGGTTGGAAATCCCATTAGTCCGCAACTGATGAACTTGGGAATAATGGATCCTGAAACAGCTGGTCATGAACTATATTGAAGCACAGAGTAGAGGCGAATTAAATGTGAATTTTGGGTTAAATGAACCGCTTTTAAGAACCTCAGCCCACAATTGCGAAACTTAAGAATAAGCAGTCTGAAACTTTTGGTAGTGGACTATATTCATCCAAAGTTTGACGGAGGTACTCAAAATGTGAATTAAATGTGTAATTTGGGGTTAAATAAAACCTTCTTTAGCTCCTTAGTCCACAATTGCTGAACTTGACAATTAAAAATCCTTTATTAGACCGCAAGCCTGAACATTTTGGCATAGGTTTGGTGGACATACTCCGGGATGTGAATTAAATCAATCTTTTTTACACTCTGGGTGGCGCCCTCTACCCCTTATCCGAAAATGCGGAACTTAAGAAAGGCCATTTCCAGATCCCGTGCAAGGACCCAATCCATACTACGGGTCTACCTTTCGTACGCGAGATGTGAAACAAATAAAAATGTCTCCGGGCTCTGGGACTATACCGGGAGGCCGGGAACCCGCTCAGGACGGCAAGCAAGGTCACAATGGCAGCTTATCGGAAGTATACCGGAAGCGACACCCTCCAGTTCTAGAAATTAAAGGTATGAAACCAGGCATATTATGCAATACTAGCATCCATAAATATATAAATCATTGATTTTGTCTTGGAATAGCTTTTTTTCCAAATATTGCGGATTTGTCCTTTTGGGCGAGAAAGAGTTACAATTTTTTTTTATCACCTGCACATCTTTGCTTTCAAGCTTTTATGACTATCAAAAACCTCATTGACATCACAACCCACTTCAGTAGATAGCAATCGAGTGACTCAAAGAATAATGGGCAAAATGGCATAAATAGACTACGAGATGTAAATGCTTTCAATTATCAAATAAACTGGGAAGGTTTAAAAGATGACCTGCGGTCGGTGAACAGCAGCAAGGCATGCGTGCCTGACTCATGTGCTCGAGGTGCCGAGTTCAAGCGCAAAGACTGTCACGGGATCTTTGTCGCGTACGGCGCGCTGAGTCGGCAATTGTTTGGTATGCGGAAGCTGGGTGGGCCACCTGCCTGACCAAGAATGGGAGGGTGGTGGTGGGGGGCTCTGATCGTTGAACCTTCCGTTTCAGCGCCATAGTTCTTAGCGACCCGAGGTCGGCTGCGGCTCTACTTACGACTCTGGGGCCAATTGGCCTATATCTGCAGCACGAACCAGTGCATGTGGGTGTCGCACGAGAGGGTACAGTCAAAGTTGACTTTACTTTTACTTATACTACACTCCAAGTGAAACAATGAACGAAATCTTCGAAAACGTTCTGTTGGAAAAGTGACTGAAATACCTACTACCGGCTAGAAGGAAATGTCCCAAAAATCGCCCCCATAAATTTCGCAAATGCTTACTTAAGAAAAGAGCAAGATTGATCAAATGCCAAAAGTCATCGAGTGTATTACAGCGACAAACTGAATACCGGCGAAGACTAGAAGAGATTGAACACAAACTTTCAAAATCTCATGATGAAGAGAAACAGGAAAAAGAACTGCAGGCCATCAAGTAGATGCAAGAAAACAGTAAGTACTTCTTTTCTTATGCATCAAATTACGCGTCTCTGAAAACAAAAATAGTACCGTTATTGGACGAAAAGGGATCGATGACTGATGATGATGAGGAGATGAGTGAAATACTGAGCCGTCAATACCAGAAAATTTCTAGCAAAAAGACCAGTGATCTTGATGTTCAAGTATTAGAAGTAACTGGTAACTACTTAATAGATTTCGAATTCACACAACTAAGCATTGCATTAGCCATCGATGAAATTAACGGAAACAGTACTTCATGACCAGATGATGTTCTTGCAGAAATCCTCAAAATGTGCAAGCTAAGGATTTCTAACGCGCTCTACCTCATATGGCACAAATCATTGGACGATGGTGTTATACCAAGCTCTTATAAACACGCAATCATTACCCCAATCCAAAAGCCGGAAGTAGTACAGATCCAGCTAACTATAGACCAGTCTCATTAACGAGCCACGCAGTGAAAACGTTTGAAAGGGTGTTCCGTAAACACTTAGTGCCCACCTAGAGAGTAATGACCTACTCACATCAAAACAACACGGTTTTCGACATAAACGTTCCACTACGTCACAATTGTTGGAGCACTATGATTTCATCCTAGAGACATTGAGCCAAGGAACGAATGTGGACGCAATCTACTTAGATTTCGCTAAGGCTTTTGACAAAGTTGACCCCGTAATCCTATTGTTGAAACTTTCCCGCATGGGTATCCGTGGAAAATGCCTTCGGTGGCTTGAAGCATTCCTGTCAAATAGAACGCAAAGTGTAATTGTTAACAATAAAGTGTCATCCAGACAGCCGGTACTAAGTGGAGTACCACAAGGCACCGTGCTTGGGCGTGTTCTCTTTCTCATCATGATCAATGACATGGGGTACGGATGTAACTATGTGGTACCTCCGTCATTTGCTGACGATACACGAATACTAGCTGCTGTGCAATCTATGAAAGACGTGCTTTCTGTGCAGCAAGATTTGGAAAGTATCTGCCAATGGTCCGTCAAAAATAATATGACCTTTAATGAAACAAAATTTGAACTGCTAGATACGGAAAAATTCAAACACTCTTTGAATCCACCCAATATACCTCCAGCGATGGGCATAAAATTGTGAGAAAGACATTTTAAGAGACCTTGGAGTGAGAATGCAAGACGATGCCACGTTCGAAGAACATATTGCTAGACTTATCGCTGTGGGACAAAGATGGAGTGGATGGGTTTTACGAACTTTCTCATCAGGCGAAGTAGATGTAATGCTCACACTATGGAAGCAATTATTTCTTCCGAGATTAGAATACTGTTCCCCACATTGGATGCCGTACAAGAAAAAAGCTTGGAACAATTTGAAGTCATCCATCGATCGTTCACGGCCAAAATTCGAGGCATGCAGGAGTCGATTACCACAAACGATTCAGCTGTCTCCACTTGTATTCAATAGAGCAAATTCAAACGATTTACATTCATATATGTTTGGAAAATTCTGGAACGTATCACTGTGAATGTGAATGAGTTGATTGTCGCCAGACACTCGGAAAGAACTGGAAGGACTTGTGATATTCGCATTTCAAGCATAGATGGTGGAAAGGCAGTGGGCACAAAACACAAAATATTCTAATAGCTTCGCTGTACGGGGAGCAAAATTGTTTAACAAAGTGCCTCGGCATATTCGAAACGCCACTTATATCAGAATTGCTGAGTTCAAAAATTTGCTGGATTCACATTTAAGAAGAATACGAGATAGACCAGCGGTCAGCGGTTACGTGCACTGTGAACATAATTCGCTGCTGGCTCTCTCTTTGATCGCTAGCTGCGGCACCACAGAAGACACCCAGCAGAGTGACTCCACACACGTAAGGTGACGTGAAGAACGTCACCTGGACTTCTTCCGGAGACCCTCGAAGTATTACAAAACGCTGATTCATCTTACCGTTTCAAGCAATGTAATGGGTCCAGCGCCCTAGGGTTAAACCTTTTATTTAATGGTGTACTTTGAAAACTGTTCAACGTGTCTAAGCAGAAGGGATAGCTTCGGCATGATGGAATATCTTACGTGGGAAGCTGCGCTAGTAACAATGCAAACAGATTGAATTATGTATTTACGAGGGTCGTTTCAAAAGTAATGACTCCGACATTTTTATTCTCCAGGGAGGGATACGTGGGCATTGTAAATTGCATCACGACGACTAATGTTAAGCACTTATGACATGAAGGTTTCATCTCTCTGTTGCAAATATTTACGGTGTGACACTCCAAAGGAGCTGTTGCTGCAATGGACGTGCCTCAGAAACAATGATGCGTCATTGAAGTCCCTCATGCAAAAAACTTGAACCAATCAACATTAAGCGGCGCCTGGTGGACGTTTAGGAAGCTGATGCAGTTCACGTCAGCAGAGTTAACGGATGGGTTCGTCGATTTTAGATTGACAACAGAGACGTGAGTGACACAATGCGCTCCGGATGCCCATCAACCCGGAAAACCAAGTGCGCTTTGGTCAATTCATTCCCACTGATCGGGGATAACGGTGAATGAAAGGCTTTTAGACCAAAAGTAGAGTTTTTGTGGGCGTCAACTCCGATCACTATGTTGAAACGTTAAAAAAGCTGAAAGCCGGGATTGCTCGTGTAAGGTCAGAGATTAGGAAAAGACAACAACGCCGAGCCACAAACAAGTATGAACAATGAAGATCACATAATGTGTGAAGCAGTTCGGTTGGACGGGGCTTTCTCACCCACCGTATAGTCCCCACCTGGCACCGTCAGACTTCCACTTATTCGGGCCACTGAATGACGTATCACGTGGGAAGTGTATACAGTACAAGAACGCGGTAATCGCGGCCGTGAAAAAATAGATCGCCTCGGAATGCGCTGACATTTACGATCGATGCAGCTAAGATCTCGTTCATTGCTGGCGAATGCGCTTCGAAAATGGTGGTGACTACGTAGAAAAAACCTGGAGCACTAAAGGTCGTACCTTTAAATGGTCCAATTCCTTTTTTCGTAACGGTGCAGCTTTTGAGTTAAAAAATAGGAGGCATATTTTTGGAATGACCCTCGAATAGAAAGTATCGCTTTAAAAGTAATACGAACTTCCATGAGGAAGGAATATATTATGTATTTACAGAATGTTTCTTAGAAATAGTGCTATGTGACAAGGCTGAAGTAATGCATACTGCATTATCAGTTGTTCAAGCTTGTCAGAAAAGTTTCATATTAGAAAGCTGTGCCACTTACCCTCGTAGAAGATGTCGATTGCGTAACGAAATGTCTTTTCTAGCCACTTGCCATCGCTGAAAGAACAGACTTTGCATTGTGGAATGTCTAACCTTGGATGCTATGCCAGTTGCCGTCGCAAATGGAGTAAGGATGTGTTGGAGCAACAACTGCTGTGAAGATCCCGCGGCCGTTGTCAGCTCTCAGTTCGGCAGAGCCGTTCCGAAATTGCAACATTAGGAAGTCCCTTCGTCCGTGAATAGACATGATGACAGCATTGTTGACGCGGGACTTGACTTCCATAGTCATCCGGAACACGTAACCCACGGTAAATCGAGAGGCTGGTGAATGAAATAGTGAATAATTTTGTAAACTGACAACACACCCAGCACGAGAAGAAAATTATTCCTAAAATTGAGAGCCTACTAGCAGTTTTTGAGAACTACTGGTAAAATTGAGAGCAGCAGAAAATTGTTGCTAATATTAAGAGCTTCCCAGCCTAGTGCACAAAACTATGCCTAAACCTGAGAGCGTTCCAAGTATAAAGAGAAAATTATTCACAAAATTAAGAGCCTGTTTCTATATAGTCTACCACATACAAAGAAAATTATAATTTCCAAAATTGAGAGCCTAAGCTATAAAAAGAAATATTATTTCTAAACTTAAAAGCGTATGGCAAAACAATAATCAAAATAATAAAGATAGTTATCGTTGAGAAGTTTTAATTTAGCATCATGGAAAAGATAGTTATTTCAATAATTGAGAGTGTTTTACTTTTTAAAGATATAATTAGTCATGCGTAACATTGGCAACCAACCTAAAAAGAACAGCTGATTATTACCAAAATTGTGATACTGCCACAAATAAAGGAAATTATTAAGTATTTCGAAACTAATAGCCTTACACGTAAACAGAAAAAAAAATTCT
Source organism: Parhyale hawaiensis (assembly GCA_001587735.2). NCBI lineage: Eukaryota > Metazoa > Arthropoda > Malacostraca > Amphipoda > Hyalidae > Parhyale > Parhyale hawaiensis. Next base: position 36,327,400 of record LQNS02278091.1, on the reverse strand, counting down.
TTGAATTGAAAGTTTGCCACTAATAAAGGTATTATTCCTAAAATTGAGAGCCTGCCACGAATAAAGAAAACGATTCCTAAAATTGAGCTTTCCTCAAAATAAAGAGAAAATAAAACAATATAATAAACACCGTCGTGTATATATTTGTTTATATATTTGTAGGTTTCGTGTCCTCTTTTTAACAAAATAGGCGAAAAATAAGCCAGGATGCAGATTTTGTAATTATTATTATCTTGCGCTTCGATGAAGATAGAGAAAAGAAAAGTAGACCAGCTGAATGCACTTCTTGCTCGACAACGTTGAATTTTACACAATGGAGATATTTACAGCTTTTCTTAGCGCTGCCATAGAGTCCTTTCATATCACTTTTTCCATACTTCGACATTATATTTGTTCTCAACTCACGACGTGCAAATTGAGTAGTTGATCAAAGAAGCGCAGAATATACTGATTTTCACGCTACAGTAAACGCAGCAGTTATTTCTTTCAGCATGCTGTTTGCAGTCACGAAGCAGTTTTCACTTGAGTTCAGGAACATTTGATGTAGTGAAGTCGTATCTTTGCGTGGCGGGAAATTTGATTGAGGCAAAAGAAGAAGGCAGAAGTAAGATCCTTATCCCTTTATTATCTGAAAGTATTTTTTTACCACGTTGAAGATGCTGGCGATTCTGTTCCCTACTGATGGAATTCAGTAGACAACGATTAGACTAGGTTTCAGAAGATGGCCCAGTTTGGAATACATATCGGTATTAAAAAAGTAAAAAAATAGGAGATAAAGTAAAATTTTCAATTTATACCGAGCAAATTTTCATGAAACTTGATGCAGAAATGTAAAATCGAAAAAATGTGGGTTACACTCGTGTACTTTTTTCCATTTTCTCGATGGAAAAACGAGTTATTCAATGAAAACGGATCCCCCTTTTCCGTCGTTTTGTCCTATTTCAATTTCTGCAATATGTGCCACCTTCAAATCGCTATATCACCGGCATTTTTTGACCGATTTTCCCCATTTAACTTGCAAAATAAAGTGAAAGGTGTTATCTTAGTCTATAAACTACGATTTGTTGATTTTAACTTTTGACCTCAAATTTTTTACGAGAAATATCTGAAAAAATAAAAGATATATTTTCTTAATTATCTAAAATTCGTAACAAAATTCAAACAGGACCGATAGTACTTTTGTAGTTAATACCCTTTTCTTTATATTGCGAGTTAAACCCTAAAAATTGATTGAAAAATGCCGGAGATATAGCATTTTCAAAATTTGACAAAAAATGTCAACAACTGAAAAAATACCATAAATTTCGAAACATGTCTCGGTACAAAAACGTCTTACAATTCATTTTTACTCAAAACTACAATGTGTTAGTTAAATCGGGCAGCAAATAAAAAACGAAGACTGTTGACCTAGACGCTCCCCGTTACCGTTACCACTTAAAAAATTGTCCAAGTTCCGATATCGGTAATGCGGTAATTTTCAGCCGATTTCGGTAACGGTAGTGCAGTAACGATTTAGGGTGAAGCGGCATTACCGGATTACTGCTTCTTTAGTTCGGTGACTCACCTCTGCTAATGTTTGTCAGTAATATAACTCGTAAAGTTGGGAACATATTTTCAAGGAAATGACACTCTTTTATCACTGTCAAACGCACAAATGACCAGATTTTGGTGCAGATAAAAAGGGAATCCTAGTTTCAGAGCTAATTTGAATTTTATAGTAACGTTGCCCAACTTGGTGGAGGTATGCGATTTAAGAGTGCTCTAGTTATTATTTACTTTAGTTGATTAATTTTATTACTGTTGCTGTATCTTAATTATAGTATCGCAAAAGTACAAAATGCAATATGTAAATATACTATTATACTACCATAGGTGAAAATCAATAAGAAGAAATTTACCGACAAATTTGACAATAGGTCTTTCTAAGTTAGTCCATTGAACTATGTGATACTGACCTCAGTTACTGAAATATTTTTGATAAATTTCAACTATCATCGCCTCACTCGAACCCAAACCATTTACATAATAGATATTGATGCTCTGAATACGAATTTATCCTCCTCTTACCGAGCGTTTTCAAATGAAATCGAATGTCGTCGACCATTTTTCAAGAATACTGGTTGCCACATCCCCTTTTAGATCACTACTACAAACTATTTCTGTAATAATCTAATGATCGTAAAAAAGACATTTTATACTCCCTTTCATACTACTGCAAAACTGCCGTCAATGCAGTCAACTCTCTGAAAACTTTCCTCTCCGAAGCCTACCTGCATATAAGCTTCAGGTTCTCTTACAAAAACATATTTTCCATAGGACCCTATTTAAATTTCAAAGGTAAAACTTCCACAGCTCTTCTGCCAGTGTATATCCAGCAAAACAGGTTTAGTACTTACAAATACAAATAACTGCAGATTCTGCTTCCCCTTCTCATGCAAAATAAAACACTCATCAATTTAGCAGGAAAGACTTCATCATCGACTTTTCCAATCCGATTGCGCTCACAACTTTAGAATCTATGTATATCCATAAAATAAAGCCCGGCCTCAATATGACTACAGTAGTAGCTCTCATTACTATCCATAACTGACTTTTTTCTTCCAACTATACCACGACTGCTGCTTCCATATCGACAGACTGTACAAGGACTGATATTGGGTCCTTCCGAGCATATCCCGGTCATTCGCATTTTACACCTCCAACAGACAATATCTGCCAGGAAAAGTTGTTCTTTTTTAGGTTTATCCATTGATTATTCTTCATTCTGAAGATGGGAAAAGACATCCCGAAACGTTAAATTTTAATTAACTATGTCGACAATTAAGTCTAGTTGACGAGTTTATACGTTACAGTGGTGGGAAATGTTTAGTCTTAGAAATGCTGATGTGTTGAGTAACATGACTTTAGTATTAAATCAGCGTTGGTACTCACTATCGCGCAATGTTTTTCTTTTGTCTTTAAAATGGTTGCCTAAGCTGTGATGTCTCTAGCAGAACTAGTCCTACGCTCCTAGCCTTGAGAAATATTTTTTCATAGTATATAAAATTCATGGATTTGTCGTTCGTGATCGTCCATGATGTTCCGAGTAGTGGGTAATACGACCAGATACTCGCTTTTGAGGGAAGGTTACACTCGCGAATCCGGCTCGCCGCCCGCGCACTTTCCCACTCGCCACTCTCCACCTACTCTCGCAGTTTGTATACCAGTCACGAATGATTAACGTACTTTTTTATTTAACTCACAGTCTACCGTGCATTAATTGCCCCTTCGTTTCTATACTGGGGATGATCATACCACTTTCTATACTTCATTACTTCTATTATGTAACAGTCAGCTTTGATAAATAAGTCTTCTTTATAAACCTGAAACAATTCTTTCAAGTTTTGTTCCGTCTTTCTTGACATCTGTTGTTATGACACGTTCTTTTAGTACATAATTATAGACTATTATTGGAAAGCTTCTAGCTGTTACATCACTTCTCGTGTGTTGATATACCTCGCACAATCGGTCAGATGTCTTGATTCATCGATCTATCATGTTTATAGGTTACGGAAACGCGTACTGAACATCAGTTTTTATTCCAAAGCATTCCATCATATTTTCAGTTATATCCTATGCATCGTACAATTCATCAATTATCAGTTTTACCAATTATTATACAGTGTGGTGATAAGTTTAGTCACTGTTAGGTATGAGTAATTCATATCATTTATCGCAATATTTAATTAAAAAAATCATATGTTGAGGTTATAACGAATCCCTCACTAAAATCTTAGACATGTCTTACATACAACAAAACTATGTTCACCAAATCTCATGCTATGCGCTAAATCTCTTACTACTCTATATAGTATGTGTACGCTTGTTTACTTACATTTGCATCAATTACAGTTATGTAGTTAACGAGACAATAAGAAATGTTTTTTAGAGAGAAGACAATAATTTCTTAGGATGTCTTCGCTCGCCCTCCTTTCTTTTTTTCGCAATCATTTTAACCTCACTCACATTCAATTTCCGCTTGGAAGGAGTTGGTTTCAGTCGCACAGTAGAGCTCCTCACTGCAACAGTCGGAATATTGGGATGTCCATACGCAAGTGTTGTCTCAACGTCTATACAATACCGTTTCAAGTCTAACTTAGCAAGGCACACTTTCTTGATGGTTGTTGTTTCGAGGTTGCAGTGATTTGACCTAATAGCGGTCATTTCCTCAACATGGTTTTTGCAATTCTCGTGGACATCCGTATACAACCCGCGTGTAAACTCTTTCTGGACACATCTGGACACTCCCTTTGCTGCTTATTTACACTCGTCGGAGTTGAGGCGGATACTGTAGTTTTTCGGCTGGAGACAAATAATTTCCGTAGGGTAAGCGTGTCCAGTTTCATTTTTCAAACAACCGAGCTTACCCTTATTACTGTCATCTTAGAGCTGATGGTCCGGTGGGCAGTTTGATAAGTCAAGATGTTTTGCCAAGCCTCCGTCTTTTTTCATATCCGTTTCAATGTCAGCAATCCCGAAAAACAAGAGCAACAACGAATTAGTGTCATTGTAGGCTAGACGCACGTTCTCATACATGTTTCAGCACCTCGTAGAAGAACTGATATACATGATGCGCTTTGCCTTTTCCCAGACAAAGAAACCAATGTACGTAGGGTGGTTCATAGTAATGCTTGGATGTCTCTCACTCATTACGATTTTATGCTGACCTAAAGCATAGCAACGTTTGAGGAAAGGAATGGAGCAATGTAATAAAAAAGATCTCTGATGATAGGATCATCTTGTCATTTATTTTTGCTCGATTATAAAGTCTTTCCATAAATTGCGTTCGACATCAGCTTATAGGCAGATTTTTCAAACGAATTCTTTGCATTCGTGCGTCGCTTTACATTTGAAGTAATATAGTCTTCGGAAATGTGATCCTGCTTTAATCGCCAAACTTCAGTTATTTTCGTTATTTTGGGTCCAACGCGCATCAACAGTTGCCAAAGCTCGAGCGATACAGCATATATATTTTTTTTGTTTCGTATGGTATGCAACAAGACGTTTCCCGAATTTCTGTGTTTCTCCGGCAATGCTTTTTGAAAACTCCGAGAGATTTTCGAGCTCAATGTTTATATGCTCAAGTGTTGGAGGGAAGTCATCAGTTTTTATAGCAACGTGTTCAGTATCAACAACAACAAGGTATGCGAACTCACCGGTGCAGTCCCTGCTCTTCAAATCCTCCAGTGTGAAATTTTGAATAAGTGTTATGTCCTTGTGAGGTAGTTTCTCAACCAATGCCTGGGAATATAGAGAATTGAAGTCCAAAAATAATGCTGAGCTTGCAGGTTGCGTCTCATCATAGTCGGTGCAATGTTTATGGTTCAGTTTAATGTACAGCATCACGGGTGTGCAGAAGCCCCCGCGTATGTTTGTACGAATCAATTCCCCTAGTTCCTCATGCTCATCAGTAATGAGGTCGATCCTGAATCTGTTCTTTAGTAATGCAACGGCCATACTCAAACTAGGTATACTAATGATATGAGATGCATCTAGGTTATACTGGTGCCAAATTATCCCGCGGAATGTTTTGTTTCAAATACTTCTGCAAGGCACACTGCATAAATTTTTAAATATATATAAAAGTATATTATCTCGTAAGGTTTTACATTCTGCTGCACTCCAATTTTTATTGTACCAGAGCATACTGGTCCTGAGTAATACCTTCATTGGTTAAGCGCTTGAAGAACGCATCCTTTGGCGGCAGCGAAGTTTCCTCCAGTACTTTGTGCGAAGCGATATATTCATAAAGGAAGTAACCTTTATGTTAAGCCATTTCAATAACTTCGTCACGGTACCCAGCGAGACTGCTTCAAAATCGGAAAATCATGGTTTGCATTCTTGAGGTTTTTCGCATGTGTATCCAATGAAGCAGGTAAAATGGTCAGGCTATCTAGAGAGTTAATATCATACTTCTTTTTTTTAGTCCAATCTTCATAGAGAACATCTGGTCTCTGGACTTGGATAAGAAATTAACAGTCTTAAAGATGCCACCAGCTAACCCACGCAGACTATAGCGATAATCGTAATAGGTTCCGTGGTGTGTGAACACAGATAGACAGAGAAATTTTTCTGTAGCGCTGAAATTGCAGTTGACACAGAGTGCACCCACATAATTTCCAACCATTTGTTCATGCTTATTTTTCCCAATGCTATAGTGACCGTGGTGTCGGACGGATCTTATTGACTATATGATTTTTTCACGACTGAGTAACAATGGGTAGCAGCAGCAGTAAACTCTTTCTTTTTGTTCTTCTGTGAGCACAACATTAGTTTCGAGTTCAGGCTCGAGTTTTTCCATAAGATCATTATACTCATCTATTAATTTTACAACAACTTTCTTTGCTTTCGCACCAGAGTCATCTGTGCTGTTATCAATTTCATAATCAAATAAAACAGTTTCCAAAAACCTGCTTCTCATCTCCGCCCTCATTCACTTCCATCACTTCGACTGTTAACTCGTGTACACCCCACACATACCCCTCTTTAAGCACTTCACCGAATCGGTTAATAACAACATAATGACAAATGGCTAATTTATGTGTGTTGTTAATGTTTTTTTCACAGATAGGTTCAAGAATTGATTCAAAATTTTGTGAAACAGGCACAACAAGCGCACGTGAGGTCGTGCGTACTAACGAGTCTTTGCACGAAATTCCGACGGTGATAACACCCGCTTGAGATAGAGTAATTAATTGAGCACACCGCAACCGGTTAGCACTATGCGCTGTGGACCTCAAGCGTTACAGCCGATGGGTAACTTGAGCCGCTTTCACAAAATTGTACAGGTGCGTACGTGTTCATACCTGAACACGCTGGTACAGGATTGACTCATTTTTTTTTATCCATCCTGCTGGTGTGAGATCATCTTTCTTGAATCTGATTAGTTAAGAGAAAAGAGTTGTTAGATTTTGTCTTTCACTCAATTTCAGATGATATCCCTACCTTTCAGTCTTTCAAGTGACATTGCATTATTCGGTTGTGTGTGCTGATGGATTGAGAATTTGATTGATATTTACATAAATATGAGTTATTGATGAACACACTACCGGAAATTCACTGTAGAAGTGTTGCAGACTGTTTTATTGTGAGGGCATTATTAAAACCGATAATATAACCGTATTTAATTCCTGATGTGAATGAATAATATGTACAGATTTCATCTGTGACTTTTTCTAAGTACTTGTGGTGGAATACAACAGAATTAGTCTGCATCAGACCTGTAGCCGTAACACTAGCTATCATATTTTCTTGTGTTTTCTGGTGATTTCCATACAAAAACATGTGTCACATCATAATATACCGGAGTTGAACAATATATTATTACAGTATGCCGTATTGAACAGCATGTGTTACGTACTGAATTCAATGAATGTTATTGATATCGGTTTACAGGAGTTCGGTGGATTTTGATAATAACTATTAGCAGATGTGTTACTGACTTTCACAGTCTTTAGATATGGATATATATATATTCTTATAATTCGGTTCAAAGACATTTTCAAAATATCTACGTGATTTACTCCCAATATTAAACTATCTCAAAAATTCTACAGGGCACTTCCGCCGTCTTCTCGATAGCAAACGCGCGCTTAGACGTTGTAACGAACCACCACCGACCACTCCTCTAGTACAGAAGCCCTTCTCAATGAGTTCTTACCCTGAGAACCTTGTGGTTAGGTAGGCAAGTTCGTCTAGTATACTGTATTTTACGGGGTTTTAAATGTTTTAAGCGTATTTCAGGACATTAGAAGATCCAGTCCTGGCCTCTAACCTACAAGGTTGGCGTTGTAAAAGCTCATTGTTGGTTAGCTATTCGTTACTAGCGTCAATCTTGTATTGACCTTACTTTGCGTCAAGCTTTGGCCTTAGCTAGCGGCAATCTTAAATTGGCCTTACTTAGCGTCAATCTTTAATGACGGCGCTAAGTAAGGCCAATCAAAGATTAACGCTAAGTAAGGCTAATCACAGATTAACGCTAAGTAAGGCAAATCACAGATTAACGCTAAGTAAGACTAATCAAACATTGACGATAAATAACGAACGCCGACTACACAGGGCAGTTCAATAACCTACAAAAAATTTTGTCAGCCTAACGGCATTTTGGTAGGCCAATGGGAAAAATTGTCCTAATCGCCCATCTATATATACAATATCTAACACTGAGTTGCTTACGAGCAGTGAATAAGTAAACATGAATTCTTCTTTATGCCATTGAAATTATATCTAATATTTCTAAATATTATTGAGTAGGTGTAATTTGTGTTTGTTGCTTACGCTCGATTGGGTATATATTATGATGCGTGAATTTTTTCCGTCTCAGTTGCAGTGAAGGCTGCCAACCAACAACTTGCGGGAGCAAGTGATGATAGCGCAGAAAATATTCGTCGAAAAGATGAGGGTGTTGCACTTGATGGAGAGGGTAATGAAGCAACCTTTGCGGAAATATGTGGACATAATTGGATACCCTCTGTAGGACCTTCTGATGGAGAACAGAGCGGGCCTATTGTTGAATGTTCTTGCGACTCTACATGCAATAGAGATGGACCATTCAGTGTGAAGTGAGTATATATGATTATTATTTTTAACGAACTCCATGCTTCGGTAACCACAGGTAGATATCACAACCCAAACGATTTTTATGCAACGATAGGGAGTCCGAAACGTTGCTAAAGAAAAATTCAACAAACCATTAACAGCTGACATGAATGCTTGCAGGTCAATATGACCGAAAGTCGATGTCGGGAATGAATTCGAACGAAGGCAGATTTGTGAAAGAGGCATTGAGTGAACTGATGCGTTCGGTATTTAACATTCTCTAAGTTGAAGAGTGTTTATCAACAGTATTGTGTGTAATCCTCTTAAAGATCTTAAGGGTAGAGACAGGAGAAAAAATAACTAATATATTGTGTTTGAGATACATGTATGAAACATATGTAAGTGAAATATAAAGTTAGGTGGAATATGAATGAAAACATATACATGGAGTAGATTTGATACGTTTCAATAGAAACAAATATACGTTGATAATATATTGATGGGTATTTGATATAAATTATGTTTACCCAAAGTTTTTCCCGCAGGCTTGTGGAACGAACTTCGCACCATCGGGGACGCTATGAAGAAATAACGTTCACGGTCGGCAGGGAGCAAACATCTGTTATTCATGTTATGAAGGAGGCGGCAGAGCAGATTATTGACGTAGTGGGTGAGGATTGCGCCTGGAAGATTTTGGTAACAGCTGTAAAAACAGGTGATGATGACTTGTGAAGAAAAGACTGAAGCATTCTATTTGACACAAAAGCCATTCCTATGAATAGGGGAACGTCTTTGTGTAAAATTCTCGCTGAAGGTGTCATCTATATGCAACGCAAGTTTGAGAAGCTGGTGATGGAAGGAAGCGAATCGCGGTTTCAGTAGATTCACTCATTATATGTCCGCTTGATTGACCAGAAAATCTCTATAACTTCAGAAGAAATTGGGAAAATGCGCAAAATACCCAGAAGGTGCACCTGGCAGAAAAAAAAAACAAAACTGCGCTGAGCTTTCTATTCGCGCGCATTTCTACGTGCAGATATGTGGAAAGAAACCGAGTAAAACTACTAAGTGGCCTGGTCAGTATATTGTGCATATTCCGGTGTCAAAGAAGGTTATCTAAGAAAAAAAGGAAAAGAATCCTGTGTTGGATGAAGAAAGCGCAGAATTTGTCTATGAGTTTACCAAGTTTGATAACCCATTCTGCATGGATGATATTCCAAAATTCGAGCTGCTTGTGACCTGAAAATTGTACTGTACAATCTTTATGAAGAAAAAGATAGTTTCAAGCTGCGTATAGTGCACAACAGTAAACAACCACTGCATGAAGAGAATGATCGCAACGTGTATTTGGTTCTCCTTGGAGACTCAGACCATGTATGCACCATCACCGACCCAAACAGCTATGTGCGTACTGTTCTAAAGAGAGATTCTGGAAAAGGAAAGCGTAAATATTGTCACTTCTGCAAGCATGGTATGGACGCAAGCAAGTAAAACGAAGATCTGGAGGTGTATATCTGGAAGATTTCAGCCGGTGATAGAGTATCCATCGAAAGAGAAGGGTGTCTACAAATTTAAAACACCTCAGGCTTTGACATTTGCCTAAGTGATGGAGCTATTTGAAAGCGGAGAAGAGAAACAGGTTTTGGAAACTGTTGTATCTGATTGTGAAATTGATAACCGCACAGATGATTCTGGTGCGAAGGCAACGAAATTTGTGAAATTAATAGATGAGTATAATAATCTTATGGAAAAACGAGCTTGAACTCGAAACTAATGTTGTGCTCACAGAAGCTCAAAAGAGTTAGCTGCTGCTACCCATTGTTACTCAGTCATGAAAAATTCATAGTCAGAAAGATCCGCTCGACATCACTGTCACTATAGCAGTGGGAAAAATAAGCATGAACATGTGGTTGAAAATTATGTGTGTGCCCTCTGTGACAACTGCAATTTCCGCGCTACAGAACAGGTTGACTATCAGTAGTCACCCACAACGGAAGCATTTACGATTATCGTGGATTAGCTGGTAATATCTTCAAGACTGTTAATTTTCTACCCAAGTGCGGAGACCAAACGTTCTCTATCAAGATTGGACTAAAAGATTAAAAGTATGGCATCAACTTTCTAGACAGCCAGAATTCTTTACCTGCTTCATTGGATACACATGCGAAAGATCTCAAGAATGCTAACCATGATTTTCCGATTCTGAAGCGAAGTCTCACTGGGTGCAGTGATGAAGTTATTGAAATGGTTCAACATAGAGGTTACTTCCCTTATGAATATATCACGTGTTTCCGTAACCTATAAACATGATAGATCGATGAGTCAAGACATCTGACCGATTGTGCAAGGTATATGAACACACGAGAAGTGATGTAGCCGCTAGAAGCTTTCCATTAACAGTCTATTATTATGTACTAAAAGAACGTGTCATAACAACAGATGTGTAGTAAGCTGGAACAAAAATTGAAAGAGATGTGTCAGGTTAATAAAAGAAGACTTATTTATCATAGCTAACTGTTACATAATAGAAGTAATGAAGTGTGGAATGTAGGGCTATTTATGCACGGAAGACAGGAGATAAAAAAGCACGTTAATAACGCGTGACTGGTTTACAAACCGCGAGGGTAGCTGGCGAGGGGCTGGGGCGGGTGGGGGAGTGCGCGGGCGCCGGTGCGGCGAGCCGGCGGCGCGATTGTACCCTACCCTCAAAGGCGGGTATCTGGTCGCATTACCCACTACTGTTCCCAATATAGTATACGAGTAGGGATCTGATTCAGTCATTCTTTGCTAGTTACGATTACGATGCGTCGGACACGACACTACGTAAACGGTAAATACTGGGCGGATATGAGACGCATAGTGCCTGATGTTTTTCTTTTTTCATTTGGCTTCAGCTTTAATATAACGTTACAAAATAAAAGCTCACTTCTGTGATGATTTAGTGTTTTCTATGTAAATTAAATTTGAAAATTCCCTCCTACTGGCGCTAGAGTACTGATGTACCGTAATGCTGAGCTTAAAAAATAACTATTTAAAAAATGCGACAGTGACCTATGCTCAGCAACTCGTGTTCAGTACATCAATATCTTCCATAAAGTGGTCTTGAATTTTAGCGTTTGAGTGGTGAGTAATTGTAAAAAGTACCATATTTTTTCTGTCGTACAAACTGTACAAACAACGCAATTTTTTGCGTCACTCTAGTTGCGTCAGCGGCATTGCGTCGTTTTTAAAACTCTTGCGTCGTTATGTCATGCGTCGATGATTTGGTCGTTGCGTCGTGGACGCAACGACGCAACTGGTGGCGCAGGTGCCCAGCACTGCATACCACCTCAATACGATGCTTTTAGCAAAGTCTTTACTAACTTCAACAGCGACCAATCTCTTCCCAAGACTTTAATTTAACGATTCCCATGCTATAGTAGGAATTTCGCTCCATTCTTCCTGGCAAATTGTTTCTGCATATGTGAGGTTCGTTGTTGACTCTCTTTCCCGGATTTTGAATTGCGCCACAAGTTCTCTCTTGGATTCAAATCTAGGGACCATTGTAAGATGTCAAAGCTATATTCAACAACCAGTTCTACCTACGTGGTCCTAGTAGTATGTTCGGAAGGCACTAAAGATTCTTTTGTAGTTCATTGACATTTCTCTGCATTTGTTTTACCGTTTATAATAATTAACAGTTTCCCAACTGTGTACTCTAGCAAAAAAGCACCACAACCACCATGTAACATCCACCGCTAAATTTTACAGTTGGTATTTTGTTCTTTGGTACGTACGCTCCGCTGTTTTACCTCCATTCATGAATCGAAGATTTACCGACAACAAATTCCACCTTTGCTTCGTCTGTCCATAACACTTTTCCAAAAAGAATTTGGCTCATCTTTTCTTTATGCGCTTTTGCGAAGTTTAATCTTGGCATTTTGGTGCCATTCCAAAAGGAGTGGTGTCTTCTTTGGTATGCAAAACTTTGGCTGTAACTGCCTGCATAGTTCACTTCTCATTATTCGCTCAGTTACACAAACTCCTGAGAAAAATAAAAGATACTCAAAATTTTTTCTTATGGCCATTGCATTTTCTATCTGTTGTCTCAACTTTCCCTGTAATGTAGAGGGATCTTCCTACGAGGTCCTGATATGCCGGTAGATGTGCGCTATCGTTCGGAGCTCACATTCTTTGTATTGCACGTTCGAGGCCAACACAGGCACATGAGCTCTTTGCTAATCAAGGTGCTTTGACTCGGCAGTGGTGGGCGTGCAGAACACCGTGGGGGTACTTGCTTGCCTTAGAGATGGAGAGGCACAAAAAAAAAATCTTTCGTCTGTTGTAGGAAAGCATTCCTTGCAATAGCATCTAGGGACGCTAGGCGTTACCTATTGGATTGAGTTACTTGGTCTTCTTCACTTCTCAAATTCCAGTCGGTTAACGCAACGCTATTTTTAATTGCGTTGGCAGACTTCATTTCATTCTACAACTTATCACTTGACTTGAGTCCCCTAGAAACACACTGAGATCTACTGTTAGTGTCGTTACAATGTTGGTTATATCTGCCATGTGATATCAGAGGCGAGTTGCACACATAATTTCAGGGTTACCTGTGCTACAACGGTGACCACACCGCTCACAAAACGTGTGAGTCACGACCCGGAACACTGTGACGACGAACGCAGCACGTTTTGTGTTACACAAGTGAACGAGTAAACTGCGTAGCTCTGAGTAAATAAAGCAACTCTACTTACCACGTGCTCCGTACACAAAACTGCGATAGAGAAAGAACTCCGTCACTGGAGAGCTAGAATCCCTCGTCGATAGATGACGTTTTTTCGAGCCGCATTACAGGTAACGGTTGTGATTTTTAATTGTGCAGTAGCTTAACTGGCTTGGGATTACAACACGCCTGAGCTCATGTATTACTACCACGATTAATAATCGCACAAAATACAGAGATCATAAGAATAATTGATACTGGTACTCACCAAGAATCAAGTGAGCTATCTTCCCTTCCCCAAAGAAGACGCCTTCCTCCACGTTATCGCTGCATCGGCTCAAGCTGTACAATTCGTCGATATCATCGACCCTCTGGTCGTTCATTCGGAAGGATTTCAAGCATCCTCCGAACGATCGTTCAACGGATTCTGAGTTATTGCTCACAGGATTCCATATACTGGGGTTCGTCCCACCAAAGTAGTAAGGAGCCTGCACAGAGACAAGCAACTGTGCCAATAAAGCAACACACACACGCATGCTCTACATGAGAAATGGCTCAGAAAATGTCCGACATCTACACTGCACACGACGACCTGTAACACAATATGATAATCACCATGATAGAATGTCACACTATTTCTGCAATAATTTCGTAATTTTTCTAACGACTCGATAAAATGGAGCATAAGGGTGCATGCACACGTAGAGAGGCGATGCGATTTTCTTCTGCCCGTACTTTTCCTTTTATTCCTAAACAAATGATTTTGACCCCAGCTCACAGAGGCGACGCGAGGTAGCTTAACGTTGAACAATGCGAACCAGACAATTCAAACAGTCAATCTAACGATGAAACAACCGACAAATCTGACGAAAATCGTAATCGTGAAAGCTCCCTGCTTTGCATAATTAGTTAGCTGACGAAATCGGTTGGACTGAAGACGAATTTAAAGACAAACAAAATAATGATCCACTTTGTGTCGAAATAATAGATGCGTTAAAAGGACACAGTAATAACGTACCAAATTTAGAAAGATTATCTAATAGTAAACGATATTTTGCATGAAAGACGCAGTATTGGAGGAAGAAAAAAGGACAATAGTTTGTGCTGTCATGCCATCATCGGTAATGAATAAAGTAATATTAAGTGTTCATTATCGTACCCATATGGATGCTCTCCATGCTCTCTTTTCATTCAAAATACGCTACTACAATGAACTAGAAAAATCCATTGTAAAAAAATTAGTTCAATCTTGCACAATTTGCAAAATTTTGAAAGTTCAAACTCCTGTGCCCATAAAGATTTTGACTGCGCCTATTGCTACGAGACGGATGAAAATTTGTAGTATGGATTACTACGACCCTTTGCCTGTGACAGTAAGAAGTGTTACATATTAGTGATAATTGACTTGTTCTTTCGATATTGTGTTTTGCATGCCACGGAAGAATAGGCTCGATTTTCTGAGTTATCAAGCTGTGCTTCTAAGTGACAATGGAAAAGAACTTATTTCAGATCCCATATACGACTTCATTGCAATACACGAAATCAGTAAAAAGGAGGTTTTGGTTAGAAGCCCTCACAGAAACGTTATGGTGGAGAAGAACATGAAAAAGATCACTAATTTGCTAAAACTGTACATAAATACCACTGCACATAGTCAGTGCGATCATTTCCTTTCAACGTGCGCAAATGCAATAAATAATAGCTTAAACACTACATTACAAGACATGCCCAGTTACGTAATGTTAGGCCATGGCACACACCCGCAATTCCAAACACATCTCGAAAAACCCTATAACTATGACTCTGACTCTGCATTAGTGAGATTCAGAGCGCGAGAATCAGCCATGATTCACGAAAACGTTCGAAACACAATCATAAACAACACAAACAAACGAAATCTGTACCGGAGCCTATCTCGAAAAGATGTACTTGTATCCGTAGGTGTCCGAGCATTGGTCAAAAATCATGCTAAAATGCATAAACTAGATCTATCTTGGCCAGGACCTGGAGAGATCATTTTCGTAAAAAGACTCTACGCAATAGTTAAAATTGGCAGAAAAGATATCAAAAGCAATTGAACCACTTACTACCGCTAAAATTTATCGACTGAACTCCCAGTTAAAAAATCAATTTTTTACATAACACACGTAAATTCATTCCACATGCTACCAATCACATAAAAACTCGCACAAACGAAATAAACCTATATTCAATGATGGAAGTACTGAATTAAAAGCGAAGCTGAAAATTTCAGAGACTTAAGACTGCACAATCGCTATTGCTCACTATTGTTCAATTAACGATACGACGAACATGTTTTGTAAACTGTAATTCTTAGGTTAAGATAAAAATCCGAAAAAATGTTTAGACTTATTAGCGATTTAATTTCAAGAATAATTGTTGTTGTCTGCAATAACCATGTCTATTATCGACATAAATTACAACTAGAATTGACTTCAATCTTAATAAGTCTATCTATCTATAATTTCAGACTTATCATGCTATACTGTCATTTCTGCAAAATGCCAAGGTGATACGAGTGCACCACAATTAATTTGCCAATTCAACAATTTCAAATTAAAATACAAATCCTTGCTTGTACGATCGCATTCCTGACGAATTAATTAAAGTTGTAAATCATTAAATGATTTCGCTGTCGATAAAAGTGCTGACGCACCGTCTGATAATCGTACGATGAAATTCTGCTCTCACAATTTTTTTCTTCAGTCTCTTATGCCAGACTGCTGACGAGTAACATTCTTAGACGCAATAATAATCTGAAGCGTTAATCTTATAACAATTTCCTCCGGAAGCAAAAAAACTATGTATATATATATATACATGTAGTTATCGAATCATATTGAACTTCGAGAGAATTCCTTCCAATTCTTTTACCTCTTATTTCCTTTTCGACTCTATTATTCTTCAAATTCACCTTGTCAGGGAGTCAAGCTAATGAATTCTCTGATTTGTTCCAGGATATAACGGACGCTGGACCAGAACGGACTAAATTCCCTGCTTGGCCTGGAAAACCGAAGCTATTCACGTGTTCAATGCAAAACAATTTACCCCTCTTTCCTCATTCCTTCCTCTTCCCCATGATAAAAAATTCTAGGTTAAACCATCATTATCCTATTAAACTTGAGATTTTTGTAGGATGTATGCATCTCACATTCATTGACCTTTCCTAAAGGAACGATCGAGTTCTAATATTTTTTATTGTCTTTACTGTTCACCGCTATTCCTCACCTATTTCATCATTAATGACTAAAAACAATCATCAATCATCCCGTACTCGAGTTTTCTTGTAATTTCAATTATGCAAATGGGTTGCGTATTATTTTTATTAGTCTGCATTTTTTTAGCTCTAGTACTAGTTAATTCCTCTAGCGTTGTTAAAAGTACTCTGAAAGTATATAAAGTAGCTGTGACACCAAATGCTGATAATCAGTATATTTTCGGTATCCCATGTGCAAGACGATACATTACGTAAATAACCGAATGATAGAGTTAGTAGCGCTGTAAGCCTGTTTTTATCTCTTCAACATTTTACGTATACGTATGTACTGTATATACCTAAGGATCTGTATATTGTAGGTCTGAAAACTTACTGTCCGCCGGAAACGTGTGATCTAAACAAAAAGATGAGAAATACCGTGTCTAGCGTCGATCTTAACACTGATAAATACTCATGATGCGTTAGAAATAACTCGAATTTCAGCCATCTCAAAAGGCAATCAGCCTCCTAGATCTTCTTTCCAACCGCGTCTCAGACGTATTGGTGATCATTTTGACGATCTTCCTGATCTTTACGGTAGTGATTCCCTTGAAAAGAAGTTTAAGCTTGAGGAGTCGGCGTTCAAGAACCAATACCCCAACTATGTTATTTCCGCATCACAGAGTTCCGTCTGATAAGTGAAATAAACATATTTTGATCAAAATCGTGCTTCGGTGGAAGAGCTGGTTGAAATGAAATTGAAATGAAATGAAAAACTCATGCAATTCGATCAAAACTGGCTTGCTCAATTTCTGAAATTTTTGCTCAGCTTGTTCGAATTCTTGTTGTTCAATTTCAATTCTTGTTGCTTAGCTGAAAAACTTTAAATCAAAATCTCAACCATCAAAATAAACTCCAAATGTTCAAGCAACCCAAAACAAAAAGAAGATAATCCTCACTTTCAATAAATGAGCCGCTTACTCCAACAATTCAATGATGATGTTTGACTATCAGATCGCAGAAAATTACAATGAAAGCAATTTGGAAATTGCCACCCAGAAAAAAATCAGGTGAAAAGAAAATACATAAAACAGTTACAATGCAATAATTGTAGTCTGGAACAGCCCAACATGTATTTTAAGGAAAAAAACACGCGACTTGAAAAAGAAATTGCCATACTAGAGAAACAACATGAAAAAAATACGAACACAACGTACGGGTAGTACATAAAATATACAAACGAATTACGCGTGGCATGCGCGTTATCAGGACGCCCCCATTGTCCGGCCACCGGACGCCTCTTTGTTTATATGAGCTAGGTTTGGGTTTGGGGCTCTGGGTAGCCCTTGAGTTGGAGGAAATGCCACTCTAAAGGCGGACGAGACCTTTTGGTCCAACGGCATCCCTGAGAGGAGATGAACAGGCTGGTGCCATAGCTGGGTACTCAGTCTTCCGCAGTCTG
>LQNS02278091.1:36277520-36291664 GCA_001587735.2 Parhyale hawaiensis | reverse complement strand
CAGAGACGAGGAATAGCGAGCACAAGCCGATGAAGTACAGAGCTCGAGCCGTAAAGCAGCAAGTCGGGATGCAGCGGACTAGGAGGCAGCGTGCGGAGCAGCAGATTGGGAGGCCCCATAGGGCCCCGGAGAGAAGTGTTGCTGACCGGACCTCTTCGGTGCTGTAGTAGTAGGGCTGCAGACTCAAGTTCAGGTAGTAGAGCTGCTTGTAGAGGAGAGGCCTTTAGCTTAGGAGTCAAGCTAAAGTTGAGACTGCGTTTCCACCCCAAAATCTGGCCGTGATATGCTGAACGGAGCGCAAGCAACTTCCAGGAGTGCGCGTAGGTTGGCCAACGCCAGAGCGCAAGTCGTCGTTTGTTGACCGAACTGTTGAATTTCGGGCAGTGTCTCGAGAATGGGAGATAATAAGCAGTGTCGAGCGTTGGATGAGGTTTCAGCTGCTGTGATGCTCAACTGTAGTGAACTGATGATGGAATGTTCACTACAACTTACCAACTCATGTACAGTAGATGGCGTAATTAGAAGACTCGTAGACGAAGCTCACTGCTATGCTGTAGTCTCGACTACGGGTATGTATCAGTTCAGTAGAGCTAATAATGGTAATCCAATATTACCATGTATCGAGAATCTCAGTCAATGATCGTAGTAATATTACAGATACTGGTGCTGACATGATGTGGATAATGAAAGGATTGGTAAACACCAAGTAATGTATTCCAGATGATTGTACAAATAATACTTAGGTAGGTTGTAAGTGCAGCGAGCTCTAGGGTGCGGCTCAAAGGCGACTATGTACACAGCAGTATGCAATGCTTCTATTATGAGTAAGGGATAGAACTAAAATGCTGTAGGTCACTTGGCAATCCCGCTATTTATAAGTTTACGTTCCCGTGAGCATCGGGAAGCACGGCGTGCATAACTCACATTATTTCAGTCCAAGAGACAAGCTTCGGTGCGGTTGGCAGCTCCAGTCGACGTCATCCAATCCCGCGGGCATCCCGGGGCCCTGCTCAGGGTTTTAGTCCATCTTCATGGAGGAGAGGCTGGATGACCGTGGTCCACTGGAAGGGAGAGAAGCCACCATGGTCTCTCTCCCCTTCTCCGGTCAAAAGCGGAAAGCACGAAGCGGCAAGTCCCAGGAGCGGAGGCTAGAGCACATCCTTCTCCCACAGTTCGAGTTCTACTGAGGTGGGAATGAAAAGTGAGGACCGGCGTGGACGGAATCTCGGGTCTCCACGGCGCAGGCGTCAATGTATTCCCTACGAGTGACTGGGTGATCCTCGGAGCAGAACCTCCCAAAGCGCAAAGTCCGCTCTCCCTGATCGGGAATGTGGAATCGCAACGAAATCAACTACGTAGGACAAAGTTTCAGTAACTTAAAAACATCGCGCCCAACAAGAATAGATGTGCAACGAGACTCCGTAGGAGACGGACGTGCTGCTCCGAGCTCCCGGCCTACAGCGTTGTCCTATTGAAATGTTGCCGCAAAACTGGCTATGAAATAACTGATAATAAAGATTTAAAATGTCTAAAATCAAGCTTAAATTTACTTAGGCTGGCGACATTGTTCGGCAGAACATTCTGAAAATCCTTGGAATAAATAGTGTCAAATACTCCAAGCTGTATATCCATGTGAGTGAGCCGGTGTGCTTCGTCTACTGCAATGGTGACGACGATGTGGAGAGGTTGTTTGGCGAGAAGTGCTTGAATGGGGTGTGAACCAGTAATGCCTCGTCTTAGAGCCAAGCGATGTGTTGTGACCAGACTTGATGACTCAATCTCTGAGTAGTCTGCTGAGAGCATTGTGGCTGAACTCGAGAATAAGAACGGATGGATGAAAGCTCACCATGTCTTCAAGTTCCCAAGGGCACCCTCCATCAAGGTCACCTGCTCTACTCAGGCAATGGCCGCACGCTGCCACTGAGATGGTCTGCTATTGTTTAACTTCTCGAATCCGGCTGCTCAGATTTCCGAGGAGCGCTACTGTGAAATTCGCACATGCTACAAGTGCTATGCTCTGGAAGCTCATCCAACGTCAGAGTGCCCCAAACCTGAGAACTTTGTCATCTGTTCCTCTGTGCCTCTACGAGCCCCACTTTCAAATTTTGTGAGTCCTCTGTTAGGAAATGTACAAACTGCAACGACAGTCACTCAGCTTTGCTTCGGCCTGCCCCAAACGAAGGGAACTGGAGAAAAACACCGGCCCTTGTTACGCCCAAAGTCCTTTGCCGAAGCGACAGCACGCGGCATGTCTACAGACAATAGTCTTGCAGATGGTACTTATGTCATTTCTTGCATCATAAAGTCGGCGATGTGTATAGTACTGGCTAGTATTCAAAACTTAGAAAATGCTGGCTGCTTTGAATCTGTGCTGGGGATGTTACTGCAACCCAATCAATCACTTTCAATTAATCTTGGAGGTATTTTTCCTCCCACCATCTGCAATCTGTCTTCACCATTTGTTAAAGAAAAGGACGTCTCACTGGCCGATTCTCTTGAGCCCCCGACGTCACCCCGTGCATCGGGCGGAAGCGCTTGGATGCTCGACACAATCAACACAACTGTGGCTGATTTTCACCTAGGAGCCAGCAGCTCTGAGCATTTACCTGGACCTAGCTTATGGGACATTCGTATTCTCAAACGTAAAGGTACTGCAAATCTCCACGCATAGAACTTGAAGATGTACGAGCAAGGTGGTGTTTTGTTGGAGGCGGCCGACTACAGCGAACAGGAATGCTACGCGAGGCTTCTTCACACTACCGTAACCGACTCGTAGCTGAATTCCTGCGTGGTTCAACTTGACTCCGCACTGTATGGTGAGAGGGCACGAGATCGACGGATGGCGCTGCGCAGTGAGTCGCGTGTTGGGGCGGACGCTGCGCCTAACTAGTCTTGCATTTTCTTGTGATATAGTATGGTTCAGTTGGTTCCTGACATAGCTGAACACGATCAGGTTAAGTCACGCGCAGGTAGGTGTTAAGCCCCGCCCACTCATGTGACGTCAGGTAGGGAGATGGAAAGCAAACAGTGTTAATTAGTTCATACTTGTTACGGAGTGTTTTTTTCACTAGTTCAAGCTTCTTATATTAGTCGTTCGAAGGCGGTATTTCATGTGATTAAACAAGTTTCCCCGTCGACACAGCATTTTCTTTCGACTTTTCTGAGAAGATCGTAATTATTAGGGTAACTTAGCTAGACATGCGTTCAAAGTTTAACAAGAAAGATTTCATTTCAAGTTTCATAACTTCTTTAAGAGTAATTGGTGTTTTCTGTGGTTACATGGGAAAATCTGGAGGAAAAACTGAATTACTCATAATTTCTAAGTAGTAGTTTATCATTTTGCAAGGGCAAAAATTATTTGAAGCACAGTAGATGTTACCGATGAGAGCTAAGACTTAGTATACTCTTTTGCTGCCAAAAAAGCCGAACATCAATTATCAGCCCATGGTAGCGGAAATATTGTTATAAATGAATAAGGAACACTATTGATACTTGTGTAACACCGACGATCTTCTTTCCACCTGACGTCACACGGATAGATGCGCAGAACCGTCTCAAAATGGTAAAGCGATGAGTCAACCTGTTAACGTAGTTCAGCCATGGTTCCTGAGATCTCTGATGATCTGCTAGGGCCGGCTACTGTCTGTAACTGCAGTTACTATTCAATGAGTACTGCAAGTGACGAGTTTAGGAAATCTTCAAAAAAATCTTGTGCTACTGCATATTAATATTCGTTCATTTGCTGAGAATTTTGTTTAATTTGCTGCCATGCTGGATAGGTATGAACTTAGACCTGATGTCATCGTGCTTTCTGAAACATCATGGTTCAGCTCCTGTAGTGTAGGATCGCTGGATGGGTATAGTGGCTATCATATATACAGAGAGGATCGAAGAGGCGGAGGCATATCCATCTTTGTACGTAATATCTTCAGTGTCACGGCCTTAGATGGACAGTCTTTAATAGCAGAGCACATTGAACTGTGCACGGTATAGATACATATTAGTAAGACTGAGTCAAGTGTCGTTGCAGGAGTATATGGACCTCCTCCTGATTCAATCCACGACTTCTTCTCCGAACTATCAAATCGGGTACTGTGTAAACATTCGCAAAGTCAACCTGTATTTATTGTGGGTGACCTGAATATTGATCTGCTTTCACCTGGTGGGCAGGAGTTGGACTTTGTGGAGACAATATTTAGTCTCTCGTAACTAAATAGTTCTCGATAACTAGAACGACGCGTATTCCTAGTGACTTGTGAGTTCGTCCTTCCTTGCTGGACCATATCTGGACCAATCAATTACAAAACTTCAAGTCAAGTGTGCTAGAATTGAATGTCACTGATCACTTTCCAGTCATTCTTAGCCACGAGATCGCCCGCAGCAATAGCGGAACACTGCATAAGTTCAGAGATCATTCCCAGAGTTTTTCCGTACAGAACCTTTTCTTGGCGGTAGAGGAATTTATCATCTTACATTTTGCTCTCTATAAAAATTGCAGCTTCGATTTCAAAGTTAAATTTTTTTATCAAACTCTTCAAGAGCTGTACAACAGATATTGTCCAATAAGGGTAAAACGTATTACATGTAATAAAATAAGCAAGCCGTGGATCAATACCACTTGCTACTCTTAATAAATGAGAAACATAGGATGCACCAGCAATTCAAACGTGATGAATGTTCATTTCGCGAGTATACGCGCATCAGAAATCATGTTAGCACTGCACTCACTGAGGCTAGGCGGCGTTTATTTATGCAACTTTTTGAGCAGCGTAGAAATGATATAAAATCTACATGGCGTAACATTTCTAGACTAATTAGAGCTCCTTCACGTAAAAATTCTTGTATTGTGTTAAATATTGGTGATGAGGAGTACTGCAAGCCTGGGGCAGTTTCGGAGGAATTTAATAGATACTTTAGTAGCATTGCCACCACATTAGATGCTGACATACCGCCCAGTCACCAATCACCATTGTTGAACATGGGACCGTCTGCAATAGAATCGTTTTTCTTCACCACGTCCTCACTATACGAGGTTCTCACCTTAATTAAATCATTCAGAAACGAGCACCCCTGCATGAGGATCCAACATTTATTTATAAAAACTTGCTAGTTATTAGTCCTCTTCTTGCTGAACTGTTTAATGAAAGTGTTTTGCACAGCTGCTTCCCTGACTGCCTCAAGTATGCTCGGATAGTGCCTTTATTTAAATCTGGTGACTCGGAAAATGTAAAAAAATTCAGGCCAATATCAACCCTGCCATTTTTGTCCAAGGTCTTTGAGAGATTGACGTATGTTCACCTAGCTGCTTACCTTGAACATGGTAAACTTTTGAGTCCAAACAGTTTCTTGACTAGGCATGTATAACTTTGAACGAAAAGAAGACTATACTTGCGGTTTTTCTAGATTTTTCGAAAGCGTTCGACACGGTGAGCCATTCAATACTGCTGCGCAAACTACACTACTTGGGTAACAGAGGGACTGCAAATGTTTGGTTAGCATCATACCTTCGTAATCGCACTTATTCAGTATCCATAGCCAATCATATGTCTTCTCCTGCACCCACAATTATCGGAGTACCTCAAGGGTCGATACTCGGCCCACTTCTTATTTACATCAATGACAAGTCTCGCTGCGCCCCCAGTTTAAAATTCGTTCACTTCCCGGACGATACATCTGCTTTCGCTTCAGGTGACGATACGGCCCTGTTAGCTAGGTGTATGAATGATGAATTGAACAAAATTGATCAGTGGCTGTCGGCTAATAGACTCTCTTGAATGTCAGTAAAACTCACTGTATTGTCATAATTCACGCCCGACAGATCAACAACTTAGGCATCAAAATTAGAGATTAGACTACGTCTCCTGTATCAAAGACAAAATTTCTATACGTTATCCTTGATGATAAATTAAATTTTTCGTGTCATGTAGACCATGTACGTCGCAGGTTGCGAGAGGTCTTGGTGTTATGCGCCGGCATTGGTTCCTCAGCACAACATGCTGCGGCGTTACTACAGCCTAGTGTACCCACACCTGACGTACGGGGTAGGGGCCTAGGGCAGTGCGGGGAAAACTAACGCTGCGCGGATCCAGGCACTGCAGGACAAAGTAGTTAGGCTGTTGCCTCCCCAGTGTCTCTCTGGCACTTATAGCTCATGCATTCTTCTTTCTTTCAGCAACATCTTTCAATTTTTTGCTTCCATGAAATTATACTCTGTGGTGTTTGGACGATCCCATAACTACTTTTCAGATCGGATCCTTGATGTTCAAACTTTTCACACCTGTCCTACTAGATTTAGAGAAACGAGTAAGATGAATTTGCCGCTTTACTGCAAATCTCGTTGCCAGACCTCATTGATGTACCAATCGTTGGAAATTTGGAACTCTCTCCGAGCAGCTCTGTTGGAGTCCTCAAATATGTCATTATTTAGGAAAAACTTAAGATAGAGTTGCTGTCATCTCAGTATGTCCCATAGGTGGCTATAGACGTGTAGGTTACCTTAGCCACTAGCTGAGCTTTACGGAGGCCTCACGTTCGTGCCCATTTTGCTTCCTTCCCGATTTCGTGCTCCTACTTGCTAATGATTTGTTCCGTTCTTCCTCTTCTTTCTCGGCTTGCTGTTCCCGTGCGCGTTGATCCTGTGTGGGAGCACCTTCGTGTTTGGGTTTCTCTTGGCATACTATGTGCCCCTTG
Organism: Parhyale hawaiensis; assembly: GCA_001587735.2. Classification (NCBI taxonomy): domain Eukaryota; kingdom Metazoa; phylum Arthropoda; class Malacostraca; order Amphipoda; family Hyalidae; genus Parhyale; species Parhyale hawaiensis. The sequence continues at coordinate 36,284,974 of LQNS02278091.1, read as the reverse complement.
CTCTTTCCTCTGCGATACCGTTCTGCTCGGGAGCGGAAGCTTGGACTTCCTGACTATAACTAGCTAGATAGCTGCGGACGTTGCGCGCTGCATAGTTGTGTCGAGGTGCCTGAGATCTGTCCCCACACCGGGCGCGGTTTTTCTTGGGTCTTTCTCGTGCAGAGTCGGAGCTTTCGTTTGAGCACGTGGCTACCGCGGGGGTACTTACCCTGGGGCAGAGAGGTGGCTGGTCATTGGACCTTCCGCAATGGTTCTTAGCAACCATTCGTCGGCTGCGGCTCCACTTACTCCTCTGGTTGGTCTATGTCAGCTGCACGAACAAGTGCAACTGGATTTTCCGGTGGATGGTGCAGTCAAAGTTGACATACCTTTACCTTTATATGGTGTTATCCGGGTAATTGTGTTGTATGTATTGTCTTTGGATTCGTACTACGATATTACTGATTTTGCTAACTAGCTGTACAGCTGATGAGTTGAGCGCACATACCTGGGCGCGCTTTTGTACGTCACCTCCCAGCTTCAGTGCCCTCGTCAGGAGCGAAATGTAATTTCTTGGCGTGCCCGTGGCGTGGTTGGTGCAGCGAGCGTAAATTCTAATTTTTCGTTCCTTCCCTCTTGTACTTTTATATTTAAATTTTACCCGATGAGCTTTATACTATCAATGGGCTCGAGACACAGGAGCACTAGAGAAAATAGTGAATGTGCCACTGCCTGTATGTCTTATTACTTTCATTGTGTTTCAATAAATTTATTATTGACTGCAGCTCTCCTACCAAATGGCAAAGTAGGACGGCGAGAGCTGCGGGTTCACCCGTGGAGCTTCAATGTGGAAGTGGAGAAGGTGTGGACTCCGATTTACTCGCCGGGTTACTGAGTGGAACTTTAAAGGTGTGGCTTTACTTGTCGGGCTTCAGCGTGGAACTGCCGTTTCTTTCGCATTTTAGGCATGACCACAGCTCTCTGGAATGCTTGAAACTGCATTAGTTTCATACTAGCAAGTCACATTCCAAACACATGATCGTTCCCAGATTCATGGCCGGCTAAGGCCAACATATTAGACAGCAAGAATATTTTTGTGAAGGTTTATCATAATATCTTAATATTTAGATAAAGCAATATCTTCTAATAATTTAAAGAACGAATTATATGAATAACAGCCTCAGCGTCCGTGAGCATCGCGTCGTGCTGCCTCTGTGTGCGGGTCTTTCGACATCGCTTAGGATCGCCTTGGATCGCGTCGCGTTAATTCTGTGTGCAGGTACCCTTAGGATCGCGCGGCGTCGCCTCTGTGTGCATGCACCCTAAACGTCATAAACCGACATTATGCGCGTATACCTACCCCCAACTCGATGTAATCCGTAAAAAAAATAAAAAAAACTCACTAACCTGATCCTATAGTCTATCCTATGCTGTCTAAGGTGTTATAGACCCCCGGATGTCTGTATATTTGTATGTACTGTGTGGCTTACTAGTATCGTATAGGCTAACTCAACTAACCTATTTCTGCAGCCAATCCCATGCCTTATCTTAGTTGGGTTATAATCTGCATAACGGACACATTTGGAAAACAGTAAGGATCGTGCACCCACATTAAGCTCGACGTAGCTGTCAGGTACTGAAGTTTCTTCAGTGTTGGCTGCCTCGAAAACGCCGTCCATGTATAGAATGGTGCGAAGGTTATCCCTTTGTACTACGACAGAGTGCCACTCGTTGTCGTCGTAAATATTGTTGCTGTTGAGGACATGCTTACCGTAGCCTAATCTGTAGCCAATGCACACCTGCACAGAAGCATAGATCTTGTTACATCATAGCCCCATTCAAAGTAAAGAAAAAAAAACGTAATTAGGTAAAGAACCTGTCACGCTGCATTCAAGAATGATTTTTAAAGAAAAATTTCAGTTTAAAGACACAATATCAAAATGAGATTAATACAAGGGATGTTTCCACTAAAGCCAGTGTAGTGATGCACTAGCAGGAAGTTTGTTCCAGTTAACGCAGTTATGCTATTTTACGTATTTCCACCCAAATTCTAACTTGTCATGCTTTATTGCAGGTGTGACAAGATGTCGAGTCAACGACTATTCACAGCTGCAAAGAAGGAGCTGATGGTGCAGGGGCTTACGAATGGTGTTTCAGTGGTGGAGTTAGCCAGAGAGACCCAATGACATTGAGGTTCTAGGGAGAAGAACCCTGTCATCAAGGTTAGGAAGGGCAAAAGCAAGCGAGGGATGATAACCAAGAGGGATACACGCAGCATACGCAAGCACATTGTACGAAATGCCGGAGCAACCAGTGCTACCTTATTCAAAGGTGCCGATATCGGACTTGTGTCGAAAAGTGTCTGGTGCGTGGTTCTCAAAAAGGCAACCAAAAACCTGAAACATATGCTCAGACCCTTCTGAACAGATCCCATAAGGAGACCGCATTGCACAAGAAAGAAATACATGAAAACTGACTTCCGCATTGTCCATCTCACAGATAGGGTGCGAGCTACTTTAGATAGACTTAACTTACGGGCCAAGTTTTGGCTACCTTTGGGAGGACCTCGACCTCAACTTCGTCGTCAGCAAGGTGGTGGTAGTGTAATGTTCTGGGAATTGATCATTGGTGGTGCAGTTGTACGACTATTTCGAGTGCCCGAAAGTATTGGCACAAGCGAGACCAACTGCTATTTAGAAAGAGCATTTGTGGCCGTGGTTGGAAGACTTGCCACCTGCACGCCGATGTCAGCTGATTTTCAGGCATGGCAATGCGACATCGCATTCCGTCAAGGTCACCACGGCGCTCTTGAGTAGTCACGGCCTCAAAGAGGCATGTTTTAAGACATGGTCCCAAGCTTCTCTTCACCTGTGAACCCCATCAAACCTCCGTGGTGCATCCTGGAGAGGAAGGCGTATGATGAAACTGCTCAGGATACATCGAAGGAGACACTGTGGCAGAAGATACAAAGTGCTGCTTGGTCGACAACATCAGTTGAGATCAATGGGCTGATTGATTCAATGGACAATAGACGAATCAGTCAATTTAAAAGATGGGCAACACGTAAACAATCAATAAAGTAGACTACCTTCACTTAGTGTACTGCTGACATACCTTATGTATATAATATTCTAATTGTTCTCTGATTCTTTGTTTGAATTTTATGCTGGTACTACGAATATAGCTCGTTTTTTTTTTCACCTAAACACAGCAGTTTAGACATCTGCTATAATGCGTGACACGTTAGAATACATAAAATCATATAACTCAGCGCTTACTACATGAATCTTCTTGAATATCTATCACTACACTGACTTTAGTGAAAACATTCCCTAGAATTGAATATCACTCGGTATTCTGTCTTTAAACTAAAATTATTTTAAATATAAATATGCACTAAAGCATGACACGTACTTTAGCGGAAAGTAGACGAGACAAAAAAAAAAAAAAGTAGAAACAAGATAATAATTACAACAGCACTCTGAAAGCGAATACCTCTGCCAAGCGAGACTACGGTGGCAAAAAATTCATATTGGCTCTGAAACTAAAATTTTCGTTGTATGAACTCCAAAATCCAATCATTTGTGCCTTTTGATAGTTAATAACAGCTTGTGCAACTTTCTTGAAGATCCGTTCGTAACTTTGTCAGTTATACTGTTAACAAACGTTATGACGAACATGAGTCAAATATACAAACAAACTAATACATCAGCACCAAAATTTAATCATTTATGTCTTTCAACATTACTAACAAGCCCTATAAGTTTTATAAAAATCCACTTATGAGTTATTGTGCTAACAAGCATAAAATTAAAAACAGTGACGAACGAACAGACAAACAAACAAACAAACAAACAAACAAATCATTGCCAAAATTTGATCATTTATTCTTTGTTATATACCGAACAACTCATGTTAATTTCATAAAAATTCATCCATAACTTTTTGAGTTATGGGATTTGAAAAAAATGAGGTAAACAAACAAACGGATGGACATACTTTCACCAAAAGTTAATCATCTGTTCCTTCTAACAAACCTAACAATCCCTGTAATTATCGTCCAAATCGGTTCATAATTTTTTGAGTTATCTGGGCGACAGACAAACAAATAGACAGAGAAACTCGACGAAAACATAACCTCCTTGGCGGAGGTAACTACTGTAGAACAGATGTAGCTCTGGGACTCACAGGTCGCGATCCACCTCAGTGAACTGGCTGCGGCATGCACAATAATACACTCCTGATCAAAAGTTTAAAACCACTTGAAATATAACAATGTTTTAGTAAAAATTAAATATACTCCTTCGACTAGTGATCAGTAATTCCCAAATGTAAAAGGTGAGGAAGGGGAAAAATACCTGTTGCAACAATTTATTAAGAAACTAGACAGCCCGTGACCCGTTGGGTCGTCATCAGGATCGTCTTCGCTTTCGCATAATAAGCAGATGTTATTTAGCTGGTGATAGACCACACGCTATTCGGCCGACCACTCTTGCCCGTACGGCTCACTATCAGCAGATTCTTTGCTTCTTTGACGAATATTCAACACCCAGGCTGTAAACATAGTCAGTTTATCACCCTTGAATTTATCGTGCCCGTTCCTGTGGCCAAGCTGAGTTGAACTTCCGTATCACAGATACAATCGTATAAGATCTTCAACCCTCGAATTTCTTTCCATCTTAAAGCAAAGTGACTGTGTGCAAACAAGCGCGAGACGAGTAAACGAGCAAGGTTCACAGAGTTTTAGTATAGTAGCTACTAGACGGCCCGTGAGCCGTTGAGTCGTCATCACGATCGTCTTTGCTTTCGCAAAAAAATTGTTATTTAGCTGGGTATAGACTGGTGGTGGACTGAATATTCGCACTCGACATTCGCATTTTCGAAAATTTGCATGGTTTCCAATAGTCGCATTCGCATGTAGACATGCGAATATTTTGCGAATATCTGAGAATATCCACCAATGAAGATCCTCTGAAATGGTGGAAGATGAATGCGAGTATTTATCCTAATCTCTCTTAGTTACCGAAGTCTTATTTTGCTTGTCCGCCAACTGTGTTGCAAGTGAGCGTCTTTTTAGTGGTGCCGGCCTAGTATACGATGAAAAACGAAGTAGCCTGACAGGTAAACGAGCTGAAAAATTGTTATTTTTAAAGTTCAACTTGCCAATAGTAGAATTAGTTATAGTCAGAAAGTTTAAGCCTCCGTTTCCGAGCAAAACGATATCACAGAGGAAAGAGCAAGGGATATATGTATAGAATGCCGATAGAAACTGGGAACCCATACCCGAAGGTTTTACCACAAAGCATCAACGCGCAAGGGAACAGCAAGTCGCGAAAGAAGAGGAAAATAGAATAAAGCATGAGGAAGTAGGAATATGAAATCGGAAAAGAAGCAAAATGGGCACCAAAAACACACGTCCTGAAGGCCCAGCTAATGGCTGAGGTAACCTACAGGAGCCCTTGGATCGCCACGCCCCATAATATAGGATGGGTGAACCTAAACTAACCTAATCCTATGGCCTAGGGCGCATCCAATGCCTTTTGAGGGAGACAATAGTAGAATTTATCTATTAGATACTTGTAGTTCATACTTGTACTAGCAACAGCATTAATGGCTTGCACGCAATCTAGTGAATCTAGTCAAACTGCTTGTAAATCATCATCTTTCAGGTGGCGGTGGTTGAAGAAAAAGGTTGGTGGAATGCATGTTCGAGCGGGTCCTTGTACCCCAGCGTAAACAAAAAGAAAATTAATGAAATTTAATTATCTATTCAACTTTCTTTCTATGATTAAACTATTACAATGAAATCGAATTCCAAATTGTCCACTCCAGACTCTAGAATCCAAAAAATACCATATTATAACAAATAGAAGTCGACTAATATAAAACCTTAACGTTTCGGGATGAAAAATCCCATCTTCAGAAGAAAGGAAAAAAACCTAGGCTACGATTCATAAATAAAAATTTCTTTATTGCTAGTCGGTAAAGGGAGCGTAGATGTTGTCGGGGGAAAGTCTAAAAGGCAAATGCACGGAGCCGCGTGCAGCGGCCGGACCTCAGCTCCTGTACAGTCGGCAGAATTTAGGCTACTTATATACAGTATAGAGCGGTAAAGCCGTGGTCATGATGTTGAGGCTAGGCTTGGTGTTACGTATGTGGAGAGACTCTAATGTTGCGAGCTCGATGGGATTGGAAGAGTCTATGATGGAAAAATCATTCCTGCTGATAGGATTGTTGTTTTGCTCAGCGTGTACGCGAGGGGCTGAATGTGAGAGCTTCGCGAGTGGTAAACCGGTTCGGCTGGATGCACCTAAATGTTGGTCAATACGGGCTTTGAAGTGTTGTCCAGTGCTACCCACGTATGAGGCGCTGCAGGCCTGGCATCGGTAGAGGTAGATAACACTGGACAAAAGTGTTGTGAGGGGCTTGTCTTTAAATTTGCAGCAGGACCCTATGGTAAGTGTGTTTTTGTACGAAAATTTGAAGTTGATATGTGGGTATTTTTCGGATTCTAGAGTCTGGAGTGGAGGAGGCTTCCGAGAGGAACGTTTTTAAAGTGTTTACCGTGTTAACAGATGCCTTGTTGTAGTACGGGAGTGAGTGAAAGAAGTCCAATTTACTGACCCACGGTTAGCTGAAACTGGAATCAAACGGGGATGTTTGTGAAAAGGGAGGTGATATCAACCAATCAGTACACTTTGCGCTATTCATATGACTTTCGAGACCAAATCAAAAACCTCCAATTGCCTCCCAATGCGCACTTAGCCAGCTTTGAGATCACCTCCTTTTTCACAAACATCCCCGTAGAGGAAACCATAGATATTTTTTGCAACAAAGTCTTTATTAACACAGACCTATTCTACAATATGGATAAACCTACATTCAGAACGTTCCTTAGTCTTGGCATTAAAGATTCCTTCTTCATGTTTAACAAAAGACTGTGTAAGCAAATATATGGAGTTTCCATGGGCTCCCCGCGTAGTCCCTCGCTGGCAAATATCTTTCTATGCCATCATGAAACCCTTTGGCTTAACAACTGCCCACGTGACTTCAAACCGATCTACTACAACCGTTATATAGATGATACTTTCCTCATAGTCTGCAATCAAACAGATTCTGATCTCTTTCTGCAATATTTGAATAGCAAACATCAAAGTCACTGCCGAAAATCAATCAAACAATTCCTTAGATTTCTCGACGCTTTAATAACTAACCAAGATTCAACACTGACCACTGGAATTTAGAGAAAACCCACATTTTCAGGCCTCGGGACAAGTTTTTTCAGCCACTGCTACGATCAATTCAAAATCAATGCAATAAAAACTTTACTATTCCGAGCATACCATCAATACACTGCATCTTATTGAGAGCTACCTCAGAGGTCGTAAGCAATTTGTAGCTATTGGTGACCAGAGATCCTCCACTGCTCCAATAGATGTAGGTGTCCCCCAGGGCTCAGTGTTGGGACCTCTTCT
>LQNS02278091.1:36243390-36254401 GCA_001587735.2 Parhyale hawaiensis | reverse complement strand
CAATTTTCACATGCTGCTAACATCGAAAAGAAGTTCAAGTACATCACACACCTTAATAGATGCCTATTATTTATGAAAATAAACCTCACGGCACGTAAATAGTCTATTTACATAGTGTTTTCAGAGTGCAACACCATCACTGAGCATCACCCTTCGCCCCTCCCACTGTGGCCTGTGACCTGCCACGCCATTGGCTGCCTAGAGACTGTACTTGCTGAAATGTTCAGGAAAAAAAAATTCGCATCCCGTTATTGCGGGATGCCGAGCTGCACGACGATCGTTGTGACTGGTCTGTAGGGAGCCCCACATAACGCGGAAATGCCTCGGGTCCTTACGCAACTGCTTTCCCCGCACTATATAGTGTTAAAATTTACATGTATTACTACCCAATACTTGAGCGCGAAAATAACTTGTGTAACGAACTGGATACTCATAACTTCAAATATCAGCATATATTAAAAAAAAATATGTTTGGCCGAAAACAGAAGGGAGGTGAGGCTGAATGGTACATCAAACTTGTTTTCTCAAGTTAATTCACGTAGCGGTATTACTTTTGAAAACTCGCCTTTCATTGTTTTAACGATAGCTGTTCCAGGCATTATGACACACCCCGTTTTTTTATGCATTTACATACATGTGAAACATTATTTCTGTCCTTAGAAGTGAAAGTGCACCGGCTCACCCGAGGAGAAGTTTAGGCAATCGTATCCTTTACTGCTGCCGATATTTTCCTGACAGAAGTACTGGTCTCCACCACACGCATCTGTAACGTGCTCACAGGGAGCCACACAAGAGAAACCAGCTTCGCTGTTGTCGTCGATGCAGAGTTGAGAAGCTGTGCAGTCACTTGTGTACCCGCAACCCTTTTTACACGAGTACCCTCTCTCCGTTAAATCATCGATGCACAATTCGGAATCAGTACAATTACTTGTGTACCCACACCCACTCTTGCAGGAGTATCCTCTTTCGGTAGTATCGTCTATACATTTTTCTCCTAGAAAGCAGAGACTGTTGTATCCACAGCCTTTGGGCAGTGCACACTCCTTCCCTATGCTTATATTGCAATACAGATTGGCATAGTATTCAAAGTAATCAAACATTGCACTCCCATTGAGTTCAGTGCGGGCTTCATTGTTGTCGACGATCACTGAATTGAACCAGTCTTCTCTGAATATAAACGATATCGGTCTGAGATGATGCCGAATGACTATGGGCCTAATCTTCGCTTGCTTTGCCCATTCGTTCGCATCAACTGATGGGAGAGCTCCGAGCAATGTCATCTTGGGGCTATTCACTTCTAATTCGGAAATTATGTTGTTATTAATGGCAAAGTTAGAACATTCATTCTCAAAGGTGAAAGCCTGGCTAAAGGGATGCCCTAGTGAAAGACTCGACTTGAGTAATTCTTCTCGAACACACTTTTCCTGCTGAAGCTTTTCGCTCATGCCGGTAGCTTTTTTTGCGAAGAATTTTTCGTAAATGAAGAGTGATCCGAAAGCAGTAGCTGTTTGGTAGTGAGTTCCAAATTCACTTACAAACTTCTGGAATACAAATTTACTTTTTTCAGAGAGAGGATTTTTGGCAGCTTCATTTACTTTTCCAAGGTTGATCAAAAAGTTTCTGGTAAATACAGGCTTCACCGAAGAACTCATAGATAGTTTATGGGTGAGACACCTGATGCTTATTTGAAGCACTTCACCATTAGTTGCTGCGAAAAACTTTTGAATTTTCTGTTCTTCGTCTGAATCCGTATTTATAAAACCAACTGACGCCTGAAATACTGAGGCCCAACTGGAGGCGTAGGGGATGGATTCTACGTCGATAAAACGCGTACTCGCCCTGTGATAGGACTGATAATTTCCCAACCGCAAGATTTGAGTCTCTGGTGTATTAGTTTTGCTGCAGCTGAACTCTTCTTGAGGCATGTCCACATAATCATTCAGCTCCACATTGTTAGGACAGGCACAATGCATTGGCAGGAAAATTTGCTTCTTGATGCCTGGATCGGTAGCAGCAAGCGGATTTGATCGGACCGGATCTACACCAGACGCAGCCACCATAAGAAGGTTCTGAATGATTTGGCTGTCGACATGGCAGGTTCCCTGACGCTCAGCTCCTCGCGCTGTTAGACATACTGCGCAGAGTAGGAGAAACTTCAGTGTAGCCGAGAACCGCACCATACTGCAAAGAAATGAAACAATTATTCATAAATTTCAGGTTTTTTTTTTCTGTTAGGCGTGCTGAATATTGAAAGCCCCATGGGAATGTGTCTAAATGATACTGTCCATACTCCTGTAACATATACCGTATGCTGTGTATTAGAAGCTACAATATTTAAGAGACCCGCCAATTCCTAATTCAACAATGTTTAATTGGTGTGAAAATATTTCTAAAGAGGGCGAATCCCGGAGAAACAGTAGATCCAATATCAACCGATGTTCCAAGAATTCGTCGGGCATTTGAAATGTTGCTAGAGTATAGCTCGCTGGCAATAAAAAAGGCAAAAAAATATCATTGCCAGCATCGTAATCAACTATTCATTGTCCAGGCTTTATAGTCTGCTCTATATCCTACCTCTAACTTACAAAATGACGACTAGTGTCAGGCCTCACCAGGTTCCCGCTCGACAGCATATGCACTGACGCACCTGATTTACAGTAACCCCTTGTAGGCGGGGGACTCGTAGCGAGACTCTTAAGGTATAGTGCAACCGTTCAGTGCGGACACGTTATTATAGTTAAGTCACCAATTTGATTGGTGTTTCTCCATTTTGCATTTTTTATATTACGTTACTCCATTTTCTGCATGTTTGGAAAATGTCACAAATATATGTTTCTATCTTTGCGAACAAGCGATGATGTGCTAGTGTAAGAACCACTGTAGTTCTTAATTTGCAATGGTGTCCCCAAGGACATTTCTTTGGTTTTCGATAAACAGGATTAAGGAAAAACAAACTTATTTTGCTCACTTTTTAGCCACATTGGCCTAATTTCCAAATGACGCATTGTGCCTGAGAGGTAGCTTGTTGGGGAAGCCGCTATCGCCGTTTGGCACACGACCAGGTGCACGAACTGGTGAGATTTATGGCGTAGACAGCACCTAAGATCTTCCTAAGATCGCTCTGTTAAAGCCTTAACGGACACACTGCGGCGCTGGAAGCACTTTCGATCTTCCAGGGTCTGTCTTTTTGTATGGAACGTGAGGAGGGATCCCTGCGTTAGGAAGGCAGCTAGTCGCTGAAGTCAACCACTACAGGCGGCTTAGCAAAAGGCGTACGGCTCGTGAGTGATACCAGGGACTGTCCTCAGAGGCAGCTAATTACCAACGCTAGTCACTGTCGGCCGATCAGCATAATCCGGACTGCTCGCGAGAGCCTTAAGGGACGGTCCGCACAAGCAAACCATGACAAATTGGCACCTGGCCTCAGGGATCCAGAAGTTTCTTCGCAAGCTACGGGCCCTAAATTAGACAACTCGATCCCACATCAAAACTGCTATATGGTTCTTGTCGCTCAAGCTAAAAAGTATAATATGCCGACGCCCTTGGTTTTACCACTGGTCAAGTCGAATACGAGAGGCTTTGCAAGTCCGTCTAAAGGAGCTGGAAGCAGAACACGAGCGAGAAGCCGAACGACAGTCCGAGGTACGACGGGCACAGGCCAAAGAACAATGAGCACAGGCATAGACAGAGGAATAGCGGCAAAGGCAAAAGTAGAAGAATGATGGGCATAGGCAGAGGGTGCATGAGATTCGACTGAAAGAGCTTAGAAGATCAATTACATCTGGACCAGCCCGAATAATAATAGCACCACTTGCTCCCTATGACCCTGCAAAGCAACGCACGGGCAAATCTCCTAAGCGCTTTATTAGTCACACCAATGCAATGGGATTCGCTGACGTTGAGACAGCAATCACGCTTTGAAAACTTCTGGCTGTAAGAAGCAAATCTGATCGACACGCTCGTTTCACCTGATCGTTTTCAACTACCAGAAAGAACCCTCTGCCTGGATGCCCACAAGGTCATCCTAGCTAAGATCTGCAGCATTTGGGGTAAAAATTAATACTAATATATCCAGATATGAGTATTAAACCGTGTGCGTGAATGAGTTCTTATTTAAGTTCGACACCATACTTGGTTGTGAGCGTAATTTCAACGCCCCGTAAATAGGTTCAGGCTACAGTGCTGAGTGATGAAGGAACGTCATCAAGCTCCTCTTGTTTATTTACGTCTTATGCGCAAGACTTGAATGATATAATACAAATACAAGTAGGAAGGCATTGGTAATTGTGAAAAAGTTAAAAGAAGGCTCCTATATGCAGACAAGAAAGGTACGAGGCCTACACCAAAATGCTGATGCTTTCAACGAGCGTCCTTGATACCCATGACTTCCGGGACTCATTTAATTTTTTTTTTAAGCCGGTATCGAGGCTAGATTCCGGTTGACCATACAAGAGTCGGAAGATTCAATTCCGCCAGAAAGGACACCTGTATGCTTAAAAGGCTAGCGAAAGAGCCTTACCGGAAATCTTTGAGAATACTGCTTAATTGTCGCTCAAGTTTACGATGCTGGAATGCGAGTGAATAAGCTATGGCAAATGACATCGATTTATTGCCATCAGTATCTGAGAGATGGTCGTCACAAACGTCCGTTTACATGAACTTAAATGTAGCCACAAATATGTCTAAACATTTACATGTTGAGCAAGCATACTACCACGTTGTATTTGGGAAAAACATATATAACATACCCCCTCTTTAGATTGTACTCGTGGCTAATATAAGGTTTACAGTGATACCTTTCCATTTATTATCTCCTTAGGGGGAATAGGATGGGCCATATGCCATAGGGTTAGGTTAGTTAGGTTCGTCCATCCTATGCTATGGGGTCCGGCAGCCCTGGCTACCAACTCGCCATTCTGTGTGCGCTCATCACTTTGCGTGCGTTCAAGTGCGCTTTCTTGTCGCGCAATAACCACCAAAAGCACTACAATATGCACTACCAAACCAAACCTAGCCTAACATTACCTTACATAATGGAACCTAACCTTACCTAACGTACCCTAACATAACCTAATCTAACGTTACCTAGTCTAACGTTACCTAACCTAACCTAACTCAACCTAACCTAACCTTCGATACAGCGAACTGGCACAGCAGACGAACTTGACAGCCGCCCGCAAGCACACCGACGCCCGTACACCAAAGTAGATAGCCAATGGCGAGTTTGTAGCCAGTGCGGCCGGGCAGCACTATCGTCGTTCACGACGATTTTGCGTTCAAGTAAGCTTTCCTGCGCGCACCACCACTAAAATAAACACTACCTAGGGTAACATAACCTACCCTTACCTGACCTAACCTCCATACCTAATCTACCCTTACCTAACCTAACCTCCATACCTAACCTTCTAACCTTGCCTAACCTCCTTACCTAACCTTCTAACCTAACCTTACCCAACCTAACCCAACTTAACCCAACCTAACCTTTCTAACCTTACCTAACGTTACCTAACCTAACATCACCTAACCTTACCTTATCTAACCTTACCAACCTAACCTAACTTAATCAGCGATACAGCGAGTAGCGCGGCGCACCAACTTCAACGCCGCTCACACGCACACAAATCGCGAACGACGATAGCGCGGCCCGGCAGCACTCGCCGGAACCCTGGACATTTTGCGTTCACGTAAGCTTTCCTGCGCGTGCTATCACTAAAATAAACACTACCTAGGCAAATCTAACCTAGCCAAACCTAACCTACCCTTACCTAACCTTCTAACCTAACCTTCTAACCTAACCTAACTTTACCTAACCTAACGTAACCTTACCTAACCTAACCTAACCTAACCCAACCTAACCCAATGTAACCTCTCTAACTTTACCTAAGCTTACCTAACGTTACCTAACGTTATCTAACGTTATCTAACTTACCTAATGTTACCTAACGTTACCTAACGTTACCTAACATTTCCTAACCCAACTTAACCAGCGATACAGCGGTCAGCGCGGCGCACCAACGTGAACGCCGCTCACGCGCACACGATCTGCGCAGAAAAATGTCCAGGGTTCAGACTACTGCGGCCCGGCAGCGCTATCTATCGTCTCTCACGACGGAGATGTGTGCGTGTTTGTGTACGCAGATCGTGTGCGCGTGAGCGGCGTTCAAGTTGGCGCGCCGCGCTGCTCGCTGTATCGCTGATTAAGTTGGGTTAGGTTAGGTTATAGTTACGCAACATAAGGTAAAGTTAGGCAACGTTAGATAACGTTAGGTAAGGTTAGGTAAGGTTAGAAATGTTAGGTAAGGGCGTTAGGTTAGGTAAGGGTAGGTTAGGTTGGGCTTGGTGAGGTTTGCTTAGGCAGTGTTTATCTTAGTTGTGGCGCACGAAGAAAAGCTGGCGTGAACGCAAAATCGTCGTGAGAGACGATAGTGCAGCCCGGTAGCGCTATCGTCCTTCGTAACCATTTTGTGTGCGTGTTTGTGTACGCAGATCGTGTGCATGTGAGCGGCGTTCAAGTTGGTGCGCAGCGCTGCTTGCTGTATCGCTGATTAGGTTAGTTTAGGTTAGGTAACGTTAGGTAAGGTTAAAAAGGTTAGGTTGGGTAAAGTTGGCTTAGGTTAAGTAAGGTTAGGTTAGAAAGTTAGGTTAGGGTAGGTTAGGTTAGCCTAGGTTGTGTTTATTTTAGTTGTGGCGCGCGCGGGAAGCTTACATGAACGCAAAGTGGTCGTGAGCGACGATAGTGCGGCCCGGCAAGCGAATTTTTTCCCCTGAACCTTTCAGCAAGTACAGTCTCACGGCAGCCAATGGCGTGGCAGGTCACCGGCCACAGTGGGAGGGGCGAAGGGTGATGGTTTGCGATGGTGTTGCACTCTATGTAGATTCATAATTTACGCGCCGTGAAGTTCATTCTAATAATTAATAGGCATCAATTTCGGTGTGTGATGTACTTGAACTTCATTTAAATGTGAACAACATGTGAAAATTGCTCGTGTGTTAGCAGTTTATATTGAGTCTCTGTGTATTTTACGTACATGTTATAGGGAGTAAATGTCACCAAGCATATTGCGCGCAATGCCTAGCCAATAAGTGAATTGAATCACTCATACATTAAATGGATATGATTGTTTTAAGCTATGTTACACTAGGCCAGGTTCTATTAGTTCAATGGAGAGTAATGTTAAAGAGATTCGTGCATAACTATTGAAGTTTACAACGTTTTCTTTCTGAAGTATTACATAGGTTATGTTCTCAGTTCCGTACTCTCTAACTTAACATAACTGAGCCTAGCCGTACCTAATCTAACCTAGGCTATCGCTATCCTTGCTCAACCCTAATTACCATGCCTGATGGCATGGCATAACCTACCCCATCTAATCTAAACATATCTGACTTAAATTATCCTTTTTCTAAAACTGCTGATTCGTCTCGCTTATTGCCGAAGCAGTACGCTGGGTTCAGCTTGTTCGTTGTAACGCAAACACACATATATATATATATATATATTTATATTATTTATAGGGATGATTTAGAATATCTTCTGAGTTTTAGTCACGCACCGATCATGCCAGCAGCAACAACACTCACGCTTTAGTCTTAGCTGTTACTTACGTATTTAAATTTACCATGCCATGTAATCGTCTACCTTACTTATTGTGCTTCATTTTATTTTAGACTAGATACATACCTGATGATGGCCCCAGTGGTAGATGGCCGAAACGGTATGTTTTATATAGTATTCGTATACTTTTACTCTTGAATGGTTCTTTTTTAAAATTAGCAATGAACATAAATGTGTTTTAAGAAACGTGGAGAAATCTATTAAATCCTTTGTACAATGAGCTATTACTCAGAGTCAATCTTTGGCTGGCCAGCAATGAGCTTTCGCTCATTGCTTGGCCATCTGCTGGCTTTTAGTAACTTAGCTCTGTTATGGATGGATCTTTATGAAATTTACGAGAACGGTTAGAAATGTTACATGAGAGTTTCATTTACTGGGAGAGGTCAACGGTGTCGGGACATTTTTATAGTTTACATATTCATTCATATATTTACGTAATTGTGCAAATATTATACGTTAGCAAATTTATATATATGTTTCTCGCATCACGCTCTAACAAATATGGGAGAAATGTTGGCGATTTTGGAGGTTGGTCCTGCCGCTCCGAGATGACGGAAAACGGTAAGTTAAATACTAGACCAGGTTGCAGATGATAGCCCAAGTAAGGAATCATCTCAATGGCCGAATTGTTCAGTAAAAATAAAATCCTTTGTTCAGTAAAAATAAAATCCTGCATTGAACTTTATTTACTCGGAGCTCAGGAAGAGCAAATTGAGGCGGCAGTAAACAAAACAAAGGATATTACATTTTCCAGAGCATAGATATGGGAACTCTGGAGAGGCCCGAATAATACGAAGGCTTCGTCACAAGAATTATTCTCTCTACCAAGAAAATCCTTTTGATGAAACAGCATTTCACTGGAGCTAAGAAATTTTGAATGAAGTCACATCAATTGGCATCAATGATGAGAGTCTGAAATTTAAATTAAGTGGGATCGAATGTTTGCTAACCAAACACTCTTACTTTGCGTTTCACGTTAGGGAGTGAAGGAAGTATTGTGCTGCTCAACAGTATTAAACTGAGAGTACTCATCGCTTATAATAATTTAAGTTGGCAGTTGCAGAGAATCGTTCAGAAGCATTTTAGATTTAGAAACGAAAGTATGATAAGTGATGATTATTTTTTCTAAGAAAATCCCCGCTATCATTTATGGTAGCACGGTTATACAATGTAATATGCAAAAATATAAATACATAAAATACAAGAGAATACTCAGTAACGTTTATTATAGGTTTTCATTATAATGCATTTAACTTACGTTATGGAGAAAGTCCAGGTTCTACACGAACAGATGTGCTGTGGCTCACTCGCCGCACAAGGCAGTCACCAAAATCACTGCTGATTTACCGATGACTTTACTTTCTTGAAAAAAAATACACGTTCATTGCTCTCATAAGCTATGGCACGGTACCTCGCTCTCAGGCATGCGTAGTAATACACATAGTTAATTAAGCGAACAATTGCCTCGAACATCCAACCTACACCGAGGAAATGAACCCATGCACAGAAGCTTGCCGCAAGTTTTGGGACAGCAGGACAGGAAAGAAGAGGGAGCGGAGAAAGAGACTACCAGTTGGGGAACGGAGATCGGAACCAGCGACAAGCACGAAGGGCAGTTAAAGCATAGCTCCAAACATCAGACGCAAAGGCGCAGGAGGTCATCTGCCATGGGCTCCGTAAGAGAAAGAGAAGAGAAGAACAAAGACCGCATAATGACAGGACTTGACAGAAGCAAATTAGAGGCTGCTGGGCTGAACTGTATCCTGAGCAGCAAGGTAGCCCGTGGGATCCTACAATGTAAGATAGCAACTACATCAGAAACCAGCGCAGCCTTCCGAGAGCCGAGCCCTGCACGAAACAACGCAATGCTGCAATGCTAAGAGCCAGAATGGTAGACAAACAGACCCATAGACAAACGGGCTGACGAATCGACTGTAAAATATGATCATTTGTTCCTCGTGATATTTTTAACAGTTCCTATGAATTTCCTAACGATCCCTGATAAATGTTCCAGTTCTGGTGCCAACAGACAGTGAGAGACAAACAATGGGACAGATCGTCGAACTCATTTTTCATCATTTATTCATCGTGACATTCTCAACAGTTACTTTAGCTTTTTAACTTTTATAAAGATTCATCCCAAACTTTTTTGAATTATGTTGCTAGAGGACAGACAGACAAACGAAAGGACTGACCATCAATATTTAATAGTATTTCTAGTGACATACCAAACAGTTCCTGCAAAGTTCGTGAAAGTTAGTCCATTACTTGTGAGATGTTGCTAACTGACAAACCTTGCATGGTGGGGTCATAATCAGAATAAAAATCAATGAAAACCTGGCAGTGGCAAGGAAATCAGTAAGAACATACTCGGATCAATTGAGAACTAAAGCAAATAGTATAACGTTATTATTTGAGATAGTTGGCCATTTCCCTTCACTGTAATTTTGACGAGACACTGCGAAGCATGGGCCCAAATCACTGCCACGTCCACAGCCCAACACGGGCCCACATCACTACCATGCTCTGCTTCACAGTCCAACGTCGCCGCCGCGAATAACATGGGGCCTTGTCACTTTTTCTCAACATCTCAACGGCCCAACTTCACCGCCACGACAACCACCATGGGCCAACATCGCCAAACGTCACTTCTACGCACTTTCACTGCAGCCCAACATAATTCCAAGTCACTTCTGTGCCTTGCAAATACCACCGCCGACAACAATCCCCAAGTCACAAAGTGGCAAAGCTGCAAGCCACATTCAGGACCGATGATGCGCAAACAAGCAGAGCCTCGCAATCACATCCACCAACAGCGCACCTACAGTCTGCAGCCCTGCATCTGCAGTGTGAAGGGCAAGCCACACCGAGCGCAAGTAGCCTGCCAAGGACAAGGCTCCTCTGTGCGGGGGTACACTCGCATTCATTCCTCATCAGCGGTAATTGAGATGAGTAACTAACTAGGGCAAGTGGGTCTTTTTTCTTTCCTTGTCCGTTCATATGACGTGGGAAATACTTATTTTTTTAATTCTTGCTACACTGTAATGATAAATTGTCAAATCAGTATCACCTTAAACAAGGGAAGTCTATGTAACATTAACGAAACTATATTGATGATACAAGCAACCTTGACGGCAAGTAACATCGGTTGGGACAATTAATCTGAGAATAATGTCGCTGGCAAGCCTTATTGAGTGAAGAGCATTGACTGCAGGCGTGGGTGTGAGAATGACATCGGCTGCAGGCGTGGGTGTGAGAATGACATCGGCTGCAGGCGTGGGTGTGAGAATAACATCGGCTGCAGGCGTGGGTGTGAGAATGACATCGCCTGCAGGCGTGGGTGTGAGAATGGCATCGGCTGCAGGCGTGGGTGTGAGAATGGCATCGGCTGCAGGC
>LQNS02278091.1:36225123-36236578 GCA_001587735.2 Parhyale hawaiensis | reverse complement strand
AATTTTAATACAGTAATTCGCGGTATAACCATATTTTATTCCCGTATAGTTTTAAAAAAGTTGACTGGTGGATGTCTCCTAATATTTAGGAAGGTGGAGAAAGTGTTAAAACTAAACTGCAAAGTGAATGCTGATATTCAATTCCTAATCTTACTTCCTTAAGCAACGTCTTGTTGCAGCTTCATCAATTAGTGCATAATCACTAGTAGTTGAAGTAAGAAACAAAGTCCATGCTTCTAGATGAACTTTGGCCAAATTGCAGTCACCACCCCATTCCAACGTTGGTAGACAAAACTTCGTTATTCGCTTGGTCTCACCTCGTAGTCTGTTAGTATGTGGCAAAAACATGAACAAGTTAAACGTAAAACAAAAGAGAAACAACAACTCATGCTTACCTTCAAAACTTGTATAAGATGGGTTTTTGATACGACAAGCGGGCGGTTCGAATAATGATGCCCGTTTTAACCAACATATTTTTCACTTTTTTGAACACATTACAAAACAGTCCGGACCGCGGCACAACGAGCAAGAGAAGGTTCGCCACACTTCGCGCGCCTAGTCACTTCCGGAATTTTGGATGTTACCGTCAGGCAGGCATGAGAATTGGCCATTTGATATAGTTACATTGAATTTTATAATTAAAATTACTTTACTTTAAATGAGCTCTCAGATTCTAACTTTTTTGCGACAAGTAGGTATAACGGATGACCTCATGGAAGGTAAAACGCAATGGACAAAAGGTAATGACAAATTTATGAGCCTAGGTTAGTGCCAGCACAATGACTGATTCAATTATTAATGTAATCAGTGCTTGTTACATACTTCATTTTTTTTCTCTTTCTATTGTCTAATCCAAATTTCTCCTCCAGTGCTCAATTACTATGGGTCGAAGATGAATACCCTCAAGAGCTGAAACCAAACAGGCGTTACCAGTACTTAATCTTCCGAGAAAAGCTTCAGAATTGCTGGGGGCGTTACCGTTACTCATTACTGTAACGACCATTACTTCGCTACTCGTTACATCTGAGTTTTTGTTGTATAATTAACCTGAACATAGAACAGTGAATTTGCTACTGTTATAAACTACGTCAAAGCAGGCCTAACGTGATTTTTTTTGCCACATAGTTCGTAATAATATCTTTATTATAACGAAAGTAACAGTCCAGCATTTTGGTAACTGATCTCCATTTTCCATGTAAGAGAAATATCCGTAAAAGATTTAATATCTGTTGTGTACAGAATTAAAGCTTTCCAACATACGAGAACTAGAGTATTAGCGCTTCCATGACTTATACGAAGCCCTTTGGTCAGCGTTGTTTTTTTTCTGGGAAAATAGAATTCCATAGGCGTAATTAAAAAGGAAAAAGCTGCGTTGAATCTCATTTTCATGTAACCGACGGTAGGGATGTCGCGACCGGGGGGAGGGGGGACCTGCCCCCCTCCCCCTCCCAAATAATTTCTGGTCGGGCTAAAGTCGGTATATTTTTGACAAGAGCAGTCGGTACTTCAACGGTAATCGACTAACTTAACTGTAAAATGTACCGACTAACGTCAAATGTACCGACTAACGTCAAATGTACCGACTAACGTCAAAATTTACTGTAACCGAACATCACCAGTGAAAAAAAAAAAAAATTCGCTCTGCGCGCGAATCGCCTTGCCGCTTCCACAGCCACACCATCTTTGCAATATAGCCAAGCATGCACTAAGACTGTGAGAGGAGGATGTCTGTCTTACAAGTTTTCTTCAGTAATAGGTTTCTGTCAAGTTATATTAATATAGGCTAGGTAGCCATATTCGGTAAATTTATAGGAAAGGTTTTTGATATACATAACTATATGCATACTCGAAAATACGCCTTCAATTACATATTTAGGCGAGAAAGAAAGAGATTTGGAATTTATTGGTGACATTTTGCGTTCTTGGGGATACAAAAAACACGGCAACGCTGTTGACAGTACTGCACAAAGTCAGTCTGTGGCGACAGTGGCGTGTTGTGAACCTGTTGCAGTAGCAATCTAACGTCACTTTTATTTTTTAAAGCGCAGTGAGATCAAACTTGTTCGCTTTTATTTACATTGCGATCATTTTGTTTTGCTATACTACCAATTAATTGAACTCATGATCATCGTTTGGGGCGGAGCCCTTCGTTGTCACATTCACAAACTTTAGGTAATAATGAATAATACGCTTTGGCGAATACTACGTGTTAGACGTAACGATAACAATGAGCCTGTAATGAGTTGCAGTGAAATGTACTCGTCTTTACAAATGTTTCAATTTCAGGATTGTTTACAACTATTCCTTATATAGATTTTTTCGATTCGTGTGTTATAATCATCATGAAGTATTTCAGTCCCCTTATTCCCCAACAAAATTACGAAATGAAACGTTATGTTCTCAATCTCCCAACTGTGCGTGTTGACGTTGAGAAACGCGCTACACTATTTCAAATTGCAACGCTTCTCAATAAACTTTCCGAGTATTTATTAAATCCCATTTTTGATAATGTTTTTAAAAAGCGTTTTAAAAAATACGTCATGCAATTGCATTAGCTTTTGCTCAGTGTTGCCCCAAAAGTTTATTTTTCAGTGGCTACGCACATCCATTATTCTACAGTGTTGCAGTACTAGTCTGCCAAATACTTGCAATGTATAAATGTATCTGTGCGTAAAAACCTGTTAGTAGTCACGCAGTACCACTGTGTGGGTGAAGTGTGATTGAGCAGCTGCGCTGCCTGTGCAATATTCTCGAAAAGTTATAGTGCACGAGTACTGTCCCTATCCCCGACCGACCACCCCTACTAGAGAAGAGAGCCCCTTCAGTAAGCACCAGTGTGAAAGGTTAGGTTTGGCCGGGACTGGTTCTGCTAGCGTTCCTAAGTGTTTTTACTGCATTTATGTGGGTTTTTGTGTTTTATTGGTTTTTATTGTTTAGTTAAGATTTTTTATGGTTTAAGTGTTTTTTTCACTTAGCGTCAATCTTTGATTGACATTACTTAGCGTCAATTTTAAATCCTATATTTCGTTTTTTATGAGAAAAAGCTCATTGGACGATATCAGAACCAGACCTTGCCTTATACCTAATCTTACACTACGTATTCATTGGCCTGTAGGCTGTTACACTTAAGTGCTCTTCATACTGTTACACCTAATGGAAAAAAAGTTATAATTAACAACCTCATTTACGTCTAAAAAGCCCTTCAATAGCTATATAAATAGGTACACAGTACTCGTGCACTATATATATATATATATTTCAGTCAGCCGGTAATATGACTGATAGTTGACGTCAGTCGGTATTCTACAGTGCCCTCCCTCCCCACCCCCACACCCTCCAAATGTTATGTACTTCACGACATCCCTGACTGACGGCTATCTATAAGCAGTTGAACTTTGCGTCCTCAAAAATTTCATTGTGAAGAAAATATTTTTGAATATTCGACTGAAGTTGGCAGAAACGACATCCAAGACAGTGATAACACGAAGTTCTGTAACTTTTTTTTTTTTCTCACGTTGTGTATCTTTTCTTTGATGATGCTATGCAACGATATTTGGGTATTAGTCCTTGAAACGGCGGCAAAAGATCGCATGTACGTATCTTTCTTATTCTTCGCAGTTATAATTCTGACGTGCAATGCATATTGTGTCAGCCTGCTAGATTTTGGTTATAATGTAGCAGAAGGCGAACCCCACAAACTCTCCATTGCAAGTGAAGTCCTTCTTTCTTGGGCAGTAAAATATCGCTGAACACAGATTCACCTCTGGATGCAGTAAGTAGAACAGAAGTGGAACAAGAAACCTAGAGAAAAACTGAGCATCAGTTTGTCCTTTTTTTACAGCATAGTAATAGGAAATGTAACGTAAATCAAGAAAAAACAATTCAAACAGCGCTTGCGCTTATCCTGTGAGAAATAAATATAGAAAATCGTATTTGTCCTTGGATCGTTGAGTATGCGTCAAAGAAAAAATCTCTTAGTACTATTTTCGTTCAAACGCGAAACGTTCAACTCTCACTAGCCTAGTAGAAAGTCTGACTAGAGAGAGCTTTGAAATCTATTTTGTTACTTGCGATGAAAATGCATTGGCCGTAGCTTACACTAATCTTGTTTTTCCACTCTAAATCCCCAGTGCACCCGATGGCAATTTGACAAAATTTTGATAAAATGTATTCCAGTCAATGTAGCAATTTCAAGCACAAAAACTGTTCGTGGTGACACATTAAATGTGTGAGTCAGCAAGAAAGGCAATTTCGTGTATGTATAGAGATCAATGGTGGTAGACTGTAATAGAATTTAGAGCACCAAAAATGTTAGACTGGCTAAAATTCCTTTTCCAATTTACCAATTTTCAATACTCATATGTAAGTGCTTCTCTCCATTAAACGCACTCTCTGTGCCGCCTAGAACAGCTATTTTATTATTACCTCCGCCAAGGAGGTTAACTTGTGTCAGGTTTGTCTGTCTTTCTCTTTTTCTGTTACTCTATTACTTTGTCTGTAACCAATTGCATACCTAGTGAATCGTGGGCATCGTTTTCACTTCCACGGCAAACTCGAATTCATGTACTCGATGATATTTTACAGGAAAATTTAAGATAAGAGTGTTTTGGTATCGAAACTGTATGTCACGTAAAAAAATTATCGGAGTCAGAGCATCTTTCACTACAGAAGAAGTAAACTATGACAAGGCAGCATCACAAACTCTATGCAGTCACTTTGTACTGCCGGACTCACTAGTTTTGCACTACAATTATCAGAAGAGCTTGAGTTACCATCCAGCTTAGCAGATTGTTGGTATATTCGACTGACTCTTTGAAGCAAAAATCATGAAGATAGATCCAACTGACTTTACTAACAAGTAACTTTGGTTTATAGGCATATATGTCATCTTGGCATTAATTAACTAAACTTTTTTCTAATGTAATACTCAGCAGTTTCTAGATTGGCATGTGCGAGCAGTTGAAGATACAAGTAAAGAGAGCACAACTTATCTTCAAATTTAACACAGTGACATAAGCGCAGCTGATTTAATTATCGTTGTCATATTGTTTTGTGAACAAAACTTGTTCTTTTTATCTGTAAATCCAAATTCCTAAGAACAGTAATGACTTCCTAATACCAAACATTCAATTGTCCCTCTCGAAGAATAATATTTTCTTATTTGTGCTAGGGGAGAGATTTCAGCTAAATTTGCTATGAAAAATAATTATCAGTGAAACATATGAAATAACATTGAAGCTTCGTCAACAAATACAACTGAGTTAATCTTGAAATAAATGAAAAGCAAGAGTTATGTTGCAGTCCATAAGTTGAGTAAATTAATGACTGATGTGAACTGACTATCTCTGATTTATTGGCCATAGACAAGACTTTAGTTAGCCTTAAGTTTCAGCATCAAATAATGTTGTTAACTGTTCAATGCTGTGTATTCATAATGTGCATTCTAAACTAGAGCACCCTGAGAGTACATACCTCCGCTAAGAAAGGCGGCGTAAACGAAAAACTAAATTGCGACTTATTTATCATCAGTAAAGTTGGTCATTGGCGCTTCATGTATTAAATGTATCATTTTGAGTTACGTTCTTACAAACGTACGTTATGCAGACCAGCATAGGATCAACTGGTAATTATCAAAATAAAAATTTTAACATTTGTGTCTTCTCATATATCAAACAATTCTTGAAAAATTCATACAGATCAGCCCATAACTTTTGGAGTTATGCCAAAACTCGAAAAAGAGGCAACCAACAAACAAACGGTTGAACGAATCTTAGCTAAAAATCTTCTGTTCTTCCTAAATTTCGTAAAATCCCTCAATAACTTTTGAGTTATTATGTTGATAAACCAAAATGCAGACAAACCAGTCAGACAAGCAGACCAACTCGAAAAAACATCACCTCTTTAGCAGAGGTAATAACTGACATGAACTTCAACCGAAATTCTACCGTTGACATATTGTATTGATGACAATTTCGCGACCACTGATCATTCTGCCAGGTTAACAAATGATTACCTCCACCGAGGAGGTTATGTTTTCGTGAAGTTTGTTCTTCTGTCCGTCACCAAGGTGAACCAAAAAGTTAATGACTGATCCCTGCGAAATTTACTTGGGATTGTTAGGGACGGACGGGGGAACAAATGACTAATTTATAGAACTTTGGTGATCCGTTCTACAGTTTGTTGATTTGTTTGTTCGCCTGCCTTTTTTTCTTGGAAATATAACTCAAAAACTACGGAGGGACTTACTGCAATTTGTATGAATTATTAGATATCTTATGATGAGTAGATGGTCACATTTGATTGGTTACCTGTTTGTCTCTTTGTCCCTATGTTTGATTTCATTTTGATCAGAAACATAATTAAAAAAATTATCAACAGATTTTCGTAAAATTTATATTAATAGTTAGAAATGTTGAAATACCGAAATGACTAAATTTTGGGGATGATCGTTCCGTCCGTTTGTGTGTTTGACTAAGGTTTGTCTTAGTATTTGTCATAACATAAATCAAAAGTTACCGACGGCTCCCTAAAAAAAATCACAGAAACTGTAATTACAGTCAAGAGGCACACACAACAAAATTTTTGTTAGGATAAAAAAAATTATTGTCAATACCAATTTGAATTTTTCTTTAACATTACCTTGCTTAGCGGAATTATGCGCTCTCTGAGAGTTCCAGCTTTACATAAAATTGTTTAGTGAGACGTAATTGAAAGAGATGGTGGCAAATTGTTTATATACGTGAGTCAACGGTAGTAATACTAAAAATTTAAAAAATAAAAGGCCAATGATAAATTCTACTTCTAGGTGAGCCCAATCCTTATCATAAAATTAATCCCATATCTTTTCTTCCATCAAATAGAATAATTGGTTACGGAGTGTCATGGAAATTTATGCATTCATAATACATTTTGGTATGGCTACAGCATGATAGCAACCAGGGTGATCTATTGTGATCTATATTCCTATTTTCCACTCATGACAGACAAAAATAAGAGTATAATTACATTTTTATTTAGGCGTTCGCTAGAGACTTGATGCAACCGGAATGATCAGTACTTTAATTTGATAGGATATTTTCTCAAAAAATATGGCTATAGTCTTCCAAATATATTTTGGGGAACGTGTGGCGTCCGTTTTACGCTCGTGCATAAACCCAGTCAAATGTATGATTTTACGTTCGTCATCCTACTATTCAAATGATGTTCCTATCGCTGGACTGAGCCGTGCAGAATATTGATTTTACAGCATTAGTTAACAATATAAACATGCGCTTCATTCACGTCTCTGTGGACAAACTTTGGAAGCAAATTTTTAGAATAAAAAATTACTTTCTTAATATTAAAATATATGTGTATCCAAAAAATGTGGTCATACTTCAATTGCCAAAAATTTGTGTATATTGTAAAAATCATCATACCACTCTTCTAACATAACTTTCTCTTTGCCGACAGCTCATCTCTCGTATTTTTCGCAAATATTGAAAATGTACCGAGGAACGAGTAACGGCAATTTCCGTTACTTCTGATCTTCTGATAAAATCTACCTGGGCGTTAGCGTTACTCGTTATGTTTCAAAAATTACTAAGGCGATACCGTTACTCGTTACAAAAAGTAACGCTGTTTCTTAAGCCGTTACAGTAACTAGTTACATGCCCATCTCTGATTGTATGGCATTTTGCTACTGCTTGGAACAGTTGCTCGGCGCAATGCCCCAGTAGCTAGAATGGTCGAAATTTCACGTTCAGTTGCGAAAACTATTCTTCGCTCAACTATATGAACACTCCACTTCGATCTAGGAGACATCATTCTTTGTCCAACTGTTGAGAGAGCTCCACGCAGAGTTACGTGAGATAATTCTTTATCCAACTATGTGAATGCTGTATGTTAATTTAAGAGTTAGCCCATGTCCGGAAAGTGCTCCACGTTGAGCTATGAGAGATCATAGCTCAACGACTTTGGAGAATACTCTACGTTGATTTACGAGTAAATATTAATTATTGAAGCATGGACTGTGTTCTGCGTGGAATGTCAAGAAATATTCTTCATCTAAGTATAAAGTTTACAACCTCCCCTTAGATTTCAGAGAGCTTATTCATTCTTTGTCCAAATAGTTAAAGTGCTTCACGCCAAGTTCCAGGAGAATATTTTTATCGAACTATGGTGAGTGCTCCACGCCGAGTTAGGATAACCCATTCTTGTGCAACTAGGGGGAATGCTCTTCGTCCAGTTACGAGAAAGTATTCCAACTACGGGGAATGCTCTTCGTCCAGTTACGAGAAAGTATTCCAACTACGGGGAATGCTCTTCGTCTAGTTACGAGAAAGTATTCCAGCTACGGGGAATGCTCTTCGTCCAGTAACGAGAAAGTATTCCAACTACGGAGAATGCTCTTCGTCCAGTTACGAGAAAGTATTCCAACTACGGGGAATGCTCTTCGTCTAGTTACGAGAAAGTATTCCAACTACGGGGAATGCTCTTCGTCCAGCTACGAGAAAGTATTCCAACTACGGGGAATGCTCTTCGTCCAACTACGAGAAAGTATTCCAACTACGGGGAATGCTCTTGTTGTTGTTACGTAGGGGGCGGCTCCGGAGGGGGTCGGGCGTGTGGCGGAAGCTATGAGAAGGAAGACAGGGAACACAAGAAGTCAGTCACAGATAAAGTGCTGCCCTATAGAGAGGTTATTAACCACGCTGTCCATCATATTATGGCCAATTTTAAAACCATGCAGATGGGGGTTCACAGCTTCATAATAAGCGAGCATCGACACCCTTATTTTCTTCCTCTGGCGTGCCAAAAATTAATTACTACTTTTCCAGGCAGTTCAACAACACCCAAAATAATTGATTCGAATTGGTATCATAGATACGCTAGGACATCATACCTGTCCGATAGTTTTTTGGTTATTGAAATCTGTTTCGTCAACAATTGCATGAAAGTTGGAAGGATAGCTGATGCAACAAAATTATCTGTGGGAAGATACTAAACCTCAAGATGCATGAGAGTGCTAATGGAAGCTACAGATATCTTCGGTGCTGAGATTTCAACTTCAGCAATGCAAGAAGTGCATTGTGACATAAGGTCGCCCTATACTTTGCCATAGATTAGATGTAGGGCTATGGAGAAGCCTGCGATATTTTCAATGTTTGAATTTCATCTGATGCTGATTAAGATACGTTTTGCCATCATCTGGAATCTGGTCTATTTTCTACCAATCAGTTTTCGATGAAGTTTTTCTGGATGACCATGGACAGCCTCCAGCCTGGGCTAATTTTCGCCTCTTTTGTTAAAGCGTGACAGAAAATGGATAAATAAATTAACAGATAAACAAATAAATAGTTGAATACACATCGGTCATTTTTATATTTTAAATATATATTTTTGTCATATCATTATTTTTTCGGTTGATCAACATTATAAGGCCCCCAAACTGAAATCGTCGGTAACCATTCGACAAGGACATTGAGGTGAGCATTATTTAAACTTAGTGGTAAGTATCGTCATCCTCTCTGTGGTGAAGTGAAGTGACAAACGGTTCGGCATCGCATCAACGGAGGCCCGGGTTTGATTCCCCGGACGGCACGCTACGGATTTACACTGCGTGGAGCACTCCAGCACCGAGAGGCCAGGTGATGCACGATGAGGGATCCTAAATTGACTCTCAGCACGGACTGTTTCTCCTGCTCTTCACACTACTGGATCTTCGAAAATTCTAGAATTAAGGCAAAAAGAAAACCTTGATAGGTGTATCCATTGTACCCTGTATACGAGAAAATAATTGATATTTGTTTTGTTTGCTGATAACCTCAAAAATTCTTTGTGGCTTACGATAAATGATTATTTCTATGAGGGTTGGAGAAATGTTGCACCAGCTCTTAAAGATGGCATCACGAGGTTCCATTACTGTCATATTTTTTTTACCATATCCGTAAACATCTTTCACCATTCATCATCAAAGATTTTCTATAAGGTTTAAGGTTGGCGAACATGCCGGATGGCGTTAAACAGGGACCCCATGTTTTTGAAAGAAGGTCATGGTCTGGCAAGCAGTGTAGCCTACCGCATTATCCTCCTGGAAGAACCATTCATCCCCACACAAACGAGAGCTCTCCGTCGACAAAGATGATCTTTGTAATATGCCGACATGACCAGCAGCTGTTCGACGACCCAGCACCTCCTGAAGCTTCATTGCTCCCCTGTAGGAAAAGGCGCCCACACCATAACCGAACCTCCACCGCTGTGACGCTTGGAAAACATTCCAGAAGGTATTTCTTTGTCATGCCAGTACAGCTGCCAGCCATAACCACTTGTTTGAAGTTTTTTTCGTCAGAAAAAAAGTTTAGACCACTTTCCAATGTCCCAAATATGGAGCTCTCGAGCAAACTGTGAACGGGCCACTTTTTGACTCGGAAACAACCGAGGACCTTTCAGACGCTTGTTGTTTTTCATGTCCTTTTGTCGCCTGGTGGTTAATGAACTTCAATCAGCATTTGTGAGTGCCTCGATTCGCCTGGAAGACCGTCTTCTGTCTTGAAAAACAACCCGTTCAACTCTCCTACCCAACGCAGCGATATTTCTGTCTGTCGGTATACCTACCACTAAATTTTGCTGTTCCATAACTCTGAGGGTGCTTCAGGAAGTTGCAAATCACTGTTTTACTGCGGTGAATCTCAACTACGATTAGACGTTGTGACAGACCTTGCTTATGCAGTTCAACAATTCCACCATGTTTTAATTGGGAAAGTTTGCAGGCTTTGGGCATAGTAACGCCTTTACACTATCAGTGCAAGCCTGTAACTGATCCGAAACACCGGATATTACCCTAGAAGTAAAAATTTATTACCCTAGTGCTATAATTTTGATCAACAGGAAAACTCATTATTTAACAAAAATGTACAATTCTTATAAACTGTTACAGCTGGTAATTTTCGTCTTTCTCGTCTTTTACGTTTAGGAATTACTGATCCCTAGTCTAAAGAGTTTATTTATCACTAAAACGTTTTTCTTTAAATTTTCAAGTAGTCTTAAACTTTTGATCGGTTGTTTATATGAAGGGAAATTAGAGATTTGATCAGGCAGCTAACTTCAACTTGTAAGAAGCTGTGATTTTCAGTTCAACTATAGCAGTCTTCTTTCTGCTTCTTGACAATTTTTCGTCAGTTTCGAAACAAAGACATGACGATTAGCTCACCCGTATCATCTCTACTGCTTTTCATTCCTTTTTTCAAGCCATATTATATTCGCTTTACTGGTGACGGATAACATTCTTAATAGGGGCATATGCGTAACTTGGATACGCTACGGTAGAACAGAACGGGTGCTGTTGGACGTCTCGACTCTACCTTGAGTTACCTTGAGAGTCTTCGGAAGAAGTCCAGGTGACGTTGCTCACGTCACCCCACGTGTGTGGAGTCACTCTGCTGGGTGTCTTCTGTGGTGCCGCAGTTTGCGACCA
>LQNS02278091.1:36150392-36164073 GCA_001587735.2 Parhyale hawaiensis | reverse complement strand
TCTCGAACTGAATAAAGCTCGAATTTCCTTCTATCTTTTAATGATGAAGAGCGTGACACAAAAGGTAAGTAGGTAGGTACGTAGGTAGGTAGGTAGGTACTAGCGTATTAATATATAGATGACAAACGAACGAACAAACGGATCATTATTAATATTTGGTCATTTATTCTTTGTTATATACCTAACAACTCATATTAACTTCATTAAAATCCATACATAACTTTTTGAGTTATCGCATTAAGAAAAATGAGGTAGACAAACAAACAAACAAACTGATGGACATATCTTCATCAAGAGTTGTTCATCTGTTCCTCCTAACATGCCCAACACTCCCTGTAAATTTCATCCAAATCGGTTCATAACTTTTTGAGTTATCTTGGTGACAGATAGACAGACAAAATAGTCAAACAGACAGACAAAAACGACGGAAACATAACCTCCTTGGCGGAGGTAATTATAGGAGTACTTTTGAATCGATTAGGTTCTTGATATAAATTAGCGATTTTATTACATGCACGAAGCCGGGCAATACCAAGCCTCTAGGGCAGATTCATGAAATCATTCCGAGCATGCGGCACTGGCTGAGCTAACAAGAATCTGTTATTTTTCGGTAGATATAATTCTATAAAGCCAATGTCACGGATGTTATTGTTAAGAACTTAATTGATACAATACTACTTTCAGTAATGATGAACTGAGCTTGATGCCATACATCAATGAGAGCCAGTGGCTTGTAATTAACGGGACAAAAGCCTAATGGTAAGATACTGAAAAATTTAGAGCGTGTGTGGTGGATTCAGTATCTGAGCAAGAATAATCTTGGTTAAAATATGGTGTATTTTGAACAGTTACTGCAATCAATCGCGACTAGCCTCGCCGAACTTTCTTCCTGCGAGCTTTTTCGTTTCACTACTAAAGTGGTAAATTTTCAATAACTCTTCTTTTTTCTAAACTTGGTCGACTTAAGCTCTAGCTCAGGTATTGCATCTTTTGTTCTTCAGTTGTGAATATTATGTAATTTTTACTGCTCTCTTACTTCCAGATGTGTACGTTCAATTTTTCTCAACTCTTCAGTTGCAGCGAAATTTCTTCTAAACTTCTACTTTTTCAGCATAGGTAAACTCACAACAGCAGCTCTGAGGTCGATATCCTTCGTATACTTTCATTTTCGATAAAACACTTTTTACTACTTTCAGCACGGACTAAATTATAAGGAATTTATACAATATTGGAAGTTTTAATTTTGTTTATTTCATAGTAACGATTCACTGTTAACAGTGCATGGAGCACTGCTTCGATACAGACTTAAACAACCGCCGAAGACTTTAAAGTTAAACGTTTACAGTATTGCTGTACAGGTAACAAGGACGCTGGCTAAAATGAATCAAAGAGAAAAGAATGAAAAACACTAAGGTAGTACAAACTAAGCGTTGCCAAAATGTAAGTTGTTGAATAGCTCTAGTTAGCAAATTCAATGATGGAGAAAATACGCCACGACTGTAATTCCTTGCGTCTCTCTAGCTGTTGAAAGATTTGAATGCATGGAACACCTGTTAACGATCAGCTGACCGGCAGCGCAGCATCGGAACGAGGTACGTCAGGCAGCAGCGAAAGTACGACAGCCAGAGGATCCAAACTTCTCAAGGCAGCCAGATGCATGTGAAAAATTAAGACGGGTAACAATAGGCAAATTTCGAAGCAAATTGACACCAAGTAAATTGGAGAGAATTTCGTTGTTTAGATGTACGAGTTAGCTATACTTCATAATTTAAAAATCAGATTATGGTGAAGTTTTGATACCAAAGACGTCAAATCTGCAATTACATAGCCTGCGTGAACACACCTAGTAAATGGGTGAATAGCGAGAATAGGAGAAGCGAAGGGAAGTAGAAAAACCAACGTTCCGCAAGTTGACCCCCGGCAGAACCAAGAACGGGACGCAGAAAAGAGCAGGGGATTTGTCAGCCAGGCCCCACCAAAGGTACCGCGAACAAACAAGCGGATTGTTAATTACTGCGCACACTCAAATGCTTTTGATTGCTAGACTCATGATCTTTTAGAACAATTATTTATTTTGATAATACATTTTACGTTTACTAGTTAAGAGAAAAATGCTTAAGGACATTTGGAAATTTAGTGCTGCAGTGTCAATTCACGTTTAAGGCAAAGAGATAAAACATAAATATGAAGAAGTCAAGTAAAAGGAATTCTGAACGATTTACGGGAGTTAATACTCAACTCAAAGTTATTTAAGTACGTGCAGAAGCGATCATGCAGATAGAGTAAGGGAGCTCCAACTAAATTAGAAGATCGGCAGCCGTGCAAGTTAATTTAAGTTAATTCACGTTCAGATGGTTAATATACTCAAGTTAAGTTAATTGAAGCAATAAAGAGAAGAACGATAAAAAACGAAAAAAAGTACTGGCTGGCATGCAAGGATAGGAAGAAATCAGCCTGGCGACGACTGACCATCGACGGCCGCAACGCCAGAAGCGCCATTTTTTTGAGGACTTTGAATAAGTTTACTTTATTCAGTTACATTTAAAATACGCCGGCAAAGAACTATGTAAATAAACAATTACTGCTCGACTTTACAACCGTTAAGAAGTTTACTAGACTTTAGTTCGCAGCATGTAAATTAGAGAGAAATTGGCGATTGCCACAGAAGAAGCGCAATGAACGTCTTGGCGGTATGGATGGTAAAAAGAGAATGTGTCGCTAATTAAGCTACTTGGGTACACTCGTAAAGTACGTACGGGCTGCGTTCAGACCACCCCATGAAAACTTAATACAGCCAGAAAAATTGCAGACCTATAAAAATATTTTTTTATAAAATTCGCTGTGAGAAAATTATCTCTGCATTAAAGACAAGCAGCGAGCGAGTGCGGAGATGCAACTTATCTAATCAAAATGTGGTGAAATTAGGCACAACGTGCAAGCGCAGTTGAACACATTCTTCAACAAAATAGAACAAGGTATTATTTTATTTGAAGAAAATTATATTCCACCTGCCATCGGTAAACTCCGACGAAAATTTCGCCAATATAATTTTGGCAGTCGTGGTGAATGGAGACCTGCGTGATTTGCCTGCATTCAAACGCAAAGAATTTAACAAACCAGTCAGCATTTGAAACAGACCATACGGTGGCCTGTAATAGAGACGCGTGCACCACGCATGATAGAATTTACGATGGTCTGCGGCTGGACTGCTTTGGAAAGTAAAATTTTTGGAGCACTAGTCAGACGCACTACGAGTGTATGCACAAATACTACTAGAGCATTCTGACTCTGGGAGCGCATACCTCCGCCAAGTAAGGCAATGGTAAGGAAAAATTCAAATTGGCTCTGAAATCATGACTTCCTTCGTATCAACTCAAAAATGTAATCATGTGTGCCTTTTGATAGTATTAGCAGCTTCTGCATTTTTTTGAAGATCCGGTCATAACTTTTTTAGTTGGGCTGCAAACAAACAAACATTATGAGAAACATAAGTCAAACATGCAAACGAACCAACCTATCTTCACAAAATTTACCGCAAATCTGCAATTACATATGTCTTTTAACATTACCAACTACTACTATAAATTTCGTAAAGATCCATTGAAACTTTCTGAGTTATTGGCAAGCAAACATTTTGAAAACCATAAGTCAAACATGCAAACGAATCAACCGATCTGCGCCAAAATTTAATGATTTATGTCTTTTAACATTACTAACAACTACTGTAAATTTCATAAAGATCCATTCAAAACTTTATGAGTTATGCTGCTGACAACATTATGACAAACATAAGTCAAACATACAAACGACCCTATCAATCAGCACCAAAATTTAGTCTTTTACGTCTTTTAACATTACTAACAACTCCAGTAAGTTTCATAAAGATCAATTCAAAACTTTTTAAGTTATTGCGCTAACAAGCATAAAGTCAAACAGCGATAAGAACACGAACAAATGTACAGATCATCACAAAATTTTTTTCATTTAATCTTCGTGATATACCTAGCAACTAATGTAAATTTTATAAAAATCCGTCCATAACTTTTTAAGTTATAGCCTTGAGAAAAATGAGACAAGTAACAAACGGATAGACGGATCTTCATCAAAGGTAAAACATCTGTTCCTCTTAACATACCTAACAATCCCTGGAAATTTCGTCAAAATCCATCTTTAACTTTTTGAGTTATCTTGGTGACAGACAGAGCGACTGACAAAGCCGACGAAAACATAACCTGAAAAATTGGATTATATATGGCTCAGTCAAGT
Source organism: Parhyale hawaiensis (assembly GCA_001587735.2). Lineage (NCBI taxonomy): Eukaryota > Metazoa > Arthropoda > Malacostraca > Amphipoda > Hyalidae > Parhyale > Parhyale hawaiensis. The sequence goes on along the minus strand of LQNS02278091.1, from coordinate 36,159,807 downwards.
GTTATTTCCGGTAGCACCTTTGAAGTTCGAACATTTGCAGACACGGTCATGCAGGCGAGCTCAGGTCTCTCAGCTGGACCGCCCAAGTGCGACCCCCGTATCCAACATACCGTCTTCGTCACTAGTCCAGGCACTGGGGGGTGTGTGCGTACTTTCTCTTTAACGGCTCTACCATGTATTTTCCTATTCCATGTGATGAAGACATTAAAAAACGTCGGGTAGAACTTTCGCAACTGGTACATTTCTGAGGGGTGCATGGGGGGCACAAAATTATCAATTGTGAACTGATTGCTCTGAAACTTGCTTAAAATATGTATTTTTTTTTTTGAAAAAGAAACGCATACCATAGACCTTCGTTTCCTGACCAACCTTAAACAACCAATATCGCCTCCACCAATATCGACCAAAATATACTAAAATCAACGTTATGTTATGGTCGATATATCTACCATATTGTTTCATCATCCAATATCGGCTTTTTTTAATCTCTTATACACCACTATATTCTACTATAATAACAACCATAATTTCCGACTGGGTAGTTGAATCTTAGGACCCCACAAACGACCTAAAATTGGCTAAAATATATTTTGTGATTTGCCATTGGCCAGTGGTCATGTATACGTTCTCCTTTGCGATGGACACGTTAAATTGAGTGTCCTAGAACAGTTTATAATTATCTTGTTTAAGTTCGCTATGTTGCCTGGACGAGACTTTATCGAGGTTGCATCAATTTGCCATCAGCCCCACGCTCTCGGGAGGAATTGAAGTCAAGCTTCGTGTGGTCTGCGACCTACTAAATTAAAATAGATACTTGGATCAGTTGTGAGAAACTTTTCTCCGCAGCTCCGGCTTTAGTCACCTGTGTTTTTGCACATTACAATGTCGTCTTTACTGCAAGTCCACACCACTTCTAATTATATGACAAGTACAATCACATAAGCGAGGCAGCGGAGAAGACTTATAAGGGATGCGTGACTAAGTGTGCAAAGGAGTCGCTTGCCTGTCAACCATAGCCCCTCAGCCTGTTGTTATTCCGTGTCCCCTGCAGCCGTCAAAGCCATTGTGTGAACTGCTGCTGTCGAGGTCATGGGAAACTGCGCATATCCCGCTACTGCTGCTGCAGACTACTGCTGTCTTTGTATGCATACTCGCTCGCTCCCTATGCACAGTAGAGCCTCTCACGCTGACTGCTGCCTCCAACTGCAATGACTAGTTGACTACAACCGCGACGTCGAGTCAGTTTGCCTTTGGATCCTGCTGTGGGGGGACGATGCAGAGGGCAGTACTGTTTTCTCCAGTGATTTCTTGTTTTCCACATCAGTTCTCCTTTCTCTTAGCCATTTACCGTCTCCTTTGAAGGTCCTCTTTCTTATTGATAGAGCAAGAAACTTGACCGATTGGTCTTTCTACAAAGTGTGACCGCAATGACTAACAATTACTCCCTAAGAACAAATATCAAAAAAGGAAGTTGCGTGTGAGCGAGTGTTTTCATTATTTTACGCTCATTGGTTTAGAAATGCTGTACTTGCTTAGGAGAAATGTGATACTTAAAAAAATAACAGTTCTTCTCTACTTTAAGCACTTCACGAAGCGACTGTTGCTTTTCTGTTTATTTTTATATGCTAAGTGAACTCGTAATCGCCAAATTTTAGTGCTTAGTTCCGTCACAGCTCAGTCCGATCTGTATATATGAGCATTGGGACTACATGCTTCTTTTATTTGTGCACTCTTGTATGTGTGCAGCACATGAACAGAGCCCAATAGCGATATCTTCATTAGGCGTTAGACAGACAAGGAGCTGCAGCACCGCACCCCTGAGGCGTGTAACCAGGACTGTAGGGTCAGAGTCGGCCTCTCTGGAGTCAATAAAAATGGACCTGTTTTGTTAAGAATCGAAGTCGAAGTCAGAGTCGTAAGAACTCGGAGGTTCTGGAGTGCTGGAAGTCGGAGTTGGATACTGATTGAATCCAGGAGTTTGCGCTGGACTTGCTTCTCCCAGCTTAGCAACCCTGCGCCGCAACTCCAAACTTCTTGAGCCGCCAGCGAAAGCTACAGCAGGAGAGGAGATAAAAAGCTTTAGTGTTGGTTTGTCAAGTTTTTAGCGTTCTGACTAACTTTGATTATTTGCGAACACAGTTCCATGTTGATCGGATTGCGTGCACAATATTGTGTGGTGTTTATCGATACGGCAGGTTACAATAATTGTTGTGGCATTTAGGGAGTGATCGATTGGAAAACTTTTGGTGAGATAATCTAGTGCAGCTGCTATGCGTTGTCTGGAACTTCAACCTTGAACGTCTGACTCACCATCACAGATCGAGCCTACTACCGATAACTCTGTCCTCTTACTGGGGAGCGAGTTGCGTAATTCGTAACATGTTTGGTATATCGACGCCTGATATTCGATCCAATGCATTGAATTAAATTAAGTTCCGTACAAATTAACGCTAGGAATAAATTGGATAAAATTGATCAGAGTGGGTGAATTGGTACATCTATATATACTATGTTTAAACTATTTACATAACGTAAGTTGTTCATCATTGGGATTTCTTAATGCGTGCGGTGGAGTTCCAAAGAATAGGTACTGACTCTAACGTGGGGACTTTATGCTATTGGAAAGACATGAGCTCGTTGCCGCCGTGTGACCAGCCGCACTCTGCAGGAGTTGTCGTGCGGTGCCGCTGGCGGTGCGGATTAAGTGCTGCAGAGGAGAACCGGACACCATAGCAGTGACGCATCAGCATTCAGCTTTTTTTTTATTGGAGGCCATCGCGAGTGCACTGTCGTTGGTGGTGGGGAGAGGTGGTGTTAGTTCCTGTTATGCCTTGGTTGTTAACGACAGCAACTTTTCGAGCAGAAGTTCTGGCTCGGATAGTGTCGTGTTCCTCGAAAAGGTTAACCTTGAGGCGATGGCAAGTGTACTGCACTACTGATGTTGTGATTTGCGTGAGGTGGTGCGAGCTCATATAAATGTTTCACTGTTAACGAGTAGCATTCCCCTCTAAAATGAGATATTTCTTATAGAGACAACACTTACAGCTCTAGGTCGCAGTGAACCAGAACTGCGGCTCAACTTTGAAAGTTTCATGTTTCAGTCGTGGTATTTTAGCAGGAATTCTAAGTAAATTGCTGTGGCCATTTGCTGCAGCAATACGCTCTGTGTCGCGGTGTTGCTAGATTGGATCGAATGTACGGTGTAGTTGAACATGAGAAAGTCGTGTGCCCGACCCCATGGACTTGTTAGAAGGCGGTGCTTTCTACGTGTTGCAGATTGGAATGTGTTGTGAACTCCATTGGTACAGCCAGTATTTCAGTGCCAAACACAGTAGCATTACGCCAGATGAACGATTTGGTTGCCTATGCAATTTTGAATGACTAAGAAAAGCTTTCTCATGTAAGGGGCTGTCAGTCTGCAGAAGCAAGTGATGCCAGACCCTCCAACAATAAATACATGTACGGTAAACCTGGCAGCCAACTTGAGATGGACCACCGTGGCCCCGGTTGCACCACGCAACACAGCACGAGCGTTTGTATCCGCGCCACTAGCTATGCTATTCCTACCGCGTGCGACGGCAGCCGTTCGCACATGTCCCACACCACACGATGCAACACCGCTCAACACGTTTGCTTGTAGACAAGACACGACACACGCTGCTACTAGGCTCAACACGGTGCAACAAGACTGAGATCTCTGTCAGTGTTATATCTTCTTATGCATTAATAACACTGATTAGTTATTCATATTGTTACTATAGAATATGTAATATTAACAACGTATTTTCAGTGCTGAATGGAGGCATTTGATAACTCCTGACTGAACCTGACTGGATTTATTTCGAAATACGGATATGCAGGACTAAATTTTTATTCAACTCTACCGCACACGTAATTACCCGAGCATCACGTGGGGCCCAGGTGGGAAGAACATTGCGGCCCCATGTGGGTCCCAGCTTATTTTTAAAAACTGTTTTTGAATGGATCCCATGTTGGAAACCCAACATTTACCAATGTATATCCCATCTGGGTCCCATGTAGTGCAACCCACATGGGCATGAAGAGGGATTTTACCAACGAAGCCCGTGTAGGAAGCCTATATGGGTCCCAGCGGAGATGTGTTTGGGCAAGTCTTGGGTTTCCCACACGGGTTCCATTAAAAAAAATATAAAAAAGGAGCTGGGATCCATATGGGCTTCAAAGATGGTGTCATGAGCACGGCGTTTTATTTTCCCGTGCCCCTTACATCTCGCCCCAAAAAGTCCCTTTATCAAATTGCCCAATATAATGTTACTGTTACTCATAGGGTCTGTTTATGAAATGTCAAAATATTGGTTACGCCCTCCCAACACCTATTTACGAAATGTACCAATTATTTAGACTTCTCATAACTCTACTTATTTTAGAATATTGTGTTAATTCAGGGCGATTTCGTTCAAAATAGGTAGAAATAACGGTCAAGCTGACAAGGAACTGCGGGCTACCCCAGTCTCGCTTCGCCCCACATAACTGGGGGTGCCTTCAAGGAATACAAAGACAGTAAGAGTAGCAAGTTAGTCTAATTTCCTAAGATTTATGTGAATTATGGTCCATAGCCAAGGAAACAATATTTATAAATTTGATCAAGTTAAATTCATTTCGATAATAAGCTTTTCAAACTTTACTCAGAATTAGCGTAATTTCTATATAAAAGATAAGCCTAACAGTGCGGGTCTCCGCGAGTATAGATATTTGCGATGGGTCGGCTGAACCTAGCGGGAGTGCCTGGCGATCGGACGTGCCATATAGAGCAGTGTACAGCTCTACGGGTGCTAAGTTGCGTATATCTATCTTTTTGTACGGGGTATCAATGCCTAATTTGGCTGAGGATTAGTGGGGGTGTTGTAGAGATTATCAATTGAAGGCGAAATGCCTGTAACTGTGAACTGTACCGGTACTTTAGCACTAATAGAGTAACAATAATTATCGTAACCTCCCCATGTTTCCTTAACCTTGTCTGTAGGTGTAAGTTGGAGGGAGCAGTCCAGTCAAAATCCCTGAATTTGCTTATATTTTGCTCGAATAGACCTGTATCAAGACCCTTGCCAAATTCATACAAATTCCACAAAACTAGTGAGGTCTATTACAATGGGCCCCATTGGGAAGCCCATATGGGTCTCAGCATTTGTTTCAAAAAGTTTTGAATGGGTATCTCGTGGGAGACTCGGACTTTGCCCATGCATATCCCAGAAGTATCCCATGAATTGCCCAGTAAATCCTGTGAATAGCCTGGGATCAGTCCTACAACCTACAGATACCACTTACCTTACACTGCCGCCTTAGCCCAGTCTGCCACGGAGACCTACTTACATGACACGTCAGATTACTGCTAAGCTAAAGCTAGGTAAATATTTTACAGTATATGTTATAAACTCCATTGTAACTTGAAGACAACGTTTATTTTCATGTTTTGATGACAAATTGTATCTTAGTATAATAGCTGGGCAGCCCATCCGTTTACCCATGTCGGAAACACATTATGTTGCCCATATTGGGAAATTCCATATGGGTGTGATGTTGGAAGACCCAGTAAATTACTAATATGGGATGTCGCAGGGAAGCCCATTTGGAACTCATGTGGGAATCACTATACCTTGCCGACACTGCGAAAACCCATTCGTGTTCACGTGGGTCCGATATGGGAAGGCCTGTGATATTATTCATATGGGGTAGCGTTGGGATGTCCATTTGGTACCCATTTGGGAAACACCATGCGATACCCAAATGGGAAGCCCCACTGGTGCCCACCTGGGTATATGAGGTATGCTTACCCACTAACGCTCGTATGAGGGATAAAGCTGGGAAGCCCACTTTTTACCCATGTGGAAAACACCACTCATTTCCCACGATGGGAAACACGGCATGGGGCCCCAAATAGTAAGACATGGTAGAGCCTAATTTAGGTTTTCCCAGTTAGAGCCCAGATTATTCCCATTTGTGCCCAACAGTTGCCAATATCCCACCTGCTGCCCCTGTTATGCCCACGAGCCATTGTTGCTAGGGTAGCAGTGCTGTTTGTAATATGACAAACCTAAGTTAAGTCAAGTGTCAATGGATTGTTGTGTGAGTATTTGAACAAAAGACATAAAGATATAAAGCTGGATTTAAGCAGCTTTAAAGCACCACACAACTAGCGTGTTGTGTGGTGTGGTAAATGCACGAACGACTTTTCAACGCGTGTTGTGTGGCGTTGCGTGGTGTGGCGTGGTACATATGTGCGAACGGGGCCTAATGCGTCTACCAAATATCTAAAGCATAAGGCCGCCTTCGTTTTTATTTAAAATATTTCGGTATATAATGTCCAGGTAATGAGTGAGAGAGAAAATGGGTAGAATTAGTACCAGTTACTGGCACAGTACGAGTATATGATCTAGATCAAGGGTCTCAACTTTTTTATGCCAGACAGCCCTGGTAAACTCATGATATGTGTTCGTATCTCCTTCAAAATGAATAACTCGTGTGATGATAAAGATCTGAAATTATACCAAACTTGCCCCATATAATTGAGTTGAATTTTGAATGGCATGATTATAATCCAAGGCTTTCCACCTGAAAGATCATCCCGCACCCTCGGGAGCTGTGAGCACCCCTGGTTGGGAAGCTCCTGATCTAGAGCCATGTAGCACATGTTATGGAAGTTGAGCCTGTCGTTTAACCCCAATTTTCAATTTTTAGCGTATATTCGATTTAATTTTATGGACATGCCTCTGTACGAGAGTCAATTTTTGCTGATATTGCTCACTGATAACATAATGAACTTAATACCCTGGGCCCCACTTCCCCATCGCGCCTTGGGTGCAGACGTGCACTTAACGGGTTTTTCATGCTACTGTGTCTCTTACTTTCACATTCTTTCGGGACGATATGCCAGCTGGACATCTACTTATCAAATCGAGTGTGCGATTATATAGCGTGCCATACCAGTGTATATAACACTGCATGTCGTGTTACATAGAAGTAAAGTTTTAGCATGTGATTGACTCAATAAAACTAGCTCACATAGGGGAAAGTTTTAAGAATTTAATTTTTCTCTCCAAATTTAGAGACTGTCTAGCTCATTCCAGAGTGCTGTTCAAACTCTGCTAAAAGTCACCTGGCCTTTCTGGACGAGCGCTACTTTCGCTTTCGTTCAAACGTTCATGAGAAAAAGAAAGAAACTGAAATACATAGTACATATGCCGTGCATCAGTCTACAGCAAAACTAGTTACACCTTTACACCTTTATTTATTCTCAAACATATACAAAGCAATTTTAAAACTGTCGTGCTAAAATTGAGAATGCGCCCATCTAAAAGTATTGCTTACTTGTGGGACGCTAAAGCCAANATTGACGGCCGAGTACACTGCTCAAGGTAGTCCATGAAAGCTTACAAAATACAGTACTGTAATGCCTACATAGATTGGGTTGGAGTCAACTTTCCCTATAACTGTATTAGCCGTTTCTATCATCGGTCAAGGCTGCTGACTACAACACTCAAATACATTTTCATTACTGGAATACATATTCTGCACTTCAGTGAAGAAGCACGCGTGTAAAATATTGTTCGAATTGAGTATTTTATTTTGATAGATTCATCGTTTTACGTGAAGTCGCATCACCTACAAGAACGTCTATTAGTCGAGTAACAAGGACACTATTATATATTATTATTATTGTTGATTATCGTCTCTGTTGAGATTATTGTAATTATTTGCTTCAAGTATATAATTGTTGTGCGTGACAATCATGTGAAAGGATTCTCTATTGATTAATGCTGACAATCATGTGTATATTATTATTAATATTATAATTATTATCATCATTATTGTTGTTAAGACGCCTGTAATGAATATTATTTCTTTGCGAGACGTAGGCCGTATTATCAATTGAAACAGATTTTTTTTTAGGTAACCTAATCTCATTATCTTACACGTGCCCGGTTTGCAATGCAATGTCTGTCATTAACGCTGGTTTCGCTACTTTTTAAAGAGGTGCAAGCGTCGTTGAGCCCAAACCACTTATCCTTGAGACGACCGCAGAATGCGCTGTAAAAACGCGTCTGTTTTCGGTTTGGAATAGACGCAAGGAAGTTTTTATCCGAACGGGTGATTTCAACGACTATATGTCAAGTTACAGAAGGTAAGAGACAGCTTATGAGGCTAATTAATTTCAGTAGTACTGCCCGAATCGGGAGCGCGTTAATTACACCTTTACACCTTTATTTATTCTCAAACATATACAAAGCAATTTTAAAACTGCCGTGCTAAAATTGAGAATGCGCCCATCTAAAAGTATTGCTTACTTGTGGGACGCTAAAGCCAATGAATGTCAATAAGTAAAACTGATACAAGTCACTCTTACATATCTAACTATATAAGATAACATATGTAGACTAGGATTTCATCTGGCGCTCACTTCAGTTGGGCGAATTGCCTAAAACTATCAACATTAAAATCTTCTGACAACGCTCAGCATAAGCTACCCTCACTTAGTAAAATGCATGTTCCAATACATATTATGATCGCGGGATTAATAACATAATTTTATGATGGCTGCTACATAAATACATGACGCAGTTAGTTAGATATAGTACAATGCACAAGGACCCAACGCATTTGCTACAAACACAGGAACTTAGACTGCCAATAATGAGGGTAAAAGAAGAATGAGCAGAACCCAGGGTTCATAGGTATGAAGGCCCAAGGCGGTAGGAAACAATCGAATAAGGCCCATTAAGAGTGATGAATACATTTTAAACTAGAGCACTCTGATCGAGAGCGCATACCTCCGCCAAGCAAGGCAACGGTAACGAAAAATTCAAATTGGCTCTGGAAACATGATTTTCTTTATTTCAACTCCAAAATCTACTCATTTGTGCTTTTGATAGTATTAAAAGTTTCTGCAGTTTTCTTGAAGATACGTTCATACTTAAATCATTTATGCCCTTTAACTTTATTAACAACTCCTGTAAATTTCATAAAGATCCATTCAAAACTTTTTGAGTTCTAGCGCTAAAAAACAACCATAAAACAAACACAGCGATAAACACACGAACAAACAAAAAGATCATTACAAAAATTTGATCATTTACTCTTTTTTACTCTTTGTAATAAACCTAACAACTCATGTAAATTGCATGGAAATCCGTCCATAACTTTTCGAGTTATGGCATTGGCAAAAATGAGGCAAACAAACGGATGAACGGATCTTCACCAAAAGTATATCATCTGTTCCTCCTAACATAATAGTTGAACTTTAAAACTTTTTCCACCTTCCTAAAATTTACGAGGCTATCACTTGTCAGCTTTCGTAAAACCAATCGGGAATAAAATTTAGAAATTGCACATATCACTGTATTAAAATCTTTGACGACATTTCGGCTATCGACAGCAGCCA
>LQNS02278091.1:36136958-36149365 GCA_001587735.2 Parhyale hawaiensis | reverse complement strand
AGTCAGTAACGCCGCGTAACACCGAGTAACTCTGAGGCAATCTGAATGCGACAGGCCTCAGGCTGGAGGATCGGCATGCCGCCGCCACACGGCGGAATGGCTTTCACACTAAAAAATTTATTAGCGCTTTACTGTAGTAAGTTAAAGTAAAAATACACTCACAACAATTGATATATTTATTTTATTTAAAAATAGTTCCGAAAAATTCAGCTTAAACTGACGTTAGTTTTCCCAATATCACCGTTGAGGGACAGCCACCTGAAGAGAGCTAGTTGGCGGAGCTTCTATTCAAAAAATAGGGTCTGGTCCCTCCCCTTATATTTACTCCGAGGATAAGACGTCGAAAACGGATTTCGTGTCGGGGAAGCGCTCCGCGATGACTGATGATGTTCATGCAAAAGCTGTCGAGTGGACAAAGAGCTGTCCGTTGTACTACATGGAATTGTTAAAAGAGCATCCTTGCCTTTGGAATGTCAAGTGCAAAGAATAAAGAACGAGGAATCTTAGCAGTGCAAGTTCTGAAAGCGTGCGAGAGAAGTTGGCTGCTGTGAACTATGTTGTGCACAATGCAGACAATGTTATGAAAAAGATTTACACCTTGAATACTCAGTTTCACAGAGAAATGGCTGCAATAACGGCGTCGAAGAAATCTGGTATTGGAACGGAAGAGGTCTACAAGCCAAAATTGTGGTGCTTCAAAGGGCTGTCCTCTTCGGCTGAGGGAGACACCAAGACGAGCACTGGGCGGTGTCCTCCTTTCTTGTCCACGTTTTCATTTTTCTTTCAATAATTCATGAAAAACCGATGGGCATACGGGCATAATTCTCAGAGTTTTCCAGATCCTCGGCATGCAGATCCGAAAATATTTGTGCGTAGCTCCTGCTTATGCTCGCCGAAAAAGCCATTTTTTGCACCCCACAGTCCTGCGCTTTTTCCCCGTTTTTTCTTTGCGGTACACACAGCCACCATGATCCACAGAGCAGCTGCTTCAGAAACTAGATTGTCGTCAGACATGTTCACTAGGGTGGAGCGAAAAAGGGGGGTTTTGCAACTTTTTTTGAAATGTGACTTCCAATAGAGATATTATGTTGCCAAAGTGCCTCAGAACAATCATGTTGAAATTATAGAAGTGTAGATGAATATTTTGAGGTGCCCCATCTATATTAAATTTTGTAAAATTTCTAAAATGCAATTATCTATACATCATAATTAAAAACTGTGAAGCTACATCCAATACCAAAATTATTGTAATAATTCATAATACTAATAACATACTCAACTCTGCAATATTCTATTCAAGCATCTTCAGGTGGTATCACGCTAATAACATTTATATGTTTTTTTTTTAGCAGATTTCATAGATTTTTAATTACTGTTGTGGAGCTTATAGTACGTTCTTTTGTTTAGTGTAGTTGCGTATAATTGTATAATCAACTTTAAAAAATGTTTAAATGAATGTTTTGACTATCCAGCACTTTATTTAATTCCAAAATATTAATAAAAATGTATAAAATTGCGAATTTTCAACAGTCTTGGGGCACCTCAAGATGCTAGATTTTTGGAAAACCCTATTAACATAATCAATCCTATACAACATGGCAACAAAATCACACCATTGGAGAAAATATTTCGAAAGTTTGTTTTTTCGCTCCACCCTAAATTGTTCACCCTTTCAGAGCGTATCATATATAAGCTCCTCGCTGACCGCTGCCGCAACCGTGCATTCCTCCACAAGCCGGTGTGTACGCTGCGGTTGTTTTTAGACGCCACTACTGCGACGAGATGCAGTGATGTGATGCGAGGTCTGTACGGGGCTTTAGACTTTGGCAATTTTCACACCTAGGTCAACCCACCTGACTCCCTGCAAAAAATTATGACCATTGCTCAACTCCTTCCCTCTTTTTGGGTGAACAGACAAATTTCAAGAACGTCATGTTTGATGGCCAACTAACTCTAGAATTTTGGATTTTTTCACGACTAGTTCAACCCACCTGACTCCCTGCAACAAAGCTATAAACATTTCTCAACTCCTGATCCTCCTTTTTTTTTGGGTGGACAGACATATATACAAACATATATACCGATAAACATACTTAGATCTTCAAATAAAAAAGTTATCTCCGCTCTTTGCTTCGCTCGCGGGTGATTACCAGCCAATAAAAGCAGCCTGTTGGCCCACGCAGGAACCACTAGCAAAGCAAGCAGAAATTTCGTGTCAACCTGTCAGTACCGTTGTCATAGCACTGGTGAATTATTACAATATATTTTGTGACACTTATTTTATTAAATTTATATATCACCATTAAATGTTCATTTTTCTTTGTTGCAGTTGGCAAAGTTTTATATTCAGTTGTCTCAGCCTAATTAGCTTTCAAGGACTCTTTGAATACTAGTGAATTTTTATAGTGCTCCTCAGTTCCCATTACCTATTGAGATGGCTGATCAGAAAGTCCTCAACAGCAATGAAAAAGCCCATAAGCTTGTCACCGAAGAACGCGTCCAAGCTGCCCTCCGGAATGACAAGGGACCGGACGCCAAGTACAAGTCCCACGAGATGATCGACTTCTGCTCCAAAGGAGACAATTACGCTTGCTTCGTGAGCAGTGTGAAGGTGATGTACTCACTCGGGGGAGAGGAGCAGACTGTAACATACGTTACAAAACTCAACCACTGTATGGGTTTAGAATCATTCGAATTCTTCAGTACTTTAGCTTTCAACAAAGAAGGACGGTTCTATTTTGAACTTGTTCCTGCACTAAATGCAAAACTGGCAGAATTGAGTTTTCCTAATCTTCGGCTTCCTGCATGTTACCATGCTGCCTACGAGGTAGGAGGGCAAGCAATTTTCTTGGAGGACATGCGAAAAAGCTCTTTCAAGATGGCCAACCGCCTGGTTGGCCTTGACGATGACCATGTCTGCCTCGTCATAAAGGAGCTAGCGCGCCTCCATGCCAGTTCTGTCCTTTTGGAAGAGTCGATGGGCACTGAGAAATTTCTGGAGACCTACGATTTCTTTCCAGATCTCTTTACTGACCACTCCGAGGTGGAACAAGGATGTTTTTTCAAAGATATGATGATGAGTCACGTTAACAATGGAGCCGACATCATGGATCGCATTCCACGCTTCAAGAACGTGGCTGCTTCTCTACGTGAAATGGCACCCAACGTCATGGACGTCCTTCATGACGCCATACATACTTGTGATGCCAAATTCCGAGTGGTGAACCATGGAGATGCTTGGAACAACAACCTTCTCTTCAAGTAAGATAGCGCTACCAGTAGAAAAAGTTAGGCCATGGACTGCACCATTGATTGCCCACTCCATTCAAGTAAGCCCCACGGCTATTTTTCAAATCTTCAAGGAAATTTTTCTCAATCCACTGAGCGACCTCAAACAAGAAAATGAACTGTTCTTAGTCAGGCAAAGATGTATCTGTTGGCAAGAGGTACGTATTCATGGGCATTGACCAATGTTGAAATACGAAATTCATCGTAGTCACTTTCAAGTCATTTTGTTGTCCTAAAGTTTAATGATCGTCGCTCACTGTTGAGTTTCTTCCATGATTTTGCCTTTCTTGCACATACACACATTCTTGCATCAGCACGTACAGTTTACTTTTTGTTTGAGGGCCTCATGGCGACAGAAAAAAAATTATTTGAGTCGGGCCTACATGGGAATTTGAGAGGGCAGTCAAGCGTAGTGCTATGTATGTTTCGACTCATAAAGTTCTTCAGTGGTCGTAAATCTTTATATCTTACGGATTGTCAATGTACCACAATACTGGACATAATATGTATATGTTGTCCCCTGCTTCGGTTTTAATACATCGGTAGGCTGTCCTCCTCCCCTCAAAACTAATACTACACACTTTATCTGCAGGTACGACAACGGGAAGGTGTCTGACGTTTGCCTTGTGGACTTACAAATAAATCGCCATGGATCCTTGGCTTTGGATATAAACTACTTTCTGTTTTCGAGCCTGAATGGTGACACGAGGAAGAAAGGTCTCAAATCGTATCTCTCTGCTTACTACGAGTCTTTTAAATCCATCTTTGCTGCGGCCAACCGGAAAATGCCCTTTACCCTTGAAGAACTAACTGAGGAGTACCGCAGGAAACACGTCTTTGGTCTCCTGATGGCCCTCATGGTACTTCCGGCTGTTGTCATGGCCTCAACTGAAGTTCCCGATGTCAAAGAAGTCAACAATGACAACGTGCAGGAGCTCATGGACCAATTTAAACAAAAGATCTTGGAGTTGATTGAGACGAGCCCCATCTTACAGCCTCGTTTGCTCGCAATATTTGATGAAATGATGGACAACGGCGTCATTGACGTTTCTGGAAAGATAAACTTCGTAAAGGAGCACTAGAAACATCTTCATGCACACTGTTACCCAAGCCACCACCTCTTGGGGGCACAGGATGGTCCATATATGCCATAGGATTATGTTTACCATATATTTACCCATCCTAGGCTATGGGGAGCAGCGCCTGCACAGGGAACCCTTATAGGTTTCGGTGACTCATTTTCATTGAAGGTATGGAGCATATTCTTTGTGAATCCATTGCGCTTCTTTCATTCTTCACTATCCTCACTAGTTTTGCAGTTCTTCCTATTTAACCGGTTTTTAGTCCCATTGATGTACAGTATATCCTGTTGAATCTGACGAGCACTACTGGCCCCCTCTTTCTTCTACTTTTGGTAATGTGATCCGCTCGAATCCATTTGGGTCCCCTTAATGAAGCTTGTGTTATGTGGAAAAAAGAACCCACAGAAAAAATACTGGTGTACTGTATGATACAGACGCCTTGCGAGTATATTCAGGACATGCTTTGCACGCGTCACATACTACGGGAAATTTAACCTCAAGTAGAACGAAATTTTGCCTTCGGAACTTCCAAATTTACAGGGAGAGAATCAGCTTCTTTTTCTTTAACATGGCCTCAGATACTGAAGTGTTGAGGATGCAAGCCTGCCCAAGTAGAAGGTATATCTTCCTTAAAGATGACGTGGGAACCTGTAAATTCGGTTAGCCTGAGCAAATTTTACTTTCATGAGATGACGCCGAATCCCGCTGTGATGTCCATGGCAAGTGGAAGAGATGATCGAAAGCGCAAGTGAGCAGTTTGCTTTCAAAATAAACCATACACAATTATTTTTGTTGATCTTCACTCCGTAGCTAAAAAACGTTAACTTTGCCCTAGTCAGGCGCTTTCAGGGAGTCGCTCTTTTAGTTTGAGTGACTCAGCCACAATAAAAATCTGATCTACTGCCATGTTGCAAATTTCGATTTTTTTAAAACTCTTTCTCGTCAATGAAACAAAACTCAGCAAGAGGCTCTCTTGAATGAGCAGAGAAAAATTGTGCTTTCCGGCACCTCTTAACTCCAAATGATATTTGCATTGTCTTTTCTAAAGCTTTTATAGTGAATATTTAAAAAAATGTTTAGTCTATGTTTGAGAGAAATGATGAGTAGCTATGAAGGTCAAAGTTATAGTGTATTGAAGCATAATTGTTAATAAAAGATTAATCTTTGAACACCCTGTATATCAGAGCGGGTGCTGTTGGCATAGCGATGCTTAGACCTGTGTTCTTCAAACTGGGGTCCTCGTACGTACCCCTAATTAGGGGCAGGCAACAGAGTTCACGAGGGCACTTGAACACATCTCACATGTAAGTTGTGTAAAGTAATTTTCAAGTATTTTGTTCATAAATCATTTTTATTTAGGTTATAATTCGAAATTATTAACCATGACAAGACTCCTGTGATGCATTCTTTTCATATTTAATGTTCTATATGCATGATTATGCAGTGGAACTTTTAAATCGCAGACAAAAATAGTATCTCTGCTTCAAGAGGAGTCTCGAGTTTTCGGTGACAAGTTCTTCATTGTATCCATAACAATTTCTTTAGCGAACGCCGTAAGATACCTTGCAGGTGCGCTGCAATAGACCTATTGCACTTGAATTCACTGCAAAACTTGTACTACATTTACAAAATTAACAGACCAAAGCAATACACTTTATTGCTATTTGAATGGCTTTCTTAATATTAAACGTGCTGCAATGTACTACTGGTCTTAACAAGTGTTGTATTTTAGGTCATCAGGTCGTAAAATCCGGTGGCACGACTTTTCTTGGCGTCTACAGCATATACGCAACTGTACTAATCCGTTAGCTTTCCCCCAGCTCGGCTTCAGCTTGCGCAAAATTTACCTGTATAAAGTATTGTTGAAAATCTTAGCCACTTTTACAATTTTTATATCATGCAGCAGGTGCCCAGGGTGAACTTTCAACTATCGCTTTTAATAATGAACAGTTTAAATCCACAAATATTGATATTGTAAGAATTATAGCACAATGTTGATAGACATCCTGCTGAAGTCACGGCCGCTACTAATCACTCGAATCAGTTGGCTGGGCTCTAGGCTCCATAGCGCCAACGACAGTCGTGCAATGGGCTCCTTGCATAAGCTGCTTTGAATAAATGCGCAATAGAGGCAATGCTCACAGTCGGGACAAGTCCATTACGCACATGAGGGTTATTTTTGTAATGACAGAAATGATTATGCAAGTGGAATATTTTGATGTACCACAACTGGAATGAAGAGTGAACTTCCAAATTTCATGAAACGGCTGGTCAAACTCCCTATGTAAATGAAGTGTGGTCATTTTGCACTCACTTCCATGCGTCTTATTTAGAAATAACCACACTATACGTAAAACAGCTTATAGAGGAGAGCATTGAGAAATATGCCCCGAGGAAACAACATGGTCAATTGTCCAGTTTCCTTCAAACTGCATGCGTGCGGCACCTTGTGTATCCCAGTCTGTAGGCATCGTGTGTATAACTTAACTAAAAACTTCTTCTTGAGCTTCGTTTGCTCAGAGCAAGATTTGATATGCTCGCCTCCTTCACTTGGTCGAAAGTTTTTCCATCCAGCTAAGTTATCCTTAAACGATGCCAAGCTATGCGCAGTTCATAAATCCCTAGCTACTTATGACTCTCGCTTGCTGAGAACAGAATGGCTACAGACTGTCGATGGCTTATAACGAGGAAAAATTAGGTGAAATCCCCAACACGTAAACTTTTAAAGTCTATAGTCAAGAGTGAAATGTTGTGAAGGTCGCTGGAATTCCGATGAGTACTAGAGTAACTTTATAGATTTAATTAAAATGTTTGCAGTCACGTCAGCAGGCTAACAAAATGGCCAGAAAGTTCTGGGTATCTCTTCAAATTCAAAGATCTTTTTAAATGAACGTATCAAGGCATTCGGACGTTAAGCTGAAAAAAAACGCTTTGCTTTGACTGTCGCGTGAACCTGACTTAATATAGTTGATAACCATTAAGCAACAAAATCAAGTTTTAACATTATATAATTATAACAATAATCATTCGACCATTGACAAAGAATCGTAGGGCATATTCATGGAACTGCCAATACAATTTACGTTTTACTACACCATCCTGCTCGTCATTCAGACTGACGTAAATGCATTGGCTATTGCCACGATTCCCCGTAGATGGAGCAGTATATTGTCTACGTTTTAGATTTCTTCTGTTCAGGAAGTTTCAGCTGTGAGAATTTTCTCTGTTTTTGAATTCTCTGTTCAAGGAGTTTTAATGTAGTAATAATAATCATCACCACCCTACCTCAGTAGCACTCAACAGTGCACTAGTTGACTGTACGATGTAATTTTATTTCACTGAATAAAGAAAGTAGGAGTTACAGGAATGTTAAAACATGCGGCCTATCGCTACAACAATTCAGCGCTTTTTCTCCCTTGCTTAGATCATATGGCTGTAGTCATGCAAGCAGCTTTCTTTTGCGAGCAGTAGCCAATTATAGCTGTGGAAGGACCACCTCTCAAAACAAAAACAACAATATTGGTATTTACTATTGGCTACCTCATCACCACTGTATTTTATGTTATCATTGTTACCTGCACAAAGTAGATTGCATTTTTGCCGTTCTTGTCTGTCTGTCTGTCTTTCCGTTTGTCTGTCATCAAGATAACTCAAAAAGCTATGGACGGATTTTGACGAAATTTACAGGAATTGTTTAGTATGTTAAGAGGAACAGATGATCAACTTTTGGTAAAGATCCATCCATCTGTTTGTCTGGCTCATTTTTCTCAATGTCATAATTCAGCAAGTTATGGACAGATTTTTATGAAATTTATACATGAGTTGTTTGGTATATCACGAAGAGTAAATGACCAAATTTTTGTAATGATCCGTTTGTTCGTTTGTTCATTCGTATGTCACTGTTTTATTTTATGCTTGTTAACACAATAACTCAAAAAATAATGAATGGATCTTTACGACATTTATAAATGATCAAATTTTGGTGTAGATCGGGAGGTTCGTTTGTATGTTTGACCCATGCTCGTCATAATGTTTGCTAGCAGCATAACTCAAAAAGTTATGAACGGATCTTCAAAAGAATAAGTGAAGTTAACACTCTTGAAGAGCACTGATGATTAGATTTTGGTGTTGATACAATGAAAATCATGGTCGTAGTGCCAATTTTAATTTTCCGTAACCGTTGCCTTGCTTGGCGGAGGTATGAGCTCTCAGCGTGCTCTAGTTTGTTATTGATCCTGCGCTCGCTTCTCTGCAAAAGTTCCTTATTGCTTGATTTTTAACGCGAGGGATAATTGCAAGCAACGCACATGTTCGTGAGAGTGAAAGGACGGCAATGGAATGACTAATTACCTGTTCAATTGTTGCACTACTGCACGCCACCCAATCATTTAAGTAGATTTCCAATTGATGTAGCGTGAATTAAAGTCTCTAAGACGATTCTGCTCCATCAAGCAAAACACAAAATAAAATGATTTTCACGAGTGACAAAACCTCAAAACTCATTCGCTTTCGAGATATGACGATCTAAAATAAAGTACGTCAGAGGAGGGTTCGGGCGAAAATGAAAAATTTTATTTGTGGACTGATTTGAATGAAAATTGCTATAGAAGTGCAAAATCGAAAAAAATTCTTTACTTGTGTGTTTTTTTACAATTTTCCTGAAGAAATGAGTTATTCAAAGAAAACGGAGCAGTAGGAGGTGTATAGGGTTTTTCCAGCCCTCCTTAGCCGTTTTATATGAATAACTCGTTTTCTTTAGGGAAATGAAAAAAGTTAATGAGTGAAAACAATTTTTTTTTCGATTTTACATCTCTACGCCAAGTTTGATTCAAAACAGTCCACTAGTAAAAAAATTCGTTTTCGCCCGAACCCTTCCTTTTAGCATTTCAGGTCGTCATATCTCGAAAACAAAGGAGTTTTGGGTTTTTTTTGTCACACATAAAAATCTTTTTATATTGCGTTTTTCTATATATGGGTAAAATATATGCATCGAATTACACAACACCCTGTATACTTTATTTGTAAATATATGTAGTGAATAAAGCATCCGCACAGGCAAAGCTGCTAATGCTTCACTTCTATTTCGTACTGCACCCAATTCGTATGATACTTAGCTTTACTTGAGAATTATTGATAAGGTTATGAGGCTTATTCGTATTTCTACTTCACTAGAGTACTAGCGGGCCGAGCCGTCAAACATGACGGCAATACTTGTGGAATTGAGCTTTTTGTTCCAGTTGTACAACCATGAGCTTTGCGCGAACAAAATATCCCCCTGCAAGATAAGGCGCGGATATCAGTTTGAAATTGGTAAAACGTTGCGCTGCGCTAAGAAAATACAGTTCAGTACCAAAATAATTCACCGAAAATGCTCGTGGCTTACCATAACTTAGGTATCAGCAGATAACTAAAACTTTCAGGGTAAAATTTAGCTGCAATATGAACTGACTGTAAAAGGCATCTGTTCAGCGAGAAGTTTCAAATGCTACGAAAAGATTCCGCCAAAGAAAGCATCAGCGAAATGAAGTATGTACAAAAAAGAATGAAAACTCTTCCCAAGACTGAGCCTTTCGAACTACTACTAAGAAATTCAGGTAAAAAAATATGTGATATAGCTTATACCCGACAGGACATACACTCTACCAAAGATACCGCCTTTCATATACCACGCTCAGAAGATGAATCATCATCGTCTTATGAAAAATATTGAGCTAGTTTTCAAAGCGAAGCGAGATTCAGAAACAACAGTATTTCCAATTTTGACCATAGATTTCAGAAGCTGTATTTAGCACCGTAGCTCGGCGGACAGAAATTTTACGGTATCTCATCTTATTTTTCAGTAGATGAATTTCCTCCTATCTAAATCTTTAACAGCGTGAAGAGAGTGGGGGGGGGTACCAACATGAGAGCAAGCAAGCAAGTGACCAACAACTGCCAACTGTGTATTATTATGAATTGGATAATACATTAATCAAGTACTTCAGTTGCTGAAACTGATATAGTATAAATCAGTGATTCCCATTGGCTGTAAATTTGACCAATGCATCATCTGTTGATTCACTCTAGCATCTGTTCATGTCTTAAGTTAGTATCTTAATATCTTAATGGCTTTACTGTATTGGTAGTACAACGAATAACATTATTCATTGTTATTAGAGCGAAGATGTTTGTTGTGTGTAATTTTATTACATCAACTTTTTAAAATTAAAATAAATGTTGAAAATTAATTTCTATTAATAGTGCTAAATAAATGAAGTTAGGGCATCCTATGATGTAGATAATAATTGACTTCATATCCATATGGACGATACATTGCAAGTATATAGGCCTAGTGGTAAAGGTGCGAATCATCTTACGACCATGGTCTCCAACAGCCAGGAAGCAGAGAGTGCAACGAGAGGACTCAATTGGACCACTGAAACTTAGCCGTGACCTCATGGCGTATGTCAAATCGACGAATCGAAGTATTTGAGGATAAGACCTCAGGTTTTCGTTGGATTATTGGGCTCTTAATCCCAACGAAACATTTACTTAGCGTTAAAATATTGACACGAGGTAAGCCATAATAAGTCATTGCTCAGATTTTATGCAATTGACGACAACCATTTTTACCTGTTGCGTGTATGAGTGATGCTCAGTATATCAAGTACCTGACCTCTCAGGTGACGGAGGTTGGGTGGATTAGGTCGGAAAATTCGTCGATATGCTAAAAAACATTTCGTGAAGAGTAGCTAGTGTAAAACAAATATGATGTGTACATAAGGCTTCACGTCTTTTTTAAGGAAGAAGTTAATTCAGGGCGTCTTTCCAGCGCCAGACTTGCCTCTATTTATTTAAGCACATATTTAATGGCCTAAAGCATTGGTCGGCATCGTCTTGTTGAGTGAGGGTCGGATGAGACTTTCAGGAACAGGCCGCGGGCCAGCATGACAAGTAAAATCCCACAATGTGAATACGTTAATAAAAACCACACACGCACAAATTGCTTTCTTAGTAAAATATAGGGCGGCGGGCCGGACGCAGGGCCTTCGTGGACCGGAGGTTTCCGACCCCTGGCCTACAGTTTGCAATTGACTACTTTTGGCGATACATATTACATAAAATAATCTATAAGGCTGTTCAGCTATACTGTTTGTCGATGCGACGTTATTGATGGCGCCAGTTTTCGATGCTGGTTTCACGCGAGCCCTCTCGTTACGCTCTTTGCTTGCTGCTAAGAACCGAGTGAATTAAGTTTTCGATTGCCCCTATTCATTTACTTTAGTTACGGTGTTCCATGCTTAACAGTTTTCACCTAAATCCGAATTTACCGATAACAGAGATTTTTATTCAGGAAAGTCATTTCCGTACAGGAAAGTCACTAGGTTACCCACTTAAGTCATCAGTACGCTTACATGCCGAACACTGTGGTGTTGGTGTGACAAAGGACAATTTTTGCATTCTGAAAGCTGCAAATAGTTATTTACAATTACGCATATTAGAATCCCTTCATATTGACAAGCTGAAAACCCAGCCTAAGCAGTAACAATAGTTCTTATCCTTTAAAGTTAGTCAACGGATGATTTCACTATTCATGACCAAATGCACCCTTTCATAGTTTAGACTTTGTGAAATAGTTACACTTACTGTTTGTACCTACAGTATATATATTTTTTACAGAGCTGAAGATGAAGCAGGTCTCCGAAACGTTCTCTTAATTAACTAGTGGAGCCGTGCGTGAAGAATTCACGCAATAACCTATACGTTTGCCTAATGCCTCTAGGCCGGTGCGGAATGTCCTATTCTCTTATTTGCTTCCTAATTTTCTTCTTTTCTTCATTGATCCTTTATCGTGCTGGCATCCTTAGGTCTTCTATATAGACAGGCAGAAGTAACATCTTGAGTAAAATACTCAAACAAACTTAATCAAAATAGCATCTTATATACAATGTGATCGCTCCGTAGCAAAGATACCGTTGATACCGTCTTCCCACCTCAAATATCTGTTTCATTTGAGGTGCTCAAATTTTGACCTATGAAGAGAAAACTGCTTCGTCA
>LQNS02278091.1:36080105-36099564 GCA_001587735.2 Parhyale hawaiensis | reverse complement strand
GCGCGCACTTTTCTCAAATGTTCGCGTACAAGTTGTTGTTGTTCGCTTGTCCGTTTCCACCGGCACATACATTTGTTCAGTACAGTGTGCAGCACAGTGCGGCACTGTGCTGCACACCGGTGGAAACGCACCTTTACTCTCACATGTATCTGGACGACTTATCAGCTTGGCATCCGCTTGTCACGTATAGCGTGCTGGATCAGCATACCACCGCGTATCATGTTGCATAGAAGAAAAGTTTTAGTATTTAACTGACACACAAAAAAACTAGCGTTACATAGGATGGAGTTTCCGCAAGTTAAGTTTTCTCACGAAACTTAAAGGCTGTCCAGTGTGTTCCAGTGCGCTGTTCAAACCCTACTTCATTTACCCAGTATTTCTGATTATTGCTACTTAAGCTGAGTTCACAAGTCATTTTTTTCAAAGCGTTCGCTCATCCACTTGGCCGAATGAGTTACTGTGCCCTAAGTATAGCAGAAAAGTGTATCTACTCTTTTTCAAAATTTATTCCATTCCAAATTTGCAGGCGTATCCTTAATTTATCCGGTGACACTTGCAGAGGCAACTGATTTGACGGTAATCATTTTAATTTTGAGTGTCGTACACAACGTTGTGCTGAAGACAACGCTACAAAACATTCAGATGAGTGGAAGAGGGATCGCGTTGGGATGAATGAATTCGGTCTTAGGCTTGCCCGTACAAAAAAAACATTTGTAGTAAATGTATTATGGTATCAGTCCAGAACGAAGCGAGTTTTGGAATGGAGGCCCAAGGTTCTGGGCACAAACGAATAAGGCCTGTTATGACAAGTGATTGAATCTTCGCTTCAAAATAGCCAATAGAAGCAGCATAATTATGTTAGCACACGCAGGAACCATTTGTAAAGCAAACAGAACTTTGGTATAAGCCCACTGTTACCGTCGTCATAGCGCAAATGGAATTTTACAATGTACTTTGTGACACTTATAGTATTAATAAGTATATTGTAATTAAGTGTTCATTTTTCTTTGTTTCAGTTTTCTGCATTGTATCTTCCCTTCTGCCTCAACCTATTTTTCTCCCAAAAACTTTGAAAATAAGCAAATTTTAATAGTACTCAATTCCTATGACGTATTGAGATGGCTGATCAGCAGGTCCTCAGCATCAACGAAAAAGCCCATAAGCTTGTCACCGAAGAGCGCGTCCAAGCTGCCCTCCGGAATGACAAGGGACCAGACGCCAAGTACAAGTCCCACGAGATGATCGACTTCTGCTCCAAAGGCGACAATTACTCTTGCTTTGTGAGCAGTGTAAAGGTGTTGTACTCGCTTGGGGGAGAAGAGCAGACTGTAGCGTACGTTACCAAACTCAACCACTGCATGGGTGTAGAAATATTCGAATTCTTCAATACATTAGCTTTTAAGAAGGAAGGAAGGTTCTATTTTGAACTTGTTCCTGCACTAAATGTAATATTGGCGGAATTGAGTCTTCCTAGTCTCCGACTCCCTGCATGTTACCATGCTGCCTACGAGGTAGGAGGGCAAGCAATTTTCTTGGAGGATATGCGAAAAAGCTCTTTCAAGATGGCCAACCGCCAGGTTGGCCTTGACGATGACCATGTCTGCCTCGTCATAAAGGAGCTAGCGCGCCTCCATGCCAGCTCTGCCATCTTGGAAGAGTCGATGGGCACTGAGAAATTTCTGGAAACCTATGATTTCCTTCCTGATATCATTACTGACCACTCTCAGCTAGAACACGGTCTGTTCAAAGATATGATCGTAAGTCACGTTAACAATGGAGCCGATATCATGGATCGCATTCCACGCTACAAGAACGTGGCTGTTTTTCTACGTGAAATGGCACCCAATATCATCGACATCCTTCGTGACGTCATACACAATTGCGATGCTAAGTTTCGAGTGGTGAACCATGGAGATGCTTGGGATAACAATCTTCTCTTCAAGTGAGATCTAAGTTCAAATTTTGATCCTTCGCGATGGATAGGAAAAAATAGGCCATGTATCGAACTGTTGACTGCCCACTCCACTCAAGAAGGTCATACGGCTAATTGTCATATTTTCAGTGAAATTTCATTTCCATCAGCAGAGCGACCTCAAAACAAGAAAATAAGCTGTACTTGGTAACGCAAGAATGCATCGGTTGGCAAGTACATATGCATACTGTACATAAGCACAGATCAATGTTGAATTGCAAAATTGACCGTAGTCACTTATAAGTGATTTTGGTGTCTTCAAATTCAACGGTGGTCTCCCACCGCTGACC
Source organism: Parhyale hawaiensis (assembly GCA_001587735.2). Classification (NCBI taxonomy): domain Eukaryota; kingdom Metazoa; phylum Arthropoda; class Malacostraca; order Amphipoda; family Hyalidae; genus Parhyale; species Parhyale hawaiensis. The sequence continues at coordinate 36,097,302 of LQNS02278091.1, read as the reverse complement.
GTCAACCACGATTTTGCGACAATCTTGTATGAGCACGGACAGTTTGCTTCTTGTTTGAAGACCTTATGGTGATTAGAAAACGTTTTATGGCGTATTATCTATTAGCCGTAGCGACTACTTGGGATTGAGTACTTGGGCAGTCCAGCATAGTCTAATCTATCATTAGACACATAATGTGGTTCAGTAGTCGTACTTTTTTTTATTTCGGGTGGCTAGTCAATGTACCATATTACTTGACATATTGTGTATGTGTTGTACTTATACCCTACCTCACTTTTAAAATATCGGCAGGCTGTCCTCCTTCCCTAAAAACTAATACTGCCAACTTAACCCCGCAGGTACGATAACGGGAAGGTGTCTGACGTTTGCCTTGTGGACTTACAAGTAAACCGGCGTGGATCCTTGGCGTTGGATCTAAACTACTTTCTGCTTTCCAGCCTGAATGGTGACATTAGGAAGAAAGGTCTCAAAACTTATCTTTCTGAATACTACGAGTGTTTTAAATCCATTTTCTCTGCTGCCCAGCGAAAAATGCCCTTCACCCTTGAAGAACTTACTGAAGAGTTCCGCAGGAAACACATCTTTAGTGTCTTGATGGCCCTCGTAGAACAGCCGGCTGTTGCCATGGCCTCAACTGAAGTTCCCGACGTAACTAAAGTCAACGACGACAACATGCAGGACCTCATGGACCAATTTAAACAAAAGGTGTCGGAGCTCATTGAATCGAGCCCCATCTTACAGCCTCGTCTGCTCGCGATATTTGACGAGATGATGGAACACGGCGTCATAGACGCTTCTGGAAAGCTAAACCTTGCGAAGGTGCACTAGAATTGCCGTGTTGATGCGCGCTCTTACCAAAGCCACCTCCTCTCGAGCGTACAGGATGGGCCGTATATGCCATACGGTTATGTTAACTATGTATTTTCGTCTCCTAGATTATGGGAAGTAGTGTCTACAGGCAACCCACATAGGTCTCGGTGCCTCTGCTTCAATGAGGGCATGGAGTACATTCACTGCAAATCCGCTGCACTTTTTTCGTACTTCATCCTCCTCACTCTTCTTTTGTGCGGCTCTTCCTGTTTCCCCGTTTTTTTATTCCCATAAGTGTATAATGTTCTGTTTTATCTTGCGAGTACTACAGGTGACTCGAGACAAGGTGCTCCACTTGAACACACTTGGGTAGGGAATGCAAATAAAAACAATTGAAAGAAGAATTTACTCACGTATATAATACAGACGCGGTGTGGATACATTATTCAGGATACGACGTACAGGCGTCACAAACTTTGGGAAATTCAACCAAATTCAGACCGAAATTATGCTTTCGAGATTTTCAGTTTTTTTTTTTTCGTGAGAGAATCAGATACCACCAAAGTCTTAAGATTTGTGGATGTTTTGAATGGTCTTGGTGGCTCTGTCATTGCTGGTGCTGGTATTGGCAGCTTTAAACGATCTGTGCACAGAGCTGTTCTGTGATCTCGGATCTTCTCTTTCTTTCTTCGCTCGCTGGGCTGGTTGCGTGGGGTTTAATAACCTCATGGAGTTTCTCCGTTCCATGTCGCCAGTCTAGTGCAATTTAATAATAACAATAAATTAAGCCTGACTAAGGAGTAGGTATTTCTTCTTTCAAGATGACCTGGGAAAATTTGACATCGGTCAGACAAGAGCAAATTTCACTCCATGAGATGACTCTAACTCCCGCTGGAATGTCGATGGTAAGTTGAGAAAACAATGGAAAGTGCAAGTGAGCCGTTTAGCTTTCGAAATAACCCACTCCACTCAATTATTTTTGTTGATCTTCATTCCGTATCTAAAAAAAAACTTCAACTTCGCCAAAGCCACTCAATTTCAGGGAAATTGTTTTTTTAATATTGAGTGACTTAGCTGTAATCAGAATCAGATCTGCTGAAATGATACTGATTACGATCATTCGATGCGTTAAACTTTCGTAAATCGTAAAATTCTTACTGGTAAATGAAACAAAACTCGGCAAGGGGCCTCTTTCAACCTTCAGAGCAAAATTGTGCCTATCGGCCCTCTTAACTCCAAAATGATATATTTTACTGGCTACGCTAAGGCTTTTATGATGAAACTACAAAAAAGTTATAGTTCTGTTTGAGAGAAAAACAAGTAGCTAGAAAAGTCAAGGTTATAACAAAGTGCAATTGCTTATATACCATTAAAGCACTGAACACCCTGTGAGTTACAGCGTGTGCTGCTGGTATCGGGATACTTCGACTATAGCAACACAATACAGTGGAACTTTTGAAACGCAGACAAAAATATTTTCTCCGTTTCAAGAGGAGTTTCCATATTCTAGTGGCAAGTTTTTAACTGTAACCCTAACAATTTCTTTAGCTATAGCATGGTAGAGTACTTTGAAGGTGTACTGCAATAGACTTGTTGCACTATGATTCATAGTAAAATTTACACTACAATTACAAAATTATTTACCATATCACTACAGCTTACTGCAATTCGAAAAACTTTCTGTTACGTTCAACGGGCCGCATTGTAATTACTGGCCACAGCACATTCTGTATTCTGCGGCACGGCTTCAGCTTCCGAAAAATTTGCCTGCTTAAAAAATAGTTGAAAATTTCAACCGCTGTTGCAATTTTTACACCTAAGCAAGTGCCAATGGGGAACTCCTGTCTATCGCTCCAATTTATGGGCGGTTTCAGTGCACAATGTTTGATACTGTAAGAATTAGAGCAGGATGTTCAGAGACGCTGAGGTCACAGCTGCCACTACACAATCGGACTGTAGACTCTAGTGAATGCTAACGCCAACGTCTGTCGTTCACTCGGCACAGGCGGCGGCATTGCAGAAAAGAGGATAAATTTGAGGCTGTGCTCACGATTGAGATACGTCAGTTCCGGGCATGTACTGTAGGTTACGTTTGTGTTGCCGAAAATGATGTGTCAGGTGGAATATTTAAATGTGCCGCAAGCGCAATCAACATTGAACCACAACATTTTTACGGCCAAACTCACTGTGTAATTGAAGCATAATCACTACGGTTTTGACGTTGCCAAGTATGCACGCATATTCTGTCCAATGGTATGACTGAATTTTGATTTCTTACATAAAACATGATGTCTTGATGCCTATGCGCAAACTTCACTTGCATTTACTATGATAATTATAATTCAGTCATACAATTGGGCAGAATATATGCGTGCATAATGCATATTTGCAGAGTTACAACCCTAGACTTATCACCATTTCCACTCAAATTTATGCATCTTACCTGAAAATAATCGCTCTACGGAAAACAGCTTACAGAAAGAAACATGTGAAACATAGCAACTCAAGGAAACAACACTGCCAATAAACATCGATGATTGGGCTGATTGAGCTGCTATTACTGGAGCAGTAAGGGCGTTGCCCTGGCGCCAGATTATTCATAGTAATGATCCTATCTCCAAGCTCAACGACTTAACTGTGTCTATTTTGAAGAGCTATATCCCAAAGAAGTGTAGCTTTTGAAACTAAACAAGCGGCTTATCAGGCTTGGCAGAGTTCGCGTGACCGCACGTTTTGGCAGATAATATTTTGATCGTAGGGCCGAGGCTAAGCGTGTGTATGAGAGGGCACAGCATCGTCAGAGGCAGCGTTCCAGGGAGTCTCTCCTTTGTATTGATCATCCACACCGTTGGTGGAGTGAGCTTAAGGGTGCAGTTTTTTGTGTAGAACCTTCGTTGCTGCCCCTTGTTGGTCCCGGTGGAGGTATCATTGCTGATCCCAGGACTAGGGCGGAACTCTTGTTGGCTCACTTTGATTTGAGGCAAGGCAGTAGTAGTAGTAGTAGAAGTTTTTACTAGCGCTTCAGTGGCACACTGCCTATATCGCGCCGAACTATTCCTGTGTTTAACCACAGGCTCGTGCGCCGACTAGGGCGCGTTTCAAATTGTCAATAATCTTTGTCTCTTCTTTTCTGCCGGTAGGTCTCAGAATGGTCAGTGCACTACTGACAGGAAAAAAGGCGCAAGTTGAGCATCTCCAACCCCATGGCGCGGCTGAATGCTGTCGCTCAGTTACGCCGCACAAGGGAAGGAAAAGAAATACAAGAAAGTGGAAGTCTAGCGGGAATAGGTCAGCCACGCCGATCGGCAGCCCACCTCCCGAAACAGAAGGGGAAGTATTGAGAACCTACCTAACTTTACAAAACTAACCTCGTCAGCAGGAACTGCAGCCAGATTCTACATCCACTGTGGAGAAGGCACTCGGGACCCTTGGGTGCGTGATGCCCAAACATATTGTGGCAGGGTTGAGACAAAGCAGAGATGTGTTGCCGTTGCCTCACTTATGTCACATTAAACCTCGTTTAACCTCTTTGGCGCTCACATCTGGTGCTATCAAAGTGCTGCTTGAGATTCCTGATCCTTATGAAGGTGTGGACCCGGTGGGTATGGTTCCTCTGTTTTATAAGCTGCTTGCTGACGTTCTCGCCCCTATGCTTGGAGTGATCTTCCGGCGTCTGATACGGCTAGGGAATTTTCCCCGCTTTTGGCGTACTGGAAATATTACTCCCATTCCCAAAGGTCCAGTGTCGCCCCATATCGCCAACTACCGACCTATTACGCTGACACCCATTTTGTCGAAGGTTTTCGAGAAATTGGTCATTTGACTCATTTCTAATCTTGGACGGTTTGCTGAGGCTACAGGTTTGTTGCCTGCTGCTCGGTTTGCATACAGAACGGGTTTGGGCTCTTGTGACGCTCTGTTATCAGTGTCTCATATTTGCAGTCTGTGCTAGATTGTGGGTATGAGGCACGCCTTGTACAGTTGGACTTCAGCGCGGCGTTTGACATGGTCAACCACATGGGACTATTGTACAAGTAGGAGCCGTTTGGTGTGTGTGGTAGAGTTCTTTCCATCGTTCGTGATTTTGTTTCTGGGCGTACGCATAGTGTGTGTGTTGACGGCGTTTTGAGTGCCTTTGTCGCAGTGGAGTCTGGCGTACCTCAGGGTAGCGTACTTCGCCCGCTGATGTTCGTTCTATATACAAGTGACATGCACTCCTCGCTCGAGAGCACAATGATCAACTATGCCGACGATTCCTCTTTGATGGCAGTGATACCGGCCCCCAGCATGCGTAATGATGTCGCCGAGTCTGCCGCACATTAGTGCATGGGCTCGGCCTGGAGTATGAAGCTGAATGTCAGTAAGAACAAGTCTATGATTCTCAGTCGGTCTCGGACACCTTTACCGAAGTATCCACATATGAAGTTAGACGACACTTTGCTTCAGGAGTATAGCTCATTGGAGATTTTCGGTGTTGTCTTTGATAAGAAGCTTTCCTTTGAGCCGCATATTAGGCGACTGGTGTTTCGTGCTTCCATTAAGATTGGGCTCCTGCGTAAAGTGATTTCTGTGTTTGGTGTCAGGGAGGTTATCCGCAAATGCTTTTATGCTTTCTTGCTGCCTGTGTTGGAGTATTGCTCACCGATCTGGGCTCCAGCTGCTGACAGTCACTTGGTAGTTCAGCCAGTAGGCTGAGCGCCGAAAATGATCTTGTGAATCTGTTCCTTAGGAGAGAGGTTGCTGGACTCTGCATGTTTTATAAGGTTTACAACAATGAAAGACATTACACGTCCTGCGGTTGTCGAGCACTCTTTCACTTTAGAGAGTGTTAGACGCAGAACGCGTCAGTTCAGTCGGTGCTTTGTGGGATGGTCGGTTATGGGTTGGAATTTATTGCCGGCATCGGCTTTCGGCCGTGTTGACCTGCAGGTGTTTAAGTCACCTGTTAATGGCTTTTTGTTAGATTTTCTTTAGCAGCGTTTTGGGCTTCCCAATGTTGCAAAGTGCTCCATTTGGGTTGTGCTACCTGTCCGTGGCGGCCCGTGCGTGAAGTTTTGATAATAATAATCTGTCCAATTTTCTTGAAAATTGCCTGTGTACGGTACCTTGTGTATCCCAGTCTGTAGGCGTTGTGAGCATAATTTTAATAAAAACTTTACTTACGCAACAGTTGTTAAGCACGCCTCCTTCACTGGCTGGAAGTTTTGCCCACACTAGTGTGTTGCCCGGCATGGGTTAACGGATGCCAGCCTATAGGAGGATCATAATTAGAGCCCGGCTCTATTGCAGTTTCTGGCGCTAATGTAATGGCTGCAATAAGGGCAATAACTGTATCATCGCGGTGATTGGAGGTCTACTATTGACCTGTCAATAACCTTCAAACACGCTCCGGCACGCACACTAGTTCGCGTTGCCACTGCTTCGGTAGGTGACTCCAGCACAAGTCGCTATTGCATCATACAAGGGTTCTCATGCAGCTAGAACTGCTTGCAGACACTTACTGAATATAGTCTGTAGATATATCTCTAATTACAGCGATTTCAGTATCACTAGGCGTCGGCTAAACTGATGGACGCTGTGCGTTGATTTGAGAGAAGCAGCTGCAGCAAATGCGGTAGACTGAAAAATGAAGCCTATCTCATTTTTGAACGCGCTGCGTCATTCAAGTTTAGTCAACAGAACTTGTAAATGCTAAATTCATCCTTTGCAGCGTTCACAGATCATGGATAAGTCGACAAAAATATTTTTATCTGCACTCTAATGATAAGAATCACTGTACAATACTCTCGTTTAAGACGATAAAACTAGAAAACCTGAAAATATCGTAAGAACACGGACGCCATCGTTGATTTGGAGGTCCAACTGATGACTCTGTGCTGAGTTCTGTTCTGGCGGTTATTCAGGCCATAAATATTTTGAAAATAGCCTGTTCCCATCAAAATCAGTCTATAAGATTATGGGACACGAATGTGACTTTAAATCGACGCGAAATATAAGCGAAAATGTAAAGAAACGATATTATAACTGCACGCGCAGCGTCATTCATATGAATGAAGGACGCTTCTAAGTGTGGACAGAGGCAAAAAAAGATTAATTGATGCACAGCTCGTATTCATTTTCATGACTGACGCGTTACGATGAGGGATGTGTGAACTCGTGGCACTTATTATCAATGCCAAGTGTCACAAGACTTCATACGCCATGCCAATTGCTTCCCTTATCAACCATCATTCCATGTTTTTGTTGGGGTAAATATATCATTGCTTTGCTAAATCTGAATATCTGACTTCTTAATTTTTATAACCCTTTTTTGTTCGGGGGATATATCATTGGAACAGGCAAAATGGGATATTTGCAAGAATCATTCTCCCCATTGGGAAGAATTGGCCACAAGAGCACTCAGAGAGCGTATACCTCCGCCAAGCGAGACAATACCTTACCTTCCTACCTTGATGATGCTTCGGGCGAGGTGCACGTGGCGTTATGCACGCTACCCATCTTGCGCAGAGATGATGCTGCAGTCCGTGACCAGCGGGATGGCTAACAGCGAGTTATCCCCTCAGTTCACGTAGCCACTTACAACAGGTTTATCTGGCACTTTCAGTAAGTATGCGTACAGTAAGTTTTAAATTTCGCAGTCTCAGTACCGGGGACATTTTGGATGTGACGTGACATTTTGTTGAATAATCTCGCCCCCCGAACTGCGAAACTATTAGAATACTTTGTGACAAGTGCGACGTATGCGGTCTGAATGTCTGGCCTGGATTCGTCCATCGACGTTGACAGTAATTCCTTCTACAATTTTCCAGACATATATGATCGTAAAGCGCTCGAATCTTCTTTGAATGGAGTACATTTGAATTTGAGCAAGTCTTTCGTGATAGCTTTAATCTTGCATGCCTTGGATTTTGCAGTAAACGACCGCTGGATAGCCTCAAGGTGCTCTAAGTCTTTCCGTTTGTTTGGCATCCAAAGAGGTGAACCGTATTCAATCCTCGGTAGTATCAGTTGTTTCCATAAGGTGAGCATTGTGTCTGCCTCTCGTGAAGAAAAAGTTGGAAGCACCCATCCGCTCCACTTCTTGCCTATAGTAACAACTCGAGCCACGTGATCTTCAAAAGTGGCATCATCTTGTATTCTTACACCAAGATCGCTTAAAATTTTCTTTCGATTTCGCTCGCATCTCTCGTCTTGTAGGGCATAGATTCAGTAAGGGAGAAGTTCTTTCCGTACTGTTATTGTTCAAATTTTGATTCGTTGAACGTCATGTTGTTAACCGATGTCCAGGGAAAGATGTTGGTTAGATCTAGTTGCACATTCCTTACGTCTGCCATTGATTGTACTGCTGCTAATATCCGTGAGTCAACAGCGAACGATAATGGAGCGGCAAACTTGCATTGGTGCCCCATATCGTTTATGATGATGAGGAAGAGTATTGGACCAAGCACAGTGCCTTGTGGGACTCCACTGAGTACCGGCTTTCGTTTGGACCCTTTGTTATTTATAATTACAATTTGGGTTCGGTTTTTCAGGAAAGCTGCGATCGATCTTAGACATTTTCCACAGATGCCCATGTTGAAGAGATTAAGTAAAAATATTTCATGATCTACTTTGCCGAAGGCTTTGGCGAAATCTAAATATGTTACGTCCACATTTTTGCCTTGGCATAGTAGGTCTAGAATAGAGTCGTAATTCTCAAGCAACTGCGAAGTGGTTGAACGTTTATGGCGAAAGCCATGTTGATTTGACGTAAGCAGATTATTGCTCTCCAAATGATGTACGAGATGTTTTCTACTAAAGACCCTGTCAAACGTCTTCACTACGTGGCCAATTAAGGAGACAGGTCTATAATGGTCAGGATCTAAGCTATTTCCAGCTTTAGGAATTGGTGATATAATTACATGCTTGTAGGGGAGTGGAACTATTCCATCATCCATCGATTTTCACTACATAAGGTATAGGTTGTGGGTAAGAGATGCTTAGCTTGCACATCTTAAGAATTTTTGCAGGCACATCATCCGGTCCCGCTGCACTGTTGCCGCTAAGTTCATCAATGGCTAGTTCAATGCTAAGTTTTGTGAACTCGAAGTCCATTAGGTAGTTTGTAGTTGAATCAATTCTTGGGATTTCAGGATTTTCAATTTTGTCCCTAAAGACTTTTTTATATTGACTGCTTAGTATTTCACTCATTTCCTGGTCATCATCCACAATAGATCCTGTATTATTCACCAGTGGCCCGATTTTCAATTTTACCGAAGAATGATGTGATAGGCAAAAAAATATTTGCTATTGTTTTTTATTGTTTCAATGGCTTTCTTTTCTTTTTCCTGTTTTTCTTCATCGTGTGATCTTGCAAGCTGACGTTCTATCTCATCTAGCTTCTTTTTGCATGGTAGCAAAAAATTCAAATTGGCTCTGAAACCATTACTTCCCTTGTATCAACTCCAAGCAAGCTCATATTCCGGGACCTCGTGTGCAAAACGAATGTGATTTTGATCCAGTTAACATTGATGAAATAAGTGCAATAGTCAGTGCAATACAGAAAAAGAAATACCATAAAAATAAAGTCCAACCTAGACATTTCCTTATGATTTTACCTCATATTGCGATATATCTTTGTGCCATTTTTAACAAATGTATTGTTGACGGAATTTATCCAGATATTTTAAAAGTAGCCAGAGTTATCCCCTTGTATAAGACAGGTAGCACCAATGTTGTGTCAAATTATAGACCAATATCCACTTTATCGATTTTTAACAAAATTTTTGAAAAACTTATCCATGTTCGCTTAGTCAATTTTTTTTAAATTAACTGTTTACTCAATAATTCACAGTATGGTTTTAGGAAAGGACGTACCACGACTCAAGCTATATTCAACCTTATTTCAGATCTCTTACCATCTTTTCACAAGAAAGGTTTTACTTTTTATTTGTTTTTAGACCTCAAAAAAGCGTTTGATACCGTTAATAAAAACATTTTACTTCATAAATTAGATCATTATGGTGTTAGGGGCCGGCACTAAATCTCATTTCAGATATCTTGACTAACCGCAAGCAGTATGTAGTAACTGGTGATACACAGTCACGTACAGCCGACGTTGAAATAGGTGTCCCTCAAGGGTCGGTCCTAGGACAATTATTATTCAATGCATACATTAATGATATGATTTTCGATGGTATTTCTACGCAGCTGTTTGCTGATGATGCCGTTTTTTATCTGAATGACTATAATTTTAATGTAGCTGTCGAAAAATTACATAGATTTATTGATGTTTTACTTCAATGGTTGACTGCTAATAAACTCACACCTAATGCAAGTAAGACTAAATAAATGGTTATTAGTCCCAAAAAAGCATTGTTTTTACCTGATGTATATCTTAATGGAGAGCAACTGGAATGGGTCTAGTCGTTTAAGTATTTAGGTGTTATAATTGATCATCGGCTTAGCTTTTCCCTTCACATATCTCTCGTTTGCGAAAAATTGAATAAAGCTAAAGGTGCTCTATATGCTGTATCTAGGTTTGTATCCAGAGATGCACTGGTATCATTGTATTATTCGTTACTCTATTCGCAAATTACATACGCTATCATAATTTGGGGTGGCGCACCTGAGAGCACAGTTAAGCCAATAACAACTATAATGAATAATGCACTTAATGTAAAGAGAGATTGTAATAACGTACCAATGGTGCGTACGAATAGCACGTACCGTCAGTTGAATTTATTGAAGTTTAGAGATGTATATAGGTATTTTTTAGTGAAATTTATGCTAATGTCTATAAGCGGTGAAATAGGGTGTTTTGAAACTCATTTCCTCCCGTTGCTCCCGACTGGTAATTATGCTACAAGAAATAACAGATTTAACTTGCCTAGTGTACGTCTCGAATTAGAAAAACGTTCCACAGTCTTCCAATGTATTAGGGTATATAATGAACTTCCAGTTAACCTGCTTGAACCAATGTCACATCAGATATTCAAGGTAAAATTTAGAGAACATTGTTTAGGTCAGTATATTGATTTATAGTTGACATGTGCCCAATAAGTACTTGTACTTTTGTAGGGCTTGTTTTCACCATGACAGTTTTATCCCATTGTAATCTTTTATACTGTGTTGTGATACTTTTTGGAAACAATAAAGGGCTAACTTCGGAAAAATATAATCATTCGTGCCTTTTGATATTAATAAGAGCTTGTGCAATTTTTCTGAAGATCCGTTCATAACTTTTTGAGTTATGCTGCTAGCAAACGTTACGATAAACTTGAGTCAAACATAAAACGAACGAACCGATCTGCACCAAAATTCAAATTTAATCACCTATGTCTTTTAATACAACAAACAACCCTTATAAATTTCAGAAAGATCCATTGATAGTTTTATGAGTTATTGTGCTAACTAGCATAAAAATAAAAACAGTGACAAGTGAACGAACGAACTAACGGATTGTTACCAAAATTGGTCGTTTACTCTTCGTTATATACCTAACAACTCACGTGAGTTGTTAAATGAGGCAGACAAACAAACAAATGGATGGGCGGATCTTCATCAAAAGTCAGCCATCTGTTCCTCCTAACATACCCAACAATCCCTGCAGATTTCATCCAAATCGGTTCATAACTTTTTGAGTTATCTTGGTGATCGACAGACAAAGAAACAGACAGACAAACACGACGTAAACTTATCCTCCTTGGCGGAGGTAATAGCACACGCGCAATGTATACAGACAATTGGTATTTGGAACTGATCTAGGTGTTCGTTGATCCACTGAAGTGCTATTCCCGTTTACTATCCGATTTTATTCTCTTTCAATTTTTTTCTGTATTTACCTTTTCCATGTTTCCTATTTCTTCCACTCCTATTGCTTAGGTACTATAAGAGCAATTTTTAAGTGCTACAACTTCAATATTATAAGCGCAATAAATCCGGACTCTCGCCTGGTGAGGACTGTAGTGGCAGTCGATCGTCAATGGGTCATGCAGTAAACTACAGTAAGTATACATTACATCCATACACATACCACTGAGTGCTTTTAATTGAATGAAAAGCTTAATTAAGCACTCCACAAACCACTGAATTCTATAGTTAAGAATGGAACCTTGTGAACGTCGGAGGAACTCCAAGGAGTAGAAGAGTAGGTTCAGATTTAACAAAAATCTTTGTAGGCACTAGGCACGTCACTAGAGTTAACAAAGTGACAAGAGTATTCAGGGTATCGCTTCAAATTCAGAGAGCTGTTTTGGTGGACACAGCAATGCATTTGGTCGTTGAGCTGGAAGAACGCGTTTATTTGACTGTCGTGTGAACCTGACTCAATATTATTGATGTCAATAGATGTAAATATTAAGCAGATATGTCAGTTCTAACATTATCCATATTATTATAACAATAATCATCTTGAGAATTGCTATGAATCGTAAAACATATTCATATAACTGCCAATATTAATTTCCTTTTTCTATATGAACTATCCTGCTCGTCGTTCAGTCTGGCGTAGCTATTACCACAATAATATTATTCCTCCGCAGATGGAGCTGTATATTGTCTACTTTTTATATTTAATCAGTGAGGAAGTTTAAATTGTAGGAACCGTCTATGTTTTGAGGCTCTCTATTTGAGGAGTCTCATTGCAGCAATCATAAATAATCAGCACCACCCTATACCTCAGCAATGTTCTACAGTGTAGCAGATACCGTATTTGACTGCACAATGTAACGTTAGTTCGGTAAGCAAACTCAATATTCGTTACAAGAGGAGACAAGCATGCAATCAATCCCCACGACAATTTAAGTAGTGCTTTGCTCCTTAGCTTAGATTCCTTTGGCTGTGGGCAAGCAGTTTTATTTAGCATGAAGTTGCCGGTTGTACCTATTGAAGTACGATCTCTAATGACAAAATTTGTAGTTAGTTTGCTCACCTCAACGTCCTTGTCGAAAGGTTACCTACTATTTCTGTTTGTGGTCAACTGAGAAACTCGTTATTATTGACAAAAATGTACATTTCTTAATAAAGTGATACAGGCATACAGCAGATACTTTTAGTTTTTCTCACCTTGTACCCTTAGGGATCACTGATCCCTGTTCAAAGGAGTTTGTTTATTTATCACTAAAACGCAGTGGTCAGCATCTGCGAATATGTTACGATGGCAAAATCGATGGTACGATGGCCCTCGCCACCATTCTTACGATGGTCGCCACCGTTCTTACGATGGTCGCCATCGTTCTTACGATGGCGATGGCAATACCATCGCTCCATCGGCATCCCAACCAAAAATCGCCAATTTTCATCAGTGTTGACCTACGATGAAAAAACCGTCAGCGATGGACCATCGCATTAACACATTTTAAAAATGCAAACATCTCAGTCCACAACCATTGAACAAAAGCAGCATCTCTTATAACATCTGCTTGTGTGCGATTTTTAAATCGGTAGTACTACTCCTGGCCCAGGTTAGTAACGGACATTGTTAAGTCATGGAAATGTATTAAAATAAACTTGTTACTCCCTATTTGTTTTACTGTTACTAAAAAAACAAATGATTCATTTTTTTCTGTGGTTTTAGCCTTATTTCATCGACATCGGAAGTACAACCGATGACGAAACCCATCGTATGCCATCGCCGACGGCATACGATTTCATTTCAGCCATTTCATCGTACGATTTCTTCCTCATAACACCATCGCCGATAGAGAAAATGGCCGTCGCCGATTGGGTAAAATTTTACTTTCACTTACATATGTTTTTTTTTAATTTTTGTTGCTTTCACTATGTAAATTGGGTCAATTTAACCCTTTGCCTCCTGACGGCATCATCAGATGCCACTCTCTATTTTTCCCTATACAAAAGCTATGCATCATGTAAATTACCCAAGACACTGACGGCGTCTGTAGTAGCCGATGCAAAAAAAATGCTGTTTTTTGCTAGTAAAACGAAATTTTTTCTCAAATATGTGTTTAGCTAACCTATTTTTTTATAAATTTAACAAAAAAAAATGAAAAAATGTTATCTGAATTTCAGGAGGCAAAGGGTTAAGACAATTTACATGAATGACGTTTTCGTCGCAAATGCTTAGTTTTTGAGATATTAGACTTTGAAGTTCCCATTGTTTTCCTATGGGAGAAAATAGCCGATGTCCTCACAGGCTTGCTAACGACCTAAAAGGAACCAAACCTAACCTTACCTAACCTTACTTAACCTAACCTTACCTAACCTAACCTTACCTAACCTTATCTAACCCAACCTTACCTAACCCAACCCTAATAACACTTGTATGGGATCGCTCGGTATTTTCTTCCATAGAAAAACAATGGGAACTTCAAAGTCATATATCTCGAAAACTAAGCATTTGCGACGAAAACGTTATTCATGTAAGTTGTCTTAAATTGACCCAATTTACATACTGAACACAATAAAAATCATGAAAATCATGTGTATGTGAAAGTAAAATAATACCGCCGATTGTTTGATACGATTTCCATCGGACCATCGCTAACGCCGATGAATTTTTGCGATGTTCCATCATAACATCGTAGTTTTTCCGATGGCGATGGTCTTCACACCATCACCATCGTATTACCGGCGATGACCATAGTGCCGGGCACTGCAAAGATATTATTTTTTGTACATTTATAAGCGGTTCAAAAGTTTTTTTCAAGAGTGTATACTTTTGTTACCGTTAAAATAAATATTTTTTATCAAGAATTCTCGAAGAAAACTTTTTGCGAGCGAAACTGCTTAATTCACAATGGCAACGAGATCTCATGTATGATTTTTATATGAGCTAACGCTATTGATGGATTTAGGTTGCCATTGCACTACCCTACGCATAGCAGCCCTCCTACAGCTCAGAAGAAATCAACTGGGTTAGTAATGATTTGAATACTCCAGGACTTACGACAAAAGCGTTGGCTTGAACACGTCGAGGCTTAATGCTGGGATAGAGCCGTCTGCCTGTCTACACGTTAGTCCTTTCACCGCCTTCACTCCTCCACTCGTTTTGTAGCGCCGTCTTCATGCAGCTTTGCGTGCGTCCAAACAGTTATTAAGAGTTTACCATCAAATCAGTTCCTCGGTAGGTGCCACAGCCACCAGGCAAGTTACGGAAATCTCTTTCAAATTTGGAGTGAAATATAACTCAGGAAACAGTGCACTTTTCATTCTACAGTACAGTTAAATATTCGATAAAGTGTATAAATAAACGCGCTAAAAAGACTAATGTGTTCATTTGCTTTTACGATTATCGTTACCTCGTCCTCACATAGCATAGGACATCGGCTTCAGGTTGGACCAACGTTGCATTTTCAACATTGGCTGAATGTCCGTTTTTGGAATGTCGATCTAACGTTGTTTTTCAATCGTGGACCAACATTGTCGGTGAATGTTCTGCTAACAAAGCAGTTGGTTGTCCTACCTACATGCAACGGGAAAATTTGTATAATAATGCTATGATGTAATGATTCAGCATCGAGGACTATTCTTAATATCGCTAAAACATTCCACTTCGACCTAAACAGATCTTCACGGCCTTAGCGATAGTGAACAGGCTTCATTGTAAAATTTATACAGCTTCAGTCAAGGGTGACAAATATTAGATAAGTATTCATCATATTAGTATTTGCATTCTTCTTTGATATATGAGTGTTTTATGCATCATCAATTCAACGCGTTGTCGTTTCTTAGAGAATTTCGAAATTGTTAAATGTCGGATCACTGTTGGAAATTATTAGCGGCCCAATATTGCAATCCAATATTATTAACTTTACACATTATTCCTTGCAACCGAAATTTGACTAATTTCCTGATACTTACTGTACTTACTTGTACTTACTGTACTTGTACTTACTAACTGTACAATTTCTTGGGCGTTTTCATGAAGGGTTTAGCAATAGTGACTCAATGTTGGCTCAACATTGCTTGACAAAGCATAATTACCCATTTTCTTAACGCACACTGGTAAAGCGCTGGTTCAGGATTGGATGAGAAGGCTCCGACACTCTCCACCCAACATTCCATTATTGTGCCGACGTCCCTCCAAGGTTATTTTGCTACGAGGGTTGGTACTAGCAGCCTAAAACAACGTAACTAGTCCATGCACCTTATTATTATTGAAACTTCACCCTTGAGCTCAAACGGACAGGTAATATACAACCCAAATGAAGCATCTTGCCACACCTTGCAGAGGTGCGGCTTCCAATAACTGCCAAAAATATAGCTGCCAAACAATTGTGGAAATTTTCACACGCTAATGCATTTTTTCCATCATGGCAAATGTTAACGGTGAACTTAAATTTTAATCAGGTTTTTATATATACAAGAATTTAGACTTTAGGAATTGACAAACAACGTTTTAGATGGTCAGGTCATAATCAGTGTCGCGACTACGTAATTGAATTGAATTTGGCCTTACAATGCAAGGACAACGGTAGTCGTAAGTGGTCAGTTGGCTTTAAAAACAACCACATAATATTTGCGACTGCTGAAAGCCCTTGTCATTGAACACCGGAAATTTGAAAGGCAATTGACGATGAGTTAACATCTGAAACTCGCCATGGCGGGTCGAAACCAAAGGCCCCGGTCTAAATTTCGGACTAGTCAAGCCTGGCTTTCTATCCTGCTTCATTTCAGCTGCGAATCAATGAATGATGCATCCACGGCTAATTCATATGGTGCAGGCACTATGCTACTTGTGACTATAGCATTGCGGATTAGCCGATGTACCAGTAATGTACAGGTAATTCGTTGAAACCTTCAATATGTTATTTAATTTGTTTCTGATCGGTTGAGTTTTTACTCTACGAGAATATGATATTTCGTGCATCCATATCGTAGCCAACAGACGTCAGTAGACAGACCTACACGGCCCCGAACGTTTCCACAGCCGTCTATGGCACAATCGAGGGCGAGTTTTAGCATAAGAAATACTGGACATAGCAATATAATTGCTACGGTTTCATTGGGGAGTATTTGCATTAGGTCATTCATTGAATCTTGTTTATTGTACTGGTGCAGTATGCATTGGTATGTGAAAATATACAGATAACAGGTGACGTTATAATTATCATTCATACAAACTCTTCAAGTAAGAACACTAACACGTTTAGCATGAATAAGAAACATAGAAACGAGATCAGAAGTCGCAAGTGAAATGAAAGAGCACGGAAAATTAGCAGTAGGAATAGAAAGGATAGGAAACACAGTGGGCACGTAAAACAGAAATAGGGTCTAGAGTCCCTGCCATAGACCCTGCTGCCACCCCACTCCAAGCTACAAGACAAAGTTCTGAGGCCTGTCGCATTCAGCGCGCTGGGTAACCCCGGGTTACGCAGTGTGACCTCGGGGGTAACTCAGTCTCCAAAATCCGTGTCGCATTGAGCTGTTTACCGTCAATGAGACA
>LQNS02278091.1:36067883-36078068 GCA_001587735.2 Parhyale hawaiensis | reverse complement strand
CCTCATCCCATTCATAACAAAATGCCTCCCTCTCACGGGAAATGATACTGAACATACTTTAACACTTTGTATATGAAATAAAGCGTTCTTAAACTCAAAATATTTTCTCAAGATTATTTGTTCGGAGCCCATTTCTCTTCTTTGCTCGAAGAATAATCAGCGTCAATACACAAAGAAAAACGCTATTGATTGGTTATTGTGATCGTCAGCAAAGCCGCATAGAACCAACTCGAAGGATTGAGTCTTGTATATTTACAACCACTGGCGGATCCTGGGGGGGGGGGCATTCATGACATTTACCCCCCNCCCCTCATCCCATTCATAACAAAATGCCTCCCTCTCACGGGAAATGATACTGAACATACTTTAACACTTTGTATATGAAATAAAGCGTTCTTAAACTCAAAATATTTTCTCAAGATTATTTGTTCGGAGCCCATTTCTCTTCTTTGCTGTACATTAGTTTTGTCTCCATAGTTTCTAATCGATGAAAATAAACGACATCCAAGTTCCATGTATTTCGCATGAAATAATACTTCTTCTGGATTATGAATTTTATTTTTACCGAGCTTTCGACATTCTTAGAATATCGTTGTAAAGGTAGGAACTTCAAAACTCATTGGTCCGTGTAATAATTATTCAAACGTATCTTTGATACTAACTAGCTACATATCATAAGTATCGGACCAATGAGTTTGGAAGTTCCCATCTTGACAACGACATTCGCTAAGAATGTCGAAAGCTTGGTAAAAATAGAATTCGTAATCCAGAAGATGTATTATTTTATGCGAAATTAGTATTGTTCGTATAAAAAGTAAAACCAACGTCGTAACTAAAAACCTGTTTTGCATGTTTTTATGAAAAATCATTCACATACTGCATGAGAGTCACCAGCTGACATAGGCTGCTGCCACTTGCCGCCAGAATGCGACATGAGGGACTTGAAGATAATTCGTTCTACGTAATCATCAGCAGGAAATTGAACTCGCTTACTGTTACTATCAATAACAATGGCTGCAAATCACTGGGTCTTGTGTCAAGAGAGCAGAGTGAAATATTGATAGGTCAGATAGCTGTTGTAGTGCGAATGGCCAAAGTGGACAAGTTTATGTCTTTTTCCTTTCAAATATCTTTCATATAAGTGCTACAAATCATAAAGGGTAAGTTACTCAACTATAACAAACAGGCTAAAATATTGTGAAGATTACTTCACACTTTTCACGAGTAGCGCTTTTAGATGAAAAATTTCATTATATAGTGATTTCAATGTTTACGACTGCAATGGTGCTTCAAGGATGGTCCAACTGTGGAATAAAGAGAAAGTTCAAGAAAAAATTTCCCGGGATTATTGATAACAGACAGCACAATAGACTCCAAAATAGTTAAATACTTTTATTATGGATGCCATCTACTTAAGTATCAGTGCCCATAGCTTCATAGGGCATGCAGAGTCACTGGCGGATGCAGGGGGGAGGCATTCATGGCATTTGCCTCTCCACAGGATTTTGGTGAGGGGCATTCGATACAATGAAAGTGCCGCCCACACGAAATGATACTGAACATTTTTAAAGAATACACCAAGGCAAAAAGTCTAATATTAAATAGCAGTCGACAGAATTAAAATTTAACGTTTCGGGATTAAGAATCCCGTCATCAGAAAAAAAAGGTTAACCTACAATCGATAAAATAAAAGAATTTTCTTTATTGTCTAATGATCAGGGAGCATTGATGTTAACGGGGGAAGTTTAAAACGCAAATGAACAGAGCTGCGTGGAGGAGCTGGATGTCAGCTCCGGTACAGTCGGCAGATTTTAGGCTAAGTGTGCACGGTATGAAGCGGTACAGCCGAGGTCATAATATTGAGGCTAGGTTTGGTTCTATGAATGTGGAGAGACTCTAGTGTGGTAAGCTCGATGGGATTGGAATAGTCTATGATGGAGAAGTCATTCCTGCTGATGGGATGGTTGTTTTGCTCTGCATGTTGGCGGGGGCTGAATGTGGTGGTTTCGCTATTGGTAAACCGAGTACGACTGGATACACCTAAATGTCAGTCAATACGGGCTTTGAAGTGTTGTCCAGTGCTCCCTATATATGAGGCACAGCAGGCCTGGCATCGGTAACGGTAAATAACACTGGACAAAAGTGGTGTGGGGGGGTGTTTGTCTTTAAATTTGAAGTAGGACCCAATGGTAAATGCGTTTTTATATGAAAATTTGAAGTTGATATGAGGGTAGGCTGTTATTTAATATGATATTTTTAAAGAACTGGTACATGAAAGAAACTGTTTGATTGTGATTTAAAATAAGGTATTTTAACATGAATTTTGGTGCTGATAACATTTCCTTGACCATTTTCCTATTTTCTCAGCATTCTCTGTGAAAAAATGCATTCATCTGACGAGAGATTCAACATATTAACACTTTAGGTTGTAGCAACCTGAAGGCGGCAGGAGTACGTAATATAATTTACGATGATTCTTCATCAGAAATTACTGTGTCTACCATAAGCCTGATTTTTTCGTGTACTGTATGTGGTGGCTGGTACTTGGTGTATTTTTGAATGACTTTTTTTTTTTTAAACCTGATACTAAAGCATTTGGAGAGCGTTTTGTCAAAGCATGTTGTCAGTTTGCTAGTTTATGGTCACAATTTTTCTCTGGGTCGACGATCTGGAATTGGATATAAAATTTAGTCAAAGATAGTATTCAGGCAAATGTATTGCAAGCTAGTGCGCTCATAAGAAATAAAAGGTGTTCCTTGGTCCTTTGAGAGTTGAAACTCTCACAGGATAACAGGCGAGGTTGGACTCCATTTTCCCTATATCTTTTACTACGTGTCAAATATCACCTTTGTTATTTTCGTTTGTGGTTATACATTTGTTACTTATGAGGCTCGGAAGCTGTTTGGCCACTGTAAGGCCCAGATGAATACGATTACTTTAGTTGATTAATTATGAAAACAAAATGAAAACCATATTTATACGCAAGCCTCAAGGAAAAATATGTAGACAACTCATGAAGGCCAAAAAGTTACATGCTTGCTTTGTTGAGTGTGTTCAAGTACTGGTGGTATCTGTGACGCATAAGACAGTTTCTAAAATGGCGTATAGGAATCGGTTATTTCAGAGACTACTACGTCTCTAGAAGCCAGTGAAATATTCAAAGGCATGGCACAGATTTGCTCCCCATGATATCTCAGACAAACCAAACTAAACTTTACGCAAATTGCTCACGTATGGAGCAATAATTCAAACGTTAAAGCTTCGTTCCCTGGTCTGTTGGGGTTTGGAATTCATTGCCGGCATCAGCTTTCGGGCGTGTTGGCCTGCAGGCGTTTAAGTCAGCTGTTACTGGCTTTTTGCTTGATTTCCTTTAGCAGAATTGTGAGCTTACCAGTGTTGCAAAGTGCTTCTTTTGGATTAAGCTACCTGTCCATGGGGACCAGAGCGTGAAATTTTAATACCATATTCTATAAGACATAAATAGTCGCGGATCTTCATTACCTCCAGATATGAATTCCTCAGCCTAGAGACATTCGGAAGGGAAACAACCTGATATTTTTTTATACAGTACAGTTGGGAAAAATCTGTTATAAATCGTTTACCGCATGCCCACTTGCCTAGAAAGGAACACCAACGTAGTTATTATAATTATTAATCTGCCGAAAAAGAAGGCTCAATTTCGCCTAGGAGTCGCTTCAGACGGTGACGACGTTTATGTTATTCGACAAAGGGCAAGTAGAATTAGAAGTTTTACTAGCGCTGATCACAATGTCTATAACGCGGCGAACTATCTCTGTGGTTTAACACAGCCTCGTGCGCCACTAGGAGGCGTTTTAAACTATCATTGATTTTTGTTTCGGCTTTTTTGCAGGTAGGTCTCAGAATGGTCAATGCGCTACTAACAGGAAAAAGACACGACTTTTGCATCTCCAACCCCCGGGCACCTCTGAATGCTTTCGCTCAGCTACGCCGCTCAGGGGAAGGAAACGAAATACAAGAAGGTAGAAGTCTAGTGGAAATGAGTCGGCCACCTCGATCGGCAGCCTACCTCCCGAAACAGAAGGTGAAGTTTTGATAGCCTACCTAACTACAAAACTAACCTCGTCAGCAGGAACTGTGCCAAGCTGCAACATCTCCTGCGGGAAAGGCACTCGGGACCCTTGGGTGTGTGAGGTCCAAATATATTATGGCAGGGAAAAGGCCCGCCAGAATAGGCTAAACCCCTGAGGGCTCTATTACTATATCTGACGACGTCACATTTATATAACAACGCAGTGCACATGACTAGTGCAGCAATATAATTATCTATTAGGGATTCAGACAAGCTTGCTTTGAAATATGCGTCATTTATTAATACGTCATTTATCAATATAACAACTGACTTGATTGAGTGTGAGTCAGCTGTGAAACTCTCGTTAATTTCATAATTGCCTCCGCCAAAGATGTTACGTTCGTCTTTATGTTTTGCTTGTCTCTTTGACTATTTGCCACAAAGATAACTCAAAAGTTATAAACGGATCTTTACAGGGATTGATACGCTTGATAGGAAGAACAGATGACGTACTATATTTTTGTAAAATAACTCAAAAAGTTATGGACGGATTTTTATGAAATCTGCACAGATTGTCAGGAATATTACAAAGAGCAAATAGCCAACTTTCTGTAGTGATTTTTCGGTTCATTTTTTTCTGGCTTCGATTCTATATTTGTCGGCAAAAGAACTCAAAAAGTTATGAACGCATCTTTATGAAATATACAAAAATTGTTATAAATGCTGAAGAGCACCATGCAATGATGTAAATTTTCAGGACATATTCAAGTTTTACGTTACAACTGCTTTGATCGGCAGAGGTAGGAATGCGTTCTCACAATGCTCTAGTTAAATTTATCATCAGAATTTGGTGGTGGTAATAGAAGGAAATCCTAGTTTCAGAACCAATTTAAATTTTTTCGTCACCATTGCTTTTATTGGCTGAAGTATGCGTTCTCACAATACTCTAATTCATTTACTTATTGCTTTAGTGGTTGCCCTGATTAGATTTACTTTCTTTTATTCTAAAACAGTTTGTTATCCCTACTCAGTTTCGTGTTACTCTCAGTATTTTCAGGAAACGCCTACTATGACTGTTATTTTCCGAAGCGTCTACAATTAACAATAATTGTGCTATGTTGGTGGTATTTTCATTGTGAGAAATACATTCCTCACTGGACCAAACTCTTTCAAGAATCATTCATTGATATGAAATGATATTATTTTCTTTCAAAATTATAGATAGGTACTTTTTTAAAGGGACTTCCCCCTTAACAGTCAGTGTCGGCACCAGGTACTTATCGTTAGGAGGAGGCCTGGAAGACGGCTGTAATGCATAAAATATGGAGAAACTTCACAAAATTTACAAATATGTATGATGGCTAAATGGTAACAATATTGAAAGGCCGAATATTGCGAGCTTTGCCCAATGGAGGGGGGAGGGGGGTTTGACTTAAAATAGGGTATGGCTCAATATNGGGGGGGGGGTGGGCTCGAATTGGGGAGGGGGCTTACCACCGAGGCGAATGCCCCCCCCCCCACGAGAAGGGCCTAGATCCGCCAGTACTTACAACAGACTTAAAGAAATTATGCAAAGTAATTATGGCTAAAAGTATTCTAACGGGCAAAGATAGACAAAAATGAAACAAGAACATTTGCCCACGGCTATGTACAATGCTTGTTTTAAATATGGTATAAATGTGTGATAGACTGCGATGACGTAGAAAACCCCGGAGTAAATCAGGTTAAATTTTGCTGAAAAATGACCTACAGAAATGCTGTTGACTTATTTAAAGCGGCAACACTTCAGTTCAAACTTGTTCAACGTGAACGCGCTATTTCAGCATGCAACGTGAACGCATAAATACGGTGGCAGATGTACGATGAAACAATTTGTTATCTCATACTGCTTTTTAACCATGCCATTACTAATTGAAACAATCACACATCACATCAGAGATATACTTCAAATTCAAATGATTTGAAATGAAAAATTTGTGTGTTTTCAATGTAATTTCTCGTATACATTTTCAAAAAGGTTTTGATCCATGCATTTAATCTGTGGCGAATCCTAAGAAAAGCGTTAGTGAAATATAGTAGGTACCTATAGTCCCGTAACTTCGCCCCTAAATTAGTGTAGCGTATGTGGATAATTTTGTGTATCACTATGGCATGCTTATGTTTCTGGATAAAAGCGGCTGTGGGGTGTGATTGTGACTCTAGAGTTCACAAAAAAAAACGCGCTTATTGCTTGAAAATCTTGGCACTACAACTTGAGCCTAATGCTTGGAAGTTTTCAAAAGTTTATCGTTTTCAGTAGATTTATCATCGTAACAACGCATGGAGAATTTACGAACATTACAGCCGTCTTCCAGGCCTCCTCCTAACGAAAAGTACCTGGTGCCGACACTGACTGTTAAGGAGGAAGTCCCTTTAAAAAAGTACCTATCTATAATTTTGAAAGAAAATCATTTCATTTGTTCATAAATTCTCCATGCGTTGTTACGATGATAAATCTACTGAAAACGATAAACTTTTGAAAAATTCCAAGCATTAGGCTCAAGTTGTAGTGCCAAGATTTTCAAGCAATAAGAGCGTTTTTTTTATCGTTTTCAGTACATTTATCATCGTAACAACGCATGGAGAATTTATGAACAAAGAAGTGCTCGAATTAATTAATAAATTAATTTATATATAAAATTTGGATCACTCATCCGGCGATTGATAGTTGATAATATTTTATGAACAAATATTGATATTGTATCTAATTTCATCTGGTGCCTGACTTGTCCGGGGGTCTGAATTGGCCAGGGGCCTGAGTTGGGCAGTGGTCTGAGTTGGGCAGGGGTCTCAGTTGTTCGGAGGTATGTGTTGGGCAGGGGTCTGAGTTGTCCGGGGGCCTGGGTTGTTCGGGGGTCTGAGTTGTCCGGTGGCCTGGGTTGTTCGGGGGTCTGAGTTGTCCGGTGGCCTGGGTTGTTCGGGGGTCTGAGTTGTCCGGNAGGGGTCTCAGTTGTTCGGAGGTATGTGTTGGGCAGGGGTCTGAGTTGTCCGGGGGCCTGGGTTGTTCGGGGGTCTGAGTTGTCCGGGGGCCTGGGTTGTTCGGGGGTCTGAGTTGTCCGGGGGCCTGGGTTGTTCGGGGGTCTGAGTTGGGAGGTCTGAGCTCCGAATTGGCCTCTAAGCGTGCGGAACAGCCAAGTGTAAGTCAGAACGTGACGACACCGACCATCAAATAAATACAGACAACAATAAAATGTTAGCCTTCGCGACACTAGTGAAGTTTCCGAGACCTCTTCAAAGCAGAAGTCAACTAGAGCACTCTGAGAGCGCATACCTCCGCCAAGCGAAGCAACGGGAGCAAAAAATTTAAACTAGCTTTGAAACCATGATTTTCTTTGTATCAACTACAAAATCTGATCATTTGTGCTTTTTGTTAGTAATAACAGCTTTTGTAATTTTCTTGAAGATCCGTCCATAACTTTTGGAGTTATGCTGCTAACAAACGTTATGACAATCATGAGTTAAAAATACAAACGAATGAACCAATCTGTACCAAAATTTAATCATTTATGTCTTTTAACATTACTAACAACCCCTATAAATTTCATGATGATCCATTCATTGTTTTTTTTAGTTATTGTGCTAACAAGCATCAAATTAAAAACAGTGACAAACGAACGAACGAACAGATCATTACCAAAATTTGTTCATTTACTCTTCGTTATATAGCGAACAATTCCTGCGAATTTCATAAAAATCCGTCCATAACTTTTTGAGTTATGGTATTGGGAAAAATGAGGCAGACAGACAGCCAAACAAATAAGCAAACGGATGGACGGATCTTCACCAAAAGTAAATCATTTGTTTCTCCTAAAATAAATAACAATCCCTGTAAATTTCGTCAAAATTTGTTCATACTTTTTTGAGGTATCTTGGAGACAGATAGACAAGCCCGACGGATGTAATTAGAACTTGAAAAGCAGAGCACTTTTCTGGAACTCAACTGATACAAAAACGCATTCAGTTACTATGAATGGAAAGAGAGCATTAGCTGTCGTGTGACCCTGCCTCGTCAAGTGCATACTTTTTTTTTACTAGCAGTAAACGTTCTAACTTTGATTATATAAATCAGAATGTAGCATTGTAGCACAACAAGCAACAACAGAACATCATTGCCATCATTTTGGCGACTGGGTAGTCTAGTAATGGTCATAGTAGTAAAAGGAACCCGATCACTATTGCAGCTATGAGGACACATTTAGGTCTACTTGACATAACTAATTCATCATTGAGCTCGACTTTTAGCGCACGCTGCACAAGACAGTTGCAACAAAGAACGGATAAACAGCCGCGCTCTTGCCAATGAGCGTTCGGGCAGCGGGTGTGTCTGCCTGCCTTGAGAAATTTGCTGTCCCAAAACCGGCAAGCATCTCGTGCAGCGGCGGCAAAGAGATGCTGTAGGGTGCAAGGAAGTTTTATAAAACGAAGCAACAACGGCTACGGAGTTCGGAAGCTGAAGTTTCTGGCAAGACTGACTCGCTGATTGACTGCAAGGGATGATTGGGAACCTGTGATTGGTTGGAAGAGAGCAGAGATGGGCGAACAAAACAAAATAATTAAAATAAAATCCCTGGCCAGTACGAGAAACTTGGATGTGCGCCCTTCCTCTATTAAACCGCCTTAGCACACTACAAGAGCAGGCCACGGCAGATATGTCCAGCAATTGCCCAGGAAGATGTCTGGGCCGCACTACCGTCGTTCACGACACCTTTGCGTTCACGTAAGCTTTCTTGCGCTCGCCACCACTAAAATAAACACTACCTAAGCTAACCTAACCTGGCCTTACCTAACTTACCCTTACCTAACCTAACCTCCTTACCTAACTTTCTAACCTAACCTAACCTTACCTACCCTAACCCAACTTGACCCAACCTAACCTTTCTAACCTTACCTAACCTTACCTAACGTTACCTAACTTTATGTAGCCTTACCTAACCTAACCTTACCTAACGTAACCTAACTTAATCAGCGATACAGCGAGCAGCGCGGCTCGCCAACTTGAACGCCGCTCACACGCACACGATCTGCGTACACAAACACGCACACAAGGTGTCGTGAACGACGGTAGCGCGTACGGGCCCCACTGGCTACAAACTCGCCATTCTGTGTGCGCTCATCACTGTGCGTGTGTTCAAGTAAGCTTTCTTGCCGTGCAATAACTACCAGAAACACTACAATAAGCACTACCAAACCTAACCTAGCCTAACCTTACCTCACGTTACCTTCCCCAATGTACTCTAACCTTACCTTATTTAACGTAACCTAATCTGCATTTACGTTAACTATCCTTACCTAATGTTACCTAACCCAACGTTACCTAACCAAGGTAGGTACCGCAAATACGCAGCGTGAAAATGCAGTGGCCGCACATCACCGAGGACACATGGTGCTTTCGGGGATGGATAAAGAGAAATGGAGTTACCGATCTCTCCAGTGAGTAGTGGAGGGTTCAGTTCATAGCATCTATATTATAACTCTGCTTGAAGCTCCGCCCATCCGTTCATCCATCCATCCGTATGCCCGCTGTATGTACGTGACACTTTTCACTATTAACTAGGGGTAAATTTAACTGGCAAGAAGTTCTGATTTTCGCTGTAACGAAGTTCAACCATAGTTGTTTTCTTTAGAGCTTCTTGGTTTTGCTTTTGTCCATCGACGGCAGAGATGTACAACTTAACCCATTAAGTACCTGACAAAATCTATCAAACGTAACTTTGTAATTTTTGTACAATAACTACATTACATGTACTTTCGATACGGTGAAATTTTTAGCTGCAAAGCTATTATAGGTTTGGAGATATAGGTGGCTTTTTTCGTCTATTTCCTTCAAAACGGACACAAAATAAATAAATACACCAAGCGGTTTATTATGTTAGGATTTATTTCGTGTCAGCTTTGAAAGTAATAGGCGAAAAATAAGCCAGGTTGCAGATTTTGTAATTCCAGTACGTTTTATTATTAATATTATTATTAAATCACACCAGACTGGCGATGCAGGAACGGAGAAACTCCATGAGGTTAACAAACCCCCACGCAACCAGCCCAGCGGGTGGAGAAAACAAAAGAATAAAAAAAGAAGAACCGAAATCACAGAATAG
>LQNS02278091.1:36043318-36064668 GCA_001587735.2 Parhyale hawaiensis | reverse complement strand
AGGTGGTACTACCCGAGGGAAGGAAGAGAGGAGCAGACTGCGGAAGACTGAGTACCCAGCTATGGCACCAGCCTGTTCATCTCCTCTCAGGGATGCCGTTGGACCAAAGAGGTTTCATCCGCCTTTAGAGTGGCATTTCTTCCAACTCAGGGGCTACCCAGAGCCCCAAACCCAAAACCAGCTCATACAAACAAAGCGGCGTCCGGTGCCATCGTAGAGATCGATGATCAGCTTGCAGAAGATGGTGAAAATTGGATCCCTATCTCTTCATCTGGATGCACATCTTTCTTGAAAAATTTCTTGAAATCAGGACAGTATGTATGCAGCTTCTGGAGTCCGATTTTATAAGTTTTTTTTATCTCGGGTCACGACGTATAAATTCGGCAAATATTCAACGGGGCACTCACGAGGTGATGATTTTCACGGCCAGTAGACAATCATTTCTTCTAGCTTACTATCTTTCTTATTAATTTGACGATGTAGCTTTCTCTTCAAGTGTTTCACGGGCCCCGGGCAGTAGACAACTACTTCTTCTAACTCATTGTCTTTCTCTGAGAGTGCATATATCACTTCAGAGGCCAAAATTTGAGTACTTCAGTGAAGCAGACAGTTAAGTATGGAACACGGTATTATGGATACGGCGCACTAACATTCCATATAAGCTGACTGGAGGGGCATTCAAGTTTATTTCAGTGTTGTACTCACGATTTTACTTTGGAAGACGCACGTTTAATTAAGAAAAAGGATAGGGAACGTAAAAGAAGAACGAGACTACCACAGTCTCAAGAACAAAGACGTGCTATCAATAGAGAGATGAGGCGCCTATGGAGTGCAGTGACAAGAAAGACTTGAAGCCAGAAGAGTTACAAAAGAAAATAAGAGTCGCTAATAAACGTGAGCGGAAAAATGTGGAAATGGCAAGTCAAAGAAGAGAGCAAACATATCGATTATTGCGTGAATTTTTCAACGCACAGGTCCACTAGTAAAAAAAAATAAATAATTTGCACAAAGTTTACTTTTTCGACTGTAAATTTATGCACGTTTTGAATTTCTCGCAGGTTTAGCTCTGTTCCTTTTTCGTAATTATTGATAAAAAAAAAACTTGTGTACCCTCAGCTAATCATATTTTCATCACATACTTCTATACCTGGTTGAAAATGTGACTTAGAGAGTGTTACGTTAGCCGACGATCAAATGACGCCTTCGAGGCTCGACTTGTCCTAAACTTCAGACAGATGCGTTGCAATGGCTTCGATCGATTGATACAAGTTTCAGCCGTAGACCCTTATTCCGTTACCTTCAAAGCTTTCAAGAAGTCAATCTTATTCCGTAGCCAAAGGTATCCAGAGTTTGTGACTGTCGTACCGGGCAAGTCTAGTCATGTGGGCTTGGCTTAGCCTTAGATCGACTTTGATCCTCTAAAGTCTCATCGAATCAGTCTTTTAGGCCGCTGCAGACGATAGTTCTTTGTCCTGAGCATTCACTTCTCCGCGTTTGAATACTTCGTTGTGTCCTGTCAAACTCAACTGTGCGTCTACCAAAAGTTTCGATAAAATATCAACCGGCGCGTCAGCGGACTTAGCAAGGAATACTAGTACAGTTTCTTGTGTATTTTCAAGTTTTTGGCGAATGATGAATATGAAAGCAATGCACTTTTTTGCTGTTTTTTACAGACACATTAACACATTCGAATGAGGTGAAGTGAAAACACAAGAAAAAAGATTATCGTCTGCAGCGGGCTCAACTGTCATCATTTGGCAAGCTAGACTGAGCAATTTTCTCTAACAGTAATATTTTCATACGACGATATGCTCGTTCCTGATTCTCAAAGAATAGATGTGAGATGACACAAAGTTTGCGGCTTCGACTGAGATGTGAATACCTGTGAGCAAGTGAAGATATAGACAAAAATGTATATGAATGAAGCTCAACGTGGCAGATGAGTTTTAATGTCGACAAATGAACGGGGCAGATTTGGCAGCGTTCACCTAACTACGTTACTTGGGAATAACTATTACAAACAAACAACTACAACAACACAGTCAGCAGCCTGAGGTAAGTGTGAAAATGGCAAGCAGAGTACTAAAATTTATTACCAGGCATTCAGAGTACATATCCAAGGACACCATCATTCCCTTCTAAACAGCACTGCGCCCAAACTTAGAATTTGTTGTTCATTTCTGGTCGCCACATCAGTATAAATATATCGACAACATGGAAAGAATCCCACAAGGGCAGCGAAATTGATGCCTCAGCTACAAAACAAGCCATACGAATGCAACCTACAGGAATTAAGTGGGCCTGATCTCACTCGAGCAAGAACGACTCAGGGAGCCACTAACAGAAACATTAAAGTATTTGAATGACTTCAACGACGTACCTACTATGGAACTTTTTAAGGGAGGCGCCAACGATCGCCTGCTAAATAACGCTCAAGAACTCAAGCATAAAGCTCGAAGAACAGCCTTGAGCCAGCAGTTCTTTCCGTATTTTATAGTGAGCATTTGGAATAGACTGCTCTTCAACTTTGTCGGTGTGGAGACAGTCAACACATTCAAATAAAAAAATCGTTTTGAACATTGGGAGAGACACTCTTCACAGCTAAGAACATCACCTCCAGGAGTCACAAACTCATAAACGTCCAAAGTTTCCGATGCCACCTTAATCCATGATCTTTTCTCTTCTACCCCAACTAACTTCACGTCTCCAAGCTCCCTGGATCTGCAGCCATAGATCGTTGTTACAAGATCGCCTCTTTGGCTAATTTTTTTTACCTTTTTTTGT
The DNA here is from genome assembly GCA_001587735.2 of Parhyale hawaiensis. NCBI lineage: Eukaryota > Metazoa > Arthropoda > Malacostraca > Amphipoda > Hyalidae > Parhyale > Parhyale hawaiensis. The sequence continues at coordinate 36,061,884 of LQNS02278091.1, read as the reverse complement.
CCTTAGTCATTAAATGACACTGGCATAATGGCAATAGCTCATAGAGGACTGGAACGTAAGTCACGGCCGCTCTCTGGGAATAGGCCTGTTGGTCCGTCTACGGCCACCTAGATAATCCAATCTATTATATTTTTGTTTTATGTTAATCGACGCCCGGTGACGTGCCCTCAGCAACGTCACCACAACAACACAGGCTGACTACCGTTGTCAGGCCGCACGACCTAACGGCCCGCTAGAGGCTCTAGCTCTCATTCCACTGCTACCTGCGACAGGGAAGGCACTCAGTTTCTAGAGCATTGTCCCACCCGATAGCTAACCGACATGCCATTGATTCTATCTCCGTAAAAATTCGCTTTACTGTTACGAGGAATTGAAAGGTTTATACCAAAATTAATGTACAATCCCAACAGAGAAGCAGCAGACCGTCCGACAGCTCTATAACATTCACTTCCATTTTTGAAAATATTGAAGCCATCTCTTATATGTGCAGTCATTAAGAGTATGAGCGTAAAAAAAATAAGACCAAAAACAATCCGTTTGTCACTGAGCAGCGCAAGGCAGACACACACTCAATAAAACACACTTTTATTCCTAAGTTGCATCAGACGGTGCATGTGATTCCGGATACAGGCATTCACCGTAACTGCCAGCGAGTATTGAGCATACGAGTAATGCGGTTAGTGCAAAAAAGTGTACCGCTCTTCTAGCAGAGCATCACCACACTCTGATATTCTGCATCACCAATTCAACAGTCTGACATCGCAGCGGCCAGTTCCCAGCAGGTATGCAACTTAGTTCATTCATGTGCTGTTTGGCTCCTTACAATACTTTCACTATCTCTGTACTGCATTATGACTAAAACTTCACTAAAAAAACAACAACTTTGCCCTCATAACGCTTTAACCAACAGCTTGAAGTCGATGCGATTCTCCATAGAGCCATGCAGCTCCATTTTAACATTAACATCCAAATCATCAGGTGGGCTGAAATAAATTGGTATTTGTCTAAGCCACTTCTGGCAAGCCAGCTCAGTTGGGCTTCCGCAACCTGAAAAATGTTAAGGTAACCCGAAAAGTCGTTGACATAGCGACATCTATCAGTTTAGTCAGATAAGCTTAATAATAATAAAATTCCGAGTTACTTGAAATTTTGCCACCCGATGCTGGAAGTAAGTACTATTTACTGATTCTGTAGGCGGGCTACAGAATTCATCCGTTGCTCATTTTTTGTAATTATTGTGTTTCCTTTATTAGAAAGAAATGTTCGGGAGCAGCGACCTGCGTCACCGTAACCCATGTCGCAATCATCTTCATCGCTTTTTTTGGTTATGATTGCGATACAATTTTCGACTGGAGGGTCGCCTGTGTAGCACCGAAAATAGGGATTACAACACACCTCTGGATGAGCTCGAACGAGCTTAGGCTTGGATAGCTTAGGCTTAGGCTTGGTACAAGTTAGAAAGTAAAGACATTCTTCAGCTTGGAATTTGCATGGGTCCCACCAGTGATGATGATTACACGGTTAGTTAAAGTTTTCACTTTCTAAAATGAAGCAACTCTAAGCTACGTTATTAAAACTTACTTTAATTTGACCTAACGTAGCTCTTCTAACAGAATCTACACCGTCTGAACTAACCCTCGCCACTTAACCTCGACGAACTCCGCACCCTCAAGTATGTTGGTGTGAATCTCATTAGCTAAAATTTAGAAGCGAACTCAGTGGACTGTGCGACATCCCTCCTCCCATATGACGTATTCTGGGTGAGAAAAAGACAGGTCGTCCTCTCGTCCATTAGCGCTGACGTTCCGCCATTGGGGGCCATAAATTTTGTTCCGCGTGAGAGAAGTCGCGCGCTTCTTTTTCTCGCTGACAAATGGGAACATAAGGAGATGCAAAAGCCGGCCATCATCAGTGAATTATGATGTTTGGTTGGAAGCAAATATTGACGGTGACACATAAATTTACATACTAATGATTGTAGCCAACGCGCTATGCACTATACACTCTAAATGACAAGCAATTAATTTGTGGAAAAAAAATTGTATTTAGGCTAAACTAAAACAGTGGACTACGTGAAGAGGGTATTGTAACAGCCCCATTTTCGAATTTTAAGATCATAGAACCTGCTGAAAAATTGATTACTATTTATAATTACTACAGCGTTACTATAGAGTTGAAGTAAGTACCTAGAGAAATCCTTAGCAACCGATTGGATAAACTGTTAAAAATGTACTCTTCTTTGATTTCTAGGATCACGCCCTACTTCATTAATATCGTTATTAGTAATATTATTTTTCTCCTACTTCCAATTTAGCTCACTGCAGTCTAGCCATCCAGTTACTTCCGCTAACGTTCATATCTGTTCATCCTGCATTCAAAGCTACTGGCACCTTGAGGGCAAGCTAAGCTCATTTCCTGAAAGAGTTAATAATCCATACGAGTATAGTTCACAGGAAGTGGGCCTCAGCACTCTCAAGCAAAGACGACTCAGGGGTAACTAATAGAACCACTCATGTATGTCAATGGCTCAAACGACGTATCTACAACGAACGCTAATGAACGCTTGCGAAGCAACGGTCAACAACTCGATCAGAAAGCTCGAAGAACTACCTTAAAGCCTGCAGTTCTTTCACCATTTCATAGTGAACGTCTGGAACAGACTTCCCCCTAAGTTGCCAGCACGGAGACAGACAACACCTTTAAAAATCATTTTTTTAACAGACATCATGTGAAATATCCTCCACAGCCCATACAAATACCTCCTCCAGTTGTCACAAATTCTTAACGGTCAAAGCTTCGGAGGCCATCTTAATCCATTATCTTTACTCTCCCACCTCAACTAACTTAACCTCTCCAAGCTATACGGACCTACAACAATAAATCGTGCTTGTAAGATCTCTTTCACTGAGTTTCTTCTTCAGATACTTACATAATGGCAAGAGCTCAAAGAGGGTCGGGGCGTAAGTGCCGGCTGTTTTCTAGAAATGAGCCTGGTGAGTGGTGGTCCGTCCACTGCCAGCTATAAAATCTAATCTCCCTGTTTCCTTGCCTTCTTGAATTTTGTGTTACTTGTTTTCTTTCCTTTTCCATTTTTTTTTCTTGATCTGTTTTGGATTCATTCCTTTCTTTTTCACTGGTTTCTCTCTTACGTGCATTCTGTTATATCGTGATTGGATTCTTTCTTACTTGTTTACTTTCTTGCTTGCTTTGCTTGCATCTTGATTATTGTCTGTCATACTGTTTTCTTTTTTTTTTCCTTGGTTCTTACTTGCTTTCTTTCCTGCTTTTTTCTTGTTTATTCTTCCTTGCTTTCTTTTTACCAACGGTACGAAATTCTAAATGTGCCTTGGAAGTTAAAACCAGGACTGAAATTTCTTTTTAATGCGATGGATGTTCACCTTATGTCTGTATATACGTAATACCCTTTCAGCTAATCTTTTTCAATTTATTTTTGTATCAAAAACCATTGAAATTTTCTTACACTTGGTCAAACTTCAAACACGTTACATACATATTACCGATACAACTGCACCATCAAATAAAAAATGAATGTGGTGTAATTTACTGTCTGTTTCCTGCGGATTGGAGTGTAGAACTACGTGAGTCGCTAACGTTAATCAAGCGAAAAGAAATGGCTGGTCAGATGCTTATGAACTGAAGCAGAAAAACTCGCTTATCTGACATTAAATCACCAATCGGTGAAAGTGTGAAATTACTCACAAGAAACTTGTCTAAGTTATTTTAGCTCTGTATATTACAAATAATGCAAAATCACAACAGGTTTCTTGCAGGCATGTGTCCATTCATCCATGCAAGAATGCATCCATGCACCCATCTGTATGTACATGATTCTATCCACCCATCTACGGATACAAGCATTCATCCATGCATGCATGTACAGTTATCTATGCATCCATGCGCCCATCTGCGCATTCATCTACCCTTCCCTGTACTCATCCATCTATCCATGCACACATCTATGCATGCAAGCATTCATCTATGCATGGACCCGTCGATGCATGCATCCATCCGCAGTCTATACATACATGTATTCATCCATGCGCCCATCTACTATATGCATACATCCATCCATTCATGCACCCATCCATGCATTGTTCCCATGTATGCATAGATCCATCCATACATGCACCCATCTACGCATACAGACATTCATCCCTGCATCGTCCCACCTTTACATGCATACATATATGATGACATCAACCTTCCAAACAGATCTATCCAGACACATATGCATGCCTCCATCCATACATGTCTTCATCCATCTATCCATGCATCCTCCCATCCATCCACCTATCAGTGCACGCATCCATTTATCCATTCGTTGGTACATGTCGTCGCTGAACTACGTAGACTAACAAATTAAATCACGTGCAGGTCGCTTGTTAAGCCCCGCCCACTCCTTTTCAGCTGTGACATCAGGTGGAGAGATTGATAGCAAACCGTGTTAATTAGTTCATGATTGTTATTTACTTTTTAAATAAGGTGAGCGAGGGCTTCCATGAAGAAGAAAGAAGGGTTATCATTTCTGCACGATCACAGCTGTTAACTATGTGAGGCAAAGACCGTTTGCTAGAAATTAGGCAATAAAGAGTCAAACAAATAGATCGAAAGACTAAGATCTCAACTATTGCAACATAGCTACCGCTTCCTAAGTATTACAATGGCTTATTTCGTTATCATCACATTATAATTTTGCACACTATTGCATTCTGCCGTCAAAAGTTAACGCGGAAAAACATGTCTTACAAAAAACTAGAGCAGCATACGTATTCTCGGAGTATTAAACGCTCTAGAAGTAATTGTAAGTTCAATTTATGAACTGTACCTGTGCAATTTGATTTTTAAAGAGCTTTTTTTTATCAAAATATTACAAATTGTCAAACGCATTAGCTTTTATAAGCTTAATTTTCGAATATTGAAGCCGTTCAAAGGCCGTCGTTTAGTAATTATGAACAGTTTCCCCTACATTATACCATTTTTCTTAAAGATTTTGCAGAGAAACGAAATTTCAGGGCCAACTTTACTGGACAAGCGTTCGCAGCCAAACAAGACACATTTTATTGCAACTATCCCTTCTTTAAGAGAAATTAGTGTTGTCTGTAGTTACTTGGGAAAATTTGGAAGGAAACTAAATTACTCATAATTACCACGTAGTACTTTATTGCTACCAGTGACAGCGGAGTATACTCTTTTTCTGCCAAAACCCACTTTTTTCGCTACTCCGGAGCTTTAGGAAAAAAGGAGAAGCTTCAACAAGTTTTTTTGTCCGTGTTCAAAACACCCAAATACCAAACACCAGCCCATTGCAGCGAAAACAATGGTATAAACGAATTGAGAATACTGTTGATCGGAGCTCGGCATCTCCGATTATGGTATGATGGCAAAATCGATATCACGATGGCCATCGCACTTACGACGGAGAATGCAATACCATCGCTCCATCGCCATCGGAACCAAAAATATCCAATTTTCATAAGCGATGGCTTACGATGAACTAACCATCAGCGATGGCCATCGTAGGGCGTCACAATCGGCGATGGAGCATTGCATAAACACATTTAAAAAGTACAAAGATCTCAAACCACAAACATCGAATCAGAGCAGCATCTCATACTTATAACGTCGGTCTGAGGGCGATTTTCACACCAGTAATACTATTCCTACCTGATAAAAGGTGCGAAATATGAGGCCCAGGTTATTAGGGTTAATTAAAGCCTGCTTTACCAAGTTTAATGCTCCAAATGTAATGACCTTTCAAAACCTTAATAGTATCTGACTTTGTTATAACTGGAAATGTATGAAAATAAACGGTGAATTTTTCGATGAGGTCAGTAATGACATTTAGTATTTTTGTTGACATATTTAGGTAAAATAGGGCCATTTTAGGACGTTTTTCATGAGTACCGTTGTCGCCGTAATTGCTTAGTTTTCGAGATATTTGACTTTAAATGTCCCATTGCTTTTGTATGAGTGAAAATAATATTCGCCATTACGACTAGCAAGATATCGCTTCATACTGTTTATAGATATATATCGTTATACTGTATAATAGCAGAACCAGTACTTGCTTTCCTAACCTTAATGAGCAAGAGCACCGTTGTAGCCGTAAAACTATTACGAGGCTTTGTTCTTGATGCCGCGCCACGGCCGTAATAGTGAATCTTAAATTATTTCACAAGAAACAATGGCAACTGTAAAGTCAAATACCTCTAAAAGTAAGCATTTACGATGCAAACGTTATTCATGAAAAGTCTTAGAATGACTTATTCTACGTAAATACGAGTATGTCAACAAAACCATTCTGCATAAAAACACCCATACCTACTGGTAAGATAATTGTACAACGCAGGAAACAAACACCACCACTGCCGGCAATACAATACTGCATAATACGCGTTCCAATGATGTAGGCAAGCTGGTCGTGTTCCAAAAACATATATAAACAGAACTACATAGTTCCTAACGAAAACATTCGTGATAAAGGTGAAATTTCCGAAGTGCAAATTAATCACATACGGTATATTGTTGACATTTTTAGGTTAAATAATACATGCTAAGACGTTTTTCATGCATAACGTTTTCGTCGCAAATACTTCGTTTTCTAGATATTTGACTTTAAATTTCTCATACATTGTGTTTCTAATGCATCCGCCATTGCAGCCATGTCGCTTTGTACCTTTGTTTATCAATTTATCAATAGAAGCGCGATGCTCGTACTTGTTGGAGCACACACTATTGATTCTTTAACTAATTGTGCAAATGCGAATAGTTGTGCAATGTCCAGCATATTTTGTTGAGATATGTACGTAGAATAAGGTGATCTATATAGGACCTTTCTATTAAGAATAGGGCTTTCGTTGGAAACTTTGTAGTTCTGTGTCTATAAGACTCTTTCGCCGCACAGCACTTGTCATTGGAACACGCGCCCCTGGCGACTGCTGTATTAGTGGAACACGCTTCAGTTTTCAACTAGTTCAGCAATGATGTGGTGTGCTTCGTACGAGATGCACTATTTTACCGGTATTGGTGACGTCATACGTAACGGTTAGGTTTTTGTCGATATATTTAGGCAGAATAAGGCTTTATAAGATTTTTCAAGCTGTACTTTTTCGTCGGAAATGCTAAGTTCACGAGATATTGGACTTTAAAGTTCCCACTGTTTTTCTATTGAGATCCGCCAGTACCGTCCTCTCTCGCCATCTAGAACAAAGCCTCGTAATAGTTTCTCGGCTACAACGTGGCTCTTGCTCATTTAGGCTAGGCAAGCATGGACTGGTTCTGCTAATATCTTACAAGAAATACATAAAAAACAGCGTACACCGATATTGCTTTAGTCGTAATGGCGTAGCGTATTTTCTCTCATAAAACAACAATGGGAATTTTAAAGCCAAATATCTCGAAAACTAAGCCTTTTTGACGAAAACGTTATTAATAAAAAACGTCTTAGAATACCTTATTTTACCTAAATATGTCAGAACAAAATACTAGATGTGACTAATGTGCACTTTGGAAAATTGACCGTGCAAAATTTCTTTGACGTTATTCTACGTTTATATTTCATTAAAATTAACTCGTAATTGCGAAATTAAATAAAGACTTAATAGGACGCGATCATCGCGCCTTTGTTGATCAACAAAAGTGGACGTCAGCATGGCTGTAATGGCGGATGTGACAGACAAACAATGGGAACTCTAAAGTCAAATATCTCGAAAACTAAGCATTTGCTGGTAAAACGTTATTCATGAATAACGCTTTAGAATGCCTTATTTTCCCTAAATAGGCCAACAAAGATACTAAATGTCATTACTAACCTCTTCGGCAAATTCACCAAATAAACTTTGTAACACACTCTTTGTGTTAATGTTACTAAAAAACAAATGGTTCTAACTCGCGAGGCTGTTTTTCTGTAGTTTTAGCCTTATTTCATTACTTCATCGGCATCGGAAGTACACCCGATGACGATGCCCATCGTATGATATCGCCGATGGTATCTGCAGCCAGCGCTTCCTCAAAACACCATCGTCGATGGAGAAAATGGCCATCGCCAATTGTTTGATACAAATTCCATCGGACCATCGCTATCGCCGATGGATTCTCGTGATGTTTCATCGTAAAATCGTAGTTCATCCGATGGCGATGGTCTTCGATCAGGCCATCGCCATCATATAATCGGCAATGGCCATTGTGCCAGGCTCTGCTGTTGATACTTGCGCAACAGCGACGTTCTCGCTCCCGCTGACGTCATACGAGGAGATGCGCAGAACCGTCTCATATAATGGTCAAGCGATGAGTTAACCTGTTAACGTTATTCAAATATGGTACATGTGTTTGGCTTTACTCACTTATTCATTCAATTCAACCATTCTTTTATTTATTGCTTCACTTATTGATTATTGCATTTATTTTTTAATTAGTTGCTTTTTATTCTTTCATTCGTTACTTCTTTCCTTAACTCTTTATAAATGAAACTAGAGGGCCGACGCTATCATAAAATGACACAGAAGAATTTGTGTTGATCCTCCTTCATTAACCAGGCTTTCCTTCATACAATTGCCAACATTAAAGATCATCCAGATGAGCATTCACCGCTTCCTTATTACTGCATGAGCATCGACACTCTTATTTTCCTTCTCTGATATAAAAAAATTAATTATTTTTGCACGCAGTTCAGCAAACCTGAAAATAATTGATTCGATTTCGTATCATTGATGCCCTAGGATGCCTTATTTGTTCAATAATATTTTTGTTATTGAAAGTTATTTCGTAGATAATTGTATCAAAGTTGTAAGAATAGCTGCTAAAGCAAGGGAATTATCAGTGGGAAGAAACTATGAATCAAGATTCATAAGAGTGCTAATGGAAGCTTCAGATATCTTCACTGCTGAGATTTCAAGTTGGACAATGCAAGGAGGGCATTCAGACATAAGGTCGCCCTAAACTTTATCATACATTTGATACATAAAATGGCAATACTCGCATAATCAGACAAACCGTTCAATATCTTCAATGTTTGAATTTCAACTGTTGTTGACTAAGATACGTTTGCCATCATCTGCAACCTGGCATATTTTCTACCCATCAGTTTTCCATGAAGCTTGACAGGATGAACATACAAAATAAAAGAACGATTTTCATTTTATGAAAATAAAGGTTAACCATGTAGAGTAGGTTAATGAATCTTATGATGGCGCCCTAAGGAATGTATTTAACATATTTCTACAAAATATCAGGACAAACATAACTATATTTAATACATTAGAGCAATCTAACAAACAATAACAAAAATTGAACTAAATACAAGCATATATCATGAATATTGTCACACCATGCATGTTGAAGCTCTCAACTAAAATTAAGTTATGGTCTGTGCATTGCCAAATCATTTAATCTTTTGATTTAATATGCTGAAGCCTCGCCCCCCCCCCGCCCCTCACTTCTTCTAGGATTTCGATTCAGCACGTGTTCTTTAGATATAAATCTTCCTTTGACGGACAGCTTTTTGCTTGAACGGAACTATTTCGTCTAAAAAAATGTTGCGCACCAACAACATGCAGCTCTGCTTTATGTTTTGAGCTACGTATGCTTGATTGCCTGTTGAAAAAAAATTGGAATTCTGTGTCTCACGGAAAGGGCAGCTGTACTGTGTATCTCAATCGAACGAACTGAACCGAAGACGCTCACCTCTTATGATTCGAATAGGCAAATTTGATGCATCCTTCATGAACAAGTCAGCGATGAAATTACGAAATTATGATCAGTGAAGAAGTAGCATTACCATTTCTTCGTGATTACTTTTGACGGCAGGATACGATGCTATATATACTTATATTTTCTGTCACGCTCTGCTCAAATTACCAAAATTGGAGCAAAAGCTAACAATGTCATGAGTGCCAAGATCACCGAAACCGCCAACAATGGCAGAATTCCTAAATTACCAAATATTTTGTGGTAATAGCGTTATTCAACTGTAACGAACTAGTCTCAATGTGTGTTGGATAGACAAATAATTTCTCACTGTTCGCAACATTATTATTGCCAACATATGATATTGGTCCGAACTCTTTTGTTGAAATCAGACTCAAAATACTTTGATGGGCAATTCAGATCGTCACTTACGATTTCATTATTTAGTACCCGTCATTGCCACTGTGACAGGCAGACAGCGGAGATCTCGTACTGTAAAACATGCGTAGAAAACACGAGAACTCGATATGTACTCATTCAAATCAAAGCACTGAAACATAAAAATAACTAGGTCGTAAACGATAGGTTTAACAGTGATTGTTATTAGCTAGTTGTTATTGTTAGTTTGTTTTTGTTAGCTAGTTGTTGATTGTTATTTGTTAGTTTCAGAGTGCGACATGAACGCGACTTCAGCAACTTTCGAACTGGTGACCAGCATCTTTGGCGAAGTGTACTTGTTGGGGGCCAGCGACGGCGAGATGATCGGTACAGCCATATTGTGTGCAGCAGCCTGCTTGTTGCAGGACATCTGCGGCGGCATTGTTTGGGACACCGCAACGGTGAGTGTATGGAACACCGCAACGGTGAGTGTGTGGAACACTGCAACGGTGAGTGTGTGGGACACTGCAACGGTGAGTGTGTGGCACACTGCAACGGTGAGTGTGTGGGATACTGCAACGGTAGTGTGTGGGACACTGCAACGGTGAGTGTGTGGGACACTGCAACGGTGAGTGTGTGGAACACCGCAACGGTGAGTGTGTGGGACACTGCAACGGTGAGTGTATGGCAAACCGCAACGGTGAGTGTGTGGAACACTGCAACGGTGAGTGTGTGGAACACTGCAACGGTGAGTGTATGGAACACCGCAACGGTGAGTGTGTGGGACACTGCAACGGTGAGTGTGTGGGACACTGCAACGGTGAGTGTATGGAACACTGCAACGGTGAGTGTGTGGAACACTGCAACGGTGAGTGTGTGGTACACTGCAACGGTGAGTGTGTGGGACACTGCAACGGTGAGTGTGTGGGACACTGCAACGGTGAGTGTGTGGAACACTGCAACGGTGAGTGTGTGGGACACTGCAACGGTGAGTGTGTGGGACACTGCAACGGTGAGTGTGTGGGACATTGCAACGGTGAGTGTGTGGGACACTGCAACGGTGTGTTTGGGACAATCCAACGGTGAAAATTTTGATATGACATAGGAAGATGGGCAGGAAGAGCCAATCTGAGAGTTGTAGGGTCAATATATGATTACGAAATGGAAGTTTAATCAACAGGGGATAATAGAATAGTCAACAGAAAAGAGTGGTTAAGCGCTGTAAGCGGAGAATGAACAATGAGATAGTTATGATGGGAACAAGGATTCATTCACTCCAACAAGGGTCATAATCGGCGGTGAGGTATGCAGTATACGGCAATAGGGAGCAATTAGGTTTCTAACACCAAGAATGACCGGCGTGTGTTTATTTGTTTATTTATATGTTCGGTGTCACGCTCTAAACGAAATAGATACGCAAAAATTAGCTCTGGCCTTCCTGTCTTCATCAGTGTATTCATCTGCTTGAAGCCTGTAGTGATCCTGCCAAGCTCCATACTGTAGAAAACTGATAGGCAGAAAATATTCCATGTTGCTGATGGTGGCACTGGAACAGCATATCTGATTATTCCGATCGGGTCCGGTCTTTCTTTGACGATACGTTGAAGTCCACTCGATCCAGATGCATACAGCTTCTCTAAACAATCTCTTCCATCGTGATGCGTACTCTCTCCTGAAGTTTACTTCATTCAAACTTCAGCTGCCCTTAGTTTACACTGTTGGTCTTATTTCGACTACATAAATCGAGACCAATGGGAAGATATTCTTCGGCGGTCAGCACGCAAGTAAATGCCAGGATGATTTCTTGGCAGCAAATTATTTTCTCCATTGTGGGCTCATCTTTCAACAGAACAAGTTTTCACCGAGCCCGAGTTATATGCCACCCTCGAGTATCTTGGATACAAGTTCCGTATTTATTAGAAGCAATATCAACTGTGGGCAAAAAAACATTGCTAATCGATAGTAACAATGATTGAAGTTCTTGCTCTTCCCGCTTCTCTTGCCGTTCCTGTGGAGTATAATAGTCATTACTATTTCTCTACATCGAAAGTATATTTTCTTTTGGCTTACAATGTTCACATTTATTTGAATATATGCGAAGCGTAGAGAAACTAATTTTTCCCGATGCAGTGCACGTAACATTATTTATTCCAACTTCTTGGACGCGAAAATTTTGTTACGCTGAAAATATCTCACTGTGTATTCTGGATTCGCAAATGAAATTCAGTGATGTTTCAGTGCTCTCTAATATAGTTTTTTCTCATGTCATCTAAGGAAGGGAAGAAGTGTGCTGAAGACGAACTGAAGTACGTGTACTGCTCAGTAGAAAGCACGCATTTTCCTCTATATTTATTTTAGTAAGGAAAGTACAATCAATGAAGAAGTGTCACCACAAACTTCTTGTGATAAAGAAGAAGCAAGTCAAAGAAAAGAAAATTATGTACCGGCCTATATTAAGCAAATACATACATGTACTAGCGGGACCTGTGGAATTCCGCGGTTGAATGAAGACTATACTTTCCAAAATGAACCAACCCACGCTGCACTATTGCAATTTACTTCAGTTTAACCTAATGCAGCTCTTATGACGTAGCCCACCCCGTCTGAGTAAACGTCCGTCGCTCATTCCAACTCAACAATGTTTGTCTATCCAAGCCTAATTAAGTCTTATAAGCTAACGTGACCGGTGAGAATTCACCGATTAGTTAATACTCCCACTTTATAAGATGTAGCAATCTAAGCAATACGCTACTATAACGCGCCTAACGTAACACAGCTCCTCTAACCTAACCTACCACACAAATAACGCCAGTCCCTTCATCTTGACGAACTCAGTCTAACAAAAAAATGGGAACGTTACTTCCTACCCTTCTCATTACGCTGCTGTGGGTGCAGTTGGAACCCTTTAGAAATACCACTGAACAGAAGCAATGTTCTTCAGTGATATCTCAGTCAAGTATCATCCGAATTTTCCCCTATCAAATACTAAATGAACCTGTGGAAATTCTACAAACAAAAAAATTGTTCTTTAATTATAATACCCTCGGACCAATATCACGCATAACAAGGTTGAAAATGTCCCAAGTCTGGCCGTGAAGCGTCTACCCTTGACCTACGAGCCGCATAGAAGCTGAAATATGAACTTGACTATTTCTTCCTTTGGTCCCTTCCAGGGTCGTATCCAAGAGTACCTCGGGACACTCCAAGAGCGTGACACACACGGTTAGGGAATGTTTTTACTCACCGTATATCATTTGAGATAGCGCTTCTAACTTAATCCACACCGTCCGAACTAACATCCGCCGCTTATGCATTCCGTTTCGAACGTGAAGCGTGGGTGACCCGTGAGAATTCGACGATTTGTTAATGCTCTCACTTTATAGATTGTATCACTCATTAATTCTCTCAGCAGAAAATTCGCACTTGTGTCTTGATAAAAACATAGAAACACGACGGTACTTCTAAAATGTTCTCCTTTTATTCGCGCACATTTTTTAAAAGCTTCGTTTCCCACAGTTTACAGATAATTTAGCCCGCCATAAGGTTACACTTTCTAATTTTTTGTCGGCGTATCCGATTTTTTCTCATTATTTCGGAACCCGTGAATACTGCTGATCAACAACCCATCATTTTCCTGCTTTGTTTAATGCAACACAAAGCAGTATACAATAAACGAAAATAGATTGGGTCAGTTGTTTCATTCGCTGGAGAGTATTCTCTTGTTCTGAAGATGATATGTCATTGCATTTCCTCAGACATCGCACTGTACTGGCTGATGCTTTCCCAGCAGCATATTCTCTTCGAAAAATAAATTTAGAGCAGAGATGCCAATATTACCCGTTTTCTTTACCCAGGGCGTATCTTGGTTACGCCTCAGACCAAGACCATCGAGAAGGAGGATGGTATTATCGAAAAATGGCAAAAATCGAAAAATCCCAAAATCGAAAAATTGCAAAAAATTGAAAAATGTCATAAATTAAACAATATCCAAAATGTATAATTGTACACAATCTATTGAGTTATTCATTAGAAAATAAAAACTAACATTTCAGAGTAGCACAAAAACTGAAAAAATAGACGCGCGCATTTTATTTATCTCGCTCAGACCCTATGAGGAATACCATCCGCTACCAGCAAAGCAAGTAAAATTTTTTTAAAGAAAAACGAAAGCATATATATGATACGGGTGAAATGAAGTCAAGTCTCTAATTTACGCCTCTCTATTTGTGAAGAGCGTGACACACTGGCAAACACGTAGATACAAGCGTATTAATATTGAGGGGATTTCACCACCCAAATTGGATCGGCTGAGCGATGTTCAGCTCTACACTCTGGAGCCGGGTCACATCCCGCGACCTAGGGCTCAGAGCACTTTGCGAATGATGTGTGCTGTTCCAAGCAGAGCGCTTTTCTAGAGGATTCCTGGGTGGAGATGGTCACACTTCAGCTCTCACAGGGCAGTCTTGAGATTTTTGGAAATAGCCCCCAGAGCTCCGATAACCACTGGAACGACGTTCACCTTCATCTGCCACAGTCTCTGGAGTTCGATGGCAAGGTCACGGTACTTTTCTTATGACTATTGCGTGAAGTTTTTCACGCACTGGTCCACTAGTAAAAGTATAATTATTGTCAATAAAGGTTTAAGCAATTGAAAGGTGACATACATGCAATTGATCTCTGGAAGGTTGCAGTAGGGTCAGCTGAATGAGTGGGGTAAGTCAGGGGGGGTGCTCACGTCGTCTTGACCTCAAAAAGAGATATCTGGTTAAACTTCCCACTACTTATGGCACTAAGAATAATAGGCAGACAAACACACAAACAGATGAACGGATCTTTACCAAAAATTAATCAGCTCTTCCTCCTAACATACCAAATAATCCCCATGGATTTCTGACAGATGTTAATAACTTTTTGAGTTATCATGTGACAGACAGACAAAGAGACATAGAGACAAATTCGACAAAAATCAAACCTCCTTGTCGCAGGTAGTAATGAACAGAGAGCTCAGTATCTACAGCAGCATCGGAATGGTACTGAGCTACGGCGAGTCGACAGGAATGAAGAGGAGAGAAGAAACCAGTTACACCAGTATAGAACCTTTGGTAACATGACCATTCAATTTTGTCAACGCATGAGAAGGGTAGTAACGAAGAACACGCCGAAGAATTTTTGAAACTCTTTTTTTCGAACCTCTTCTTTACAATCATTAGTGAGCTGCACAGTAATGTACAGCCAATCTATATTATAATTCTGCTTGAGGCTCCATCCGTCCGTCCATCCATCCCTGCGTCTGTACGTTACGCTTTTCACTATTAGCTAAGGGATAATTCGACTTCCCAGAAGTTCTGCTTTTCGCTGGAAGGAAGATAAATAGCTGTCTTCTTTTCGCTCGCTCTTGCAAAATTTTCTGTCAGTTTCGATGCAAGGACTTGAAAAAAAGTTCATCAGAAATACATATTTCCAAATCATAGAATATTCACTTTGCTGGTGTTGCAAGAGGACCCATGTGGGGAAAATCCGTTGTCTGGATACGGCGCCAAGCGAGCTGCTCTGGCAGCTTCATTTTAAAGAATTTTTAAAGCTAAAGCATGATGTTTAAAGAAATCAAGTAAACAGACCGAAAATAGGGGTTCAGCTACAAGAATCTATTATTGAATAAATGGACTGTCTGGTGTATATTGTGGTGAAGCCATCGTATACAATAGAACAGAAAAATAATGGGATATTATGCGGAACAGCCACGGGTCATACTGTAGAACTGCAATCATCAGATACACCAATGAAAAATTGCATTGTTCAGAATGTGTAAGGTTAAATAATATATTCAGAAGATGAGACACACAGTTCATCAAAGGCTTATACATATAGGCAATACCTTTGATAGAGTTTTTGCTATTGTCGGACATAGGCTAAGTCGCATATTTTTTAGCTGAATATTTCTTCTTAGCAGTTCGAGAGACTCCGTCTTGGTTGGAGTTTTCGTTCTTTTCTTGTGTAATCTATTTTACTTATGCTTCCTTTAGCTGAATCTTTTAGAAGCAGTTTAAATTTCACGCCGAGCTGACGCCTTTTTGTACTGAATTTACATTGCAGCCAAATTTCGACACTTAGAGGTTCAACTATCGATTGATATCCAATTTACGGTAAGCCCTGGTATTTTCGGTGGATTCTATAACTGAGCTATATTTTCTCAGTGCTGCTCAACGGTTGCCCAATTCCAAGCTGATAGCTTGCATTATCTTGCAGGGGGGGGGGATATTTTGCTCTCGCAGAACTCATGGCTGTACTACTTGTGTTTCATTAATTGAAAATCACGCCGGCAAGGATGAGACCTATTTTGCAGGAAAAACTATACTAGGATCCAGAACAATAAGAAGCTTAATCACAAAATTACTGCTGTCATTTTTGACGGCAAGGCCCTCTGACTAGTGCTATTTACGGGATAGGTTATAATAGCGTAGCTTAGGGTGGCTAAATTTTAAAAAGCGACAATGTTAACTAATCGTGGAATTCTCACGGGTCACCCACGGCATACATTAAAGTAGACAATGTAATTATTATGTTAGGGTCAAGAGACAATATTGAGTTAGAAAGAGTTCGTCAGGGTTAAATGATGAGCGACAACTTAATTAGACAGGGCGAGTTACGTTAGAAGAGCTGCATTATGTTAAACTCGAGTAATTTGCAATACCGTAACATGGTCTCGTTCATTTTGGAATGTATAGATTTTGTTCAACCGTTTAATTTTCACGGGTCCCGCTAGTTACTAATAATGCTATAGTAAACATACAAAAATTGTCTATATTGTGGACTGACATCAACATGAAAGTGTTCATTACCATTAAATTTTCAAAACGAAGTTGAAAATGAAAGGACGCAACACTGCAAGTTAGTGCTATCATCATGACAATATCTGAGCATTGTGCAAGCGTTATTTTTTTGGACATTTCACCTAAGAATGAACAATACGTGGAAAAAAATAATTTCCACTGGTTTTAGTATCAAGTATGCAATTAATGCACGGATGTTAGGCAAGATAATTCCAGTACAACTGAAAGGATTTTGGTCATAACAGCACGGAGCTGATGTCTATTTTTATCTAGATGTTACATACACACATGAGTTGTTTGTAACTGCAACGTGACGCGCATTAAGCGCTGGAGCAAGCACACGCTCGGTATGCATAACCCAATCCAATGAAATGGTACACATGTAAATTAAGCAGTTAATTAAGCAATTGCGAAGTGATGCGCACTGATCGATACATGCAGTATTTGACCACTCAGCATACACTTGCTGTACATGATGTCATGCTGCGGAAGTTAAGTGCAACATGAATATACATAGTTTCAAACTGGTAGTTTCTAATAGGACCCAATTGCAGCAGTTATGCCAGCGCCGTAGAAGAAATTAACAGCGTATGCAGTGATAAAGCAATGCTCAGATAAAGACGCAAGTACTCAGTACTCGACACTGACTGACATAACATGAAAGCTTATAAGTTTACCGTCACACTCTTATGCGGGAACTAGCTCCTAAGCATTCACAAGTTAGCGCTTAGGATTATTCTGATGTGCTTACATTTCAACCAAACGGATAGCTGGAATCATTGCCAGAATTTAAGAGCACAAACACTCAGCTTTGTGAATTCACTATACTGACTGGCGTGATCAATTTGTGTAGCTTTTGAACGTACAGTACAGGTTAAGCATATGTGGCTAATGGCTCTAACACTGCGATTTGCTAAACACACTGGGAATACTTCAACTAAAAGCACGGAATGGCGGTAAATATTATTTCACTATAAAATCAGGATATTTCCTACAGGTGACACAAAGGCTACGAGGTTATATCACTTCTGCACTTGAACACGCTACACGTGTCTCTACTTCTGAGAAACACATTGGCAGTGTTCAACTACACTCACGTCTTCAACAACCACGGTATAAGCCAGAGTATTGTTCTACTTACTTGTGGTCTTTGAAGCTCTGCGTTCTGAGACCGTTTGGGTTCCAGTGATGCTGCTTACGATTAGCAGCCGGGATTTATGGCGAAAAATGCCGGCCACTTTAAGACTGGGATGACGTGGCATTAAGCCTTGAACGTCGCTTCCGTTTCCGAAATTTAGGCACGGAGCTCTACAATAAAAATAGCATAGCTTACTATGGTTTTTGTAATTCATGACGAGCACTACGTGGCTGCACAAGGTTCCGGACGAAGCCGAAGATGCGGCCGTCAGGGATTAGCGTAACGAAATTCAGAAGTGTAATCATAAAACGCACGCGTGACGTTTGAGTACGGTTGGAAAAAGGGCGAACGCCGGAAGCATTCTCTGGGGTTGTTGAGACTTCAGCAACGGGCAAGCGGAAGATTCCTACCCATTTGTTAGGAGGTGTTCTTGACCTACTGATGACTGATGTTTCTGATCTGATTGGAGTCTCAGTGGTGTCTCCCATTGGTTCCTCGGACCATGGTGCCCTATC
>LQNS02278091.1:35987614-35999393 GCA_001587735.2 Parhyale hawaiensis | reverse complement strand
TTTGCCATTTAATGCCTCATTAACAGCGTTTGCCATTTAATGCCTCATTAACGGCGTTTGCCATTTAATGCCTCATTAACGGCGTTTGCCATTTAATGCCTCATTAACGGCGTTTGCCATTTAATGCCTTATTAACGGCGTTTGCCACTTATCCCGCACGTTGACCTAGAAGTTAGGCGGGTCTTTTCTATGGTTTCATCAATATAACAATGACTTAACTAGAGCACTCTGAGAGCGCATACCTCCGCCAAGCGAGGCAACGGTAGCAAAAAATTCAAATTGGATCTGAAACCATAATTTTCTTTGTATAAACTCCAAAATCTAAACACTTGTGCTTTTTGATAGCTAGTGAGGCCGTGATAGCTTTTTGATAGCTAGTGCAATTTTCTTGAAGATCCGTTCATGACTTTTTCAGTTATACTGCTAACAAACGCTACGACAAACATGAGTCAAACATACAAACAAACAAACAAACAGACCGATCTGCACCAAAATTTATTCATTTACGTCTTTTAACATTACTAACAACCCCTATAAATGTCACAAAGATACATTCATTATTTTTTGAGTTATTGTGCAAACAAGCATAAAATTAAAAACAGTGACAAACGAACGAACGAACAAACAAACAAACGAATCATTATCAAAATTTGGTCATCTACTCTTTGTTATATTCCCAATAACTCGTGCTCATGTTAATGTCATAAAAATCCATTAATAACTCTTTGAGTTATGGCATTGAGAAAAATGAGGCAGGCAAACAAACAAACAAACGGATGGACATATTTCACCAAAACCTAATCATCTGTTCCTCCTAACATACCTAACAATCCCTGTAAATTTTGTCCAGATCGGTTCATAACTTTTTGAGTTATCTTGGTGACAGACAGACAGACACATACACAGACCGACAGAGAGACAGACAAACACGACGAGAACGTAACCTTCTTGGTGGAGGTAATTAAGAAAGAAGCTTCGGAACTACAATCTCAAGAACGAAGACGTGCTATCAATGGAGAGATGAAGCGCCTATGCGATTCAGTCAAGAAAAACTTGAAGCAGAAAGGTTGCAAAAGGGAATGGGAGCTGCTGATAAGCATGAGCAGGAAAATGAGGAAACAAGTCAGAGAAAAAAAAAAACCCTGAGGTGGAAAGCACGACAGAGGATCAATGAAGAAAATGAAGCAAGTCAGAGAAGAAAAGATTCCGCAACGGCCTCTATTAATAAAAAAATAGATTATTGCTCGAGGCCGCTAGTAATTATGTAATGAATTAGGAATGGGAATACTATTGATACTAGCGCAGCACCGACGTTCTTTGCTTCACCTGACGTCATACGAGGACATGCGCAGAACCGTCTCAAAATGGTCAAGCGATGAGTTAACCTGTTACCCTATTGAACCGTAAAAATAGGTAGTAGAAGGCTGAAACTATAAGAAACGAAATCGTTCTCCAAAGGAGCTCGAGAAGCACTGGGCTAGGAAAGTGGGAAGACACAAGCTGGCTGAGCTACCAGATAGTTATCTGAGTTGTCAGATGTAAAATGATGATGATCAGATATATCAGATGCCTGACATCGGGGGGAAAAAATCACAACGTTTTTTAACGCAGACTTCAATGGGAAGCGCTTTGCACGTTTGGTGAATATTGTAACTACACTTTGATATATGTATTTAGCATAAAACTCAGTGCCATACTTATGGAAAAGAGAACCATTTTACTGCAAACAACAATAAAAATACGAAGGAAAATAACAAAAATATACTGTAAAGTCATTCTTTCAGTACAAAGATAGACTTCCTCGTGGCGCGCAGAACTCTCTAATTTATCAATATTGTTGTGAACTTTGTTCATCATCATACGCGGGATCTACTTCGCGTATGCTTTTCAAAAGTTTCTCAGCACGCCGGGAGGAGCTGTCGTACTGGCACCATTCTTGCACAGCCCCCATTTTCTTCTGTGCGAGTGCATGCTGAGGCGTGCGGTTCACGTGTGCGTCTAGAGAATTCCAAAACGCTTCCTTTGTGCAATAGCTTAGACTTAAGATTACTTGAATCGCTTCATATTTTTAAACAGAAACCCATTTTAAATGACCAAAATAGTGCTCATCCTCTTCTTACTGCCAGTCAATAGGAGTTTTCAAATTTTATAGGAAGTACTTTTTTTTGTACTAGTTATTCGTTTTAAAAGAAATTTGTTGATTCTCATTTATAGAGGTATACGGTACTGATGATGGTTAAAACCCGAAACGTTTACTGATTTCATAATCTGACGTTGCCAATTTTATAATTTGACGTCTGTTTTCCTTTCCTTCGTATTTTCATCATAGTTTGTAGTAAAATGGCTCTCTTTTCCATAATTCTGGCACTGCGTTTTATTATAAGACTGGGTAATAAAGCAGAATTTTGTATCTTGGATTATGTATTTAACAGTCTCATTTTTCCCTAAAACACAGACTAAAACTTTTTTCTCATATTATCGATATAAAAGGTTCAAAATACACCTTTATTTGCACACAACAACTATACATGTACAGTAAGCAAAAACATTTTATTTCTGTGTGTTGCCTAGAAGTATCACATACTTATCAGGCAAATATAAAAGGACCTGTAAACTCCTACAATAAAATACATGGTAAACACCAACTTATAAATATATCAATAATAGCTTAAAGTAACAGCTTCAAATTTTTTCTTCAATACAAATTTAGAACAAGGCTCTTTCAAGTCACTGGAAATTTCATTAAAAGTTTTGCAGATTGAAATGCTGGGCCTGCTTTTTCAATCTCTAATGTAACTGTTGGTAGATTGAGATTGAACCGCGTTGAATATGAGTGATTAGGAATGAGGGGTGCAAATATTTCTTGAAAAAGACGAGGATCATAGTACAGGGCTCTATGTATGAAGTTTAGCAGATGAAGTTTGCACCCATCATCAAGCTTTAGGATCTCACTACGATTGTACATCAAGCTAGTACTCATTAATGGTACGTTACTTACATCTGACCTTATTCGGAGAATGGAATGAAGTATTTTATTTAAGATTATGTTAACTTTATTTTTTCTACTGAACGGGACAGCACCCAGAATAAACTAGTAGAAGCCAGATTATAATACGAAAAAGAGTAAAATAAAGTTCGTAATGCATGAACAGGAAGATACAAGATAATGCGTGAAGGACTCCTCGAGACTTACTCTGGCCGTTACATACATAGACAATTTATTTGTTAAAATACAATTTATTATCCAGAATAAGACCCAAATATTTACATTCACAAGCATATTCCAATACTGATCCATTTAAAGAAATATTGATTGGCTCAGGGGCAGGCCTAGGTGACACAAGCATCAAATTAGTTTTATCGACATGGGCAACAAGTTCATTACGTGATAACTATTCCGTCTATGCATTCATTAAATTTGCATATCGAAGAATAAGCTTCCTCATATGTATGCCTAGTAACATAAATGACCGCATCATCTGCAAATAGAATACAGTGCGCATTAAAAGAACTAGCAATATCATTAATAAAAACATTCAATAACAGTGGACCTGAAACGGAACCCTGGGGCACTCCAGTTGTGATATGCCTGATTGTTGACTTAAAGTCAACATATTGGTTTCTATCGGAAAGATAAGATTTAATGAGTGAAAGAAACTGACCTCTACTTCCGTAACGCTAATAAGATAGAATGGTCCACACAATCAAAAGCTTTGCGCAAGTCTAGGAAGAGATAAACGGTAAAACGTTTAAAATGGTACGTTCTGCTTAAATCCTGTAAGAATTAAAATACTGCCATCGTTGTATTATTACTTTCTCTAAAACCAAACTGATTATCTGAAATAATTGAGAATTTTGCTAGAAAACTGGATAATCTCTTATGTAAAATTTTCTCAAGAATTTTGTTAATAAACGGTAAAGTTGATACTAGTCGATGGTTAAAAACAAGCTTAGGATCGCCTGCCTTAAAAATCGGCACAACACGTGTCAACTCTAAAATATCGGGATAAATTCCTGTAGAAAAACACAAGTTAAAAATATGACACAGAACTGGCGCAACAAAGTCAACGACAACATATAAAATTCTTGGCTGAATTTCATCAGTATGTAAGCGTTTGTTTATATTATGTAGAATAGTCTGCTTAAGCTCCTGGACGCTAGTGGGAGTGAGGAAGCATGAGGCCTCATATTGATCAATCCTAGTTGCTGGATCAGAATTATCAACCTGGCAGCCTCCAGTGGTGTCACGCGCTATGGAAACAAAGTAGTCATTAAACTCACTAGCTGCATCGCTTCCCGACAGTGGAGTATCATTTTTCACTACTTCAATTCGCTTCTCACGAAACTTCGTTGACACTAATGAATTAACTACGTTCCACAGTTCCCTGGAACCATTCGACTTTTGCAAAATTTTCTCGCTATCATTTTTGCTTTCTTTAACACAGCATTAAGAACATTTCTGTACCTGGTATATGAGCGGCGTAAAATTATCCCAGAACGAAACTGTTTCAATAATTTATATTTTATCCTAATCGCCTGTTTTATATCAGCGGTTACCCAGGGGGACTTCTTTTTCGATTACTTTTTAATTTCTACAGGAAAACAATTGTTATAAATTAGGTAAAATTCAGAAATGAAGTTTTCACGAGCGAAACCATGATGCGTTATCAAGAGTATATGGTTAAAAGAGTGAACAGCGATGTTATCAATGAATACCTTGATTTTGTTATCAGCAATGATTCGGCTCCTGAAAGGCAACGACTGAGGCAGTGAGTCGAGTTCTACATGGAAGAAAGTCATATAATGATCCGAGATATGACAGTCAATGACAGCCGATCTAGGGTTATGCCCAAAAGAACAGTTGCACCATATATGATCCAGCAATGAATAAGAGATAGTATCACCTTGCACAACTCTATTTGGTTTTGTAATCGCTGGGAAAAATTGCAACCAAGCATCTCACTTAAAAAATTGTTGATTGATGAGAGGGAATTAGGATTGTACAAATTAATGTTGAAATCACCACAAAATAAAACCTTAGCATAATCTGGAAGCCATGATAGTACATCATCTACAAGAATTTCGTTAAATAAATTAATACTTATCGATGGTGTTCTATAAACACAAAACACAGACAATTCTAATGACGAAATGCCTAAATTCATATTCATTAGCTTATATTCGTTTTTTACCCATGTGAAGTGTTCGATCATCGAGACGTTAAATTCAGCATCCACATAGGTAGTAATACCCTCCCCCATAATTATTTCTGTATGGGCTTAACTTGGAGTAAATATTGATGTCAAACGTCACATCTGATGTCGGACTCAGCCAAGTCTCTGTAATTGCAATAACAGTAAAGCGAAAATTTAGAGAACTCAAATACAACAATAACTGATCAAAATTCTTCCTGATGCTACGTATATTAACACGCAGTACGGGAAACGAAACATTACTAAAATGCTCAATATTGTCTAAAAATGAGTTTTAATCTTCCATAGAACATTGCACGTTTGGTAAATCCCTCATGGAATCATCTCTGACATTTAATTCTGGGAAGTGCTATATATCAGGGACCATATAATTTATATTACAGATTTAATCTAGCTGCCGTGTGCTGACAGATAATTCCCGAGTTTCATCAAAACCGTCACTAGAATCGATCATGAATAATCTTTGTCTGTTCTTGATTCTTACACAGACTTTGCCATGATAACTTTACGCACTCTCGACTATCTCATGAGATGTTTAAAGACACCCTGCTTTATAGAGCAGCGCTGCTCGGGCTCTTGTCAAGTAATCATTGACGAAGAAGTTTTCAGGCTTGCTTTATTAACGGCTGATAGTACTCGATGCTTGGCTTCCCTAGTGATATACGATACCCGAAGGTGCTTTTTTCCTTGCCGAAAACTTCAATAGCGTCTACGTCTACAGGACGGAGAGTATCCGGGGCCACATCGTTTATCTTCTGCACAAACGCAAGCCAGATCGAAGACCCACGGGCACTGACATGCTTCGATGATTCAGCTAGAGTCACAATCGAAATACCCTGACAACTCACAACTTTTGCAAGTGACTTCTGTTCAACTGAGGCCAGTTTATTTTCTTAGCCATTCAGAGTAACACTGTTCGACTCTGGTTCAGCAGGCACGTTAGTAGTACGAACTACCTCTGTATCGGTGGATGGCAAACCACTATTAGGAGCTGATTGAGCTATATCGCCATGTGCTACAACTTCGGAATAAGATCCCACGGTCTCGTATTTCTTGCTGAAATTAGTTACACAGCCTTTAAGTTAGGAATGGCCATGCTCCAGTTCCTCAAATTTACTGAGAATTCTGACATTCAAGGAATAGATAGCATCGACTAATACAATAACCTTACCAACACTCGGTAAGTCTTGTTCAGTTTTACCTGCAGATGTTGGAAGACGACCGACTCGTCGCTTGTTTGGACTAAAGTTCTTCAAGAAACTCAGCATCTGCTTGATATTGGCAAGATCTTCGCGAAGTGAGGTGCCGTCAGCATCCATCTCAGCATTGGAACACAGGGAGTCAGCATCCATGCCCCTCTCATCCATATCACTCAAGTATCACAAACACCGGAAGATTACAGAAGATATTAACAATAGCATTTGGGATTTAAAGTTGCTGGTAAACACAATTTTGTTCTGGCAGTTCAAGAGAGGCCCCTTGCCGAGTTTTGTTTCACTAAACAGATAAACTTGGCGCTTAGTGAAAATTCAACTCAGACAATGATAAAATCGGGTACATAACTGCAGATCAGAGTCTTATTATAGCAGCGTTACTTGCTACCAATGCGTGGCTGTAAAGATCGTCAGAGCTTCCGTAAAACTGTCGGGGGTCCACATTTTTCCTTGAGCTATAGCTACGTAGTGAACGGCAACAAAATAATTAAATGTGGGCGGCTTTGAGAGCTAAACCGTTCACTTGCTCATCTGATCATTCCCGCCAGGAGCTACTGAACGTTCTAGGGCCACTCTGCGTCATCCCTTGGGGAGGGGGAAAGCGCAGAAAATTGTTCAAAGTTGACTGAAGTCCAGTGTTCGCGTGTCATCTTTGAGAGCTGAAGAAATCCATTCTTTTTATCAGGCCAGAACCCTCACAAGGCTGCAGTGTGGTATCTCCGGGCAAATTAGATGAAAACGTATCTGAGTCTCTTATCAGAAATGTGAAACATCTGAGAGCAAAATTATGGTCAGAATGGATTAAATTTCCCAAAGTATGTGTCGTTCGTGATGCTTGTATAAGTCACCTCCTAATTAAGTATATTCACAGGACGCCTATTTTGAGCGGTTTTACATTAATGTCCGTTTTACTGTATCAGCATCCTCACTCAAGTGGGTCCAAGTTGATTTGAGTACATTGCCCTTTCAAAAAAAAAAAAGGAAGAAACAAGCAACCTGTAGTAAGATAAAAAAGTGAAAATTCGGAAGGGCCAAAAACAATATAGCGAGGAAAATGAAGAACAAAAATGCTCAGTGGATACGCAAGGAATAAGCGGCTATACATACATACCCTCAATGGGGGTAAGCTGCTGTAACCTATGGGTTCCCTGTGCAAGCGCGACTTTCCATAATAGAGGATAAGCAAATGAATGGTCAGTATCCTATGGCTCAAATCGCCAAACCTATGTCCCCACTAGGTGGTTGCTTGGAGAACAGCCTACATCAAGTAGACGCCGCTAATGCATCTTCTCGTAGTTTATTTTTCCGGAAACGTCAATGACGCCGTGCTCCATCATCTCGTCAAATATTGCCAGCAAACGAGGCTGTAAGATGGGGCTCGTCTCAATCAGCTCCAACACCTTCTTCTTAAATTGGTCCATGACCTCCTGCACGTTCTCATTTTTTATTTCTTTCATGTCGGGAGCTTCAGTTGAGGCCATGACAATAGCCGGAAGTACCATGAGGGCCATCAGGAGACCAAATACGTGTTTTCTGCCGTACTCTTCAGTTAGCTCTTCAAGGGTAAAGGGCATATTTCGGTTTGCAGCAGTCATGACTGATTTGAAAGATTCGTAGTAAGCCGAAAGATAAGTTTTGAGACCTTTCTTCCTCGTGTCTCTGTTCAGGCTCGAAAACAGAAAGTAGTTTAGATCCAAAGCCAAGGATCCGTGCCGGTTAACTTGCAAGTCCACAAGGCAAACGTCGGTCACCTTCCCATTGTCGTACCTGCGGGGTGAAGTTTTAATTACAGGTATCAGCTTAGAAAGCACGAGAACAGCCTGCCGATATTTTGAAAACGTGGTAGCGTACAACGTATACATATTATGGAAATTAATATACCACACTGATTACCCATAGGTAGTAAAAAACGCACGATTACTGAGCAACATCTGTGTGAATGTGACGAAGTCTAATATTAGACTAAACTATGCTTGACTGCCCTCTCAAAATCCCTAGTGTTAACTACGGGCGATAGATGAAACTGCAGTCTAATGTATTGTAATTAACAGGGAAACTTCAGACAAAGAGTAAACTGCTCCTGCGAATGCAAGAATGCGTTCATCAGCAAGGAACGCAAATTTCTGGCTAGAGATCACGATGAGAGATAATCGTTGAATTTTTGGATATCAAATGATTTAAAAGTGACTTGGATTAATTTTCAATTCATCATTGGTCAGTGCCGATGTATGCGTACTTCCTGCCAGCAGAAGCATCTTTGCTTTACCACAGACGAAAGAATACAATTTGAATATATGTATTCTTTAGTCTGTGGCGTTACCAAGAACAGTTTACTTTCTTGTTTGAAGTCGCTCTGTTCACTGAGAAAGATTTCATTGAAGATTTCACAAATGGCCGGGAGGCCTGCATGGGGGGAGTGGGCGGTCAGTTGTACGATCCTTGATTTAATTTTTCCCTTCAGATAGCTATAGAGCTAGATTTAGATCTTACTTGAAGAGAAGGTTGTTATTCCAAGCATCTCCGTGGTTCACCACTCGAAATTTGTCATCACAAGTCTGTACGGCGTCACGGAGGATGTCCATGACATTGGGTGCCATTTCGCGTAGAGAAGCAGCCACGTTCTTGTAGCGTGGAATGCGATCCATGATTTCGGCTCCATTGTTAACGTTACTTATCATAATATCTTTGAATTGCGCTCCGTTTTCCAGCGAGGCGTCCTCTGTGAAAGCATCGGGAAGGAAATCATACGTTTCCAGAAACTTCTCAGTGCCCATCGAGTCTTCCAATATGACAGAGATGGCATGAAGGCGCGCAAGCTCCTTTATGACGAGGCAGACATGGTCATCGTCCAGACCAAGCAGGCGGTTGGCCATCTTGAAAGAGCTTTTTCGCATATCCTCCAAGAAAATTGCTTGCCGTGATACCTCATTAACAGCATGGTAACATGCAGGGAGTCGGAGATTAGGTAGCCCCAATTCCGCCAGCTTTGCATTTAGTGCGGGGGCAAGTTCAAAATAGAACCTTCCTTCTTTGTTGAACACTAAAGTACTGAAGAATTCAAATGTTTCTACACCCATGCAGTGGTTGAGTTTGGTAATGTACGTTACAGTCTGCTCTTCTAGCCCGAGCGAGTACAACACCTTCACACTGCTCACAAAGCAAGCGTAATTGTCTCCTTTGGAGCAGAAGTCGATCATCTCGTGGGACTTGTACTTGGCGTCTGGCCCCTTCTCATTCCGGAGGGCAACTTGGACGCGCTCTTCGGTGACAAGCTTATGGGCTTTTTCGTTGGTATTGAGGACCTGCTGATCAGCCATCTCAATAGGTTATGGGAACTGAGGAGCACTATTAAAATTCGCTTGTACTCGAAGAGCCTTTGGAAGGAGATTAGGTTAGGAGATAGTGACGATAAGGCTTAGCAAACTGAAACAAAGAAAAGTGGACAATTAGTATTGTATACAAAATTAATACAAGGTCACAAAATACGCTGTAAAATTACCCTGGTGGTATGCCGACGGTAATCTCGGGTTGGTACGAAGGTTCCGCTTGCTTTCTAAGTGGTTCCTGCTGGTGCCAACATGATGCTTTTACTGGTTATTTTAGTGAACAATTATTCGTCGGTCTTAATGGAAGGTTCAACCCCCCCCCCCCCAAAAAAAAAAACCTTTAAACTTTCAAAATTGGGGTTTTTGCATTAAATAGTAGCAATACATCAGACAAACTCGCAGACGATGTTTTATGAAGCAAGTGCAACCCTAATTGGATAGAAATATGAGGCTTTAGCAGCGGGGGTTTGGGCTTTTTTAAATGTTCACTTTAAAAAGTTTTTTGTTGTTGCGCCGATCTTTATGAAACGTGGTAGAGATATGTAAAATTGGAGAAAAATTGGGGTTAAATTCTTCTATTTTTCTATTTTTACATAGCGACACTGCATTTCTAACCAACCAGGTGTGCATTTTTAACAGAAAATTTCAGTCAAGCTCTATCATTAAAGTCCTCTGCATCATCTATGCGGGTTACGATAATTCAACCAATGCCGCAGTGACCGAGAGGAACGTCAAAAAATAAGTGCTGCCATACTCAAAGCAAATGATAATTTAAAATACTCTTACGTGCATCACTAGTCCCACTGAATATTTAATCTCAAAATTCTTTTCTTTTTTTTATCCTAACGTACTATTTTTTTCTACTTCTCATACAGACTGTAATTTCATCTCGAAAGTGATCTCAAGGAAAGGAACACTCTTGGGGCGGATGCACGCTAATTAACAAAAAAAAAAAAATAGAAAAAAATTGGTAACGTCACAAGAGAAATAACTCCAAGCTGCCGGCACATTGATCGATTTATTGCTGATATGAAGAACGCTCACATCACGTGCAACAAAAAAAAATATATATATAAACAACTAATGAGATAACGAAGCAACACAGCGGAGTCTGCAAAATTTTTGGTTCCTAATTACTTCTCAATTCCTTCCATATTTTGTCTTTTTTTTTTTTTGCATTTCTATTCATAGAATACGATATGTCATTACTGTTTGTCGTTTCTCCACTCTTCGTAAAACTCCCATTTGACTTATCAAGCAGCCTCACTTTTTTTTGAGACTTGCGAGACACATTTCTTTTAAATATTTCTCAATTTCCTATTTACTCACAACAGTAGCTAGTTTTATGTAAGAAACCGTAGTTAACCATTTAAGTGAGAAATTGTACAGGACAAATCTAGGATGTCTTATTTGCAGCTTTTCTCGGTATTATTGTAATCTGACTTGCGTGTAGGATAAAATATTTTACGTTTTATCCACATATGTGATTTCTTGTGAGTAGCTTTTTTTTGTAAACGTTGCAACGCACTGTAACTGCATACCTTGTAACTTACTGTAGCTCTAAATGTGTCTTCATCGACCCTCCTTTCCTACTTGCAACGAAGGAAGCACTTGGCTACAGGTTAACACCATGGGATACATTTGTATCTTTGTTTCCCTTTTTAATGATGTGTTGCTGAACAATGTTTAATAATTCTGTGTATCCCAGTAGGTAGGTACGACTTTTCCTGAATCTGAGGCAATAGCTGAAGCAATGGCACTTCCAATGCGGTGGCGTGAGCTACATTAATACATTGATGCCCCGTCAGGAATAACCGGTACTAGGTAACTCTCAATTTCCGCTTCTCTCCCCTTTCTCACCTCTCGGTGGTGAAGTGACAACGGTTCGGCATCGCATGAACGGAGGCCCGGGTTCGATTCCCCGGACGGCACGCTACGGATTTGCACTGCGTGGAGCACTCCAGCACCGAGAGGCCAGGCGATGCACGATGAGGGATCCTAAATTGACTCTCAGCACGGACTGCTT
>LQNS02278091.1:35963096-35975952 GCA_001587735.2 Parhyale hawaiensis | reverse complement strand
CCGACCACACCTATGCTCCCCTAACTACGATTGAATAAATAAACAATAATTTTAGATAGATTCTGTAGATTATTCTGAAGATGGGATTTGTCCGTCCCGAAACGTTAAATTTTATCTGCTTGTCAACGCGTTTACTTAGTATTTTAACCTAACCTAGCCTAACCTAACCTACCCTTACCTAACCTAACCTCCTTACCTAACTTTCTAACCCAACCTAACTTTACCTACCCTAACCCAACTTAACCCAACCTAACCTTTCTAACCTTACCTAACCTTACCTAACGTAACCTAACGTTACCTAACGTTACCTAACCTAACTTACCTAACCTTACCTAACGTAACCTAACGTAACCTTACTTAATCAGCGATACAGCGAGCAGCGCGGCGCGCCAACTTGAATGCCGCTCACACGCACACGATCTGCGTACACAAACACAAGGTGTCGTGAACGACGGTAGTGCTGGCAAGCTTCCGCGCACTGCGAGTTTCCTGAAGCATAGCCAGTGGACCAACCACCGGCTATATTAAAGCGTCTTAAAAAACGTATATTGGTGCCATCCTTAAGCATGTTGCACGTGCAGTTTAATTATACTTTACTGAGACTATGTTCTTTCGCCGCAACAGCTCTCTCTTCAAAGAGGAAGAGGAATTTTTCTATCGAAATAAAACAGCCTGAATAAGAAAGCGTTTAAAGTAAGCCATAGAGCTCATGAAGACTGAGGTTCTACTGAGGCCGAAGTGGTGAAGGGCATATCCCATGCATATGGGCCGGGCCGCGCGATGCGACAGACATGTTTTCCCATTTGGTCCATTTCTTCATATTTTGTTTGGGATATTTTACCGAGTTCTTTTGTATTCATAAATAACAGGCAAGCCTGTACGTGCTTTTAAAATGTGTATAAATGATGCAATCACAAAAATTTAATTGACTGCAGCGAACTAGTGTGAAGGAAGTGTTCAAAACACGATTTGGTGTTTGCATTAAACTGGAATGTCTTTGCAACAGCTAGTAAAATGAACAGTCTCAAAACAGAAGCATCTCAATTTAGTAGTGTATTCAGATTTGCAGTAAAATATCAA
The DNA here is from genome assembly GCA_001587735.2 of Parhyale hawaiensis. Lineage (NCBI taxonomy): Eukaryota > Metazoa > Arthropoda > Malacostraca > Amphipoda > Hyalidae > Parhyale > Parhyale hawaiensis. The sequence continues at coordinate 35,974,872 of LQNS02278091.1, read as the reverse complement.
AGCAGAGTCTTGTGAACTTAATGATTTCTTTTAATACTGCTAGCTACTTATCACAAAGGGAGAAATTGAGTGCCGAGCTGCGATCCAGGAGCAACAGCAGTGTCGCAGCCTCATCAGAGCATCTGTCAGAAATGTAGGTATTTTTGCCTGATATGAAAGGATGTTGCATTTGCAGCAATGAAGTGGTATCACATAGGCAACCATGAAGAGGTGTAACGTAGAAAACTAGGAAGTGATGCACCATAGGTAGCCATGATGGGGTGTAACATTAGCTGCCATGAAATTGTGTAACATAGTCAGCCAAGAAGAGGTGTAACATACGCTATAATGACAGAGTGTAATACAGGTAACCATGAAGGGATGCAACATTGGCAGCTCTGAAGCGATATAACATTAGCAACTATGAAGTGGTGTGACATAGACATCCATGACGTAGTGTAACATTGGCTGCCATGTGAAATAACAATGGCAGCCACGAGGTGTAGCTTCAGGTAGTTCCAGAAGTGAAAAGTTGTTTTCGCACCAAAATGTCGTGTTTAAGATCATTTCACGGCTGCACTCGCATCTATACCTCAGGATTTACCAATAACCGCACATATTTAGTTCGTGGTAGTCAATGTATTCCAACGTTGTAGTGAATCTGTGCTTTTACTTCAATTCTTTAGTATTACTAGGTTTTCTTAACCTCTCTACTCTTATTATTATTATTATCAAATTAAATTAGACTGGAGACGTGGAAACGGAGAAACTCCACGAAGTTGACAAACCGCGACGCAACCAGCCCAGCGAGCAAAGAAGAAGAGAAAGAGAAGATCCGAGATCTCAGAATAGCTCTGTATGCAGAACTGCCAATACATGCACCAGCAAAGATAGAGCCATCAAGACTATTCCAAATATCAACACACAATGGAAAAAACGAACGAGAATACTAGCCCATATGGCATCGTAACGGTTCTAAGGCAAACTCATGAAGAGCAGCGATACGCCGTGTATACCTCACCCGAACAAATGACGTCGGAAGAAAATCAGACAGTGGATGACTAAGGCAATTATATATTTTATGCAGAAAGCAGACCCGACCAACTCTGCGACGATGCGCCAGATCACAAGGCACAACACCATCCAGCATGAACGCACATCGACGAACCACTTTGTCAAGCAAACACAGTTGACAATCGGCAGCAGAACCCCAACTACAGCTATTGGAATAGTTGAACATACATATATTTATTTCCCCGGTAATTGTATGCTTCGAATTCGTCAATTGACTCAAATTCAATTATTGTATTTGATACTCTATAAAGTGCATGTATAGTAGTATGTATGTGTCCGTTTTTCAATAAAGTTCCAATATTTTTAGAAATTACGATGGTCCAGAGGTGTCCAGAGGTACGATGTTTACCGTCCCCTGATGACAGATCTATATATATACATATATGATGTCGATTAGAAGCAGTTGGAGAAGTTTTGATACCCACGACGCGCGTTTCGCTGTTCTCCAGCTCATCAGGTGGGAGGGTCAAAGTTGGTAAATTTAGTTCTTGATATCTTGCGAAATTTAGAGACGTTACCATAGGAAGGTGTAACTATGATACCGGCTGTTCCAGAAGTATAACTGAAATTTCCAATCAAGCAAATGTTTTGTCAATTTTCAACTACAGTCCGCTGCGTGGACTCCAATAAATGCACGTTGCAGACACACAGATGTACCGGAGGCGACAGTTCACACCCTGTTTTCGCCAATTGTGGGATTTGTATTTACTACGAAAACTACCATGCTGATGTGCCAGCCTTTTACCTTCGACAGGTTGTAAGCTGTCGCCATCGGTACATCTGCGTGTCTGCAACGTGCAGTAATTGGAGTCAACGCAGCGGACTGTAGTTAAAAATTGACAAAACATTTGCTTAATTGGAAATTTCATTTATACTTCTGGAACAGGCGGGATCATATATAGTTACACCTTCCTGTGGTAACCTCTCTAAATTTCGCAAGATATCAAGAACTAAGTTTAGCAACTTTGACCCTCCCACCAGATATCTTCACTGTTTGGATTTCAACATTCGATGAGCAAGAAATGTATTAAATATTATTTCCATTAAAATACGTTTGCCATCATCTGCAACCCGGTCTGTTTTTTACAAATCCCACAGCGAAACGGGCGTCGTGGGTATCAAAACTTCTTCAACTGCTTCTATCGACATCTACAATGATGCCATCTCAATAAAATATTTATATTATATATTCCACAGTAGCTAGAGTGCTCGCGCTGTTAAAAATGACAGCGAAGAATTAGTGATGAGTGATAACCCTTCTTCATTGATCATACATACTTTTGTTGCTAATATACTTCTTCGGGATACGCTGGGACAGCCAACTCAAATTGTCATAAAAGATGAGTGCTCTCTGCTCCATGGAGCTTATCTGAGCACCACATTCCTTTCTTCCCATACATAACATCCAAAAAACTTCTATTAGTATTAGCATGCAGTGAAGCATCACTGGATTTAATTAAACTCCCCGCCGCGTATACTAGTGACAATATGATACTACTTCAGTACATCGAAATTTTTATCCTCGAGCAAAAACTGTTTCATCAAAGGGAGAAAACATACTGAAAAAATTAGTGATGTGCTACTGCACCGTAAATAATCGCTTCTCTTGTGCTTTGTTGATCTTCTAGTCGATTTGAACGTCGTGAACAGGGAGCAAATATAGCTTCGTTGCATGGAGAAAGTAATACGAAATAAACTCCATGCAGCGCCAAGACAAACTTTAGATATCTTCACTGTTTGGATTTCAACATTTGATGAGCAAGAAATGTATTAAATATTATTTGTATTAAAAAACGTTTGCCATCATCTGCAACCCGGTCTGTTTTCTATCTATCATTTAACACTTAAGCGTAACAGAAGGACCAATCTCCAAACTGGCCATATTTTCGCGTATTTGTTTTCTTAGTGTGTGACAGAAAATGGACAAATGAGCAAATAAATAAACGAATAAATGAACATAAAAAGTAATATGCATCGGTCTTTATTATATTACAGATACTACTTGTTCTTCCGTTAGCTGCTTAGTTAGTATGACTGTGACGCTTTCATCAGTATTAGATGAAGTGAAGAAAATTAGGGTATCATTGATAAGCTCTGGGGAGGGATCAAGAGCAGAAGGAGTCAAGTTCAAATTTAAGCCGCTACAACTCGCAGGTCTTAGGTAGAATATTTGCTGTCTGACTTGGAACATATTTTCGCAAATTATATGCATAATACGAGTCTGAGATACCACTGAAAAACATTGCTTATGTTCTGTGGAATCTCCAAAGGTTCCAGCTAATATTGATGTATTTGTTTTTCCTGCTTTCCAACTCTTTCCTCGCAATACAGCGGAAATATTGCTTGTTGTTTGAGGTTTCTGCAATTATCAGAACTCTTCTTATTAATGTTTACATAAATCAGCCTTAAGGACCACTTACGAAAGCCCGATTCCAGTGGGCAGTCAAGATATCGTGTAGTCTACGAGTAGTTATAGGGGATTGTAACAAACTTTCTGTTCTTTTCGCACTGTCTGTTGTAGAACTCACGACCGACCGACAAAATTGCGTTAAGGAAATAAAAAACAGTCCATCAGCCCGCTCGACACCATCTTACACATCAACTAACACGCAGCAGAAGTTTAGCGTCATTGTCATCGAACTCGAACTCGCAGTTGCTAAACTGCGGTCGACACCGAACGGCAGTTTAGCAACTCTACCACCACCTGAGGCGGGTTGACACAGAGCAGCAATTTAGCAGCAGTGTGGAGGTCACCTAACGCAGCCGTTACTATCATGACTATCAGTAAGTTAGAGAAAATCAATTGCAGATCGGGTGCTGCCGTGGGTACAGGCTCATACGGTGGGTATCTCCTCGAGTGGCACTGCGCAGTTATCAGTGAATGTTATCAATATACCCCACAGCATGGCAACTGAATGATAACGTTAACGGACACAAGTGCACGAGATAATAGGGATGGCGTTGGTCTAATGAGATCGAGACCTTGGTAAGGCACCATAGAAGTACTGGGAGAGCGGATACTTGCTCCAAGCAACACATGTTAACAAAAACTAGGATGTCTATTTGATCATCAAAAGTGTGTCATTTGTGCCTCTTAACATTGCTAACAATTACTGTAAATTTGATAAAATTCCATTCATAACTTTTGTTTTGTGTCACTAACAAACTTAAAAAATAAAGAGAGACACTGACCAAGGCTCGTCACAAAAGTCCTATTATCATTCCTAATAATTCATGCAAATTTCCTGAAGATCAATCTCTAATTTTTCAAGTTAAACTGTGTAAAGCGCTCTATTGCTGGTCAAAAATTCATTAACTTTGGAAGTAATATAAATTTTGCATCCCAGTCAGAAATTATCGGCGGTAGAGCTCGGCATCTCCGATTATGGTACGATGTTACTTACGATGGCCTGCGCGTTATCAGGCCGCCCCAATTGTCCGGCCACCGGACGCCTCTGTGTTTGTATGGGCCGGCTTTGGGGTTGGGGCTCTGGGTAGCCCCTGAGTAGGAGGAAATACCACTGCAATGGCCAATGAGACCTCCTTTGGTCTAACGGCATCCCTGAGAGGAGATGAACAGGTGGTGCCATAGCTGAGTACTCAGTCTTCCGCAGTCTGCCCTCTCTCCATCAGGTAGTAAGTACCACCTGATGCTCTTTTCCTTTCCTTTCTCTTCTTGTTGAAAGCAATCCGGGACCGTGTCGGGCTCGGGGGTGTCGTCTCCTCTATTGTAATATTAGAGGACTGCATGCGAATCTCACGGAGCTCAACTTTTTGTCCCGTGATGTGGATGTCGTGTGCTGCTCCGAGATATTGGTGGCCGGAAGAGGGCACGACGCTGAGCTTGCCTTGGCGGGTTTTCAGTCCCCTATTCGCAGGCTGTGGGGATCGAGGTCTGGATTCCGTGGAATGGCTGTCTATGTCCGGAGCGGCTTCTGTGCTTACCGGTAGTCAGTGATCGAATGCGCCTGTCACGAGATCATTGTTCTAAGGGTGTGTGGCCGACTGAATAATCATTATTTATTCTCCTTATATCGGAGCTCTGCAACTGATGATTCTCTTTATGACTGTTTATTGCCGGCGATGGCCTCGATCTAGAGCACAGATCCCTAGTAAGCGTTTCTTTTTGTGGGTGACGTTAATGCGCACCACGGGGACTGGTTGGGATCTGTATCACCGACTGATTGTCATGGTGTGGCTGCGATGGACTTTTGCACCTTGTCTAGTTGTGTGCAGCCAGTTCGCAGGTCCACGCAAATTGCTGGTAACTGTCACGACCTCGTCATGACTGATGTCTCGGACTTGATGACGGTGTCAGTTGGCCCCCCTATTGGTTCTACAGACCACTCACATTATGTTGTGTCCTTGGACCTTAATCAGGTTGTTTCTGTGGTAGACACCAGGAGAGTGGTATTTGTTAAGAGCAGGGCTAACTGGGTGGCTATTACTCAGGCAGTAGGAGCGTCACCTTGGCGTCAAATTATTCACAGTGAGGATCCTTTCTCTGAGCTTAACTACTTGACTGTGTCCATTTTGAAGAGGTTTGTTCCTAAGAGGACTATTCGTGTGAGGTCTCGGGATAAGCCGTGGTTTGACGACCAGTGTCGGTTAGTCTTCAAAACTAAACAAGCGGCTTATCGGGCTTGGCGGCGTTCGCGTGACCGTACTTTGTGGCAGACCTATGTTGATCATAGGGCCAAAGCTAAGCGTGTGTATGAGGAGGCACAGTATCATCTGAGGCAGCGTGCCAGGGAGACTCTGCCCGGTATTGACCATCCACATAGTTCGTGGAGTGAGCTAAAGGGTTCACTGTTCAGTGCTGAACCTTCGTTGCCGCCCCTTGTTGGTCCCGGTAGGGTCATCATTACTGATCCCTTGGCAAGGGCGGAGCTTTTGTCGACTCACTTCGCCGGGAAGCAGAGCAGAGATGTTATCGCATTGCCACAGGGATACCACCCTGAACCTCGCTTGACCTTTTCGGCGTTCAGATCTGGTACAATCAAGGTGCTGCTCGGGGGCCTTGATCCATATGGAGGTGTGGATCCGGTGGGCATTTTCTTTTGTTTTATAAGCAGCTGGCTGACGTTCTTGCCCCAAGCCTGCAGTGATCCTCCGGCGCCTGATACGTTTAGGAAATTTTCCTCGTTGTTGGCGTACAGGAAATTTTGCTAAATTCCCAAGGGTCCGGTGTCGCCCTATGTTGAGAACTATCAACCCATCACACTGACGCCCGTTTTGTCGAAGGTGTTCGAGAAATTGATCGCTGGTAAGCTTGGTCGTTTCGCTGAGGTTACGTGGTTGCAGCCTGCTGGTCAGGTTACGTACAGAACTGGCTTGAGTTGTTGTGACGTTCTGTTGTCGGTGTCACACCATTTACAGTCTGCGCTCGATTGTAGGTCGGAGGCACGCCTTGTCCAGTTGGACTTTAGCGCGGCATTTGACAAGGTTAACCACAGGGGTCTTTTATACAAGCTGGAGTCCTTTGGTGAGGGTGTTAGGGTTCTGTCAATCATTCGCGATTTTGTTTGTGAGCGGACGCAGAGTGTGTCTGTTGACGGCATTTTGAGCGCCAAAGTCGCGGTGGTGTCTGGCATCCCTCATGGCAGTGTGCTTCGCCCGCTGTTGTTCGTTCTCTATACTAGTGACATGTTCTCTTCGCTTGAAAACACGATTATCAACTATGCCGAAGATTCCACTTTGATAGCAGTGATAACTGCTCCTCGCCTGCGTGATGCTGTCGCTCAGTCTCTGAATAGGGATTTGTCGCGCATTAGTGCATGGTGATCGGCCTGGAGTATGAAGCTGAATGCCAGTAAGACCAAGTCGATGATTATCAGTCGGTCTCGGACACTTGTACCGCAGCATCCCCAACTTGAAATTGATGACACTTTGCTTCAGGAGTCTAGCTCCTTGGAGATTCTTGGTGTTGTCTTTAATGAGAAACTTACTTTTGAGCCGCATATCAGGAGGTTGGTGTCACGTGCTTCCACTGAGATTGGGCTCCTGCGTAAGGAGAATTCTGTGTTTGGTGAAAGTCAGGTTGTCCGCAGATCTTTTTATGCTTTTTTGCTGCCTGTGTTGGAGTATTGCTCACCGGTCTGGGCTTCAGCTGCTGACACTCACTTGCGTCTGTTGGACCAACTTGTTAGTTCAGCCAGCAGGCTGTGCGCTGATAATGATTAGTGAACCTGTCCCACAGGAGAAGAGTAGCCGAGCTATGTATGTTTTATATGGTGTACAATAATGAGAGGCATTTGTTGTATTCTTCTCTTCCTGCCCTCAAGGTATTTGGGAGGGAGACTCGTGCTGCGTGCGTAGCGCACTCTTGCACTTTGGAGGCTGTCGTATGTCGAACTAATCAGTTCGGCCGGTGCTTCGTGCCCTGGTCGGCTAAGGTTTGGAATTTGTTGCCGGCATCGGCATATCGTCGTATTGGCCTGCAGGCGTTTAAGTCAGCTGGTAATTGTTTTTTGCTGGATTTCCTTTAGCAGCGTTTTGGGCTTCCCGGTGTTTCAAGATGCTTCATTTTGGTTGTATTACCTGTCCGTGGGAGTTCTAGCGTAAAGTTTTAATAATAATAATGGTACGATGGCCATCGCACTTACGATGAAGAATGCAATACCATCGCACCATCGCCATCAGAACCAAAAATGGCCAATTTTCGTCGGCGATGACCTACGATGAAATAACCATCGGCGATGGTCATCATAGGGCGTCACAATCGGTGATGAGCCATTGCATTAACACATTTTAAAATACAAAGATCTCAAACTACAAGCATCGAATAAAAGCAGAATTTCTTATAACTTCGGCCTGTGTGCGATTTTCATACCAGTAATACTATTCCTAGCTGATTAAAGGTGCGAAATGTGAGGCCCATCTTATTAAAGATAATTAAAGCCTGCTTTGCCTAGTTGTTAATATGCTCCAAATGTAATGACTTTTCAAAACCTGAATAGTAATTGACATTGTTAGATCTGGTGAATGTATTAAAATAAATTATCAATTTTCTGAAGTGGTCAGTAACGACATTTAGTATTTTTGTTGACATACTTAGGTAAAATAACGCATTTTAAGACTTTTTAATGAATAACATTTTCTCTGCATATGCTTGAGTTTCGAGATATTTGACTTTAAAATTTCCATTGTTTTGTGTATGAGAGAAAAAAGTTTCGCTATTACGACTAGCACGAGTTTGCTTCACACTTTTGTTTCATTATTTACTTGTAGGATATTAACAGAACCAGTCCTCGCTTGCCAAATCTTAATGAGTAAGAGCAACGTTGTAGCCGAAAAACTTGTTAGAATGCGTTATTCTACGGTCATATTTCATTAAAATAAGCTCGCGATTGCACAATTACCATTCCAATTTTGCACAATTGACTCGCGATTGCACAATTAGTTAAAGACTTAACAGAACGTGTTCGAACACCCGTACGATCATCGTGTTCCAGTATTGTCGGAAGGTCGTTTTCCAAAAAAACATCTGTAAACTCAAAGTTCCTGACGAAAACGTTATTCGTGAAAATTTCATAGAATGCGTTATTCTACGGTCATATTTCATTAAAATTGGCTCGCGATTGCACAATTAACTCACGATTGCATAATTAGTTAAAGACTTAACAGGACGTGTTACAACACGCGTATGATCATCGTGTTCCAGTGATGTCGGATGGTCGTATTCCAGAACACATACATAAACGCTAAGTTCTTGACGAAAACGTTATTCGTGAAAAACTTCTTAGAACGCATTCTCCTACGTTCATATTTCAATAAAATAAGCTCGCGACTACACAATTAACTTGCGATTGCACAACTTAAAGACTGAAATATGACGTGTTCGAAAACGCGTACGATCATCGCGCCTCTGTCGTTCAACAAAAGTAGACGTCAACATGGCTGTAGTGGCGAATGTGACAGAGAAGCAATGAGAATGGTAAAGTCAAATATATCGAAAACCAAGCATCTGCGGGGAAAACGTTATTCTTGAAAACGTCTTGAAATGCTTTATTTTCTCTAAATATATCAACAAAAATACGAAATGCCATTACTAACCTCATGGGAAAATTGATCAAATATACTTTGTAAACCACTCTTTGTTTCAGCGTTAATAAAAAAAATGTTTCAAATTCGTAAGGCTATGTTCTGTAGTTTTTGCCTTATTTCATTACTTCATCGGCATCGGACGTACAACCGATGACGATGCCCATTGCCCATCGTTCGCCATCGCCGATGGAATGTTCAGCCATTTCATCGGACCTATGCTTCCTCATAACACCATCACCGATGGAGAAAATGGCCATCACCGATTGTTTAATACAATTTCATCGGACCATCGCTATCGCCAATGGATTTTTTTTGCGATATTCCATCGTAAAATCGTAGTTCATTCGATGGCGATGGTCTTCACACCATCGCCATCGTATAATCGGCGATGGCCATCGCGCCATGCTCGGATCGGCGGCATCGCCGGTCGGCACCTATAGGAGCCCAAACGAAGAAAATTGCCTTCAGTTATAGGTGTCGCATCATCGGGTAATGTCCGCTTTCTTCCCCTATATATGAACGGGCATTTCGTCGACCTGTTGCCCAAAAGGTGTCCAACGCACTCTGTAAAAACGCTATAGCGTTGAGCACGACGCCCGGTGGGCGATTTTTTTCCTGAACCTTTCAGCAAGTACAGTCTCAAGGCAGCCAATGACGTGGCAGGTCACAGGCCACAGTGGGAGGAGCAAAGGGTGATGGTTTGTAATGGTGTTGCACTGAGATGCGTACCTTGAAAAAACTATGTATTTTCACAATTTACGAGCCGTGAAGTTCATTCTCATAATAAAAAGGCATCAATTAAGGTGTGTGATGTACTTGAACTTCGTTTAGATTGAGCGGCATGTAAAAATTGCTCGTGTATTAGCAGTTTATGTTGAGTCTCTGTGTATTTTATGCACATGTTACAGGGAGTGAATGTCACCAAGCATTGCGCGCAATGCCCAGCCAATAAGTGAATTGAATCACTCGTACATTACATGGATAGGTTCATTTTAAGCTATATTAGACTAGGCCAGGTTCTATTAGTTCAATGGAGAGTAATGTTAGAGATGCGTGCACAACTATAAAAGTTTACATCGTTTGCTTTCTGATGTATTACACAGGTTATGTTCGCAGTTCTGTGTTCTCTAACTTGACAAAACTCAGCCTAGCCGTACCTAATCTAACCTAGGCTAACGCAATCATTGCTAAACGCTAATTACCATGGCATAACCTACCCTATTTAACCTAAACATATCTGACTTAAATTAACCCTTTTCCGGAACTGCTGATTTATCTCACTTATTGCCGAAGCAGAATGCTGGGTTCGGCTTGTTCGTTGAAACATTCACAGTTTTATTACCCACACATTGTAAGTAGACACCGGTCAATTGATACAGGAAATTGGTGGCACCTTACGCTTACAACGAATTAGGTTTCAAAAAATGTTCAAAGGCACTGTACGTTCAAATGAATCACAAAAAAGTGTTCTATATGTTCTCATACCCTTGACGATGCACTTACATTGTACTCACACTATTCAGATGTACTATAAAGAAATGAATGGTTTCGATGTATGATGAGCGCCCTGCAACTAAACTTAAAGCGCGTTCGATTACGGCATAAACTCAATGTGCTTAGCTTAAGTCAGGCGGGACTAAGGGCGTGTTCGATTTGGGACCTAAAAGTCGCGCTGAGCCAAGCCCACTTGATTTGACTTGTCCGGGCTGTTGACAAGAACTTTAGCTTCGACGTTTTGAATCGTGTTGTAGGAGTTAGAAGCGACCAGCTCAAGTTGAACCGACTGTAATCTCAATTATACCAGCTAATATTGAGTTTTTAGCAGCCTCATAAGTGATAAATTTTGACTCAACGAATGAAACTTGAATAAACGGGACAAATTCGGGACACCTGTCTGCAGTTTCGGAAAAGTTAAGTCGAGTTGGTTTTCGCTTAGATCGACTTTCAGGTCCCAATCGAACACGCCCTAACATACCTTTATTGATGTCCATTGACTTCTAACTGATACTTCTAATTGATATTTGAAAATGATACTTCTAAATGATGCTTCTAAATGATGTTTTTAAATGATGCTTCTAAATGATGCTTGTAAATGATGTTTCTAAAGGATGCTTCTAAATGATGTTTCTAAATGATGCTTCTAAATGATGTTTCTAAATGATGTTTCTAAATGATGCTTGTAAATGATACTTCTAAATGACTAGTGGACCCGTGTGTGAAAAAATTCACTCAATAATATATGTATTTGCTTAATATAGGCCGGTGCGGAATATTCTTTTCTTTGCTTGCTTCTTCCTTATCACAAGAAGTTTGTGGTGACACTTCTTCATTGATTGTACTTTCCTTACTAAAATACATTTAGAGGAAAACGCTACGACGGCCAACTCAAATTATGGTATGAGATGCTTGCTTTCTACTGAGCAGTACACTTCAGTTCGTCTTCAGCACACTCCTTCCCTTCCTTAGATGACATGCAAAAAATATATATATATATATATTAGTAAACACTGAAACATCACTGAATTTCATTTCCGCTGCGTGTCCAAAATACACAGAACCAAAATCGACTGTGTTCAGCGAATAATACAACTATATTCTACCAAGATAAACTTTTTTATTTATTGACATATTATGCAGTCGATGCCTGCTTCGTTGCTGATGATTAGTTGCTTATAAT
>LQNS02278091.1:35943191-35957811 GCA_001587735.2 Parhyale hawaiensis | reverse complement strand
GGAGCTGCCCATACGGTTCACTGTCAACAGATTCTATGCTTGTCTAACGAAAGCAAATTCGATTTATATGTTACGTATTCCAGTTGTATTTTCCAGAGCAACTTTTAAATTATCGTGCCCGTTTTTGCAGCCAACTGGCAGGTTCCACGTGCGTATCACAGATACAATCGAATTAAAGAGCTAATCCATGCCCCATAGAATGGATAGTGTCGGTAGAGGAGTGGGTAGATCCATCGAATTTCTTCCCTACCTAAAAGTGAAGAAGATGTGTCAAACAAGATGACAAGACACAAGACACAAGTAAACAAGCAAGACCGGTTCACAGACTTTTAGTATAATATAGATAGATAGATAGATAGATAGATAGATAGATAGATAGATTGGCCGAGCTTTCGACCATCTCAACGATAGTCGTTTTCAAAGCTAAAAACTTCAAGACCCGTGAGTTATGATAGCTTTATACAATGTATTTAGAATGCGGAACAGCATTTTGTTTTCAAAAAGTGTATAGTTCAAGGGGAACTGTTCACACCAAAGATTTCAGGATTGGTTTGTAAATTTCTGAAATTTTTTAATAGCGATTGTAACAATTTGCATTTAAAGTCGAAAAACTAGACTCTAGAAATTTTCTTTTCTTGTTGTGCCATTCTTGTTGCAATATATCAAAATTCTGCCAATTAATAGTGTGGCCAGTTTCGCGGACATGTTGAAATACTTGGGAATTGACTTACTGTTTTTCTACATTCGCGTGATGTTCGTTTACTCGAGTTTGGACGCTACGACCTGTCTCTCCAACATACACTTTTTCGCAATTGTTACAGTTAAGTTTATAGACGACGTTTGCTTTTGCCGATGGATGTTTTTGATCTTTAATATGACATAGCTGCAGCTTGATGGTATTTTCCGATTTCTTTGCCAGTGGAACGTTGTAAGGTTGCAGTATTCGGTCGACTCTTTCAGAAGAACACCTGGAAAATGAACTCTAAATTATAACATCTTCCCTTGCACAGAACGGCTACCCGAGCAAGCTAGTGAAAGAAGCAATTCAGAAACAAATCAGACAGCGCCAAATTGTCAATCATCAAAATGAGACTAATCCACCTACTGTAAAATACATCGCTGCCCCTTATGTAAAAAGTTCTTCAGAAAGAGTCAACAAGTTTCTTGACAAGTTTAGCTTATTGGGCTTAAATTCGCCACCCAATCGACGGAATCTTTGCCTTAACTTCTGCGGAAAGCTAACAGTTTCTGTAAAGTCAACATTACGCACATCTCAACTGGGAAGCCAGCACCCATTGCTGCAGATATGTGCCTTCAAGCAAGGCCTCCAAATATCTTAATGATGCCTTACTTTTGGCCCCAGAGGCGTGGACGGACTCAATCGATCACAGATCGTTAAGAGCCATGACGCCAACAATGGAACTTCCTATCTGCGCCCCCGAATATCCCCAGTATGATAAGGGCCAAGAGTCCTGCAACAGCATCTAAACACCGCATGCTGCCTTTACAAGCAAAGCTGAAGAACTCGCCTGCTGGCAACAGTTTTGAACTTATGTGGTCCGGATGTGACGTAACACTGAAGCATCCTGTTACGGCACGATAATTGATTGTTAACGAGGTGAGGGGTAGGTCTGTTTGTAGTTTGCTGAAGAGTAAAATAAACCTGATCACACACCCCTAGTGGAAAATCCACAAGCAGGGGGAGAAGTATTGTTATATTTTAAACCTCCCTACTAACACCGTGATCCAGAAGGAGGAAGAAAGAAGGGACATAAAGAATATCAAGAGAAACGTGGAACCCATGAACGAGTCAACGCGTTGGGACCAGTAAGTCGGGAAAGAAGAGGAAGAACTGAACAAAGCATCATCAGTAGGAGAATGAAATGAGAAAGAAAAAACAGTGTCGGCACGAAAGACACGTCCAAACAGATCCTCAAGCACTGGTTCTTTCTTCAGATGCTGTTATGCTAACTGGCTTAAAGAAAAGTAGTGCACGGCTGCGTTTCATAACAGTTCATCAGGAGCTATGGCTCACGACTGAAGGCTGTTATGCTTCAGGGTTATAGGGGTAAACATCCGTAAAACTCGACGGTATTTTGATCATGTAAACCTTTTTTCCATCTGCTTAAATCATTTCAATGAACTGGTGATTTAGTTTTCAATGTCCATAAGCAAACCAGGAAGATGGAGCAGGCTTAATCAATTCTCTAGTGAAGTGATAGCAGGTGTCAAATTGCAAGCTCTCGCCTCTGAATTGTTTTTATATTATCTGACTCTAGAGTTTTACTTGCGACTTTCGCAGAATGTCACATATTGTGCTAGTATATCAATTTTCAATAATTCATGAACACTAAAATATAGCTGAATTAGTGCCTCTTGGTGCTTTAAAAGAAAAAATTAAATGTATTTACTCAAGTATTTAAACACATTTAAGTAAGTAAGTAAATGTAATTAATATTTAGTATTTAATTACAATTTACCGATGTATTTAGTATTTAAATACTTTAATGTATTTGGTGCCCATCACTGGTAATTACAGTGACTTGTATGTATTGAATGACTGAAACTACTGTATTTCACGAACCACAAAAAATGGCATTTTCGAGGTTTACTAGAGTTAAGGAATATATTGCTTGAGCTATCCCTGCTAATTGCAGGGTGTTACTTGATGTTTTCGTTAGACACTTTTATCAGTAATTACTTGATGTTTTCGTTAGACACTTTTATCAGTAATATTATATTATTCATCATGTAAATCTATTGAATGTGAGTATGTAGATTTTTGACTGGTCGAATATTTATGAAGATGGTCGACATTAAATTTGAAACTCTACCAAAAAACCAATGTTTGAAATTGAATGTGAAAGAAACTCATACAGTACCATGTGTTCAATAAAAAGCAAAGACAGAGATTACAATATGTACTAATCAATAACTAACGCGCAAACTGAAATAAAATGAACAGGTGATGTATTTTTCAGCAACATTAAAAATACAATAATTTAATGTTTTTCTCTGCAGTAGAAAAGTATAATGTATGACATCATAATTCTATACTAATTTATCCAGAATGTAAATCTTTTAAGGAAACATTTTGAAAAATAAGTCAAAAAACGTTAACAGTTGCTAACGTATACAGGGCGTGTACCAACTTATAAACTTTAAATATAACTTGAGTTTGATGGTATCATTAAAAGCTTAAAAAGCCATTTTTTCAACTAACTTTAAACTATATGAAAATTTATTTTTCATTTTAAAAATAAACACCTAGCCTAGATGCTCAGGTGGTGCTAAAAGTTCTTCCCTATTAACAGCACTCTACCCCTCTAACGTTAAACGTTTCCTTCTACATTCCATGCATCAATTCCTTCGTTTATTATAATTGCAAATTACTCCTCTTCAATGCTTTAGAAGCTACTTATGTATCCATGTCAAGGATATGTAACTACTAATGAGGTCATTTTCAATTTCTAATGACAAATCCTGAAGAGCAAGATAACACCATTAGTTGAAATTACTCAAAATCACAAAATTGCAGCCGTACTTTTTGTCGGCGGGGCCCTCTGATCACACGTACAAAGTTATGGACGGATTTTTATGAAATTTGCATGAGTTGTTTGGTATGATATGAAGAGCAAATGAAGAAATTTTTGTGACGATCTGTCCATTCATTTGTTTGACTAAGTGTATCATTTTATTCTTGTTAGCATAATAACGCAGAGCTACGAACGGATCTTTATGAAATTATTGGAAATGTTAGATGTGTTAAAAGACATAAATCACTAAATTTTGGTGATGATCGCTTGGTCTGTTTACGTGTTTCACTAGTGTTTGTCAGAATATTTATTAGCATAACTCAATATATATATGAACGGATTTTCAAAAATATTACAGAAGTTGTTTTAACTGTACAAAAATTACAAACGATTGCTTTTTGGTTTTCATACAAATGAATAATGGTTCCAGAACAAAGTTGAAATTTTCATTAATTAATGTTGCTTTGCTTGGCGGAGGTATATGCTCTCAGAGTGCTCTAGTTTCAACTTTGGATCTCATGAATGTTTCGCCAACATTGCGGCAGCAAAATATCCCCCTGCAAGGTGAGCCCCGAATATCAGTTTATAATTGGTCAGCAGTTGATCATCACCAATAGTAATTATATATACCGAGCTTTGCAAAAGTCCTGACCTGTTTTGCATATTCAAAGTGTGAAACTTACTTCAAAGGCTTGATGAAATTTATTGACAATGACTCATTCCTAAACTATTTCAGATAATATAATAACTGGTAACAGTGCTCATTTTTATACATTATTGGTAATGGAAACAAAAAGGATAAAGATAGTAGCTCTCCTTCGCGCGGGTCACCAGAAGGCGGACATTGTTAGGTTGCAAAATGTCAGTTTATTAACGGTGATACGGGTCGAAAATCGCCTTAAGAAGAATGAAAGCCTCAAAGATCGACCACGTTCAGGCAGACCACAAGTTATTCAACGGAAGAATGTTCGAAGAGCCTTTGAAAATGATCCGAAACTCAAAATGACGGAATTTGCGAAGAAGAAGATTTTTGTGTCAACCGTGTCAAGAGCTGTAAAGAGTGAAGGTGGAAAGAGCTTAAAGCGTAAGAAAAAACCGCTGCTAACTGCTGACATGGTTAAAAAGCGCCAAGAGCGATGTTCCCGCCTTCTTAATGACTAGGAAAGTCATGGAAATCGAGTCATCATTTCCTCGGATGAGAAGACCTTCACCGTGGATCCTGTCTTCAACAAACAGAACAATCGAGTTGTTAGCTGTATCCAAGACATCTCTGATGTTCGTTATGTCTCCACAACAAAGCATCCGGCCTCCATGATGATGCTTGGCATTGTGGCCTCCAATGGAGAGAAGATGCTCCAGTGTGGTTCAAGGGCGGTTACAGGTTGACAGGGGCTGAATACATGGATATCATGGCCACAAAAGTTCTTCCTTGGACCAGAAAAATCGTCAAAGATAGAGATTACTTGTTTCAGCAAGATGGTGCACCAGCGCACACGTCGAAAACCGTCCAAAACTGGATGAGCCAAAACATGACTTTCTGCCCCAAAGATTTCTGGCCCTCACAATCGCCTGATCTCAATCCTCTGGACTACTGCGTGTGCCCACAATTGAGAGTAAAGCATGCAAAGATCGCCACAACAACATTGAGGAGCTGAAAGCCTCTGTGAACCGCACTTGGGCCCAGATAAGGTCCTATTGAATAGCAATGCTATTTAGATCATAATGAACTAATACATAATAAATCTTGTTTGATTTCATTATAAACAAAGCTTTTACGAACTTCGGACGGCAAATTATTAAAACAGGTTAAGACTTTTGCAAAGCCCGGTATATATGTACCGTTGTGCCCAAACTTAGGAAACAAACAATGAAAAATTCAATATCTCCAAAACCAAATATAGAAAATAGCGTGAAATTTTCACTGATGATTACCTTATACCTCGTCTTTGATGTTCCTATGTATCAGGCTCAGGCAAATATAGAAATTTGATTATCGCACATTTATTGTTTCTTATGTGTCCAAAATTAGGAAACGAATTTAAACTTAGCTAAATAAAATAAAACCTAACAGAAAACACAATTTTTATTCAATATTTTTTGGCAAAAGCTTTATTCCCAATTACTGCAGCACTTTATTTCTCACAAGATTTGATCAAATTTTGATGATCAGCTACTGCAATATTCGCCCATTCTTCTCGAAGTTTCTTCCATAAATCTTCCACATTAGTTTAATTTTTCACCATTACCCTCTCCCCTTATGTCTTCCACAAGTTTTCAAATGGGTTTATACATGGACTTTGAGCAGGCCAGTCCATAACGTCGACCCCTTGCTCTCTTAGGTAATTCATTACGAATTTCGCCTTAAAACATGGAGCATTAGCCTGCATAAAAATTGGCGTGTTAACGCCAGAATCTTTCATTACAGGAATAACATGATGTTCTAACACATTTTTGTACACTGCAATATTAACATTTGTCTTTAGACGTACCATAGATGAAGTTCCAAGTGCAGATATCATACCAAAAACCATCTCGCTACCACCATCAAATTTCACTGTTTTATTGAAGCAGTTTTGCTTGAGTTCTTCCCCTTTTTGTCTTCTTACATATTGCTTGTCATCACTCCCAATACAAAAGGTACTTGGATTTGTCGCTGAAAAAGACCCTAGACCAATCAGCGTCTGACCATAGCACCTGCCTATTGGCGAAAGCTAACCTCTCTATATTGTTTTTCTTGGTAATCAGCGGTGTCTTCCTAGGACAACGAGCAAATAAACCAATTTCAGATAAACATCTTGACACTGCTTGCCTTGAAACATTAACTTCGTCTCTCACCTTTTTGGAAATACGTCTTACAGTGTTAAGACGATGACAAGGCGATGAATGAGCCTGTCGTGCCTGACTGTAATTTTCCGAGGGCGGCAGGGTTTCATATCATTAACTTTTTATTCAGTGTTTCCTAATTTTGGACTCATACAAAACAATAAATTTGTGATAAACTAATTTCTATTATTTGCCTGAATCTGAAACACAGGAACATCAAAAACTAGGCATAAGGTAATCATCAGTGCAAATTTCACGCCATCTCAACATTTTGGTTCTCTAGATATTGAATTTTTCATTGTTTATTTATTAATTTTGTGTTACGGATTTTGAGCGTTACCAGTAACATTTAAGTGGTGCGTGGCGTCAGGTGGGATATAGGGAAATTGATGATAGGGAAATTGATGGTTACATAAATCTATCCATTTTCGTCAAGTAAAATTTACTTAAGCGTGGTGGTGGAGTAAAGAAATATGACAGAATTCGTCAAGGTCAAGCTGACGATGGTGTCGCTGCTTCCTCGACACCTCGTGCGTTTTTTTAGCGTAACACTTGGGGAAAGCTGAGGGAAATTTGAATACTAACTCTATCATATGCACATAAAATTGCAAATCCCAACGCCGCACCGGCAACGCTCATTACCAAACATCTGGAGGACGGCCAACACCTTATGTCAAAGTATCTTACATTTAACAAGCACACGGCAATTAACGGTGTCTCACCTGGAAGATGGCAGCGATGAGCAGGGAAATCAAAGGCATGATCAAAATCTACCTATTATTCGAAGATCATTGAGTATTCCAGAAAACCTAAAATTCACTAACCACATTGGACTCTAAAATCAGATTCAGACAAAAGACGGGCACTCCTCGGGATATGTACGCTTATACAACAGCAAATCATCATTCAAAATATTAGGGCATTTTGATTTGGCTTCAAAATTTTCACTCTTCATAAGCAGTGTCTGTGGTACTCCTATAACCAGGTTGGACTATTTTCACACAGCCTGAGCGCGCAGCTAGACGCTGAGGTGCAGTGTGCAGCAGTTCTAACTGGTGTTCAAGCAGACCGGTGACGTATGAGCCCAGGTACATGTGTATGGAAAACGAAAGGCCCGCCCTCCACTCTCCACTTCTAATTAGTTGCTCTTTATACAGCTGCTCTGGCAACCGTCGCTGCTAAATAATGGTAATAACAGGTTATGCAGAACTCCGATTTCAAAGGGTTATAGCAGTCCATTCAATATGATACAGACATGTTGACCAATTCAGTCACCGCCAGCAACGCTTGGCAAAGGGGTAATTAGTGACCTCTACTCGAAATGTACCAATCCTTATCACCAAATTTACGGGAGAAGCCCACACGCACGACTTCACAGCGACATCACGCGCCAAAAACTGTCTCAAATACCTGCCCGCATTTTTTTCTCTGTCCTGGGCCGCCTCACAAATCCCCCCACAACAGATATCCCGCTGACCAGTGCTTCCCCAACATCCTCCCCTACTAAAGTGTCAGTCTCCCCATTTACCCCCCCCCCTTTGTGTCTTCGCCATGCCCCATAACACGACCTCCCGAAACCAATGCTGTTCCCGCCAACTGCCCAGCACTGTGCGTCTTACATATGCATTTGAATATCTTACAATAACCACCCACAGTCACGAATTCACTTTTTTTTTGCATCCAGTCACTTTTCAAGGATCAGCGTCTCGCAGTCACGTCACCCTACACTTTCCCTGCTTCCTACCGAGACTAAAGCGCCCTTATGTCATCGTCTTCCTTTGTTACATGCCAGATGCGGCCTCTGGCTTAGAACAAAGGCTGAAATCTGCCGGTTACCCTGATTGAACTCCGGGTCTTTTCTTAACTATATGTCTCCAACAGTTCTTTTTTTTTCATACTCATGAGTTTATTTGCTGCTGGTTAATAAAGTAAATTTTTAGCCACCCGTGGTATCTCGTTCGTACGTCTGCTCTTGTTAATAGCAAATTATATATCTTACTTCACTTGTCAGTAATTATTAGTAATTTATAATAACAGTTTGAGCTTCATAACATTTGGACTCAACTGTACATAGTTCAATCAAAAGAATTCTTCGGAAATGCTCAGGGTTTACTTTAACTATGCAATTTATATAAAATTTATTTCATGTGAAAATTCCTTGACATGCCTAAAAATGTCATAACTTCAACATCGCTAAGGGTTACTGTCGTATTTCTGATGTTCTCTTTAAACTTTTGAACCGAGGAAAAATGTAATATTTTCATCCTCTTTGTGTTTAGTTCGTATGTTTTCTAACGTTCTGAAAGTTCATCATGATACATACAAAATGTGTATCTATGTTAATGTTAGTTTCCTGGCCTTTCGGTGTAATAGCGAGCGTCAAATAAGACGGTGAATCTCTGCTGGAACGCCTGAGTAGCGGCTACGGAGGTTGAACAAAATATAATAATGACTAGTGGACCCGTGCTTGAAGAAAATTCAAGCAATAAATGATACGTTTGCCTAATACCTATAGGCCGGGTGCGGTATCTTCTCTGACTTACTTCTTCACTTTCTTCACTGATCCTTTTTCGTGCTCTCATCCTTAGGTCTTCTCTATTGATAAACGGAAGTAAAAGCTTCAATAAAACACTCTAATAGTTTGAATGCAACTCTGGTCGGGTCAGCTTATATACTATGTCAGCGCTCCGTAGCAATGATACTGTTGGTACCGTCTAACCAACTCAAATAACTGCTTCATTTGAACTGTCGAAATTTTGGCCTGTGAAGACAAAATGGCCGACAGAGTCGCGCACGACCTAAACTGCGATGGAGCGACAGAGTGTGAAAAGATGTCAGGAAAAGGCAGCTGGAGGACGATTGGTTGGTAGATCAGGCGCTGTGGAGGAGAATTGCCAGAAACAGCGACCCACTATAAAAATCTTAACGTAACCAGCGAAAATAGAAGAAGAGAAAACTGCTCCGTCATATAAGAAAGACTGTAAGCTAGAAGAAATAATTCACTACCCGCGAAAAATTGTCACCTCCAGAGCCCTTCGTTGCCCATCTGCCGAATTTATACGCCCTGACCTGAAATACAAGAAGTTATAAAAACGGACTCCAGAAGCTGCAAATATCTTTACTTGGAGGGCCGACAAAGCCCTCCGCCGGGCCGACAGAGCCCTCTGACGTGCCGACAGAGCTCTCTGACGGGCCGACAGAGCTCCTTGACGTGGCGACAGAGACCTGTGATGTATTGTTTGGACCTCTGACACTTTGTTCCCTCCGACGTGTCGGCAGTTCCCTCCGACGTATTTTTTTCAAGACCAGAGCGCCTTGGCAGTGAGGTACCTCAGCCCGGGTAAGGTCTGCCACACACTACAGTATACTTGGCTGCCCTCGTAATCGCAAGTGGCGCCTGTGGCTGGTATATGGAACGTAGCGACCTCAAGTATTCATAAACTGTTTATGACAACGCAGGATATGGGTCTATCAGTAAGAAACACAAGTTCGTACCAAGAGGTTTACGGTGGAAGATTACGGACTTTTTGCAGATTAAAATCCACTAAAATTGATGGAAATTAAATTCATGTTGATGTAAGAGTATTTACCACTAATACATGCCTTCCTTGAGTCGCCAAGAACTGTTTATTTTTGTTTGAGGTCACTAAGTTGTTACAAACCTTATCGAAGCTTTACCAATAGGCCGTAAGCCCCACTGGGGAGGGGAGCTGGCTGTGAAGTGTTATTTGGTCTATGGACAGACTTAAGAACATTATCAGCAGCCGACCACTGCAGTGCTACGACTCATGCTCCACTGTGGTTGCGCTTCTTAGTCGGAGCTTCTCTCGGACTGCTCTCAACAGCCTTCGCTGGCAGAATTTCCATCTAATTTAGACTCTCTTCCTTATGACAAAGATGTTTTTCATCTTCGGTTACATCGAAGGCGCAGCCAGCTGGAGCACAGAGCACAAGTAGTTCGTTCCAGCCACTGATTACAAGTCACGGCATCTGAACACTAAGATAAGCAATATTGCGTGAGTAAATTTTATAAAGAAAGTTTTTAAACTTTGTTAATGGGAGTCTCAAAAAGTGCAGGAGAGGCTGTAATTATAAGCAATTTTGTGGACAGAGTAACAATTTTAGACAAGGGCCAAACTTGCAATATTCAGCAAACAATGCAAAGATGTAAAATGAATTGCATTATGCCCGCAAAATTTTTCAGAGTCAAGGCAATAAAAGAATTTCCCGTGCTACAGAACTAGGCTTAAGGTCGACAAAATAAAATTGGCAAGATTAAAGTTTTATTTATTCACAGTAACAGTTCCATTCTGTGTGAAGTCACGGTAATGAGCACTTATAAAGGTCAACCGCCACACTCATATTTAAAAAATTCAATTCTACAAAAATTGTCAATACCTGAAAAAATCTGATGGTAAACAAATTACAGCTATTAGGGCAAGTGCATTACAAAAAGAATACATAGTCAGGCTCCGCAGAAGCAAGCAGCACATTGTTCCCATCATTTGAAGAAAATAAAATTCCATGATGACAAAAACAAAATTCAGGATGAAAACTAATTCCATACTTCCAACTCAGACAAGAGACGAGAGTTAATTAGCTACACTACAGAACCTAAATCCTGAAAGGTGCACTGATAACACTAATGTTTAGTATGAATACTTGAGGGCCCAGCCGTCAAAAATGCCGGCAAAATATTCGTGATTGAGATTTTTATTGTTCCGGTTCCCATCATAGGTTTTGCTGTATAAATATTAAGGCGAAAACTATAGTTTTAAAAGCCATTTCTTACTTAAAAATTGGCCACGGTGTGGATCGGAGTACGTGGGAAACACTACCCGTACTTTACGAACGAGGACGTTAGAGCATGCTGGCAGAAGCCTTAGAACCGGTTCGATTTTAGCCCATCCTCCAAATTCCTCCGTACGAAACCATACAGAAGCATGCAGTTGTTTAATTCAGGACAATAATTTTAGCATTTTAGGGTTTGGTAACTCTCCTATAGACCTCCGCATATTAGAGTCCCTTTACATACCAAAGCTCAAACCTAGCCTCAATGACCTGCAGTCATCGCATCCTCTCCAAATTGTAAATAGTTAGGTTCGTTTTTCTTTACATTCTGTTACTGCCCCCTCTTTATGTCATTGGTGTACAGCCCTCAGATGTATATTTTAACAGTCTCCTAATTGTATATTTCAGATGCTGATGATGGCCGAAGAACCGAAACGTTCAGTTTTTAAGTTAAAAATGGCTTTTAAATCTATAGTGTTCGCTTTAATATTTATACTTAAGCTGTGTAGAGCGACGTAACCTAACCTAATTAATTTGGTTTTGCTGTATTACAGGTTTCATCCCTGCAGGCCTGATCTTCCATTAGTGAAAAGGAAGCTGTACAACATGAGTTTTGTGATAGCAAAATATCCCCCCTCCTACAAGATAAAGAGCGAATTTCAGCTTGGAATTGATTAAGCGTTAAGTGGCACTATTAGAAAATATAGTTCAGTAAAAAGAATTCACTGGAAATGCCCAGGGCTCACCGTATTGTGGATACCAACTGATTGTTGAACCTCTAGCGTCGAAATTTGGCTGCGATGTAAATTCAATATAAATAGGCGTCTGCTCAACTACTTTCGTATCATTCAGCAATGACAGCGGGGATCCAGATGCTAAGGATCCAGAGGCTGGGGATTCAGCGCCCGGGATCCACAGCTATATTTATCACCGATACTCCAAGCGCTGAAATTGTGTGGTATCTCTACTTGTTTTTCAGTACATGAACTCCACGACTCGCTTGCACTTAACGGCCAAAGCTTCCCAGGCCATTTTAAGCTGACTTCGTATCACTTCCGCTCCATCTATATATTTAAGCTCCGCATATCAGCGGCCATTGATCATGCTTGCGGGCATTCATGGCCATCGCTTTAGCGTAGATTCTTCTCCCCCTTCTTTTTTATTTCTCCTCCCTTTTTTCTCTTTCGTCTTCTATTTTTTCTTCTCTCGTTTCTCCATTCCTCTACGAGTCTACATCCTACTAACATAATGGCAATAGCTCATAGAGGGCCGGGGTGTAAGTTCCGGTGTCTCTTTGGGAATGGGCCTTTTGGTTCGTCTACTGCCGCCTATCTAATCTAATTTTCTACTACTGGCTAAACTCTCAACTGCGTAACGGAAAGACGGACCAACATTGGAGCAAGTAAGCAAGCAAGGGAGGGAGCAAGAGAGCAAACAAGCGACCAACCACTGTGTTTCATTATATATTGGATAAGCAAGTATCACAAAGGAATGAAATGGTCTGGAGCATTGAATGTTCTTTCACAATGCTAACCTGATAGCAATCTGCAATTTTCTCTATTGTAATTAATGCAAGTAAACCTGATTATTGCCTGTAGGATAAACAGTCTGTCAGCTATATCTCACCACAAAAGATATCACTCTGAAGGCAAGGTGTGCATTAGCACTTCAGTTTCTTCACAATGCACTAATGTTAACTTCTGACAAATTATGGTGTAAAAGGAGAAAAATTTCTAGAGACAAGGGACGCAACTCCCTTTTGGCCATTCAGTGTACAACAATCACATAAGTTCACTAAAAAGACATCATAGCCAAAGACTGTTCTGTGTCAGTGCATGAAATGAAAGTATCCACATATGGACGCCTATCAAATTCCAGGATTTTCCCAGGATTTGGCCAATTTGACAAATTTTTTCTAAAATTCCATGACTTTTCCATGATTTCAAGCACTCTTTCCACTTTCCCTGATTGTTCCAGGTATGACTGGGAACCCTGCAGCACGCAGTATAGCACAGCCCCAAGCGACTCTAGTATGACAGGCACCGAGTGTCTGAGCAGAAGACCAACATAGCAAACACTGGCATACCTAGCCTTTCCGCCCACTCTATCATGAATGCTTTATGTCTATGATCCGACGGTAGCATTCCTATCGACACCGTTTGCGTGGCCCTATGAGCAGAAGAAGAGAATAGTAAACTATCATGCTAAGCACTGAATTTGTCCCATGTTTATGGTAACTTCGCCAAACATTATTATCTGCAGACATAAATATTTGTACTTCCCAGACGTATGGTAACTAGACGTTCAAACAAACGAAGAGGAAGGGACATGTAGTGGTAGTATTAATACGTTTGCTACTTCATAGATTCTAAGCCGCATAGGGTCAACGATCAAATATTTATATATAGTTTAAGCATATCTGCCGGATGGTCTACTTATTGTCTGATGTTGAAGTGTAGAGAACAATAGGACATTGTATAAATAAGTTCTGCAACTACTCGAAACTAACTGTTCTCATCAGCAGACGTGGAAGAAATGAAAGAAGGTAGAAATTAAAGATGGCTGAAAATCTACAACGGTAGAAGACAGGAAGTAACTTTCTGAACCACCAGGGCATGCAGTGAACGTACGAGCAGAACTAGCCTCCGCTATGATGCCGCTGAGTTAGCCTGGGCGCCTTGCAGACACTTGCTGAGATGGCCTGGGCGCCGTGCAGACACTTGCTGAGATGGCCTGGGCGCCGAGCAGACACTTGCTGAGATGGCCTGGGCGCCGTGCAGACACTTGCTGACTTGGCCTGGGCGCCATGCAGACACTTGCTGAGATGGCCTGGGCGCCGAGCAGACACTTGCTGAGATGGCCTGGGCGCCATGCAGACACTTGCTGAGATGGCCTGGGCGCCATGCAGACACTTGCTGAGATGGCCTGGGCGCCATGCAAACACTTGCTGAGATGGCCTGGGCGCCATGCAGACACTTGCTGAGATGGCCTGGGCGCCGAGCAGACACTTGCTGAGATGGCCTGTGCGCCATGCAGACACTTGCTGAGATGGCCTGGGCGCCGAGCAGACACTTGCTGAGATGGCCTGGGCACCATGCAGACACATGCTGAGATTGCCTAGGCGCCGTGCAGACACTTGCTGAGATGGCCTGGGCGCCATGCAGACACTGGCTGAGATGGCCTGGGCGCCGTGCAGACACTTGCTGAGATGGCCTGGGCGCCATGTAGACACTTGCTGAGATGGCCTGGGCGCCGAGCAGACACTTGCTGAGATGGCCTGGGCGCCGAGCAGACACATGCTGAGATGGCCTGGGCGCCGTGCAGACACTTGCTGAGATGGCCTGGGCGCCATGTAGACACTTGCTGAGATGGCCTGGGCGCCGAGCAGACACTTGCTGAGATGGCCTGGGCGCCGAGCAGACACTTGCTGAGATGGCCTGGGCGCCGAGCAGACACTTGCTGAGATGGCC
>LQNS02278091.1:35873124-35885778 GCA_001587735.2 Parhyale hawaiensis | reverse complement strand
CCAATCCTCTATATCCTACTAACATAATGGCAATAGCTCAAAGAAGCCGAGGTGTTAGTCCCGGTGTCTCTTTGGGAATGGGCCTCTTGGTTCGTCTACTGCCGCCTATCTAATCTAATCTAATTAGCCGTAGGCCCCACTTGCGAGAAGTGGGCAGTCATCTAATAATATGTAGTACGGTCTATGACACTGAGTACACAATTTCCCCTCACACCCCTTTCGTTTATCGGAAAAACGCACTTTGGTAAATAAGGTAATGGGTCGTATATTACATCGACACTAAACACGAGTAAGTAGCACTAAGCACTCAAGAATGAGTGCCTGTTTCAGACTAAATATTAATCACTCAACACTCAAAGACTTTTGAGTATCGTAGTCAAAGTGCTTAATACTACACTCAAGCTTCATATGCTAAATAAGATCATTTCTGAAGTGCATACTTAACATATCGTAAGTGTGCCTCGTGTAGCACTTACGCATTTGGTTTCAGGAGGTTTGTTACGCAGACCGGTTGTTATATTGTACGGTGTCAAGAAAACAGAAACAAATGCATGTACCACTATCCTCCAACTCTACAGCCTTTAACTGGCATCAGCCATAATGACTCCACGAAAGCTGCAACTAAAAGTTTATAAACTTTAACACTACGTTTAAAACTCAGTCTTTAAGAAGAAGTACACTAATATTGGATTTTTATTTCTAAATTAATAGAACTCTGAGGTTTACCTATGATTATATAACTACTGTATACTATCGGGGAAAGATTTACAACTGATCAAATGTTTCTGATTATCCTGAACTATCTCAACCTATCTAATCCCGGTCTGCACTGAGTCTTAGACCTATTCACGTATGGTTACGGCACCATTAATATTATGCTGCTGGCCGTGTGCGCAGAACATTCCTATAATTAACCAGGATTAACTAATAACTCTTATAAAATTTAAGTTTATTTATTATACTAAAATTTACAAGAGAATAGACCTATCAATGGATCCACAGACCTTACAAACCAAAATCAAGAACCGAGATAAAGATCCATGTGCAGTCTATTTGATTCAGTAATGTAAAGTTAACTCAGATGGCGGAACCATTATATATCAGCATATTACAAGAACAAATATCGAACGCTGGCAATATTTCCAGATTTATCATTTGGTTATAGCAGCTCTGTCTCTATAGAAGACTTGCATGAAATGCAGTCTAAGAATTGGACTTGAGTCTGTGAGGTTTCCTGCAACCGGAAGAAAAAGAATCTAAATGATCTGACTGCAGGGCTTTTATGTACATTCTAGTAAGCTTTCTGTAATTTCGATTCATTAATCAGCATTTCTAGTTCATACGTGGTAAGTTTTGTCGTATCGTCAATAAGCATCACAATCTATTTACCTGGGTCGGTGACAGCCAGAAACAGAGTGGTTTTTGATGGTTCTTCCTACGCTGCCACATCAGTTCCCGACCGTGAAAATGAATAAACGTATAATAATGAAATAACATTTAATGCGGTAATAATAAAATTGTGAATAACAAATGGATTAACTAAAAGTTTGCATTTTTAATTAATTCCAAGCAAAAGCAGGTCACCGTTACACGGCCAGAGTACAGACACAACCATGCAGCTACCTAAAAGACGGAATACAAAAAACCATGATAACCTGACACTCAACATTTTTCAGGAAGGAATGAAATTATATTTTAGCTTTTAATAAACTTCAACGAAGCATTTTGATAAATTGAAGTTTTCACCAAAAAGAATTTCAATAAATCTTTTACATTGCAGAATTTACGCAAGCTACTTAGCCAAACAGTCATTTTTAAAACTTCGTTCAAGTACAAGTGCTGCACTCTTATGTATCAGTGTAAAGAACTTGGTCCTCTGCATACAAAAGCTGAAGTGTAACACCCAAGAAATAGTGCTACTTACAAGTGTTTCGTGCCATTCTTCAATTTAATACGCGGTTTGAAGTATTAGTAGGCTAAGTGCTACTTACGGCCCAGAATGAGCCTTAGGCGTCCTTGACTGGAACCGTTCCATCAAAGTAACCTTATCTCATTTGCTTTAGCAGTCCCAAAACTTCAGCTTGCAGCGTTCTTTTCGGCACTTGGAGCGAGTTACGACAGTTGATCCAAAACTAATTACACGCTCTACTGGGAACATCCCATGGGTTCAACAAACGTTCGTGACCGAATTCTAATCAAGTCGCAGCTCTCCTATTCGATGAAACAATATTTGTAATCTATCTGATAGCTGTACATAATTTACAAGCAATGAACATAATCTTTGTACACTTAAGGTAGTGATCTCAGAGATAAACTTGGAAATATGTACAATTGTACATGGGTTCTGTATGTTCTAAAACTATTTCCACTTGGTATCTATGAAATGTTGTATGCAACAAACAACAGGCATATCCCCAAGGAGCTTGGATAGATAGAGGAAGCACGGGTACTGTAATCCGATGCTAAACGGAGCTCGAAGGTTGAAGCCTGATTGACTCGCTGCTTCGCTGCTCGAATGGCTGGGAGTCTGGGGTTTGTGGGTAGGCTGTGGCGGCAGCAACATCACTGGCTGCAGCAAACAGCCATTGCTACCGGAAAAATTTCCTGGGCCTCTATGTTCCCTCTTATAAAAGCTCATTGGGTTAACTTTTCCCCTGCGAGCATCAAGAGTATTCAACTGCAAATGAGCTTAGAAATTTCACCTGTAATTCAGTTGGCCTAATACCTTTCAAAATAACTAGTAATTCATTACCCACGGGCTATATTCATTCCTTGTAAAGATTTCTATTCCACCGATCGTGTTTATATAATAATTATGTTAAGGCAGGATGTTCGATGACATCAGCAACCATGTAATATTACTGCAGCTACAGCTACTAAAGTGGCAACGTTCTAACATAGCAACCGAATAATAAAAATGTAACTATTATGTGCATGACTATTTACATCACGTACGTTGCAACTGACGGAAAGAATGCCTGATATTATAATGCATACAGCGTTACTGGTGTTATGCACTACAAACTAATTGAAATGCAAGTAGAGAAGCAGCATAGTAGTCAATTGATTGCTCTCTGACAGAGTCACAATTTTTCATAAACATTATAAATGCCACAAAAATATCAGGTTGGTGCAGAAGTAATGTTCGATGAAAAAAATAGAAAGCAAAAAAAAAATGCTTCAGCTGGCGTCACACAGTGGAATGGGCTACATTTTGGTGTTCAGTAAGTTCCTTAGCGGTAACGGTAGGATTCTCTAAAACAGAAGCTTTCAATAATATGGAATCATGTCTTAATATTTTTTACTTTTCTTTGAAAGTTAAATCACTCACCACTTCGGAAGCGAGAAAACCACCTCCTGCAACTTCTTCCATTCACTCTTTCAACCTCATAAGTAGGTCGAGACAATATGCACGCGCATAACAAGCACCTAGGTCTCAGTCACAACCCTATCCATAAGGGTTCTGAATAGTTTTAACTGACGCACTTGCATCACCACCATCATAAAATTCGTCGAGTAAGCCTTCTAGATATTACGTGACAGTTAGGTAGGACAAATATGGGGGAAAGTTTTTGAATAGTTAGTTACAAACTTTGTTTAACCTGCGTTGCCACAACTCAGGCGTTCCAACAGAGATGAGTGTGTAGTATTTAAATACCTGCGCTACTACGGGCAGGAAACAAGGCGCAAAGCATAGTAAAAGACACTCGAGTGGTCGGCCTCTTTCACGGCCTTCCACACGAGAGAGATGAGAGAAGTCCCGCGGACTAGGTACGCTAACTCGATCGACAGCCCACCTCGCGGAACAGAAATGGAAATAGAGAACCTACCTAACTTTACAAAACTAACCTCGTCAGCAGGAACTGCGGCCAGATGCTACATCCCAGCGGAGAAGGCACTCGGGACCCTTGGGTGCGTGATGCCCAAACATACTGCGGCAGGGAAAGGGCCCGCCACAATATGCCCCCGAGGGCGAACGTTTTTGAAAATTATGGGCAAACCTTAGATAATTGCAAAAAAATGATATGAATTGAATACAGATTATTATATTGGCATTGTCCCGCTATTTCTGAAACTTGTCAATCAATAGCGATCTAAGATGATTTACTCGGCTTACAGCTGGAACCACAACGTTGTGCTCAGGTGGCAAAAGATGAAGGACGAAAAGAGAAGAAGACAGAAGAAAGAAGCGCCCGTGCGGCCCGTCCCTTCTGCGGCCCTCCGTACGGGCGAGGTAAGAGCCCCACAGAAAAAGTCGGTTACCTCGATCGGCGGTCCACCTCGCGGGACAGGAAAGAAATATAGAAAACCTACCTAACTCTACAAAACTAACCTTCTCAGCAGGAACTGCAGCCAGATGCAACATCCCCTGCGGAGAGGGCACTCGGGACCTCTGGGTGCGTGATGCCCAAGCATAATGTGGCAGGGAAAGGGCCCTCCACAATATGCCCCTGAGGGCAATTGAACACAGAGTTACTTTACATCTCCAAGGAGAAGTTAAAAATTAATATATTCGGTCTTAAAAGTTTGTACTGAAAATATCACTTTACTTTTGCACCGCCCTGATAGATTCATAAATTAGACAATATAAGGTACAGGATAACCAAGAAAGTATGAACCGGTGAGCAAAGGAACGGCAGTATAGAAAACATTTCGACCTAACAAAACAGAGATTCAAAGTAATAAACTTACAAATACAACAAAACAAAGGAATAAAAAAATCGTGTACGGGCCAATCTATCATTATGGAGACGGCCTTCCAATTAGCTTTGAAGTGGGCATGCCAGCATGCCATATTGGCTGCACTATTGAAGTGCAATAACACGGAAGGCCAACAAGACTCGCTTCACTCTGACCCGCCTCAAACCTTACAAGTCAACCAGAATGCTAACAAGCGCCGCCTCAAAACCAGCACGTCTTCACGTGCGCCAACCGAAACGAGCGCAGTTCCCGTGGCGCACGAGCACGCAGGAGCAGTTGCGCACGAGCACGAAGGAGCAGTTGCGTACGAGCACGCAGAAGCAGTTGCGTACGAGCACGCTGGAGCAGCTGCCTACCGTCTGGCCACAGGAAGACGGGCCAGCTATTGGACAGCACTTTCTGAGCACACTCAAAACCAAACTCAAGAAGTAACTAGACTATTAGCTAGAAGATACGCACAACAATACTCATACGGGCAGGGCTAATCTTGAACGAAATATGAAGAGAAAGGACCCCATTACAATCAATCAATTCTCTCAATCAGGGTAACTGTAATAAAAACTGTAGTGTGCGAGGTTCAGGACTTCTGCAATTATTTTGAAAATGAGTACCGAGCTGTGGTGATGACCAGTGTATAGGTAAAAGGCTAGCACGCTAATTTGAACAGAATTGGAGTGGAAAGCGTGCTGCACGGTTGTCTTGCGGTATAATATTGTAAGAGTTTATAAATAATAAATCGAGCTGTGTTGCATAATTTGCATTTGTACAGATGTAAATGGAATGCTGCACAAGTTAACTTTCGATTGAATCCTCACTCGCCTAGGAAACTGCGGGCAGGTAAACTGTCTGAAGAATCGGACGCCAGAATGGAACGACCGTCAGTCAAAGCTGTGAGCTACAGTAGAGTTTGTAATTCGGTATGGAACAGTTATGGCTGGAAAAAGTGCAGTTAAAAGGAAAATGCAAACACAGCGTAATGATAGTAAGCACTAGAAAAATAATTATACAATAAAAAGCTCAATTTCGCTTATGCTTTAATTTAATTTTCAAAAAGAGAGCGATGTTTCATTACTGAAAATTGTAAGCATAACTCCAACATATTTTGCTGCCACGTGGACAGTAAAATGTAAAAAAACACAACGCAGTCGCATAAAATATAAGACCCACATCATTGGTCTGTCACAGGTCTAAAGACGCCTTTAATTGAACCGTCCCCCAACGCTGGGGACGGCCCCTCGATGTCCCATACTGCAGAGTTTGCTGTTCGGTCCGTAGCGTCGTCGTCCGACCCCAGCTTGTGAGCGGCAGAGCTGAATTTCACTGCACACTTGCGCTCTGTGGGGACAACACCACATTCTTAACGTCATTTTACGTCACAGCTCGTCTCTAAATAGTATAATATATAAAGTCTTACTTCCTGCAATTTTGAGGATCGTTAGGCAACACAGTGGAAGCTTCTAAGATGAAAAGATAGGAAACACGTCGGGAGAGAACGCAGAATCAGTGCACGAGGTTCTTCCCAGAAAAAGATCAACGTGCAACTCGGGTAAGCAAAGCATCAACAGATCAAGGGATTAGCAGCAGGAGTATGCAAATGGAAGAAGCGAATGGGGAATTAAAGAAAATTTTCTTAAAAACTGCTCCCGAGAAAGGACTCCCCACCTTAGTGTAGCGTACATTTACACCATGTCCTTACCAGTGAGTAATAAAGCCGATTGACTGATTACATAGGAAGGGTGAAACTATATCTTAACCCTTAGGACCCACCCTATGTCCCCGGCGAAGAGTTCATCAGATCACAGTGGGAAATCGAATTTAGAATCTTAGTTTGAAAATTGGCTAAATAAGTAAAGAGTATACGCTGATGTAAACTAAGGTAGCTTGTGTGAAGCTGACATCAAACGACTTGAAGTATGTCGAGAATAACGGAGAACCTAATGGGGTACACCTCGCGAGGAAACCGTAAGTTGGGAGAATTAATGAGAGGAGCAGAGTCAGCATAGTGAGAAGAAGCAGGAAGAACGAAGAAAACGAAATATACTCTACATAAAGTAGAGCTATCGCGCTGG
This sequence comes from Parhyale hawaiensis, assembly GCA_001587735.2. Taxonomy (NCBI): domain Eukaryota; kingdom Metazoa; phylum Arthropoda; class Malacostraca; order Amphipoda; family Hyalidae; genus Parhyale; species Parhyale hawaiensis. Next base: position 35,879,008 of record LQNS02278091.1, on the reverse strand, counting down.
TTTAGCGATGGCCTAAGTAACTAACAGAGTCTGCACCCCTCCGGAATTCAAATTCTCATAATATGGTGTGTACAAACTACCCTGAACTAACCCTAAGGCCAATGACCAGACCTAGCTGTACCTCGTGAGGAGTGAATGAGTTGTTTTGGTACCTGCGCAGTGATGTGCATTAAGTACTTATTGGTAGAATAGGAAGTGCATTAGGCTGCCATCGCCCAGCACAAGTACAGGTAGGTCTCCATGGGTACCTTTGAATGACTACCGTTAAGTAGGTCCAGTGGCAGCGCCGTAACCAGCACTTTCGAGAATCGTTCTCTCACCGCAGTGTCAACAGGCCTGCATCAGTGTTTTCGGATATCTTCTTCACAGCTGACTATCACTATCCCATGGTTCCTACGAAGCTATTTTTCTTATCGAGAACTTAGGCCATGGCCATGTACGATACGGAGTTACAAGAGAAGTTCCCAAATCGCGTGACGCGATCACCCAAAATGATGCAAATTAGGAGCGATCATGTAAAAAGAATTGGAGCGGCTTGACTCAGGTCACGCGAACGGAGAACTTCTGCTGTACTTTATTCATTGCTTCTCGATACAAACAAGTTACTTTTAGATTGCATAGAGTAATCAAAAGCAGCAGTGCCTAAATACCTAAAAGTTACTCTTCCCACTACGACAAACTTACCAGTGCTCTGGAAAGAGAAGGACCGCACCCGAGGCCTCTGACAGGTGACCACGGATCTGTACGCTTGTCTGTACTGCTTGTTCATAATGACATAGATCACCGGGTTGATGCAGCACGACATGTAGACCAGCACATAGCCCAGCATGTGCAGACCTGCGCATAACACGGCTATCTTCATAACATTTCCCGTAGCAGTCTTACTACGGCCTCCACTATAACTCAAGGTCAGTTCGACTCATGCAGTAGTACCGGAAATAGCACCAAATAAAGCAATGCGATTCTTGACCCTATGAGGGTTAAATTAAACGTAAGAATTTCCAAGGAATAACTTTCTTTGAAGAGGATTTATGGGTTTAGTTTTACAGCGGTTGTTCTACTGCATTTGCTTTCTTATGTATGCTGAGATGCTGCACTTGCATTGGTGAAATTAGACGAAATTTGGCGTATCTTAATCAGTTCATAAATGCTAAGGCAGGAGAGAATATTCAAATATCCGCCCACAGTTCATTTCAGTACGCTCTAGCATTACCCATTTTTTGTAAAGAATGTATGCTACGTGCGACGATAATGTACAACGTAGGCAATCACAGAATACACGAATGAGCTTGACCTATATCTGATAAGCATAAAATATATTTTAGTATTATTTTGAAGCCACAATTCAAGCAAATACGAGCCACTTACTCGGGTAATGAAGTCCACTGTCGAAGTTCTTGACTAGCGTGATAGGCATGTAGGTGATAACAAAGGCCAGGAAGATGGTGAGCACCATCTGCGTCACCCTCCACTCGTTGCGCTTCCGGCGCCGCTCGCCTTCGCTCTGCTCAGGTAAAACCTAAAGGTAAAGATGCCTTGACTGTACACCACAACTAGGAAACCCACATGTACTAGTTCGTGGTGCAGATAAATGCTCCGAGAAGTGTACGGCTGCAATCAACCGCAGGTTATCTGAGCTTGGGTGTCATGGCCGGAAGGCTCAATTGACTACTGCGCCCCCCAACTGTAAGGTCAGTGCTCCCACGCCCACATTAGACTTGTAAGAGGCAAAAAATTAGTTAAAATATGAACAAGGATCTCATGCAATGGCTAAATATAAACACAGTCAGCCATCCTATTAACAGCTTTCGGGATTTACCGGACAATTTCTTGAGATGGAAATATCCTCTAAATAAATTTAAAATTCTTTAGAACCAGTCCGAATCTGTCTGCTTGGTGACCACTACGGCGCTATCACTCACTGGCGCTCAGCAGCTGCGCAAACATTTTGTTGTGTTAGGTAACTCAGAATAATGGCTATTCTGAATCCCCACCACACAGTATCACCATAGGCGGCGTGCCAGCGAGTCTATGACGAGGATCGGTAAACCACGGCGATGGTGAAATGAATTAAAGCTCCAGTCTTCGATAGGTGCTGCACTGTGGTTATCGCCCATTGTTGGCCAGGTGGTGAAATCTTTCTTGAATCATTAGCTAAGGCGGTGATCTTCTCGGCTCACTCTGATGGCTAGCATTTCAGGGATGTGTTATGATTACTTCATGATGTCACCCTGAACCTCATTTAACGTCTCTTGCGTTCAGATCTATGTAGCAAAGTACGAGTGTTTCTTTAAGACCTTGATCCAATAGGGCCTATAACCCATCCTATGTCTCCTGAGGAGTCGCCCTATGAAATGGTTTAGTTTCGGCGTGTCTGAAAGAATTGCTCTAAATTTTAATAATTGCGTTCGCAACAATGAACATTAATAAAAACAGCTAATAAAGCGCAATAAAGCATCGTATCATGTTACATATAAGTTACAACAGGAGATTGTTCCTGTTTAACGTGAAACAAATATTGGATGAGACTGGCAACAATTAAGAAACGCTTTATTTATTTTAATTTATTATATTATTGAGATAATGTTGTTCATGTTTTCAATTTCATCAGCAGTCGTTTTTAAGATATTCTAAATTTACAAGCAAGGTGCGCAGCTATGAATGAAGAATTTGAAAACTCGACTACTTTGCATGAATAGAACAACGAAGGAAAATAACATGTTGCTCACTGCTTGGATTATCATTTTGGCAGTGCTCACAATATCAATTTAGAAAAGGAAAAATTCGGATAAGTTTGAAAGCCCAATAGAATTGAGAAAAAGGTAAAAGCAAACAACAATGTTAACATATATATATACTAGTGCAAACACAAGGTGCTGTTTAAACAATCAATATTTGCAATTCTTAACCCTTAAAACACTAACAGCAGTATATCCTTTCAGTACTTGTCTCGTTTTTGGAAGTTAAAAACTGAAACGGATTGAAATTAAATATATTATTTCATTAAAGGACAATACGGAAAGCTTATGAGAGAATATTCGCTGACAACTACAATATCATATATTGGAGTTTGATAGTTTTTTAGTGGATTAGTTTTAACCTTTGCCTTAGTTTTGAATTATCCGATCTTGTTTTCCCTATCATAGGTTTGCAGTCAGCCGTATAGTGAGGCAAAAGCGAGCGCTGCATAAGCGACACTGTAGCTGTGTATGGGCGGGCTGCCACTCTGAAGCTCACTGTCTGCTCGTCTCTTATTCTGGAAAGCTGGGCCATGGGCTGTAGGTTTTCGCAAGCACTCTAATCTTATTGAAGGACATCTTTTCCGAGGAAATAATGAAGATTTCACGCAGTGTTTGCACTCACCTGCTGCTGATGCTGCTGCTCAGCTCCCCCTGACGGCCGTCGGTGCTTCAGCATCCGTCGCTCCGAACTGCACGGAGACCTCAAATGCTTAAGACGTCTCAAGTTAGTATACTGTGGTCGGAATAAACTAAGCTCATAAGCTTAAACTTGCCAGAAATTTCAAAAGTGAACGGCTAAGTCGTCACTTCAGCTCGAATGTTATTCGCAGGCTGATTGGACTTGCGACCTCCGAATGCCGAGTCGTGGGAAACAGGTTTCAGTTTGAGGTAGCCTCAAACACAATCACTGTGTGTTTACCACCCAAAACCCGATAAAGTAGAGTAGCACTTATGACCAAAGTTTACGACATGTAGAAGCAAATGAGATCAGAGTCGTAGTGTACGCATTGACAAAATCCATACGTAGTCCCATCTGAGAACGCCTCCGCCTGCAACACTGAATAAATGCAAAATTATTCTCTCTACTCATAGAAGCGAAGACTCGGAGACTCAAGTTGCTAATCTGCAGCATGAGGTCCGTCACCGTATTGGCGATAAGCGACTTTGATGGCAGAGACAATAATACCCTGACAGCATTCTTGGCCACCTCAAAAGCTTAAACCGTAAAGCAGCTTCTGGACACCGAAAAAAGTCTGATTAAGTTGCGTTAATTGCTCACTTAAATCAATGTATCACTGTGCACATCTCGTCTGATGCCATCGATCGCGAGAGGTAAGAAAATCCATAATGATTTCTGAGTCGTGAACTGAAAATTGGGCCCTCGGGTTGGGCGATTGAGTTCTTTTATTTTTATTTTATTTTTTAACTGTATCAAACAACAGCCCCTGCTCTTGAAGACTGAAGTTGTGCCTCTAGATAGCCCTGAATGCAACGACCACGTACGGTGCTTTTGAGTCAAAACTTTAAGCTCAATAAACAACCAGAGAGCACTCTGAGAGAGCATACTTCCGCCAAGCAAGGCAACGGTAACGAAAAAAATTAAATTGGTCCTGATAGCATGATTGTTTTTGTATCAACACTAAAAGCTAATATGTAACTTATGCCTTTCGATGGTATTAACTGTTTATGTAATTTTCGTGAAGATCCGTTCTCAACTTTTCGAGTTATGCTGCTAACAAGCATTATAACAAACATAAGTCAAACACACAAGCGGAACAACAGATCATCACAAAAGTTTGATCATTTATGACTTTTGCTAAACTACTAACAAATCTTGAAAATTTCATAACGGTCCCTCGTAATTTTTTTTGAGTTATTAATCAAATACAGAAACCAACTCACAAACGAGCCAACAGATCATCACAAAAATTGGGTCATTTACTCTTCGTAATACACCAAACAATGCATGTAAATTTCATAAAAATCTGTCTTGTCTATTACTTTTTGAGTTGTGGCACAAAGAAAATATAGGCAGACAAACAAACCAATGAACGGTTTTTCACAAAAAATTAATCATCTATTACTGTTAGCATGTCTAACAATCGCTGTAAATTCGTAAAGATCCGGTCATAAGTTTTTGATTAATCTTAGTGACAGACAAAAAGAGGGACAGACCAACACGACAAAAACGTAACCTCCTTGGTGGAGGTAATAACCGCCGCTCTCTTAGGTGATCCAATGACTGTGTTGCTCGTAACTGTGCTATAGATGTGACAATGACTATTGTTGCGTCGACCCGAAGCAGTTCTGCCGGAAGGTCACGGAGCTGTCAACAAGCTCGTCATGGGTGAGTTCTGTGTCTTAAAATTTGACCAGTGCGCTATTATACTGACAGGAAATTACAAGAACTTTGGCGCAAAATATCTCACAGAGACAAAGAGGAATAGAGAAGAGCGAAACAGCTGTGTCAATAGAGATCCCGGTGGGTCAGTGAGACCTACAGTATAGATATTCTGACGTAAAAAAAATCTGTCAGACATTTTATAAATGAAATGTCGGTAAGCTCGTTTCTAATTGTAGCATAATGATTACAACTAGAAAAACTGTTTGTACTGACAAAACACAGTGCATTTATTAGCTAGAAACATTCATTCATTAGCATTGGTTATCGGTAAAAGGCAATATTAATTTTCATGTCGTAAGCTTCAATGACTGCCGCCCCCCACTGACCTGTTTTTGAAAATTTGTGTTTTTTACTGATAAACGCATGCTATGCATTATCACAAACAACTTGTTTTACATTTGAGATCCAAATATTAATTAGAAAACATCTTACTGAAGTTTCATCTGTTAGCTGCGGGACCTGTTTGGCTCTGTGGGTTGATCGTCGAGTATATATGTTACGGCCATTTTTCGAAATTGGCCATTTTGCAAAATGGCTGGCCATTATGCAAAAAGACCGAAATCGTGGTAACTTTGCAAAATTACCAGAAATTCCCTACATTTTACAAAACGGCCAAGATTTTGCAAAAAAAACCTAAAATTCTAAACATTTTGCAAAACGGCCAAAATTTGAGACGGCCATTGTGAAAAATAAACAACTTTATAACAAATTTCATTAAAACGAACATAGGTAATTTTAT
>LQNS02278091.1:35854262-35872717 GCA_001587735.2 Parhyale hawaiensis | reverse complement strand
AACAGAATTATCGATCATTTTTTTAGCTTGTTTCTGTTGCTCTCTGCTGGACTTCCTTTGTGCAGCATGAATACTCTCACTCCGACTGCAGATGGAACAAAGGTTCACAGGCTCATCAGCATAGTTATTCATCATAGAACACGGAGTATAAGAGTGACATTTCTGCATAATGGCCGTCCCAAATTATGGCCGTTTTGCAAAATGTTTAGAATCTTAGTTTTTTTTGCAAAGTGGCCTTTTATTTTGTAAAATGACTAAAATCTTGGCCGTTTTGCAAAATGTTCTAAAATTCTGGTCAATTTGCAAAGTTACCACGATTTCGGTCTTTTTGCATAATGGCCAGCCATTTTTCAAAATGGCCAATTTCGCAAAATGGCCGTAACATATATACTCGTAGTTTATAGAACAGTGTTTCCCATTGGGGGTCAATATGAACCTACAGACCCGACCCCTGCGGGTTCATCTACGGGCCCCCGACTGGTTCATGACGTTTGATGCTTCTATAACCATATTTCATTGCCGTTATTACATTGATGACATGGGTTAATAACTTATTTAAAGTTATAAAAACATATTTTATTGAGCTATTACATCATTTTTTATTATAGAAAATTGAATTATGATATAGTTTCCCCTTAATGTTACATTTTTCATCATAGAGACCATGAAATTTTCCGATAACGATGATTGTAGTACAAGATTACTGTAATTCAAATGTAAACAGTCATTTGAGGTAAGTTAAAACTGATTCTTGTGAGTTATGCGTTAAAATCTCACTGTATTAAATGAGCAGTGACATCCCGCGAGTAATTTATTTTTAGCGGATGGTGATAAGTTTCGACTCTACACTACTATACTATAATAATGAAATGACAGTGCGCATGACGTCATGAGTGTCGACAGAAATACACTCTAGCTATTCGGTGCATCATCTACGGAGTTAATGCCATCTTGATGGCAGGTGGTCCGCGTGTTTCAACTCGTTTTCACTGGGGGTGCGTAGAAAACTGAAGTCAGGGAACCGCTAGTTTAGAGTATGGCCCAACGAATAACAATCGGTCAAACGGAGAGATAAATTGGTACCTTTTGACGGTCCGGAATATCAAGGAGTAGCAGACGACGATGGCCGTGGCCGGCACGCAGAAGCTCATGGCAAAGAGCGCCTCCTTCGGCCGCTCGTCAGGGCCGGACAAGATGGTGCAGGTCTCCAACATGTCGTCCTTACCGAACCGACCTGTGAATAACGAGTCTTGTTGGCACCACTGAGGTGGAATCTTTGGGCGTGAAGCCCGATGCTTGAAGTGTTTTAACCTCGTCCAAATGTACCTCAAATTGGGGAGAATATGAGGACACGGTATATATACACTATTTAGCGTTCTAATGTGCGTTTATTACTTCGCGTCATTTTGATTGGCCTTACTTAGCGTTAATCTTTCATAACGACGCTAAGTAAGGTCAATCAAAGATAGACGCTAAGTAAAGAATAGCTAACCAACAATGAGCTGTCGAGATTAGGCCTAAAATCATGTAGGTTTGGAACCAAGGCCTCGTTTTCCTAATATTCGTAGTCAATAAACGACTCTAATACACTTAAAAACACTAGGAAAACCAGGCCTTGCCTCCTAACCCACAAAATTCTCGGCCTAGCTTCGAGAGCACACGCTGTACTAGGGTGGTGTTGGGCGGCAGCATCAAAATTGTCATCTGCCGAGAAGTGGGCGGAATTTAAACGTCGATTTTTTTACATCCTCTTTCCGTAGAGATAGATACCCCTACTTACGATTTGAGGACATATGTCCTCGTTTTCGTCGTTGTGAAGATGTCCCCTTCCAAGAAGCTCATATATACATAAATGTGCTCTTTTTCTCCCTATTAGGGGAATATATGTATGGAAAGGTTCAGTAAAAAGTGTTAAACTGTAAACGAATGTACATCAGATTTCAGTTTTTCGTTGAAATTATATCTAGCCTGAATACCTCTGACCGCAAATGGAAAAAAATATCTATGGTAAGAAAACGAATCTTTACATACCATAACGAACCAGAAATAAAGCAGTTACATTATTGAAACAACAAGATAGAATCACTTAATACTCGAGGGGGGGGGGGATCAAGCCCAAACCAATAATATGTAAGCGTTTTCTCCTTCATATGGAAGAGGAATATTGTTTGAATACAAATCTATCGCGCATAGTTAAATCCCAAATGGACAGATTATCAGAGCATTCAAGTAACAGCAAACACGGCTATTTCGGAGTGAATAGACAATCGGAGTTTTTATACAAAACTTTTGCAAATTAAAACATAAGTAACGTTACAATCGAGAAATAAACCGTAAAGACTATAACAAAATTTGGGGCACTTGGAACTTTAGTAAGAAGCACAATTAACCGTAAATTAGTAGAACTTTGCGCGAAAACAATGTTCTTAACTGAACTGAATATTTTTCATTGTATTGCTCTCCATAAACTATGACTTTCGGAAATTACAGTAAAATGTCTTCGATATCCATGTCTTTAATTGATCGTAATATAGCTAAGCACACTGCAGTATATACGAGGCTGACTGATCTTCGATATCAAATATTGATATCCGAGCGCCGGCAATTCCAGCTTGTCACAGCAATACATTCGGCAAAACTATGAACTAAATATCAACCTCTGCAATAGAAAAAGAAAGCAATAAACGTAGCTTGGACAACTGTGGAACTTAGGCACGTATCACTGCGAACTTAACGAAAATTGCTCGACTGACGAGTCAACGGAACTTAAAATCTCCATCCGTTGTAAAAAAAAGGCCACAATCTGAACTGTAGCATCTGTTTACCTGTGAAATTTACTTCTGTCGCAAAAGTAAGTAAGTCATACGTAGTCAGTGGTTTAAGCTTCCGTTTCCGCACGAGGACTATGTAATATAAGACATAATTAATGTAAATCGATAGACACGTGGAATCCCAGCACGGGGTGTTGTTGTACAAGATCAAAACGCATGGAAACGACAGGTCGGTAAAGAAGAGGAAAAACAAAACAAAAGATCGTTAGTAGGAGTGTGAAATGGAAGGAAGCAAATTGCCACGAAAGACGTCCCAAAGACCTAGCTAATGGCTAAGGTAAACTACACAAGCCCACAGAAGACGCCGCTCCCAATAACATAGGATAGGCGAAGCTAACTACCTAACCCTTTGACCTAACCCTTTGACCTAACCCTTTGAACTAACCCTTTGACCTAACCCTTTGACCTAACCCTTTCACCTAACCCTTTGACCTAACCCTTTGACCTAACCCTTTGACCTAACCCTTTGATCTAACCCTTTGACCTAACCCTTTGACCTAACCCTTTGACCTAACCCTTTGACCTAACCCTTTGACCTAACCCTTTGGCCTAACCCTTTGGCCCATGGCCCATACTATGCCTCCTGAGGGGATCGCCACCTAACGTAGGACTGCAAATTTCAAAAGCAACTGCCTTCGGGGAACCGCCTACTTAGTTTTCCTTCAATCTCAGAAAAGAAAAGCGACGCCCAAACCAAATGCTTAAGCAAAGCACAACAATAATCGTTCTCAGGCTGATGGAACTTCTGGTGATTTCAACAAGCTTTGCCATAACTGCCCTCAATAAATGTTCTGTACCTCTTTAGCTTCCAATGCTCACAGAAGAACTCCTCAATGCGAGACTTGCCAAACGGAGGAAACTCCTGGAAGTTAGACCCCAAACTTGAGGAAATTCCTTATAGGCTGACTGTAGACAGGGCCAATGTCGTAAATTGAAGCAATTCCAACACATATTGAATAACCAGCAACAATGTGTAGTAAAACGCAATTGGTAGTTCATTAACCAGCAGGACTTCACGGTTTCATATAGTGTTAGGAAAAGGAAGCATTTTACGCACGTTGGGGAAACAGGCACGTTACAGAACTGGTCCTGTTCAAACTGAGACTCCTACCAAAACAGAGACAACATGCCTGCCTGTGTTTCAGGATTTCTACTACATAAAATAAGTTAAATGGGCTACAAGTACGGTCTATGCAAATGCTTCTATGGTGCCAGAAATTGGGCAGATAAACAGATAAATAAATCAAAGGATAAATTCAAAACAGTATTTATACTAGTGTATCACTAGTGTCGTCCACCGTATGCCTTCCTAGACAGTAGAGAGGGGTTTCAAGGGACACTGAAGGCACACGTGACTCGCGCAAAAAAAAAAACAGAATATTCAAGCAAAAAGGACAACCGCTCATGAAAAACAAGAGAAAAGGAAGAGGTAGACAGACAAAAACCGTAAGTACAAAAATCGAAACTTGGAAGGAAGTACAGTAAGCTCGAGTGAAATACGGCCCGAAGGCCTAACAAAGGGGTCGATCAGGGAGCTACTTCCCCTAGCATAAGAGGGGTTATCCACATTACCCTTTGCCTATAGTTCGTTCTGTAGTTCCTGAACCTGAGGGTGTGTGTCTGTAGTGCCGAACTTACCCCAAACAGACCAGAGGGTGGGCGACTGGGTGTAATACTTACCGCGGTTAGAACAACGGGGAGCGGGTGGGCAGCACTTACCCCAAACAGAGGAGAGGGTGGGCAGCACTTACCCCAAACAGAGGAGAGGGTGGGCAGCACTTACCCCAAACAGAGGAGAGGGTGGGCAGCAACATGATGAGAGGGAAGGCCCAGCAAAACAAAATCATGAGTCCCACCCAGCCCGGTCGGTAGACTCTGGCATACAGCGCGTGCTGGGTGATCATTATGTACCTGCGGGTTGTATTCCAAATTTATCCCTGTATAAAAACAGCTAACCCGACAATAACCTATAAAAAACTTGCAATGTCGGGTATAGAGTATATGATTTGAATCTGAAGTTTATAAAACAGATTCCTCGCATGAGGAAATGATTTTAAACTCCTCCACGCTCATTAATTTTGCCCTGTGCGAAACTGCAATGAAAATACGTTTCGCGTAACAAAAAAATGCGAACTAAGCAATATACTGTACCTGCCAGGAAGGTTTCCCAAAGTGGATAATAAAAAACTCATCTTATTTTCGATACCCTTTCTATATTTTTCCCAACTGTTATAGTCTTTGCAGAAAATAAGTTTTTCGTAGCTGAGTTTACCTGTCTTACCTGTTTATGGTGATTACTGCTATACACAACAGCGACGCTGCCACGTTCCAGTATCTGAAATGTCAAGCGCATCATTACACTATTTTTGTACTTTATAGGTCCCCTCAACACCGCGTATATCTTGTTGCTGTAGCCTTCACTGTACGCAGTAATGACCTAAGCTGATCGGTTTACACAATTTACAAAATTCGTTGCCAGGGAGCGGAATGTCAAGCAGCTTACATCGTCGCTTGCTGAACAGATTAAGCGCAGTGGACTTCACCTCTCACATTCTACAGAACAGAACTACGAGTATACTGCCGTAAAAATCATTTTGTATTTAGGTAATTATAATAAAAGAACCTATGAAAATTTAAAGGAGTAACTGAAGAATTTCTGTTTAAAATGTTGCAAACAAAAGTTCCATCAGCTTAACCTATTTTAGTTAAACCTATAGAGTGCCAAATTTTAACTTAACTCATCTCTCACCAAACATATTAGACGCAGCAACTCACGATCAAAATAAATCATCGCAAACTTTACTTATAATTCTGTTATATCAAACAAATTATTCCAGCCGGTATTTGACTACTACCGTGCAGATTACAGCCACCCAATCAGAGAGATCATGCATTTAGTAGTCGTGGTGCAATAGCGGCGTAACGCCCTCTCGACAGACCTAACAAGGGAGTTGAAAAAGTTCGCGGAATTCTGAAAAAGTTGAATCTAAATTCGAGCTTACTAGCGTTACATGCAAACGTATACCTCTGCTAAGTGTAGTGCTCTTCTCCGCGGATTCATTTTACCGATGTCGACACGTTAGATTCACTGAGATACAATGGATAGGTAATTAAGTGAGTAAGTACTCATTTGAGCATTACCATGAAGGGCTTTGCATCAATATGACTGGAAGTTCGGGACAAAAATTTTTTTCTCTACGGTGAACGGTGCGTTCAAAAGAAGTAGACACGAATGCTAGAACTTAGTTTTGGCAGTGAATTTGAGACTAATGATTCCCAGTACTTTGATATGTACAAAAAATGAGGGCCAACATCCCATCGTTAGCACTATTGGTAATGACCTGGATTGTGCCATGTTTCGCAGGCAAGCTATTATAATTTTCAACCAACATTTCACGTCATTGGTTCAGTTATGAAGCCCGGAGAAGAATGTTTTCAGCGGATTTTTCGAATTCCCTAGTAGATGTATCTAGGTGACATTTTTGGTGGGGTTACGAAAGTTGCATTGGGAGAGCTGAGGCGGGGACTGGAGTAACATGTAAAGGGATCGACGTTGCTATGGGATACATGTATGTTAGTTACATGCTAACACTAGAGCACTCTGAGAGCGCATACCTCCGCCAAGCAAGGCAACGGTAGCAAAAAATTCAAATTGGTTCTGCAACCATAAGTTTCTTTGTATAAACTCCAAATATAATAATTTGTGCCTTTTGATAGTAATAACAGCTTGTGCCATTTTCTTGAAGATCCGTTCATAACTTTTTGAGTTATACCGCTAACAAACGTTATGACAAACATGAGTCAAACATACAAACGAACAAACCGATCTGCACCAAATTTTAATCATTTATGTCTTTTAACATTACAAAGAACCCCTATAAATTTCATATACATCCATTCATTATTTTTTGAGTTATTGTGCTAACGAGCATGAAATTAAAAGCAGTGACAAACAAATGAACAAACGGATCACTACCAAAATTTGGTTCATTTACTTTTTCGTTATATACCCAACAACTAATGTTAATTTCATAAAAATCCATCCATAACTTTTTCAGTTATGGCATTGAGAAAAATGAGACAGATAAACAAACCAACAAACAAACGGATGGACTTATCTTCACCAAAAGTTAATCAACTGTTCCTCCGGACATACCTAACAATCCCTGTAAATTTCGTCTAAATCGGTTCATAACTTTTTGAGTTATCTTAGTGACAGACAGACACGACGAAAAAACATAACCTCATTGGCGGAAGTAAATATTGGGAGGCTTGGGGAGGGAGCGAAAGCCCCAAACCACACACCCTGTCCCGAAGGCGCCGCTATCGTCGTAACGCGATGGTATTACGGAAGTGTGATTGGTTGCAAGTGCGTGTCTCTTCACGAATAATTAATTTTTCTCCACACAATACGGTATGAAGACGTCGATTTGTTGACCGCATCTTCTATACACGTGGATTTACATCACCATGAAGGCAGAGCTTAACGGCAATATGCAGTCTCGCCTTAACAGTGCCATCGCCATACAGGTATTTGAGAAAGTGAAAGAAAGTCAAGCCCCCGCTCTTTCAGGAGACACAATGTCATTAGTACTCTTTAGAATACAATATCATCTTACGACTCCCACAGCTGACAGACTTTCTTGGCTAGCAATATACTGACACACGATTTTCAAACGTTATTGAGAAAAAATTGAGTTATCACTCTGACATGCAAATACTGCAAATTAAAATAGGATACAAGAGCTGGGGAGGCAATTTATGAGGCGTATCGTTCAAAATGGAGCGTTGTCGTTTTTCAAAATTTATATACCGTAGATCTTCACCTAGACGTACTATATTCTTGATCGAATTGGTACCTATCGCCGTTTTAAAATACTCATGAAAGTAGGCAAATACTGATGAAGCTGTGAAGTTTACTTTAATTTGCAAAATGTGCAGGTCTATGAGAAAATATTCATTTTGAAACTTATGAAAAGCAGCGACTACCGAATGAATGCACACTTTCCGACACTGACCTACAGGCCTATATCAACATGACGGTTATTTGGGTAAACGGCATAGACATTACTAGCGTCTATATTATTAATGAAAATACTTATATTTTTGAGTACTACAGCTCAGTTATTTTTATGGAACGTGATTCTTTAAAGAAACTTTCACCTTATGATATGTTGCTAATTTGTGATACACAAGCAATTTCCTGTAAATGAAAGTTACCATAAACGAAATCGTCGACACCTGCAATGGAGTTTTTTATGAAATTAAGAAAATGAGTTCATGTACAGGGGAAGAGCGTTCTGTTGAAGGTATTTGTGGTTTACAAAGTATAAAAATGAACATGTACTGTATTCCCACGGATTTGAAAATTAATAATCACCAATACAGAAACGTTGTCTTACCTTATGAGAGGCACGAGGGTGCAGAGCAGACCGTCGCCCCACAGCCACCTGCGGAACAGGAACCGCGACACCTCCCACGGCAGCACCAGCAGGCACAGCAGCAGGTCCGTCACACACAGACTGCAGCCGATGATACATCAATATGCGGTGATAAACGCAAAGTTTAGTTCCTAGACGTACCGGGTACACCGTAATTATGGCAACAAACGTTTTTCTTCAAGAGTCTGAATGAAAAAGTAGCGAAAAGACTGAATGGGCATATAGTTCAAATAAACTTCAACAATAATCAAAAGCATTTATTCATAACGACCTCCTTTTTTGATGAAAGACTTCAGTCTACTTTGAAAAGCTTCACTGGAGGCACGAAACACTTTTTGCGGAGTCAAAGCCCATTCTTTGCGCAGCTTCGATTTCAAGGGGTCAATCGAATCACGTGGAGTTCTGCAAACCTTACTCTTCAAGATAAACCACGTAGAAAAGAGTGGCGGGTTAAAATCCGGATTCCTCGACGGCCATTCTTTGATGCTCAGAAGCACAAAATTGTATGCGTAAATCCAGCGTTGACTCGTTTCGAAGAGGTGCGATGGAGCAGAATCTTGTTGTAGGGTCTAAGGTACACCACCGAAGTGATCACATGCCCAGGAAAGCAGCTCTGCTCCCAATGTGTGTTTACTTTGACTCTTGAAGGAGCAGAAACGAGAAGAGATTTCCCAGGAGAAGTGATTGCAGCCATAGATCATAACAGACAGTAGATACTGGCGTCGTGCCACTCGTCCACCTTTCATTGATCTCTCTTTACCCCAAACTCTATCATTTTGATGACATGCAAGTTCGCTGAACGTCATATTTCTTTCATCAATTAAACCAAATCGGGCATGATACCATCTTCCCAGAGGGTAAGGATGTGTCAACTTTTGTCTAGTCTCATACGTTCATCCGTGGACGGAAGTTCCAGTCTTTTCTGCAATTTGCAAGGATATACTTTGAAATCTTCTTTCAGGAGTGGACGCTTCGAAGTCTGACACACTCCTGCTTCTGTGGCTAACTTTATAGCAGCACGTCACGGATTTCTCCTAAATTTTTCTCTCATGGGTTTGACTCCGGACGGAGAGTGTCCTTCACTGGCCTGAACGGTTGAACGTTTTGTTAGTTTCCTGAAACTTTTTCAAGACTTTCCAACCTCTTGCGAGACCGATGTGTAGCTTTTCTGCAATGTACTAATTAGTCTTTATTTTTATCAAGGGATGTGACTGCATTTCTCTCAACAACCATCGTTTACTTTAGTTTTGATACATTCTTAGTTCTACAACGTAAAATAGGATTAGGTTCAAACTGAAGTAAAAACAGATGACTTGGCAGTAGGAAATAAATAATTTTAACACTGACTAAATATTGTGTTAATATTATTACGGCGGACCTGGTACATTATAATATGTTATCTTAGACTCGTTGATATGGCTATGGTAGATCCTCTGATCCAAATAAGTTGGATACAGAGACTGGATCACTTTACCTGACAATGAAGGCGGCCGTGACGTTCCTCACCCTGGGGCAGCGCAGGAGGGCAGCCACGGTGAGCAGGTTCCCTGCTACTCCCAGCAGCAAGTAACACAACAACACCAGAGCGATGCCAAAAGTCACAGACTTCGGTGGGCTGTCGAAAGAATTTCAAATGTTATCAACAAAAAATCGTGTATTGCTGACACATTTTCACGCCGCAATAACAGCGACCCTGAGAGAAGCCCTGTCCCTAAAGCAGCAGCACATGTTTCTACCCTTACGGAAATGAGTGTAGTTTTCTTACTACAAAAGCAAGCCACCGCAGCCATTGTTAGTCGGCACACCAAAAAAATGTGCATGTTTTGCAGCAAATCTGTTCTCATTTCTCCGTAAAGTCTAATTACCTTGCAAGCGTCGGACATCTAGAGTAATTTCAGTAAATCAAGATAAGTCTGTCCTCTCTTGGGAAAAAACAAGAAATAATTGCCTCATGGAGTGACAAAAGGAATAAAATCAATTTACTCAGCCAGAACTTGAGCAAAGTCTGTTCAGAAGTAAACATAGGGGATGGCATATGGAAATGAGAGACTGGATCATTCCGTGCTTGGGCTGGTATAGAGAGGCAACAGCCTGGCTGGCTGGGAACCTTCCGCTACGGTATCAGTTCAGAAGCGTCCCACCGTTTATACCGAGGCCACGCTATGCAGTCGTACGCTCAATTTATGAACAGACGTTCAGCTCAAACGCCATTCAACAATTCAACAAAGGTACATATGTGCTTTCCAGCGGTAATTTGGCTAGCCTCTTTCACTCTATAATGGGGACGACGTGCGTGCTGAACATCCGCTCATAACTGAAGGTAAGTGTAAGACAAACGCCAGCAGCGACCGTAAAATCGATCAGCAATTATAATACACTCAGTATAGACTTCGCTCACCACCGTGTACGCTACAGAGTATGTTGAAGGGAACTCCATCCATGACGATGTCATTATTAAGAGTAAGAAACGGGAGCTCAGCAGTTACAATAAAAGGCGTCCCGCACGGCAAATTGACGCTGAGATAAGATATGAGGCCTTTTGGGGGAGCAATACCCGGCCAGTAACGCAGAATAGCCGAACCTAGCTCCACCCAACAGCCTCGTGCCCGCTCCAGGGCGCGGCAGCAGCAGACCCCCAGTCAACTACACGCTGACCATTGGCATTATCTTAATGATATAGCAAGAACTATTCTAGATACAGTACATACGGTCTAATTGATCCAGCAACGCTACATATAATTTGTGCTAATTATGAAAGTTTAAAGGATCAATTCCTAATTGAAATAATTCGCATATAATCTTTTTTTTGTGAAGCGGTTATGAATGAGGCTCATATTAAACAAGGACAGACTAAAAAAAAAAAATACCGCCATAAAACAATTATAGCTTTCTACGTACTCATCCTATACTGTTAAAATATGCCCTACGAAAGAGAATTTTGCTTCGTCGCTGAATAGCTTCCTCCTTGAATCCTCATGACGATCATATTAGGGTTTAATGTAACGATTTTAAGTAATTTCTGGTGCTTGAATTGCTTTTTGGAATTCTCTAGGACCTTCTTGTTCGAATTTTGGTTCCAACTCAAAAGATCTGTTTTGATTTGTTACAGTAGATTAGCCGCAAATATGGGGGCGGGGTCATTCTCTTAATCGTTCATGGGCAATCTTTTTGGAGGCTTAAAAGTCTTTGACCACGCAGTAGGTGTTGAGCTGTTCAGCGGCAGTAACTCGGTAACATCATACTATAAAACTCTGCTGCATTCTGCTGCTGTTACATGAAATGCACGCAGTGTAATTGAAGCTCAAGGTGTTATATATGTAGAACCAGCAAGGGTCTTCTAGTGGGATAACATTCAAATCATTAAAATTTAATGTTCTGCGAAGAACAAAATAAAGCACAACAGTAACTACAGGTATGAAAAGCAGTGAAAGATCAAAACTTAATAATAGAAGTAATTCACACGGATGTACGCATTACCATCAATATAATGGACGATTTTGACTTACGATACTAGTCAAAATAGTAACAAACATCAATTGTCAAACTGACGTCACCATTAAATTTTGTTGTAAACGCATTGAGTATCAGACCTGTCTGTTCTCTTCTTTTTCCGCGCCCATGCATATACCTTCCTATTTTGTCGCTTTTCTTTAATATCTATACAGGACGTTTAAGGGTTTTAAATATAAACCTTTATAGAAAACCTGTCTTATAAGAATGTGAAACATTTCTTTAATAAAACTTTTTTAAAATCGTTATAAATACATAATAAACGCCAGCATATATATAAAACACGGTCCTGAACATAAGCTTACTACCGGTTGCACAACTAAAAAGTATTAGTTATTTTGCATAAACTTACATTTTATTTGAACTAATGTCTGCTTATTGCTGAAGATCCGATAAAGCATAAAAAAAACAATTTCGGTACTGTATAATGAATTTAATCAGAAAATTAAATTCTTAGCGAGCTGCTTACCAGCTTATAAAAATTTAAGACCAGTAACTGAGAAGTAAAAAAAAAAACTCAACAACGAAGATGAAGTTAACAAAATAAGCAGACGAGGCCCTTGATGCATTTTATATATCAATCCCTTCTTCACCTCACATGTTCCCTGATGGATACTGGACTCCCTTCAGCATAGTCCCCTGCCTAGGCAGATAACTCTACGGATTATCTACTCAATGCCGGCAAAATTTGTTATTGTGTACCACTAGATTTCGCTGTTCCACAACTGTCAGGTTCCTTCAGGAAGTTCCAAACCACTGTTTCACTGCATTTTACGTCAGCTGCGATTGCACGCTGTGACAAGCCTTTATTATGCAGCTCTACGATGTGACCGCGTTCTAAGGAAAAAAGTTCACTGGGTTTGGGCACAGTGACACTTTTGCATCGTGAATGACAACCTTTAACTGGGGTGAAATCCGTGAATTTTCCTACATTTGACTTTTTTGGGCGACCTGGTGTCAAGTTTCTCATCAGCTGATATGCATCTTAGTTGCTTAAAATGTGATTTGCTAATAAAAGTAATTAGACAGAAATAGTGCGTATTCGTCACCATCTATCATCACCAAAGATTAAAGTTTAGCTGGAAAAATGTCTTACGGTCTAGCCATGTTTAACAGTATTCGCTTTACTTCTAAACCTCTCTATCTAAACTCATGGTCAGGAGTGTATAATCAAAAACTTCAGGCGTGCATTAATTACCTATTATAGTATGCGATTACTTACATCTGCAATAGTGAAGGCACAAACTTTTCTTTCACAAGAGCAATATCGATATCGTCTGTTAAGTTGGCAGTGGTAGATTTGGCAGTTGTAAAGTTGGCAGTTGCAAAGTTGGCAGTTGTAAAGTTGGCAGTTGTAAAGTTGGCAGTTGTAAAGTTGGCAGTTGTAAAATTGGCAGTTGTAAAGTTGGCAGTTGCAAAGTTGGCAGTTGCAAAGTTGGCAGTTGTAAAGTTAGCAGTTGTAACGTTGGCAGTTGCAAAGTTGTCCATGTCCATCCTTGCTTTGCTGATATTGCAGTTGTGTTCTCTGAACTGCTTACACGGGCGCGATTCTCAACGTCAAGCCGATTAACATGAAAGTTCTAATTCCTCTGCACACGCAGGATACTCCTCATTTACCAAATTTGGATTTGGAAAGCTCTCACTAATTGCCTAGTGGTTTGTTGCACTGATCTTACAGCTGCAATAAATCAGAAGAATAGGCGGGTCGACGGTTAAATCAAAGTTTTCCACTGTATTTGAACTGTATGCCGTACCTGGAAAAAAGAAAGAAAAGATATTACGAGTAACTGCCACGCAGTTACGAATTAATAGATTGGCAGGCAATGTTTGGAACTTCCGCTCGGACCTCCAGTCTCTTACGCCGGGACCACCGAATACGCCTAACAGCCGCAGGCTCATCTTGTGAGCAGACGCTCAGCTCGCCTGTCGTCTCCAATACACAGTGAACGTCTGTCTCCAAGATACCCAAAAAGTACTCCTGTACAACGACGTGCGAACTGCGAGTCCGCTCACAGGCTGAGGGAGCAGTTACATATAGCGTGGTCCCTGCATTAGGCTGTGTTTAAAAGAGTAATTCACAAAGCATTCATCTAAGTGAGAGAAGACAAATGGATAGCTTATGCGTATTGATCGTCAGCACATATAGGCTTCTAGTTCTTATCACACACGAAGAAGACACAATCCACATCGCATGGTAACACATATAGGATCTAAGTCTGTCTTGTAGCATTGCAAAGTACGCAGTTTGGCCCAACACACTCAGACTCACACAAGCTGTGCCCGACGTTGCAGTTAAAGCAATCAGACGCCACACAAACACACAGCTGTCCTGCTCTGCTGTAAGGTGATCCGTGTGCTGAGTGAAAGATCCCCGCGAGAACCGCTTGGCTACAATCGAACAAATACGACTGGTGTGAACTGACTGGGGTAAATAACATCGGCATTAATAATGAGAGCCCTGACACAGTTAAATTACATTGTTGTACATAAGCCTACTCAGAGTTTAGTTAATATATTTCAGCAAACGAGGCTTTCAAACCCAGGCAGTATTTATCTAATTCAATAATGTATATATACTCATGATTAACATCAGAAGAAAAATTGAAAACGCAAGTTTTGGTATGAGCATAGACATTTCAAATACAGGACTACATAAAAAAGCTTTTAATAAGACCTCTTTCTTTCGCTGGTCAATCTGAAGTAATCTTATTATGTTTGTACTTTAGCCTATTTTATAGTATGACCCCAGACGCTACAACGTCTTAAAAAAGGAAAGGGATACTATAGGTATTATAGCACCTCGAGATATACGGAGAGTCCATGCACAGAGACCACCGCGTAAGGAAGAGTTTAGAACGTTAAGTCAGGTAATAAATGAAGAAGTGAAAATAAGAAAAATGACACACAGTACAAGCAATCAAAAACACTTCAAAATTCAACTGTTATATGGATATTGCTTCAACAATGACGAATTTTCAAACTGTAAGAATAGAATTTAAATTTAAAAAACATCCATAGTTCAAAATAACACAGAAGCAGCACTCCATGAAAATTGTTTAAACTAATTTTACTGCAGAAATTTAATCATAGTTTGACACATGAATAATTGCGTAGTTCCCCGCACCACGTCCTAGCAACTCAGAGATTTGGTCCGAGGTCACTTCCGTCTCTCTGTATCCAGGTAAACCCGAAAAAAAAATATTATTTTTCAGCACTCCATGTCAAACTGGACATAATATTGATGCGTCTAATAAACAGAGTAATATCTTTAGATTTCGACTCCGTATTTCTCAACACATTTAGGACCCAAAATGGCAATAGTCTATGCAGCCAAAATCGGAGAACATTCCAAAGTTTTAGACCAAATACCACGACTTGTTTATAATAATGTAAATTATTACACTTTGTTCAACCTCCGTAGCCGCAGTACACCAGCTAATTTGGGTTAGTATACGGTAATATGTTTAAGACCTTAGAAAACTTTTCCATGGACATGTTTTGCTCAATCAATTTATACTTCCAGAAGAGCAATTGAATTCTTACATGCACTGAGAAAAGTGCTGGACGATCACACCATACACTGAAACATACGCTGGAAATGCGAGCTGGTTCCGTGACGACCCTTTTCGCAATGTACCGAAAAAATGAGCTTTCTCTACGAGATAGTGAAAAAGAACTGAATATACATATTTATAATTCAGGGCCTTTGGGAAGTAAGTAAATCCTCGGCAACGGAGCAGAACTACGGTTTTTGGTAGGAATGATATTGCTTGAAATGCTCTCTACAATAGATGCTGGACATTATAGGATTAAGATTCATTATTCTAACTCTATTGCGGCAAACAAAGTCAAAAATAGTTGAAATACCTGACGATTGATTCACTCTCCACTCCTTCCAAGTAGGCCTGATGGTGTTGATAAGACTTCGATCAAATCTTTGCGATTCAACAAAGCGATCTGAAGCAATAAATAAATAAAATAAACTGTTCTTGGTGATGCCATGAATGCATCTACTGGAAAGAAACACGCACACGTGCTCACTGTCGACGGTAAAGAGCAAAATTAATTTGAGCAATTGTTAGGTAATTTGGTGCACTAAGATTCAATTATCGTCGTCCGCTGTTGATATCGATCTACGTATTTATGTTTCTTGCTGATAAACACATTTCTTGCGTCACAAAAAAAAAGTTTATTTTTGAGTCATCTCGCTCTGTTGACTGAAAAAGACTTTACCGAAGTTTATTCAAAATGCCAATAGGCCCATTTGGAAAGTAGAGCACTCTCAGAGCGCATACCTCCGCCAAGCAAGGCAGCGGTGACGAAAAATTCAAATTGGCTCTGAAACCAAGATCATCACTGTATCAACTCCAAAATCTAATCATTTGTGCCTTTTCACAGTATTAACGGCTTCTGTAATTTTCTTGGAGATCCGTTCATAACTTTTTGAGTTGTGCTGCTAACAAACATAAGTGAAGCAAACAAACATAAGTGAAGCAAACAAACATATCAACCAGTCATCACCTAATTTAACAAATTATGTCTTTACCATTAAAATTCCTGAAAATTTCATAAGGATCCATTCATAACTTTTTTGAGTTTTTGCGCTAACAAACATAAAATCAAACACAGCGACAAACGATCAAACAAATATGTAATATCAAAAACTTGATAATTCACTCTTTGCAATGCTCTTTGTACAAATTGTAATTACATTCCATGAAAATCCGTCCATTACTTTTTGAGTTATGGTGTTAACAAAAAATAGGCAGTCAAACAAACAATCGGATGGACAGATCTTCACCAAAAGTTATTCATCTGTTTCTCTTAACATACTTAACAATCCATGTAAGTTTCATCAAAATCTGTCAACAACATTTTGAGTTATTTTGATGACAGACAGACTGACAAGACAGATAGACCGGCTGACAGAATAACAGACAGACAAACCTGACGAAAACATAACCTCCTTGGAGTAGGTAATTAGACTGGCCAGTCGAGTATTATGTGGTCTATTAGTGAGCTAAACCGTAGCATGTATTGAAATACAAAATGCTACATTCATACATATTAATGAATGCCTTCGTTTCAGCCTTTCCCAACTCAAAGCTAGCCATTCCAAACCGTGATACTGGTAGATGTTGACGTGCTTTATGAAAAATTAATATTTACAGCCGTCGGAGGTGACATGGTAATAAGATATCAATGTGTTCTGTTCGCTACAGCGAAGCTTTCCTCCGTGCATCTAGCTCGTAATGTGCTTGTAACTAATTTCTTGAATACTTGGACTTGCATTTTGCTAACTTTACTAGACTAATCGGGCGATTGGGACCTGAAAGTCGATCTGAGCAAAACCTACTTAACTAGTCCGAATCTGCAGATAGATTCCCGAACTTCGTCCCGTTCATTCAAGTTTCATTCGTTGAGTCAAAATTAATCACCAGTGAGGTTTCTAAAAACTCAATAGTACTTTATATAATAGAGATTTCTGTCTGTTCAACGTAATCGGGTCGCGTCTAACACCCGCAACACGATTAAAAAACGACGAAACTGATGCTCCTGTTTACAATTTAGTTAGGTCAAGTGGGCTTGACTTAGCTCGACTTTTAGGTCCCAATCGAACATGCCCTTAGAATAGGTTAAATTAGATTGTAGTAGGTTAGGCTAGAATACAGTAGGTAAAATAAGTTAGGTGAGAATAGAGTAGGTTAAAATAGGTTAGGTTAGGATTGGTTAGCGAAGGCAAAGTTCACTTAAAATCGGTTAAGTTACGATCGCGTGGGTTCGGTAGCTAAGGTTACAATATTGTACGTTATTCTCGAGCTACGTCAGGTCATTCTCGAGTTGGGGTACGTCAACAAAATCTGTATAAATTGGAAAAATATGCAAAAAGAATTTATTAATATAACCGTTAGGTCTAATACAGCAAAGTTTTATTACGCTACATTAAGGATGTATCGTTGAAATTGGCGCGTCAATATCTTGAAAACTAAACGTGGTATATTTTACCATAACTATCCAGTACGTCTCAGCCTTCTCATTAGTAGAAATTAATAGTACACTAGGCCATTAGACAACTGGAATGATAACCATATGTATCAGTTGGAAATGCATAGTTTTTATATTTATTTCATTTTTGTTTATCCGCACAAAGTAAAGACTTTTTGGCAATTTTTTACGTTAGGTGAGCCAGTCTATTTTCTTCATTCATAGTCAGATCGTTTTGAAACTTGCACAGTATACGTAAAAATGAATTTTAAGAACATTTTATTCATGTAAATTTTTCGATTTTCGCAACAGTTTTTAAGTAATGTTGACATTAAACTTTCTTCATTTCTACCAATCACAAGCCTGCTTCACGCGAGCTGCGACCAGGACTCTTTCCAACCAATAAGAAGCTTGTGTGACGCGTTGGTCTTTACCTATAAGAAGCATGTGTGACACTTGGGGGCGGCTCAGCGTTGCGGCAGCTGGCACTTTTGGCAGTTGAGCGGTGATCGCTGTAGTGCGTGCAGTAAGAGTAAGAAAGAGTTGAAGAATTACCGGCCCATTGCTTTAGCTGACACTATAGGGAAAATCTTCTGTGCTATCTTGAATGACCGACTGAGCAAGTGTGTTGAGCGAAGGGGAGTGCTGGGTGAGGAACAGAATGGTTTTAGGAGTGATAGAAGAGCAG
>LQNS02278091.1:35836236-35850337 GCA_001587735.2 Parhyale hawaiensis | reverse complement strand
ACCATATGGTGGCAAAACATGTATTATTTAGAACTACGCAGGTATATCGATCCAAAGATATGATGTTGCGGGTCTGCCCATGGCCTGATGCACATCACCCTGCTAATGGAATTGGAATTGGCAGGTGCAGCAATGTTTGTCAGCACTTTACTCGATTTTAATTTGTTGTGGTGTCGTGTTCTTATTGGTATATTTTGCAGTACGAACATTTTATTTTCGTTATTTATGGTTCGATTGTTATCAAACTCGCACAATAGACGTAAAATTGAATTTGAAGAACATTTTATTCTATTTTTGTTGAATTTAAGTTTCGTTATGTTTGGTTACTGTACGTAAGATTAGGGTAGGTTAGGATACGGTACGGTAGGTTAGGTTACGTTAGGGTAGATTAGGCTAGGTTAGGTTAGGGTAGGTTAGGTTAGGGTAGGTTAGGTTAGGTTAGGGTAGGTTAGGGTAGGGTAGGCGAGGATAGGATAGGTTAGGTTATCAAAAACTATTGCGAAAATCAACAAATTTGGTTGAATAAAATGTTTTTTAAAATTCAATGTTACGTATACTATGCGACTTTTATAACAATCGGACCATCAATAAAGAAAATAGACTGGCTCACCTAAAGTAAAAAATTCCCGACTTTTTGAACATAAAGGAAACAGAACCAAACCTGGCCTCACCTAACCTATCCATACCTAAGCAACTCTAACCTAAACTATTCTATCCTAACCATATTTGAGGTAACCGAACTCAAGCCCAATCGTCAAAAGTCTAGGGAATTTGTATGTTAAGCTTCACTTCCTCAGTCGGTCTTAGAATTGAAAGATAAGATATGAAAAAATTCATACCTATGTTGGTAACTATTAATTTCCGGCTGATATAAATGGGTATTATTATTCTCTGATAGCGTACAAATGGTTTCTAAGCGTCAAATTGCTGAAATCCACATATTGTGTTTTCTAAAATAATTCCCTAATGATTTACGACGGCTGTAACATGTAAATTTGTGTTCAGCGCATCGATATTTACTTGAGACATCAGGCCATAGGATAAACTCTCTATATTCCCATAATTTAAGTAGAAATGGCCGTTTGATACGAGCTAGTACGTTCATACTGCAACGTAAGTAGTGGTTGAGAAGTTGATGGTGGGTAAGAGAGATCGCCAGAGTGATTTGCAGTGTTAAGGGTTAATTACACTAGGCTAGTTTATACGCTACAAGCTGGCATGTTTACAAGCTGCTAGTAAACTCGCCCTGTGTCATCATGCTGGCTAGTGGACTAGCAGCTGGAAAGAAAGCTGCGAGTAAACTTGGACGTGTTCAACTTTTACTCGCCACTCGCTGGCGAGCTAGCTTTTAGCTTGTAAACTCGCCCAGTGCCATCATAGATGCTAGTAAATTAGCATCGAATAGCTTGCGGCATCCATCCCTAATAGCGGATTCTTTAGTATTACGTAGAAAAAAAAAAGAACTTTAAAGTCACATAAATGCAAATCTAAGCATTTCCCCCAAAAATGTTATTCATGAAAAAAGTACTCAAATGCCCCATTTTATATATTTACATCACGAAAAATTTTAAAAATGAGTGGGCCCTGAAAATCCTAGTCAATTGACTTTTTTTGGCATTTTTGAAGTAATGTTTGGTATCGGATCGAAACAAAAATATTCTTTATAACAATACATACAAACACTACAATTTTAGAATTTATAAATGTTCTGTAATTAAAGAGGTAGGTATTGGGCTAACAAAACGATGCCCAGGAATTCCAATTACACCCGCTGTCTAGTTGTCTCCTGGGAGAGTACGTGTAATCATCACTATCTCACTCGCTTATTCGCCAGCACGCCAAATAGCAGCGAGGAAACTAGCCTCGTGTAATTTACCCCATAATTACTTCGTTAAGGGAGCTACTAAATTTTTAGTTATTTGAAAAAATCATAGATTTCGGTGAGTTCTGACATATGAAAAGCCAATTCCGATCTTTTCGATTTATGCATTTACGTCATCGTTGTCTCCATTTCCGTCAAGAGTGTGGCCCACAAAACTCAACAGGACGAGTTTGAAACTTTTGATCTATCTCCAAATCGCCTATTAACGTACAAATGGCTGGTTTGCACGAAGATCAAGTGAATGAGCTTACTCAGCTCACCCGAGAATGTGTTGTTGAGCATTCGAAACACAAGTGTGGCTGCTACAAAAGGCATATATAGCAGTGTTAGGCCGGTAATCAGTCAGCTGAGCTAGTGGCGCTAGTAAACGTTTGACTTTCTTTTAAAATTCCTAGTGAATCAAAATTTGAAATAGTTTGGACTTCTGTTCTGCTCAGGAAGCAAAGAGCGTAACGGGAGGACTCACGAATAATTAGCACCAAAAAGTGACGTCATCATCGACGAATCTATGGCTGAGCAGCCTAGAAGTGTTTTAACTACTTTAACCAGAAAAATCGTCTTAAATTTCGAAATTCATGAAATTCATCTCTAGCGTATAAATAAATGATAATATATACTAATTTAGTAATTATCTATAGAAAATTGTAGTGCATGTTGGTGGAAACTTTCACACACTAGGCTAGTGCCGAATTTGTTCCATTTCGGCGACCTAATTTAACTTCTTTTTCTTGATTGAAGCCTTATTTACGCTTCATATTCAGTTCACAGTGCTCTTCAGAGAACATATTGATCCTTATCAACAAATATAAGCACCATTATTGCCAATTCTGTACGCGAGGGAAACCACAGTAACAATTAGCCTATTGCTCGAACTTTCTGTACTTGGCGACAACATTTTTCGGTATTTTGCAGCTCAAGTAGCTGGCCCGGTCATGAGCGGGAGATTGAATGAAATAAGTCGGAAAATTACGGTGATAGGGTCAAGAAAACAATATACGAAGGCCTGAGGTCCCACACCTAAGCACTTCGACTCGTCGATGTGATGTAAATTTGCTACTTGCGGTCACGACTATGTTTTATTTCAGCACTATTGAGTCCTCCCGTTGCATTCTTAGCATCCTGGTTCTGCTCAACCCTGTACGACGTGGCTGTTATTCGCATGAAGCTCCGCCTTAATTGTAATGCAGCTACGAACTAATAACATTTTATTCTGACTGAGCGAATTCATTCAGCGGTGTAGAAAGCTGTTAAATAGACACAGCAACGCATTCGGACACGGAGGCCCGATTCACACTGGCGACATTCCTCGGTGCTATCAGCATATAACCAAATAAACTAACCCTGTTACGTTTCTGCATCAGAGTATCAGCTTTCACGGACCACTTGGATTATTTAACCTATGAGTGCATTTCTCTAATGAATGTGGTGACCTGATTTTGTGCAGAATGTGCAGTGCAAACTTGTCTGGTTTTCCTGCGCTTTTGAACTTGTCCGAAATTGCAGATAGAGGCTTTGGCTTTGCGAATTTGAATGTGTGCTTAAACTGTTAGAAGAAACTCGGTGACGTTGAGCCGGCTGCAAATTCCATTTTATGAAGCAAGACTGAGTTTCCGAGAATCTCGCAGGTAACCGATGAAGAGTAAACGTCTGACACTCAATTCAATTGGTCGAAGCCAACTCACCTGACTGAAGATCCGGGTAAGTTCATTTGAGTGGAATTGGATTAGGCCGGCTGCCCACTAACAACTTTCGTTGCCGCTAGCAGCCGAGAACGAACTCAACTAATCCGACTGCGTAGACGCGGCCGTGATTTCAGCATTACGTCTATGAATATTATGCTGTAATTCTTAAAATATCAATCTTTGTGGTATTAAACCGCTCATAATTAGAAGCGGTCGTTGAAACTTCGACATTGCCACTCGCTATAGTGTAAAAATTGCAGTAGCGATTGAAATATTCGAAAATTTTGATACAGGTAAACTTTGCGCAAGCTAAAGCCGTGCCGTAGCTACGTGAACGGATTAGTCGAGTTGCCTCGAAGCTGCTGGCGGCAACGAAAGTTGTTAATGGGCAGCCGACCTTAGATCGACTTCGATCACTCAAATAATGCGTCTTAAAAAGATTTCTTGAGTCTCTTCCTCCAGACTTCGAATTTTCAGATTACGCACAAATGCGTCTCATATACACGGGAGTCTGGGACGTTTGATTGGCCGGTGATTTCAGAACTTCGAGGTTTCAGTAACACGGATCCTGAAGCAGGAGCTTTGGTTCTACCACTTTACCAAATGCAGTACCGTGTTCGTTCGAAAGAACTCGATTACTTTGAATTACCTGAAAACTAGCTCTATTTTACGGAGTTTGATTGGGTGTTCGGAAGTTTCTAGGGTAAAAACTGGGAGATCAAAGCCTGAAAAGCACTTGAGCGAGTCGAAGCCATCGTACTAGTATGGTGTTCCGAAGTGGAGCTCCGAAGCGAAAAAATGTCATTTCAATCATACGCGCCCTTAAATACGCGGCCATTGACAAAAAAAAAAAAAAATTCCAAAGTCCGAGTTGAAGCAGTCGCGTGAGTACAGTCCTTTGTCCAACCTGAGAAAAATTACACATATCCAAAAAAAAAAATAATTCAAACGTTACTGGTCAAAATTCTCATGACCAAACAATTCAAACGCACTTGGAGATGAATCACACATTTTTGAAATCGCATGCAGGCAGGTACATATGTACACATATGTGAGGGTTTACTGCACGTCAACGCGATTAATTCTTTTACTAATGACGAAAATTAATATTTAGAGTAAAACTATGAAAAAACGAGGTAGGAATGAAGAGTTCGAAAAGCACAGTTACTGCATATATCTATGAACAAAATTAGTGCTAATGATCCAAATTCCATGACCCGGTGTCCGATATGAAAATGAATCTTCAAATTACGGCAGTTCCGAAAAAGAGTGAATAATATCTGAAATCAAGAGTAGAAACGTTTCAAAATAGATTGGCATTGTAATAGGAAAAATTCTCCTAACTAACACCAACAAGTTTTTAAAACAGCTGATAAGTGTAGTGTTGTTGTTGTTGTTGCTAATTCAAAATTATCCTGGGCACCGGGAACTAGCCCATATAGCCTCCAGTCTTAAGTATAAATTTATTTTAATCTGTCACTTCACCTCACCTGCAAAGGAACTGCGGAGCAGAAGAGACACACTTCCAGTTCCCCAAACCAAAGCAGAAATGGCGAGACTCCTCTATCCAGATGCAGGACCCACGGGCTATTGCTAACTATCTTCCATAACCCAACTCAACGCCCAGTTAAAACAAGTAGGCTACCATAGCTATTCACTATAATAGGTATACTGATGTTAGCAGGTAGCTATCACAATTAACCAATGATACCCAAGTTAGTCTATTTTGTGATCTACGGTGCGTGCCCTAAAAACACATCACCACATGCACCCGATACTTGAATGCCACAGAAGTTTCAGCCTGGCATGGCCAACCTGGAGCTTCAATCAGTCTTACAGGATTCCAATAAGCAAAATCTAGCAAGTGCCTGTGGGGCAGCTACCCCTGAAGGAGCAATGATCAATTAAATGATGGCTTGATGGCGCAGTACGGCCCCTTACAACAGTCCCAATCGCAGAACCTAAAGATCTGCTATGGTTAAGCACCGCTAACCATCAGCCACCATGGCCACAATACCTGCAGGTACCATAGTGAGACAGCTTGGAGTTAGTGGTTATGGATTAGTTTACACAAAATATCAACTACCGTATATTAGTGAATACAGTTAATTATGATTTATAGATTACAGTATTTGGATACCTAGTTATTATTTTAAAATAAATACATACCTAGTTATAATAATTACCAGTATTTTATGTATTAGTAATCTAACATAATAAATAAAATTAATAATCATTAGTATTAGATTCATGATGTTATACAGAGCCACATTAGTACCTATGCCAATTATGGTACGGTACCTAACATCTTTTAAGCGGCCGCTAGCTACACAGAGAGTGAGTATGAAGCTCTAAAGAGTAGTTAGTTTATTACTACTGACTAAGAAATCAGAGAGTGCACCGACTATAGAATATTGAGTAGAGGTATGACAATTGCCTCTCCCAACTAAATTAAGTGAAGATATCGGAACATCAAGTGCTGATAAAGTGTTAAGAAGCGTGACGCGAGATGCCCGGAGGCAAAAGCAATACAGAAGGAAGTGCTGGATAGTTTCTGGAACGCCACATTCACAGAGAGAGGAATAAATAAAGGGTTGGAAACGATGCAAGTGACTGCGCACTCCAGCATGGCCAACACGAAGTCTAGTGATGGCATGTTCCAGCAGTCGTGACTTGTGAGAGGCCCAAGGCCAAAATTCTATTTTTTGTTTTGTCGATGCAAGAAAAGTTCCCCTCCCCCGATCTCTCAACTGAGATCTTCCACTTATGTTCCCAATGTTTCACATAGATTTCCCTTGGTTGATGAGCTACGTCATCTATCACAAGAGGAGATAGTGTACGGTATGTCAGAGTGTGAGCTGCTTTTGCAGCCGAACCAGCTGCCTCATTCCCAGCTATTCCTTTGTGACCTGGGACATATTATAACTTAAATGTATGCTGAGAATTAATACACACTACGAGGTCCTGGATGGAATATACGAACGCTACATAATGGGAGGTTTCCTATTTGCAATAGCAAAGAGCACTCATAGAGTCTGTAAATATTACCAAATTTTCTCTGCTTTGAAAATTTATTCTAGCCCAAGCCAGGGCTTCATTAATAGCAAAGAGTTCACTTGCCAGTGAAGTGGCATAAGGCTGGATTTTCCAAGCTAAGGCAATATCCTTACTTGGAAGCTCCAGGGCAGCTGCCGCTGAAGTTGTGGACCCAGACACTCTGGATCCATCGGTAAAGGCTTGTAAACAGTCAAAATATTTGTGAAGAACTAGATGCTGAAAGAGAGTGTTTGCAGCATCATTTGTAAGGTTAAATACTGGATAAAGAGAGAAAGAGGTGCAGAAGTAGTCTGTTGTAGGGAAAGAAGGAGGAAGGGGAGAAAGTAGTGGGTTTTGAATGGACGAGGGCATACAACTGAGTGCTTGTTAATTTTTGATTGACTCCTTTAAGAAAAGTGCGTAAGTTTGGAGACTGATGAAAAAGAGGTGAAGAAATATGTGGAGGAAACGGCCAATATGTTGGGAGTTGAACCAGATGACAGTAGTAGGTACTCTGTAGAAGTGCTCGATGTATTCCCAGTGGAGGAATGTTTGCTTCAACTTCCAGTAAGAGAACTGGGGTAGTTTTTCTGCATCCTAATGCTATTCGAAGTGCTGAATTTTGAATTACATCAAGACGTTTGAGCAGAGAATTTGAGGCTGTTCCATAAAACGAGGCACCCATGGCTGAACTACGTATATGGTTAACTCAACGCTTGACCATTTTGAGACGGTTCTGCGCATCTCCTCGTGTGACGTCACGTGGTGAGAACGCTCGTGAAAATCGTCGATGTTGCTAGAGCATCGATTTCATTTCTCATTTATTTTGACGATTTTTTCGTTATA
Organism: Parhyale hawaiensis; assembly: GCA_001587735.2. Lineage (NCBI taxonomy): Eukaryota > Metazoa > Arthropoda > Malacostraca > Amphipoda > Hyalidae > Parhyale > Parhyale hawaiensis. The sequence continues at coordinate 35,842,891 of LQNS02278091.1, read as the reverse complement.
ATTGGATATTGTTCGATGTTTGGCGGTTCTGAACATGTTGATAACAATTTATTGAAGCTTGATCGTGTTCCTAAAGAGCTACTAGAGTTGCAAAAAAGCGGGTTTGGACTTGCAAATGAGCCAACTCACGTTCCGCTGTGGCAGGCCGCATGTGCTCCAACTATATTTCGCCTCAGCAATATGATAAACGCTTATCTCTTATCAGTACATTGCCTAATCTTGGAAAATGTACACATGTGTGTTGTTGATGCCGCAAATGATGTGAAACTTTTTCGTTTTAGCAGGTTTTTGGCTTTGGAAACAAGACCCCAGGGTGTAGCACTAAAGGTCTCTTGATTCTCAACATTCTTCTATATCTCTTTTTAATGATTCAAAAATGCACTCCCTAGTAATTATGAGAAATATAATTTTCCTTTCAGGCTTACCCAAGTAACACCCGTCAATACTCATTTTATTTAAGAGTTTCATGAAAATTACTCAAATTAGAAAAGCTGGTTGTTTGTACGCAAATGCGTTCCTCTAATGGGTATGGCTTGGATTACGTTTTTTTTTTCATTACCTCAACAATGAAACTGAGACAAGTATAATGGGATGCTGTTTTATTACTGATGACGCTAGTCAAAAGCACGAGTATCGTAATTTTTTCATCCGAAAGTTATGTTGAACTCTTGGAAACATAAGTTTGAGATTGCCAACAAATGGCGTGAAAATGTTTAACGGTAAGTTCAGTTTACTCCACACTAGCCGTTAGTTAACTGTCGGACATATCATCATATATATATTATCTGGAGGGAGTTATAATTCAAAATCGTTTGCAAGTGTGTGCTACTTATATTCAAATGGGAAAAGAAAAAAATTCGGACGAAAAGATGGCGATGCTCGTTTTTTTGAATAGCGTGTGGCATCGACGTGAGAGAGGAGGTATTCGCTGTTCGTAATATTGAGATATGTAACGCTGAGACCTGCAAATCACACCCATCCGCTTGACAATTGGATTTTATTGTTAAAATAAGCCCTTTAATAATTTTAATATAATAAATTCAAAGCTAAGCTTCTCAAATATGTACTTACAATAATTACTGTTAGAGCTTTCAAGTCTCGTCCGACCAGATGTACGTTCAAGTGAGACTGTTCGGCAGCAATGCAGCGACAAAAATCATGGAAATCATGGATGTGACTTACTATTGCTTCGCTAGTAATTGTTCATTTATCAATGCTCTATTACTCTTTAATTTAGTTGAGAGATTTTATATTAACTTACGCTCCTACGATAATAGTGAGCAAAGTGTTCACTACACGTCTATCAAAGTAATCAAACCAATTTGAACTTTCAGTTGCAACATTATTTTGGCACTGTAGTTTTTCTTTAAAACGTGTTCTTTTGCTATTATTTTTGATAGTGGAGTGCACTAGTATGTAAAACAATAATGTGGTGACGAAACACAACCCATGTTAATGTAATACCGAAGAAGTCGTAGCTATGTTGCTGTTCTTGATTCCTTCGTCGTTGAGCTCATTTATTTGACATTCTATTACTTTATTTCTCACAAAGGGATATTTGCTCGGGGAAGTTGAGAGCTGAGACTGTGTGAAAATGAATACCATTGTTTCTCCTCCATGCAAGCCCTCGCTCACTGTATTTATAAAGCAAGTGACAGGTAAGAACAAATGAACACGGACTGGAGTCTATCTCTCCACGTGATGTCACAGCTGAGATAAAGGGGCGGGGCTGGCAGCCCGACCTTCGCGTGAGTCAACCTGTTAACGTAGTTAAGCCATGGAGGAGCCGTAATCTAACAGACTTCTAATTAGGGTGCTTTTCAGGTGTAGGAGAAGAGTTCTATCAGCCCCACACTGATGATAGGAAATGGACTGCAGAAGATTCAACAGAGGTATACAACGCAATTAAAGTGAAGATATGTGTGCCTCCCATGTAAGACGGGGAACATCCAGGACTACTCCCTAATATCGATGTTGCTGAACATAATCAAGGGATATGGAACCAATATAGTAATTGGTAATGGGGTTTGTCTAAGCTGAGTAAATAGTATACATTTTGTTTTGTCCAGATTTAGGGATAGACGCCAATTAGTAGCCTAAGTAAGAAAATCAGAGAGGGCCCGGTTGAAATTTTGTGTAGCTGTCTGCAAAGAAGAATGAGACGCATAGAATATTATGTCATCGGCATACTCAACAGTTTTTACTCCTGCTGTGCTAGGAAGATCGCTAATGAGAACGTTTAACAGTAATGGGGAGAGGATACCTCCTTGAGGCACACCAGATTTAATGAATTGAGGATTGGAATATTCACTTTCGAAGAACACGCTGATGTTTCGTTTTCCTAGAAAGGCCCTGATCCAACGAAGCAGTCGACCATGGACACCATGAGCGGCAAGTTTGTAGAGAAGACCATCATGCCAGACCTGATCGAATGCCTGTGACAAGTCACAGAAGCAAACTACCAGGAAAGATTTCTTAGAGAGAGTTTCTCGAATGGCTACCTCCAGTTTTGAGACCTGGTCCACTGCTGATAAGCGCTTTCTGAAGTCTCCCTGCTCCGGGCGTAAGGCACCAGTCCCCTCCAGAAAGAAAACTAGTCTGGTGTTGATGAAGGACTCCATAAGTTTACCGATGCAGGAGATTATAGAAATTAGACGATACGATGAAGGGAGAGTACTGGTTCTATTAGGTTTGGATATTGGTAACACAACGGCTCTTTCCCATGCTTCTGGCAGAATATTATTGCTAAAGCTTTGGTTGTAAATTTAAGAAGCCAGGAAAGGTAGCTTTGTGGAAGGTGCTGCAAATGCAAGTTGGATGTTAGATCTGCTCCAGGAGTAGAAGGACGGAGTGCTCGTAATGAGTTATTCAGTTCATGCAAAGTAAACTGTTCATTGTACCAATTTGGGTTGTCGTTGCATAAAGCAAGTGACAGAGGAAGGAGAATAAACTGAGGATAAGGGGCTGGCGGATGTGAGGTAATGGTAAAATAAAAGTGGGAGGCTAGAGTTGCCACTTTATCTTTAGGTGAAGAGACTACAGATGTTGGAGTGATGATAGATTGAGAGTGGAGGCAATGTTTTGAAGACCACGGATACACGTCCAGAGTAGGGGGAGTGGATGATGTCAATGAAGAACGAAACTGTGCCCAAGAAGTACGCTTGGCTTGTTTGATCTTCCTCTTCATTTTTGCTTCACGTCGCTTGAAGTTCACAAGATTTGTCAGAGAAGGGTGCCTAATAAAGTAGCTCTGGGCTTTGTCTCTAGGCCTCAACTGCTTGGAAGCATGAGGTGTTCCACCATGGCTTTCAGAAGCGGGGCTTGATTTCTTCTTTGGTTTTAGCAAATGTCGTACTGCTAGATGTAAGTAAATGATTAGTAAATAACCTGTTATTTTCTTCTATATCAGAAGAGAAAGAGTCTGTTTGGTAGCATAGTTTGCCAAGTTTGACCAGGAACCTGTGTTGAATTTCCATTGGGAACGTGTTTCGTAGGTGACTGATTGGGGGTTACACTTACTGTATTTATTACTAAATAGTTGTCACTGCCTAGATCTTGAGCTGTGTATACTTGAGATGGCTGAGAACAGAGGCTGAGAGAAGTTGACACCATGGAAAGGTCAAGGGTGGAAAAAGAGTTGGGATGTACATTAAAGTATGTAGCAAGAGAGACTGGAGTTATCAAAGAATGACTAGAAGTGTTGAGAAAGAAATCCTCATGATTGCGACCAGTACAATTTTGGAGCACGTGCTGGGTCCCATAAAGCACTGTGAGCATTAAGATCCCCCACAATCAATAATTTTTTCCTAGCAAAGAGAAGTAATGAGCAAATTCTAAAGAGGTGATTGTTTAGTTAGGATTGTATAAGTTAAGGATTAGCAGCTGTTTACTTCCTGTTAAGAAAATAGATATGGCCGTGTATTCAAGGTTCCCATTCGGAAATTGAATCAACATTGACTTAGTATAAGGGATGTCATTACGAATCAAGATGGCAAGCCCACCTCCATGATGTGGAGGAGGCCTATGTACGTAAAGAGATGTATAATTATTCAAGTGCGGTTCACAAGAATTACTTAACCAAGTTCCGCTGAGACAGACAACATGAGTTGAGTTGTATACAACTGTAATTTAAATTGACCTAGTTTGTTATTGAGACTGCTGCAGTTCCGCTGCATGATTACTAGCTTTTCTTTGGAGTGCATTTTGTTGATTTGCAAGGGAAGGCTGCGCCTTTTGTTTTATTTTTGACCTGTGTAGTAGCACCCTTTCCTCTCGAGTAAGGAGATGGTCTGGGTACTTGTTGTTCTTTACTCTTTACATTAATGGTTCTATTCAGAATAACCGGGGAGGGATCAGTCGGAATCATTGAAATGTCAATGGGAGGGAAGGCGAGATTCTGGTTGCTGACATCCATTTCTTTGCTGATACCTGTATTTGACACAGTTTCTTTTGCAAAGGCAGAGCAGAAAGGGGATCGGTAGACAATTATCATTCAAGTCTGGTGGCTTGGGAGAGTTTGATGTACGCAAGGAAGGGGAAAGAAGTTTGAAGCTGAGACAGAAGAAGTAACTGTATCAATAACAGTTTGGGCTACACTTGTCAGTACAGTAGATGAAGGGGAATTTTTAGATGAATTACATAGAGTTAGCATATTGGTAAGCAGAGATACTAACTGGGACAGAACTGTTTGGAGATCTTCTTGTGGCAAAGGATTAACATCAGTCTGCGTTGCTATTTCATGATATTGTGTGTTATTCACTTGCCAAGTAGGGTAAGGTTGAAAAGAGCTAGGATTCAAAACAGAATTGTTTCGTTGTATTGTAGAAACTGAACTTGTAGGTCTGAAAGATGGGGCAGGTTTGTCTGTTTTCACAGCACAACTGCATCACGATAGGAGATGTGTCTGACGGCTTTCACTGTCTCCACTTCCTTTGCTTGCTTTATAAAGGAAGATTCACTATAATTTGCAGTATGCACTCCCTCGCAGTTGCAACACTTTGGGGAAGAGTTCGAAGGACAGTGTTTTACATGATGACTGCTTGAGCAAGCACACATCTGGCGCCATGGCCAGAACGCTGATAGCGGAAACACTGCCAGGGCCTGTTGACATATAGTTTTACTGGCTATCTCTGAAGATCAAGATCAACATGGGGCGGAAGAGATGCGAGAGGAAAAATTACCTTAACCATGGAGGTTGGACCTTTACCTTTTGCTCTATTGATTCTGCTGGCATGTGTGCCAGGGTACCATGCTTTAACTAAAGCCGAGCAGATATCTTCATCACTGGTGTCTGGTCCAAAGAAGCCAATGACTCCTATGGCATGTGTCTGATGTATTGGTAAGCGGCAGGAAATTCTCCATGGACCGATTGAAGTTTCTCACAGAAGAGTGGGAATTTTATTTGAGGCTTGAGCTTTTATTGTAAGGATGAGCAAGTTCTTGTTTTCGATTTTTATGTTGACGGTGAATTCCGGCAGCACTGAAGGGAGAAGATGCTATAAATTTTGCTACGGCAAAATCATCAGCTAGGAATTCTTCAGGATTGGAATTCTGAGGTGTAGGTTCTATAATCACTACAGGCACATTTCCAGTGGTATCACTAAGTGGAGTCTGTGGAGAAGCACTAGGAGCGTTTAGCCGTTGTGTAGGTGTGATGATTGAGTCCGAATCGCTATCACTGACAAGAGAAGCCTGTTCCAACTCTGCTGTGGCAAAGCCAGCAAAGTTGGGATCGTCTGAAAAAGATCCACGAGAGGAAGTATTTAGACACTTTTGGTGCTTTTGGTAGGAGAGGATGATGGAGTTTTCTGATGCTCAGATATTGTCTCTAAATTCATTTGGGTAGGAGGCACAAGGGTTGCCCCTGAGGAAGAATTACCTGCTGAAATGCTGGTTGAAGAAGTTCTTGCATTAAGCTGATGTTCAGAAGCTGTTGGTTTGGGCTGTTGTTCAGAAAATACTTTTGGATGGCTTTTGTTCATCACTGCATCTACTGCTTTGGAGTTAGAATTAGAGTGTCCCTTGCCCTTGACTTTTTGGTAGTCGAGCCTCCATTAGGAGATCGACCCTTTTGCCGTTTCATGAAATTTAGCTCTCAAGTGATTTGCGTAGCTACCAACCAACAGTTAGGTGAAGTACTGGAGCGTAAGTGCTGCAGAACAGAGGAAGATCAGATCGAAGAACTCTAGAAGGAATAACTGCTAGCTGTGAAAATACAACTGGTCACTACTATGAATAGCTACTTACGTTGCGACCAACACCACACGTTTATCTTAGGTATAGTAAAGCACAAAGAAGCCCAAATATAAGCGGACCGGTCGCTTGTTCATTTCACACGACTGTCCAAGTTTCTCGCGACCGATGCTACGAACTCTCGAATCCGGATGACTAACACTAACACAACATTAGAGTCCCTTTATATCCATAGAACAAGACCTAACCTCAACATTACGACCTCAGCTGTACCTCTTCACACTATCCCCGACTAACTACACATCCGCTGACTGTACGGGAGCTGGAGCCCGGCCCCTGCTCGCAACTTGGTGCGTCCGCTCTTTGTGCAGGACAGACTTTCTTCCCCCATGACTGTACATGTTCATTTTCTTCCCGCCCTATTATAATGACTACAACTGTACCACTCGTCACAACCATGGCT
>LQNS02278091.1:35805051-35823155 GCA_001587735.2 Parhyale hawaiensis | reverse complement strand
CTTTATGAAATTTATAGGAGTTGTTAGTAATGGTAAAAGACATAAATGATCAAATTTTGGTGCAGATCGGTTGGTTCGTTTGTATGTTTGACTCATATTTGTCATAACGTTTGTTATCAGTATAACTCAAAAAGTTACGAACGGATCTTCAAAAAAATTGAACAAGCTGTTATTAATATAAAAAGGCACAAATGATCAGATTTTGGAGTTTATGCAAAGAAAATTATGGTTTCAGAGCCAATTTGAATTTTTTTGCTACCGTTGGCTCACTTGGCGGAGGTATGCGCTCTCAGAGTGCTCTAGTTAGGAATGTTATTCAGAGTAAATGACCAAATTTTGTAGTGATATGCTCGTCCGTTTGTGTGTTCGACTATACGTTTGTCATAATGTTTGTCATAAAATAACTCAAATAGTTATCAACGAATATTCACAAAATTTATAGGCATTGTTAAAAATCTAAGAAGGCACAATTGACCAAACTTTGGTGATGACTGGTTCTGTCGTTTATGTGTTTGACTAAATGTTTGCTATGGTGTTTGTTAGAACATGGTTCAAAAAGTTGAGGACGGATGTTCATGAGATTTGCAAGAATTGAAAGAAATGTTAAAAGACACAAGTGCCTAAATTTTTTTAACGATCGGTTCATCTATTTATGTTTATCACCTGCAAGTGAAGCAATTAGCGGTGATAATGTTTTCGTTGAAGATGTAAGTACATGTATTTGTATATTTGTTTATCTGTCCCCAAAAAATGAGAGAGAAGGAGTTGAGCAATGTTTTTAATGTTTTACAATGACCTTAATGTGAAAAATGCCAAAACTCTACAGTAAGCTGGCTATCAAAAATGACGGCGTTGATATGTGTCCACCTCTAGAACCGCAGGTGACAGTCATATTTCACGAAGCGTTCTAGTTGGCTATATGTTTGTCAAAACATAACTCAAAAAGTTAGAGACGGGCCTTCAACATAATTACAGGCAATGTGGTTACGGTTTTCATGTCAAGGAGCACAGTTGACCAAAGTTTAATGTTGATAGAAAGGAAATATTACTGTACAAGACCAGTTTGAACTTTTCTGTAACGTGGCTTTTCTTGCCGGAGTATGCGCTGTCAGAGTGCTCTAGTTTGTATTGCAATGCAAAACCGAAAGTCAAATTGATAATAGTTCCCTTCCCACCAACAGTAAATCCCCACTTACTGGTTCGTGTTGGAGGTAGATACTGACTTGGCCCCCAGAGAAGTGTAATCGGTTGGCGATTAACTTGATCCAAAGCAGTGAATTCAACGCTTACTATTGACGTACCGGGTAAGTTACAGCTAGATAACCCATTCTCTCATCAATTAAGCTGCATTTCTCATAGGCATAGCGCCATGTGAAATGCTGTACGCAGACCGCACTATGAACGAAAGGGTTAAATAGATTATTTAGGTAGAAAACAACGCAGTGAATAAACCCTTCTTTCACGTTTTCGGATATACCGGATAACAGAAGAGCTGTATCATTTGACACCTAACTACCTTTTTTTTATTCCAGAAATGTTATAAACACCGTCAATTTAACCGTAAAAATCTTTATTGCGGAAAATTTGAACGTGACGCAATCGCTGTAACGTCGCTTCGAATGTAAGTCAAAGTCGGCCCGGTTGAATCGCCGCTGCATGTATCAGGGCTGCAAAGTTTGGTGTGCCCAAGGATTATGAGACTCAACAAGTTAACCCACGGGGCGGGGCCAAGCTTTAGTACATCTTGAGAAATGGGCTTGTGATGTCATAAAAACTTAGCACGTTTATCAGTAACTATTTTGCATTGTTTCTTCATCATTTCATTTGGGCCACAAGATTGTCCTTCAAGTTCTGCAATCTTTATAGTTGTACTAGAGTGCCTGCGCTGTCAAGAAAAAAGAAGACAGCGATGAATTCGTGATGATCCGTCTTCATTGATCATAATTTTTCTATTAATGCTAGGGCTGAGCAGCGCCAAGCTTTGTTTCCGTGATACGCTGATAGGCAGTGTTTTTCCCCTCAGTCGGCATTGTCTCCTAAGAAATACTGAGCTCTGTATCGAGGATCCTGACGCTGTCATAATAGGCTAGCTCGGAAGTTTTACCTCAAATGAAATGTTATTCTATTGAAAGAAGAACCCAAATTGGAGAAAATTATTTGCTGCCAAGAAATCAGATGCTTCCCCTGCCTTCTGACTGCTGAAGAATATCTTGCCCGTCGCTTCGATGCCATGCAGCCAATAAGAGTATTAGCGTAAACTCAGGGCAGCTGAAGTTTGAATGAAGGAAACCTCAGAAGAGCGTGCGAATCACGATCCAACAGAGTGCTTAGAGAAGCTATATGTATCGATCTGCACCGAGTGAGCTACAACGTTGAAGAAGAAATAACTGCATTGCGAAATACGTTTGCCCTCATCTGCAACCTGGCCTATTTTCTGCTAATCAGTTTTAAATGACGCAAGCTAAAATATGTTTCGATGTATGGAAAAAGTGATAAAAATCAGATTCCATAACCACGCTTAGAAAAGCTCAAAATTGATTCATGATTTCGATGTCAAGAACTGTTTCAAACAAGAAATGCATCGAGATATAAAGGAAGAAGGATCCCACTTGTGGCATCATCTAAATACAATCTGATAATCGATCTCCGTGGAAATGCAACCATATTACAAAATCTGCAATGTGGCCCATTTTTCACTTATCTATTTCTTTAAGAGGGGGACACGAAACATACAAATATATAAACATATAAATATACTAGTGGACCCGTGCGTGAAAAAATTCAAGCAATAATCGATAGGTTTGCCTTATACCTATAGGCCGATGTGGAATCTTCTCCGATTTACTTCTTCATATTTCCATTGATCCTTTGTCGTGCTCTCATCCTTGGATCTCCTATATCGATAGGCAGAAGTTAAATCTTGAGTAAAACATTCCAATAAACATGAATGCAACTCGAGTCAGGTCAGCTTATATAGCTACAGTGTGACAGCTCCGTAGCAATGATACCGTCGATATCGTCTCTTAACTCAAATAGCTGCTTCATTTGAAGTGCTGAAATTTTATCCTATGAAGAGAAAACTGCTTCGTCTTATACGAATGACAGTGAAAAATCATCACCTCCACAGTATTTCGTTGACTGTTTGCCGAATTTATACGTTGTGACCTGAGAGAAAAAAGTTATAAAATCGGACTCCAGAAGCTGCTTACATATTGTTCCGATTTCGAGAAGTGTCTCCAGATAAAGGGATAAGAATCAGCTTTCGCCATCTTCTGCAACCTGGTCATCGATTTTTAAGTACATACTGTAATTACAAAGTCTGCAACCTGGCCTGTTTTTCGCCTATCTATTTCCTTCAGATGCGGACGCGAAATATATATCAATACACGAGATTTTTATTATATAACTAGTGGACCCGTGCGTGGAAAAATTCACGCAATAATCGATATATTTCGCTCTTCTCTGACATACTATTTCCACATTTTCCTGTTCATGTTTATTAGCAGACTTTCTTTCTGCAATTTTTTTTTGCTGCAGGTTATTTTTGTCACTGTGTGGCGAAAATGATTCATTGGTAAATCATCTTCGTTCATGAGACTGTAGTAGTCTCATTCTTCTTTTATGTTCCCTATCTTCTTTCTTTATCAAATGTGCGTCTTCCAAAGTGGAATCTTAAATAAAACACTACAATAAACTTGACTGCCATTCCAGTCGGTTTATATGCAATGTTAGTGCACCGTATCCTTGATACTGCCTTCCATACTCAAATATTTGCTTCACTGAAGAGCTGAAATTTTAGCCTCTGAAGCGATATCTGCTCGCTGAAAGAAAAACAGTAAGCTAGAAGAATTTATTGTCTATTGACCGTGAACTAATTCTCTGCAGCCCGTCGTGAGTGCTCCGTTGATCGACTGCCGAATTTATACGCCGTGACCTGAGAGAAAAAAAAAGTTACAAAATCGGACTCTAGAAGCTGAATGAAAAGTTCCAATTTCAAGAAGCGTTTCAAGAAGAAGTGCATTCAGATAAAAAGCTTCTCAATCTTCTGTAACCTGATCACTGATCTCTACGAAAACGTAGCTCAATTACAAACTCTACAACCTGGCCTATTTTTCGCCATCTATTTCCTTACTCCTTTACTCCTTTATTGTTCTCTCTATACAACAAAGTATTAAAAAGTACAAGCTTGCATAAAGTACAGTTGAGAACGTGCCCGACTCAAAGTGCCGATCACTTATAGGGCAATTAAAATACACAAGCTGTGAAACATTCGAGGTGCATGAGCAACGCTTTCGTTTTGAAAGGAATCAAGTTACTCCACTATATACATACGAACATGGTTCACAGATGAAGGTCATCAAGTCATTTTGATACACGCAATCCGTTTTTAACAGTAAGCACTAAGGTTACTATCCTAACCGAAATATCATTCACGTGAAACTCAATAACTATGGTACCAATAGTAACAGAAACATTAACTATAAACACGAATTATTGGACCAAATCTATCTAAATACATATATTCTACTGACTACGATTTACCTAAAAAGTATATATGCTATTGATGTGAGTGACCGTAGCTTAGGCAGAATTCTCGTAATTGGCAAGGACGTGTTGTTTGTACTTAAACTTGAACGTGTGATCCGACATTGGTTCAACAAGATCGTTAGGCAAACCATTATATAGCTTTACGCATTGATATATTGTCGATCGTTTTTAAACTTCAATCCTGACACGCGGTAAAACGAATCTCTGGTCTCTCATATTGTACTCGTGAACAGATAACAATGGTTGAAAATGTTCATCAAAGATCTCTGTATTCAAAGACATTGCATTGCGCAAGAATTTCATCAAAAAATATTCATATATGTCATTTAACTTCAGCAATTTTAGTTTGACAAATATATTGTTCACAGACATAGAGGGAACGTGTGTTATTATGATCTCTTTTAACATTAAGAATGATTCTGAGGACATCGTTGACAGCGACGGGTCCACTAGTTAAGAGCGGACACGAAATCTACATATTAATACGCTAGTACGTACCTACATACCTACCTACCTACCTTTTGTGTCACGCTCTTCAATAATAGAGCAAATTTGGAGATTTGGCTTCAAATATGAATCATTTCCCCGCATCATATCTACCTACGGGTTTTCATTTTTCCTTTTACAGCATTCTAGTCGCTTTGCAGGCAGCGGATGCCAATTTTAACTAGAGCACTGTGAGAGCGCATACCTCCGCCAAGCGAGGCAACGGTAGCAAAAAATTCAAATTGGCTCTAAAACCATTATTTTCTTTGTATAAACACCAAAATTTAATCGTTTGTGCCTTTTGATAATAATAACAGCTTGTGCAATTTTCTTGAAGATCCGTTCATAAATTTTTAAGTTATAGCGCTAACAAACGTTATGGCAAACATGAGTGAAAACATACAAAAAACTGATCTGTACTAAAATTTGATCACTTATGTCTTTTAGCATTACTAACAACCCTTATAAATTTCATAAAGATCCATTGGTTATTTTTTGAGTTTTAGTGCCAACAAGCATAAAATCAAAAACAGTAACAAACGAACGGATCATTACCAAAATATGGTCATTTACACTTTGTTATATACCTAACAACTCATGTTAATTTCTTCAAAATCCATTAGTAACTTTTTGAGTTATGGCATTGAGTAAAATGAGGTTGACCAACAAACAAATGGATGGACATATCTTACCAAAAGTTAATCATCAGTTCCTCCTAACATATCTAACAATCCCTGTAAATTTTGTCCAAATAGGTTCATAACTTTTTGAGTTATCTTGGTGACAGACAAAGAGCCAGACAGAGAGACAAACGCTACGAAAACATAACCTCCTTGGCGGAGGTAATAAGGTCAGTTGCGTAGCTATGATACGGCACGGGTAAATAGAAAGGGTAATTTCCATCATGATAATAATGACTTAATCAAGACAGACTTTTCTAAAGTCTTTTTTAAGCGATTTCACTGCCGCCATAGTTTCACAGTCTACAGTGTGATGCCTGAGCAAACACAATGACATCTTGAGCACAGAAGATGACCCTGTTGCGAGTGGAGAAATTGACCGAATATGTTTTCTTTTCGCTACTATGTAGCTATCACAATCAACAAAGCAGAAAAATTATGGGCTACTGATCACTATCCACGGGTTCTGAAATGATGAGAAAAAATCGCAACGCCAACAGAAAATTGTAAAGTGTGACCTTATGGAGCGCTAAATTATCTGTAAAGAGTGGGAAACAGAGCTTAGAAATGGCGTGCAAATACATACTGTAAGAGCATATTGCAAGATGTACCGTCGTATTTCTATGACTTCATCATAACACAAGTGCGAATGCGTTGGTGATTATTGCGTGATTCAGTGATGAAATCGAAGTACAAGGAAAAGTTAGACGAGACGTAAGGTAGACGGACTGCATGAGGATAGCCTGGGTTAAGCGGGAACGTAAGTTCAGACGGGGTGGTTTAGATATGCGCGCTACCTCAGGTTAAATAAGGTAAGTGAAAATATTAACTAACCGTGGAATTTCCACGGGTGCAGCCAGTAAATAAATAAATACACGAAGCGTTTTATTATATAAGGATGAACAAATAAACGCACGACGGTGTTTATTATATTGTTTGATTGATAGACAACAATGATATCGTGAGGTATGCGGTGCCTGTATCGTTCTTAACAAGTTTTAGTGAAACGCATAAATTTTTGATGGGTTCAGGCTAATTTGAAGAAAATAAAGACCCTATTAAATAAACGTCTTAATAAAGTGATATTTTTGCAAGATTTACATAGAAAACACTAAAAAAAAAGCACAGACACACATTGTTTTCCGTCCAGTAAATTAATATTAAAACAAAAGGAACGATTTCTGCAATTAACCTACCAATACCCGCACGTATCACGAGTCTACTATCAAAGTTGTACGTTTTCTTTGAGAAAAATAGAAGAAAACTTATTTTAGTGGTAACTCAATTATATACTTTCAAAATCATACCATTATTACCACGGATCGGCTTTATGATAGAAATATATCAACCTCTGTATCGGTTACTCACACGGCCCAGTGTTCTGTTCTACTTACGTAGTACCATCACTGCTGAATCTGACGCATCGCAAATAACGTAAAAACATCAGCTTAGTTTGTTCCATACTTTTCTACTCGGGAAGCAATAACTGCATTTCTCATTTACCTCACTTTAATTGAACAAGCTGTAACATTAGCAGAAACATGATTATATATTATTTTGCTTCTCGTGCGAGGGTGATCGTTAGGTAGCACTATTGAGGAGCCAGTTCACTCAACTCGTTTGGTTTGTGATGGCACTGAGCCATGTAGATTAGGTTGTAAATTCATAGCTGTAAGAGTGCAAAGAAATTAATGTACCCGAAACTTTTCATGTAAGCTGTAATATAATAATCCGAGAACACCTCCCGCCAATGGAGAAATAAATGTCGACTAAATAAATAAATAAATTCTAACAAACATTGTGGAACGGCATTTAGGATGTTCTAATTTCTAAGGTTAGGTGCATAGGACAGGTTCAGACTAATGACGTCACAGCTTATACTAACGTTTGACAACTGAGCTCCTGAAACCCGTTCGAATCGGAAATACTTAAATTTAATCAGTCCTCAAAGTCAAGTGAGGTGCATTTGACTCATCACGAGAGAACACGCCCCTAACGACGCGTTCTCTTGTGTCGTCAGAGCCGATCTAAACCAAGTAAACTCGACGCTGCATACGCGAACTTTGACTGCGTTTCTTGAAATCGTGTGGCAAGTGCTAAATAGAATGTAGCCCCATTTTGTTGAGTTCTCTGAAGTTTACATTCAAAAAGAAAAATTAAGTTCTTGGAAGTCTTACATGTAAGCGAATAAAGGTCAACACCTGAAGCTCTAATCACGGGTTGGAAGTCAGGGCAACGGTCTGAAGTTCCGCTGCCCAATCGAACGCGCCCAAATAACTCGAGCTGCTAAATATTTCCAGCGTGTCCCAATGTATCTCTTCTTACTACCGTTCGTGTTGCAGTGGAGATCACTGTTACTTTAGATACTCATATATGTTGTCTAATGCATATTGTTTCTATTAATAACATCGCCTAAAACTTAATGAGCTATATATTGCTAGATCGCGCTTCGAGCTTCATGAGGTAAGGGCGGGACTCGATCGAAACTTCAGACATTGAATCAAAATGCAAGCGTTAAAAGCGACGCGATTTCATTGAGCCGCAATCTCACTCCATTTCACGGAGTAAGATTACGTTTTTGCGTCTTATGGGAAACCGATTGAGGTTCGATGTCTGAAACTCCACTAAGCGGCTCCAAGCCAGCGCATCTGCTTGAAGTTTCACTTTGGCGCCCAATAAAACATTCCCTTAGCGTGTCTGTTTCTTACAACTGCTGAAGCAATGAAAGAAGAATGTTGTTGCTATCAGGTGCGTCCGTCACACGGAAAATATGCAATTATAATGCAACTGAAAGAAAATTTGACTCGTAGCAGTAAATAACGATATTTCTGTACGACGTTCTCTCAGGGCGCGTTCGACTGTGCAGCGAAATTGAGCCTTTGAAGTTTGACTTGTCCGAATCTTCACAGAGGTGTCCTGGCTCCAACAAATAGATTCATGTTTCAGGCGTTGATTCTTTTTTTTTTTTTTTTTTTAATCAGTAACCTGCGAGACGTCCAAGAATTTAGTCTTCAGTTGGCTGAACATCATCGGATTGCTTTCAAACACTTGCAACACAAATTCGAGTGACAAACCCAAAGTTCCTCTCTCCATTTCCGTATAAGTCCAGTGGGCTTGGCTTAAACCAACTCTGACTGCCCATTCGAATGGGCCTAAAGTAGCTTGAGCGCACTACTCCTCATCAGCACACACCGTGCACGTGCAGCACCAATACACCAAACTAAACTAAAGTCCGCTTGCCCACGACCCCAGCGGTAATGAATGTAAGTTCATTACTGCATGATACACCGAGTCTGTCCTGCTGACGTCATCCATCACGCATCACAGCTCTGTATACCACTAGTGAATTGTACCGGAAGCCATAGTTCACAGGAGTACATCCTTTGCGTAATGTTCGTTGCTGAGTCAGTGTCCTACCGACGCGAAGTGAATGTTCCTTTCTTTCTAATTTCTATCTGAGCATGACCCGAAATAATTATCTTCATGCTACCTATTGGTTCAATTCTGTAAATGCACTGCTTCTACTTATTTTTCTTTTTTCTCTTTTTTTGCATCAAAATTTATGTAGTAGCATTCAATGAATATTTGATTGGTTATAGTAAGAGCTTTTTAATTTGATCTGTTCGAGAGCACTAATCAAAACAGATAAAAAAGTAAACAGTATAGGTGCAACGCTCAACTTTTACAGGAAATGGGGACCGGATGAAGTCGTGATACTCGAGATACGTTCGTAACAGTCGAGATAATGCCACAAATAGCGTTGCCAAATGAAATCTGGGTTTTCCTGCTAGATTCTCGAAGAAAAACTGTTAAAATAAGCAAAATCTCTTTATGCAGCAGTAAATTATATTAGAGCAATATCTTACAAGAAAATTCGTTTTAAATTACGTTTCAATTAAATTTTATCATAACATGATGACTTATGCAGCACATTTAAATCCGAAGAGTTGTTTAAGGGTAATATTACCCTTATAAATATATAAGGGTAATATATAAATGTTTTTATTCGTTGATAACAATTTTCTAGCACTTTTTTAAATTTTTACAGTGCTAATTTCCTTCTTAATAGTTTGTGAGCACATGACAAAGCACTGATAGAAGCATTTGGTTTGCTTGAATTTTTGCATTAAGTAAACTTCTGAGTAACAGTTTGTTTTACTGCTACACTCAAGTTAACCCTGAATTTAGTTTTCTTATAATCTATTGTGGCTTTCAAAGGAAACGAACTCATGATTTTTTTTAGAAAATCGTTCATTTAGGAGGTTAAAATTGGAAAAAAATCTTCCCTATTTATCAATATTAATTCATCGAAAGGAAAAAAGTTGGTTTTTACAGCATGCCACCATTGTTGTTTACATTAGGGTAAAGTCAAGGGTATTACGCTTAAAAAAGTCAAACGAGCTCCGCACTAGACTTGAGTCGTAAGCCCAAGCCGGTTCCGCTTAAGGCCTTAAACTCAAGTCAAACTGGCGGAAAGGACGGCCCGAATTGACTTTCCGCTCGATTTAAGCAAAGCAACTTGCGTTTATGTCGCAGTCGATACGTCCTTGCTTCCAAAGATGCTTAACTTTGAAATGTTAGGAACAAATGACAGGTATTGCTACTGACATCCCAGCTTAGGTTAATATTTTACAGCTTAAGTCCTAAAATCCGTTCGATTGGGACACTCTCCAATCGGTCCGAAAAGTCAAGTGCACTTTACTATTGAACAGCGACGTCCCAATCGAACACGCCTGAAGTAGATCTAAGTCAAGTCCGCTCAGCAACTGTCTAGAGATTCGGACAAGTGAAACTTGAAAGCTTAATGTCGCTACCCAGTCGAACGTTTGGCGTTTTTGTGCCAAAGTTGTGACGATGCACGAAGGCAATTATACGAGTGAGTACATGCATGCATTTCTACAGTAAATGACGCGGTATGCTGCCGTATGCTGTTATGCAAATTATCTACACAGATATTCAGGGTCTGTTTACAAGTCATAGGGCTAAGACATGTTCAATTTGACACCAAAATTAAGCTTTCTAGGCCCGACTTGCTTGAGACTTCACACAGATGCGCTGGTTTTGAACCACTGCACTGAGTTCCAGCCACTGACTATCAATTTAGGTTTCCCTTGAGACTTTCAGAAACTTGACTAAAATTTATCAGTAAAACTGTGTGAAAAAAAACATGGTTTTATTACTAATTTCACTGAGTAAATGGTGCACAAATTCTGCTTAAGCTAGCAAGCGTTTCATCCTTACTTCAATTTCAAAACAATAGTTTTCAGCTGAGAACACAAGAATTCACAGCTGAGTGAACTCCACTTGTACCAATTCTCCACGCCAGAATAAAAATAAATATGCAACTTTACAGGCTTGGTCTATGTTTAACATGACCCCTTAATATTGATCATAGGCCATAAATTTTTCGATTGGTTATTTGCTTTCCTCTACTTTTATTTCTACACACTGGCAAATAAGCAATTATTTCACAACAAACCATAAAGGTGGAGGAAAAACAATAATAAAGTGGTTTTTTTTTAATTCTTTACAGATAAGATTTTTCCGAAAGTGGTTTCCTTAGAGCCAGCAAGGAGATGGAGCAAACGTTGTTTGTTCCAAAGCCACGAACTGCTGACAACATACATACGAACCGTCGCGCAGCATATTGAACAATAAGGAACAAATGCATATTACTGCTACATATATGAGCGGTTGAAATTAGAAGCCATAGTACGTCAAGAAAAAGCTTGGCGTATTTGTAGTTACGGTAGATTAAAGCGCTCTTGAGGTTAAAGCGGCATCATATTCTTCACGTACATTACATTGTATATTAAAAACTTGAGGCTCGTTTGTTTTGTGGTCAGCTGTTCGGTCTAACTGATTAGAGAAAAAGGTTCATGGCTGATAGTAAAACACAATTATTTGTCGGCATGAAGTTGCACATATAAACCTCTTTGGATAATAAATGCACAGAAAACAAATGTAGAATAGTGCATTCGAGTCCAATACACATTTCCCCATTTGCAAGTCAAGTCCAAAGTGGCGAGGTTATGAAGTATTTTATCTTCAGTGTCCCTTGCCAGGGCGAGGCTGAGGACGAGGCTCAGGTGCAGGATCAGCGATGGCGCCGACAGCCATCAGCACCACAGCCAGGGCGCACACAGCGAATTTCTGCAGAGTAAAAAATACATATTATAGTGTTAGTTAAAGTTGCCAATTACTTATATAGCGTAGTTAGTTCCCTTAATACTGAGCAGGAACTGTTCGGATTAACTTTTGCTTCTACCGGCAATGACTGAGTGCTAACTTTCCGAAGTCGCGTATCAAACACTGAGTGAGTTATAGGTCAGAATGTTTAAGCCTCCGTTTCCGAGCGGAACCATATCACAGAGGAAAGTGCAAGGACACATAGTATGTCGATAGAAACGGGGAACCCATGCACAAAGATGTTCCCACACAGGATCAAAGCGCATGGGAAATAGTAGTAGAAGTTTCACCAGCGCATCAGGGACACAATGTCTACATCGCGCCGAACTATTCCTTGGTTCAACAAAGGCTCCTGAGCCACTAGGGCGCATTTTAAATTATCAATGATTTTTGTCTCGGCTTTTCTGCCAGGAGGTCTCAGAGTGGTCAGTGCGCTACTGACAGAAAAAAGGCGCAAGTTGAGCATCTCCAACTTCCGGGCACGGCTGAACGCTTTCGCTCAGCTACGCCGCAGAGGGAGAAGAAACGAAAAACAAGAAGGTAGAAGTCTAGCGGGAATAGGAAGGATACCTCGATCGGAAGCCCAATACCCGGCAGAAGAGGAAGTATTTTTTTTTAACCCCATAGAAATTTATTTGTCAGAGCAATTAAAATTATATATGGCCATCATTAAAATTTAGATGACAAAAGGTCACTATAAGCCTTATCGCTTCTTTGACCTATAAACAGGTAACAAAATTGAGAGCCTACCTAACTTTACAAAACTAACCTCGTCAGCAGGAACTGCTGCAAGCTGCAACATCTCCTGCGGAAAAGGCACTCGGGCCCCTTGGGTGTGTGAGGCTCAAATATATTGTGGCAGGGAAAGGGCTCGCCAGAATATACCCCTGAGGGCAACGCGCATGGGAACAGCAAATCGGGAAAGGAGAGGAAGAACAGTATCAAACACTGAGCACGCTTTCTATACGCGAAACAAAATGATATATTATTATTACTTGTGCTACTCCAGTGGCTAACTAAATTCTGGTGACATTTTTTCGGATCAGCAAAGTATTTATTTCTGTACCGATATAGAGAGGTCGTGCATTACTTCGGTTTGCAGAGCCATCTTCACCGATGTATACATCATTACTTTATTTATTTGTTACTAATATTAAGATAATACAAATCAATGATGTCAGATACTAACAAGATACAACAATGTAAACTCACAAAGAAGGAAGCCATGCTGATGTCGTTACTCGAAGCGTTGAGTCGTTCAAGTTATGCTGTTGGTCGCTGGGCTGCCCCTTATAGGCCTATACTCTGACGGAGGCGCTGCAGTTTCCCCATTGCGGGCTTCTGCAGTTTTCCTTGGAAAAGCTAAGGTAGAACCGAGCGCTTGGTCTCATGGCCACGCCGTCTCCTGCGGTCGTGTGGGCAAGCTCTACTGCCGCATTGTTTCCTTTGTTTCTAATGGGAACTAGTCGAGTAGAAGAAAGTAGGAGATGACTAATTGTAGTAATGAGAGATACAGTATACAGTCGTATCGCCACACGGTAAACCAAAATTTTACTCATGTTCAGGACACAATCGAATAAAAAAGAGAGAACCACAGTTAAAATTTTAATTTTCTTAAAAAACAAACGTTTCGGAATTCGTTTGCTTGTTGAACGTTATTGAATAATAAAAATGTGTCATCTAGATACCGTCGATAAAACGGTGGTTTAAAGGCTGACGGGCAGTTGTCAGAAAACTAATTTCAATGGATGATAAAAATATGTTAGCCAATATATGAGAAAGACTGGACCCCATAGCAAGACGGTCGAGCTGCTTTAATACTTGCCGTTAAATGTAAAATGAATATTTAAGAACAACTTCTAATAACTTTTTGAATTGATTACGATTTTAATTATGGAAAAGATCGACATCCGAATAAATAGTGTTCAAAACAATTTCAATTGACTCATCTATGGGTACCTTAGTATACAAAGATTCAACATCAAAACTACACATGAATAAGTTATCAATATTGGGCACTTGTGCAAGATCTTGAACAAATTGATGAGAATTCTCTACCACATAATTACTACGAAAATTAGGGGAAAGCATCGGTACTAGCATACAACCTAACTGTGCTGTTGGTGTATTGTAAGCCGACAACATTGGTCGACAGATCTCTCCAACAGTTTATGCGGCGCCGCCAACACGCAGGCATCTCCCATCGTACGGGTCGACTTATAGTACTGCTCCTCCGCATTCAGCAGCTAGGAATCATTGTACCTTAGATAATCACCGTTTTAAATGTCAAATTTTTCCATTTAGGTAGAGCAACTTCAAAATCCGGTCTCCGAATTTTAGAAAGTTTATTTATTTTCACAGAAAGACCGTCACTAAACAATGATCAAGCAGCAGTGTCCTTGCCCATAGCTTCTCATAATTAATTTCAGTGAATAGCTGAAACTGTATTATAATCATAGGTTTATTAGTTTTCTTTTTAATCCATCACTTTTATTTATCCCCTTTCAATAACTTTTCATTGTGTGTCAATTTGTTAGTAAAATTATATTGATGTGTTTATATCTACATTTCTAAACAAAATACTTTTGTTTACTTTACAGCACTGAAGATGGAATTTTTATGATTCCGAAACGTTTGCTTTTTAAGAAAATGAAGTTTTTAATTGTGGTTCTCTCTATTTTATTCTACTTTTGATTTCCTAGCAATCGCCCTATTAGTGAAAGGATACAATCTATGTTAATTTAGAATTATTTCAGGCGACTAAGTGAATATTTTATAGGGTTTTCAGCGGAGTAGATCTTTTCTACGTGTCAGTGGTGCTAACTAGGTGTAAAATGACTTGTTCGCCTCGTGATGGAGGTAGCTTGCATATAGCGTACGAAATTGAGCTTTGTCTTTCGCCGCGATATTGTTCACACTAAATGCTATTTTCGTGTGTCAGTATTACTCACTTGGATTTATACTTTCTACCGTAAATAATAACAGGTAAGCATATGGATTGGATGCTGAAAACACGGTCAAGTCTTATTTATCGACGAGCTGGTATCGAAAGTCCAAATTTTCGTAAAAATCGTGTCTACTGAACCGTGCAACCCAGCTACAAAGCCTACATTCACCTACATTCTTTTCGGTGACATCTCTTGCACTGCTTGTTAAAAGGCTTTTTAACTGAGGGTTTCCTTTATTTTCGTAGATTCACAAAAAGTCTGTGGCATCGTTTTCTGTTCAATATAATCGTACAGTAACCATCAGCCATGAGCCGTAATAGCTCAATTGCTTAAGGCACAATTTTGAAGTTACGGACAAAGTGACGTTGGTCGAGACCGTCCCTGATCTCTCGATTTTTTCCGCAGATGTATGATGAGCGGGAAAAAAATCACATCTCTGTGACAGAAAAAAATCCCTTAATGATTCACTCGGTAAGTACTTCTCGGTATAATTTACATGAATTTCCTGCATGTCTGGCGAATGGGCTGGCGGACACTTTCTGTTATTTCACGAATAAATTTTGTAACAATATATATCTCCAATTGGTCATAAACTGTCTGACCTACAATATTATAGACGGAAGATTCTTCATAACTGCGATCGCTGACTGTTTCAAATATTCAGTAAGCCAGTGTTCTTGAGGAATGCGGAGACAAGAGAAATGCTGAGGCAGCTTCGCCGTTATATAAGACTTGCTTCCTTGACTGGGTACAGAATGCCCGACGTCACAACAACGAGAGAAGCAGCAACCTTTACCTCTCTGCCACTCAGGGTACCAATTTCAAGTCAGTAGCCAAAGGGTACAGTTCCTTCCGCATATCGCTTGACATCTGGATCGGGTCCTAAAGATTGTCACCTCCTGCATTGGTCGGTTAGCTGTCTCCAATAACAGTTATATAAGGACACAACTTGACAACAGTCATGCCAAGTGGACTTCAAGTGGTTTTCAGGGCATAGCCTGGTTTGAAGATCGGCACTGACATTGCCACATTAAACCAATGTTGTTGACACGGACGCAATGGTACACTGGTACTTGGTTCTTATCTTACTAGGCCAATTTGGTCACTACATATCAGAAATATCTACAAGTGGTTTTGTGACTTAAGCTGGATGAAGTGTTGAGATAAAGATTTGTGCCATCAGTATCGCATAGCATCCACGTGGTAACCACGCGGGGCACAGCTGTTACCGAGGTAGTAAATCGTCATACCACATTAAAATAAGGGGTCACGGCGATGTGGAGGTGACATAGCCATATGTGCCCCATGTAAGCTCATCTATTTTGGTCAAGAGGTGCAAAAGCTGTGATGCAGACAGGATGTAAGAATAGAAAATAGGATATTTTATCGGTGTAACTCAACTTGTGAACGAAACCAAGCAATAATACGAATTACATGGAGATGATATAATTAAAGAAGTAACGCTTCTAATTCTTCAAGTTGAAGTTTAGTCATAAAATTAATAAGATAGCTTGTTATTAAAATATACTATGCAGTTTCTTATCCGAAGTTGACAATCAACTACATATAAGAGGTCCACATGTTTCGGTGTATCCGAGAGCAGTATCAGAAATTATACAATTTTGGTGCACTTATATGCATGAAAATTATATGCATTTTTAGAATTTTTTGTGTATTCGGGATAACCGTTAGCGAGTTTTCTGCGAAGTTCGACGTTTTATGTCCTGCTTAGATACCAACACCATTACGTTGCGATGTCCTAAGCGAAAGCATATATTCTGCATCAGATTCGTTCTGCCAACGCCAAGATATCTTCACTATCAGATGATTATTGTTCCTTTAAAAATAAACTTTTCCTTCAGGGGTCAACGTGCGATGCACAAAGTGCAATTTCTTACGCATTAGTGTAGATCCTTATGCAATACTTCTTCAACTCTTAATTATTGTGTTCAGACTGCAACTCGAAAAATAGGAACGGATTTTCACTGGAACAAGCTGAACTATTGTCTTTTAATCCCTTCATATTGCTGGAAACTCCAAAGTTTTACCAGAAGATTCATAGGTTTTATTTCTTTGCAGAAATTGCGTGTCTCGTTCGATGAGACTGTGTCTCACGAAAATCTGAATAAACAAAAGAAAATAACAGGAGTTTTGAATTCTTTTCAAGCATTATTGTCCCAATACCGAGATTTGTAAATGCATCATCATTAATGTGCTGACTGCATCATTCTGACACACTTCAACTAAATCTACTGTACAGTACTTGGAACAATAATACTGTATTAGCTTGCATGCAGTAAATACACCCAACGAAATATTCCTTTTGATTTAATCACAGACTTTGAAAGATCTGACAGAGAAGAACAGGAGAAGCCAACGCCCCGAGAATCTTCTTCAGGGGGCGAGATTTAATTTTTTCATTACTGGCAGCACAGACTTCAATCTCTTTCTTTGCACATTATGGCACACTACCGGTGCCGGACCGTCAAAATCCTTGAATAATTGAGGCAAAGTGAAGTCTAAGTGATGTGCATCATCGCTGTATATGAGATAATGAATGATAATAGTAAAGTTAGCTGGTGAGCCATAATGATGGGGAAAAGAGGCCAAATAATACATTTCACACATTGTTGATGCACTTAAGTGTTTCGGATTTGCTAATAGCCAATGATGCTCTAAAATGTATCAAAAACCGGTAAGATTTATGAAATTGAAAAGACGAACCTCTAAATTACAATAATGATCTGCATGGTAGTATGAAACTAAGTCTCGCTTCGCATATGTGTAACAAAACTACAAAATTTGTTCACTTTCATACTTTCTTTTACTGAAAATAAATATTTCTGACCGCAGCGTTGTTGCGATGACACACATACTGCGCATGAAACACCACTTACTGCGCGTGAAATACCGTTGTGCATTCAGAATCTGCTTGGTGAAATAAATACTTATTTGTATCAAAATTGTTTTCAATATGAGACATGCATAAGATATGCCAAGGAGCAAGTTCCGGTCTATTGCGATATTTAACCTTTACAGTCGATGCTTAAAGTTAGTTGCAAATTTCTATCAATATATATATATATTTCAGGTGAAGGGGGTTATGTTACGGGGTAAAGAAT
This sequence comes from Parhyale hawaiensis, assembly GCA_001587735.2. Lineage (NCBI taxonomy): Eukaryota > Metazoa > Arthropoda > Malacostraca > Amphipoda > Hyalidae > Parhyale > Parhyale hawaiensis. The sequence continues at coordinate 35,805,182 of LQNS02278091.1, read as the reverse complement.
AATATGAGAGATGTATAGATATAATGAATGATTACGAACGAATGAATGATCCAGTTGATCATTCTCGGAAAGTAGCACATGATAGAATTGAACCTATGAAAATAATATAGAAAGAAAACATAGAGAGAGTT
>LQNS02278091.1:35763930-35774566 GCA_001587735.2 Parhyale hawaiensis | reverse complement strand
CAATCTTAGTGGAAGCACGTGACACCAACCTTCTAATATGCGGCTCAAAAGTAAGCTTCCCATCGAAGACAACACCTAGAATCTCCAATGAGCTAGACTCCTGAAGCAAAGTGTCACCAATCTCCAGGTGGGGATGCTGCGGTAAAAGACATGTAAGTGTTGATAGCAAATGCTCTATTCTAATCAAAATAGAAATTCTGACCCCCTGCTCTGGCTACTTGATTTTTCGTCACCCCGGCCTAGGGACCGACCGGGGCCCCAACAAAACCCGGCTTTTTCAGCCCCTCCCCAACCCCGGTTAATCCAAAATTGCTCACCGCGGCGCTGGCCCCGGTGGCGGCTTTTCAAACTGTGAAAACCGGGGGTTTGGCCGAGGCTTTTTTGGGGAGGGAAAACACTTAACAAGCAATAAAACAAGTTTTCTGTGGAAGGTTTTTTTCTATAAACTGATTCATCATGAGTTACGATTGATCAATATAATATCGATATACTGTCTTAAGCCACTGCCAGTGCAAGAAACCATCGACCCTGGCTATTTAGTTTTGGTCTCTCCGGCACTCTCAGAGGTATATTCTGGCGGGCTCTTTCCCTGTCACAATATATTTAGGCCTTACGCACGTCGCACGTAAGGGTCTCGAATACCTTCTCCACAGGGGATGTAGCAGCTGGCCGCAGTTCCTGCTGTGAAGGTTAGTTTTGTAAAGTTAGTAAGGTTTGTGAGGGGACACCGGCGAGAAAGCGCACACGCGCAGGGTTCGGTAGGTGGTCCACCGCTGCGATGGCAACACCGCAGCTTACGAGCTGTCGCAGCGCAGGTGTGCCACTCGGCTGATTGTTCCTGTGTCGCGTGCAGGCGTGCATCTATACCTAGATCCGAGGAGCGACAGTGGAGGTCGGAAGCCCAGCAGTGGCCAGGCTGGCTCCGCGCCTATAAATATCATTTATTATCTCGTATACAGGGTACAATGGATACACCTATCGAGGTTTTCTTTTTGCCTTAATTCTAGAATTTTGAATATCCAGTAGTGTGAAGAGCAGGAGAAGCAGTCCGTGATGAGAGTCAATTTAGGATCCCTCGTCGNGTGCATCGCCTGGCCTCTCGATGCTGGAGTGCTCCACGCAGTGTAAATCCGTTGCGTGCCGTCCGGGGAATCGAACCCGCGCCTCTGTTGATGCGAAGCCGAACCGTTGTCACTTCACCACCGTTCCTTCGGAACTATCTGTTCGATATTGAACCGTTGAAGCTCCAATTGACGCCAGCGACACTTAATCTTGCCATTACTTTTGAACCATCATCCCTGGTCCTGCAATCTCGTCTTTAGACCGTCGTCCCTGGTCCTGCAACCTCATCTCTGGATCGTCGTCCCTGGTCCTGCAACCTCGTCTTTGGACCGTCGTCCCTGGTCCTGCAACCTCGTCTGTCTTTGGACCGTCGTCCCTGGTCGTGTAGCTTTGTCTTCGAACCGTCGTCCCTAGTTCTGTAGCTTTGTCTTCGAACCGTCGTCCCTAGTTCTGCAACCCTGCTTTTCAAGAACCGCTGTTCCTGAATCTACGTCTTCGTCCTTGGGGACCAGTTCGACCAAACTTCTCTACATCTGCCAGCTACAACAAACTTCTGCCCAGCTGCGCATTTCCCGTCTCCCGACACTACAGATAAGTATATGGGGCATCGGTCGTATCGCCTTGGAGTTCTCGCCTAAGCAGCCAACCCAACATTTTTGCAAAGTTCTAATTGTAAAGTTCTTATTGTACCATTGCCGCTAACATTTGTGAATTTTCCAATCTTGCCATTCACGCTAACATCGTATGGCCGCTAACATTTGAAAATTCCCGACCTTTCTATTGCCGCTAACAATTTAGGATTTACCATTCTTTTAGTCTTAGTTTTAAGAATAAACTTGAGAAATCTCTATTTTTGTTCTTGACCTGCGCCGTCCCTTTACAAGGTTCTTTATATTTCCTCTTCTGTTTCGCGAGGTGAGTGGTGGTAAGCGCCCCATTCCATTGGACTATCTGTTCCCGTGCAGAGGGCCACGGAAGGGACCCCTCTCCCCCCCCCCCCCCCCCCCCCNATTTCCTCTTCTGTTTCGCGAGGTGAGTGGTGGTAAGCGCCCCATTCCATTGGACTATCTGTTCCCGTGCAGAGGGCCACGGAAGGGACCCCCCCCCCCCCCCCCCCCGCACGAGTGTTCGCTTTCTTCTGTCTTCTTTTCTTTTCGTTTTTTGTCTCCTTCCCTGCGCCTCACGGCTGAGCGATTTTGTTCGGCCGAGCCGTGTGGAGTTGAAGATGCTCGCGCCTTGTTTCCTACCAGACATGGTGCACCTGGCAAAGATTGTTCTAATAGAACTCATCTGAGTAAGACTCAACTTCTAGACTTTTATCAAACAAAATTGGATTGCTGTTAGCTTACATAATAGCCGTTGTATCGAATACGGTACCGTATTTGGTAAATTTTTACTTGAGCTCACATATAGTGTTTGGGGTTTCTCTTGCCTTGAGTATGTTAATTAGGTCAACTTAAGACAATTTACATGAATAACGGTTCCGTCGGAAATGCTTAGTTTTCGAGATACACGAATTTGCAGTTCGCATTGTTTGTCTATGGAAGAAAATAACCGGCGTCGTTATAAGCTTGCTAGCGACCTAATAGGAACCCTACCAAACCTATCTAGCCTAACCTAACCATACCTCACCTTACCTGACCTTACCTAACCTTACCTAACTTTACCTAACTAACCCTTACTTAACCTTACCTTACCTAACCTGTGTTATTTTCTCACATAAAACAATGGGAACTTCAAAGTCATATATCTCGGAAAGTAAGCATTTGCGACAAAAACGTTATTCAAATAAATTGTCTTAAAATTACTTAATTAACATATTGAAAGTAAGAAAAAAACATAAATTATGTTAAAGTAAAATAATAGCTTTTACATTTGGCCACTCCAGCCCCCAACGCTGGCCCCGGCCATTTGTTTGTCACCCCAGCCCCGGCTATTTGATTGTCACCCTGGCCCCGGCTACTTGACTTTTTGGTCACCCCGGTCCTGGTCTTTCCAAAATCGTCGCCCCAGTCGGTTTATACCCCAGCCATGACCCGGTTTTTTGGTTTTGGTTTCCCCGGCCCCGGCTACTTAACTTTTGGTTGCCCCGGCCCCGGTTTATTCAAAACCTTCGCCCCGTTCGGTCTATATCATGAGGTACTGTAACAATAGCTGATGCCAGTTTGAGTAACCAGCACAAGGATAGAGTAACACTTCATTGGTACAATGGTGAATTGTACAGCGTCAATATTATATCAAACAAAAGTTCAACAAATACAAGGAAAACAAGTATGAGGTAGAATTTATCAGTTCGAAACTTAAACTGCTCGAGCCTGAGACAAAATGCCTGTGGGAATTCCTGGAGTTCCACTGTAGCGCCGGCGAGTGCGACGCTCTAGCATACCGCCACTGCGTTTGCCAGGTGGCAGGGCGCTAATGCAAAATAATATTATTCTACTACTTGCCACTGTGATGATTCAATAGCACCTTAATATAATTCAACTGTACATTTATGAAACTGAACTGCTTCTCAAGCTGGTGGTCATGAATCACTTTCCGATTATTAATCCGATACGGGGAACTTCCAAAAAAGTTTGAACAGATTTTGAGAAGGAAATACTACCAGTTACCACTAGTAGGCCTATATCGAATGCCGCATACGATGGTGGGGAGTAACCAATGTCATCGCCAATATATAACTAACTAGAGCCCGCTGTGAGCGCATAACTGAGGCAAGCAATACAATATTACGAAAAATCATATTGGTCCTGAAACTTTCAGGATTTCCTTTTTATCATCACCATAATTTTGTCATTTGTGCCTATGACATAATAACAGTTTCTGTAATGTTCCTTGAAGTCTGTCCGTCACACATTGTGTAATATCCTAACAAACACTTAGGCAAACCTACAGCATACGTAGTCAAACACATGAACCAACGAACCGATAATCGCCAAAATTTGTCATTAATTTTGTGTCTTTACAATTGCTAACAATTGCTGCAAAATTCGATTAAGGTCTTTAAGAGCAACCAAAAACTAGAAAATGTCAAAATCTTTAGCCAATGAATGATTATGTCTCCCAAATGCTTCACTCTGAAGTACCTATATGATACCGCCAGGTAATGTCGGCGGCCAACAAAAGTATAGCAGTCTTCGCTGAAAAGTGTCCATTGAAGAAAATAGCCCACAATGGAGGATTTTATACCTAACTATGACAATTATTCGCGACTGGCATCAGTTATCATTGAAACTGTCCCGTTTAATTTCTATCTTACACTGATAGATCGCGGTCGACACTGCAAAAATTTGAGACATCCAAAGATACATAGTATCGTATCGTTGCATCTGACATGATCTTTAACTCTATTAGGATCTCTTCCAAAAAAGTTTGACAGTCGAATCTAATGAAAAAACTACGACATACTTCTTTTCTATAGGAATTGCTGAGAATGGCAATATAATTTATTTTGAAGTAATTTTAGCAAAATCCATAGTTAAGTTTCAATACTGTAACTAAAAATCAAGAAATCCGAAGAAAGGAAACGTATCCCAGCGGGAACAATCTCAAGATTTATAAAATCTTCTAAATAGGTTTTTTAACGAAACCTAAACTAACCTTCCCCCAACCTCTCTCTCCTCCCCCAACCTCTCTCTCCTCCCCCAACCTCTCTCTCCTCCCCCACCCAAAACTCCGATTCCCACGTGTCCCCCAAGATTGTGGGATTTTTAGGGTATTTTGGGGGTTCGTTTTCTATAACTCCAAAACTAAGGCCGACCGCCAAAAACTAATTTCAAATTTGGAATCAGCATCGAAAAGTACATCGATAAAAATATGCGAACTTTCTAAAAGAATATCATATTCATCTCTTTAAAAACACACATACAGTGTAATCAAATTTCAGATACGACTGTCAAACGGAATAGATTTTATCTCTACTTTATATATATATAAACAATTGAGTAGTTTGATACGTCTTCATTGTTAACAATGTTCGCTTTTGTTTGATGTTTTGGCGTAATCCTGGTCTTATTTTCAGTACAATTCAAAGAGATAGAGTAGAGCCAGAGATGGACATGTAACTAGTTACTGTAACGGCTTAAGTAACGGGCGTTACTTTTTGTAACGAGTAACGGTATCGCCTTGGCAATTTTTAAAATGTAACGAGTAACGGTAACGCCCGGGTAGATTTTATGAAAAGTAACGGAAATTACCGTTACTCCTTCCTCGTTACATTTTTAAAATTTGCGAAAAATACGAGAGATGAGCTGTCGGTAAAGAGAAAGTTATGTTAAAGGAGTGGTATCATAATTTATAAAAACTATACAAATTTTTGGCAATTAAAGTATAACCATATTTTTCGGATACGCATATATTTTAATATTAAGAAAGTAATTTTTATAATAAAAAATTGCTTCGAAAGATTGTCCACAGAGACGCGAATGAAGCGCACGTTTATATTGGTAACTAAAGCTATAAAATCAATATTCTGCACGACTCATTTCAGCGATAGGAACATCATTTAAATAGTAGGAAAGGATGAACGCAAAATCACACATTTTACTGGGTTTCTACACGAGTGTAAAACGGACGCCACACGCTCCCCAAGACATTTTTCTCTCTAGAGATCAAGTCTCTAGAGAACGCCTAAATAAATATGTAATGATACTCTCCTTTTCGTCGGTCATGACTATGGCATAGGAAACTAGAGCACTCTGAGAGCGCATACCTCCACCAAGCGAAGCAACGGCAACAAAAAATTCAAATTGACTCTGAAACCATAATTTTCTTTATATAAACTCCAAAATTTAATCAATTGTGCCCTTTGATAATAATAACAGCTTGTGTAATTTTTTCGAAAATCCGTTCATAAGTTTTTGAGTAATACTACTAACAAACGCTATGATAAACATGAGTCAAACATGCAAACGAACATACCGATCTGCACCAAAATTTAATCATTTATGTCTTTTAACATTACTAATAACTCCTATAAATTTCATAAATATCCATTATTTTTCGAGTTATTGTGCTAACAAGCATAAAATTAAAAACAGTCACAAACGGACGAACGAACAAACGGATCATTATCAAAATCCGGTCATTTAGTTTTTGTTATATACCTAACAACTCATGTTAATTTCATCAAATTCCATTGATAACTTTTTGAGTTATGGCATTGAGAAAAATGAGGCAGACAAACAAAAAAACGGATAGACATATCTCCACCAAAAGTTAATCATCTGTTTCTATTACATACCTAACAATCCCTGTAAATTTCATCCAAATCGGTTCATAACTTTTTGAGTTATCGTGTGACAGACATACAAACAAACAGACAGACAAACACGATGAAATCATAACCTCCTTGGCGGAGGTAATTAGATCACAAAAAATATGTAATACGCTGATTGCTATAATGCTGTAGTTACACCAAAATGCTTTATGAATGCAAAAATTTCATGACTTTCCGTAACAAATTGTTCTATTTGATGGAAGAAGATATGGGATGGATTTTAAGACAATTATTTGGCTCTACTCGAAGTACAATTTATTATTGGCCTTTTCATAGCTTCAGTGCACTAAACTGCTTGAATTTGCAGTGAAAAGTAGGTCGCTTATTTAATCGAACATTTATCAATAAATTTTTAGTGTTACTACCGTTGACTCACGTATATAAACTATTTGACACCATCTCTTTCAATTACGTTTCACTAAAGCTTTACGTAAAATTGACGTAAAGCTGGAGCAGTCTGAGAGAGCATATTTCCGCTAAGTAAGGTAATGATAAAGAAAAATCCAAATTGGTACTGACCATAAGAGTTTTTATCATCACAAAAACTCGGTTATTTGTGCCTCTTGACTGTAATAACAGTTTCTGTAATTTTCTTAAAGATCCGTCCGTAACTTTTCAGTTATGTTATGACAAATACGGAGACAAACTTTGGTCAAACACAAACGACCGGAACCGATCATCACCCAAATTTAGTCATTTGGACATTTCAACATTTCTAACTATTATTGCAAATTTTATGAAAATCTGTTCATAACTTATTGAATTATGTTTCTGTGCTATATAAAATCAAACATAGGGACAAACGAACAAACATATAACCAATAAAATGTGATCATCTGCTCATCATAACGTATCTAACTAGAGCACTCTGAGAGCGCATACCTCTGCCAAGCGAGGCAGCGGTAGCAAAAAATTTAAATTGGCTCTGAAACCATAATTTTCTTTAATAAACTCCAAAATCTAATCATTTGTGCCTTTTGATAGTAATAACAGCTTGTGCAATTTTCTTCAAGATCCGTTCATAACTTTTTGAGTTATATTGCTAACAAACGTTAAGACAAACATGAGTCAAACATACAAACGAAAGAACCGATCTGAACCAAAATTTAATCATTTATGTTTTTAATATTACTAATACCCTCTATAAATTTCATAAAGATCCATGCATTATTTTTATGAGTTGTTGTGCTAACACGCATAAAATTAAAAACAGTGACAAACGAACGAACAAACTGATCTTTACCAAAATTTGGTCCTTTACTCTTTGTTATAAACTTAACAACTCATGTTAAGTTCATAAAAATCCATCCATAACTTTTTAAGTTATGGCATTGAGAAAAAAAATGAGGCAGACAAACAAACAAACAAACGGATGGACATATCTTCACCAAAAGTTAATCATCTGTTTCTCCTAACATCCCTAACAATCCCTGTAAATTTCGTCCAAGTCGGTTTATAACTTGAGTTATCTTGGAGACAGACAGACACACAAACAGACACAGACAGACAATCACGACGAAAACATAACCTCCTTAGCGGAGGTAATAATTCATACACATTGCATAAAATCCCTCCGTAAATGTTTTAGTTAAACTTCCAAGAAAAAGTGTAAGGCCAATAAACAAATCAACAAACAGTGGAACGGATCACCAAAGTTCAAGTAATCATTTGTTCCCCTACCATCCCCAACAATCTAAGTAAATTTCGTAAGGATCTGTCATTAATTTTTTGAGTCACCTTGGTGACGGACAGAAGAACAAACAAACAGCGACATAACCTTTTCGGTGAAGGTAATAATTTTTTAACCTTCCTGAATGATCAGTGGCCAAGAAATTGCCATCAATACCAGTATTTCAACGGTAGAACTTCGGCTGCAGTTAATGGCAGTTATTACTTCTTTCAAAGAGGCTATGTTTTTTCGAGTTCGTCTGCTTGTCTGACTGGTTTATCTGCTTGTTGGTCTATCACCAAAATGCATCAAAAGTTATAGATGGATTTTTGCGAAATTTACAGGGTTTTTTATGCAAGTTAGGAAGAACAGAAGATCTTTAGCTAAATTCGTATAACCGTTAGTTTGTTGCTTGCCTCTTTTTCGAGTGGTGGCATAGCTCTAAAAATTATGGACTAATCTTTATGAAATTAGCAGGAATTGTTAGAAATATGAGATGACACCACTAGTAAAATTTTGGTAATTATCATTGTGATTCTAAACAGATCTGACTACAGTTTGTCAGAACAGAACACAAAAAATATACACGGATCTTCAAGAAAAATACAGAATCTGTTAATACTCTCATGAAGCACAAATGATCAAACTTTACTGATGATAAATAAGTCTCAATTGAGTTATTCGTTTACGCTGCTTTGCTTAGCGGAGGTGTGTACTCTCAAGGTGCTGTAGTTTAGAATGCAGATAATGAATACTCAGCATTGAACAGTAAACTAAACTATTTGATGTTGAAACTCAAGACTAACTAAAATCTTGGCTATGGCAAATAAATCAGAGATAGTCAGTTCACATCAGTCATTAACTTACTCAATTAATGGACTACAACATGACTCTTGATTTTCATTTATTTCAAGACTAACTCAGTTACTTCTATTTGTTGACGAAGCTTCAATATTATAACCTCCGCCAAGGATGTTATGTTTTCGTCATGTTTGTCTGTCTGATATTTGTCTGTCTGTCTGTCACCAAGATAACTCAAAAAGTTATGAACCGATTCGGACGAAATTTACAGGGACTGTTAGTATGTTAGGAGGAACAGATGATTAAACTTTTGGTGAAGATATGTACATCCATCCGTTTGTTTGTTTGTCTGCCTCATTTTTCTCAATGCCATAACTCAAAAAGTTATGAATGAATTTTTATGAAATTAAAATGATTTGTTAGATACATAACAAAAAATAAATTAACAAATTTTAGTAATGATCCGTTGGTTCGTTCGTTCGTTTGTCACTGTTTTTAATGTTATGCTTGCTAACACACGAACTCAATAAATGATGAATGGATCCTTATGAAATATATAGGGGTTGATAGTAATGTTAAAAGACATAAATGATCAAATTTTGGTGCAGATCGGCTCGTTCGTTTGTATGTTTGACTCATGTTTGTTGTAACGTGTATTAGCAGTACAACTAAAAAAATATGAACGGATCTTCAAGAAAATTTCACAAGCTGTTATTACTATCAAAAGGCACAAATGATTAGATTTTGGAGTTTATACAACGGAAATTATGCTTTCAGAGCTAATTTGAGTTTTTTGCTACCGTTGCCTCGCTTGGCGGAGGTATGCGCTATCAGAGTGCTGTAGTTTCATATGTTTCACTGAGAATTATTTTCCATGGCAAATTTCGCTGAAATTTCTTTCATAGCAAAAATAACAAAATAGTATTCTCCGAGAGGAACAATTGAATGTTTGGTATTGGATAAGTTATTACTGTTCTTAGGAATTTGGGTTTACAGATAAAAACAAAGAGTTTTGTTCACAAAACAATATGACAGCGATATTAAGATCAGCTGCGCTTTATGTCACTGTATTAAATTTAAAGATGGGTTGTGCTCTCTTTACTTGTTTCTTCAACTGCTCGCACATGCTAATCTAGAAACTGCTGAGTATTACATTACAAAAAAGTTCAGTTAATAAATGCCAACATCACATATTCGAACATAAACCAAAGTTGTTTTTTAATGATGTCAGATGGATCTGATTTTTGCTTTCAAGAGTCGATCAGTCGCATATACCAACAATCTCCTAAGCTGGATGGTAACTCAAGCTCTTATGATAATTGTAGTGCAAAACTTGTGAATCCGGCAGTACAAAGTGGCAGCATAGAGTTTGTGATGCTGTCTTGTCACCGTTTACTCCCAAGGTACTAAAATTTTATAAAGAAAGATGCTCTGTCCTGATAATTTTTTACGTGCCATACCTGTTCGATACAAAAACCCTCATATCTTAAATTTACCTGTAAAATGTCATCGAAAACATAGATTCTTTTTTATGCATCGAGTTTAACCGTGGAAATAAAACCGATGCTTTCGATTCACTAGCTATGCAATTGGTGACAGACCGAATAATAGAATAACAGACAAAGAGACAGACAGACAAACCAAACAAAAACTTAACCTCCTTGGCGGAGGTTGTCAGAAATGAGTATCATGGTCACTGGACAGGCAAACGAATCAAACAGTTTATAGTTATTTATTAAAACTTTAGCAGGCGGGTAGGTGCCGGCCAAGTTGACTGTTTCCTGTCCTTAATTAGGCTCAGCGCGGCCACGGGGCGCAGCTCCAAG
>LQNS02278091.1:35735394-35759261 GCA_001587735.2 Parhyale hawaiensis | reverse complement strand
CATTAGCCGGTGATGGGGGACTTTATCAAAAGCCTTTTGGAAGTCTAGATACACAAGGTCTACACCCTTTTCTTCATCTTTAATATCTGTAACTTTTGAGTAACGAGTTACAGTAACGAGTAACGGTAACGCCCCGTGCTATTTTGTGGCAGTAACGAGTAACGGTAACGACCTCCGATATCATGTAACGGTGCCCATCACTGAGTAGAGCGCATTCGATTGCACTATAAAATTAATGTGTCGAGGTTTGACGTGTCTGTGGGCTTCAGACAGATGCTAAGCCAAGTGAAAACTCAGCTTTATTATATATAGAGGACAAGATTGAGTTGTCTTAAGTTTGAAGATTTGCCGATCAAGAGTCAACGTATGAAATTATATTCAGTGGGTCTAAAAATGGGGCACCAGGCCTGTCCAACAACTCTGTACAAGTGAAGCCTCGAAGGCGTACCGTCGCCTGCAGTCAATGGTGCCCTTGAAGTGAAGTAGCTGTCTGGACAGAGCAATCGGAACAGGGCTGAAGTTGAAACGATAATTTAGCTTTGTCGCAAGTGTACTTTGCGTTTTATGCCTGCTGTACACGAGAAGTTTATGAGACCTTAACCGCTGCTTAACTTGTTTGAAAAACGCTTTAACCCTGCACTAGGGGGCGTTCGATCGGGCCCAGAGTTGAAACCTTCGATGCTTGACTTATTCGAAACTGTACACAGAAGAGTTACCGTTCTCATTATGAAACCTGTTGCAAGGCTATAGAAGTGACGCGGTTGTGATGAGCTGCTCAAATCTCCATTTTACGTAGCAAGATTGAGTTTCTAAAAGTCTCTCGGGCAACCGATTATGGGCCTGTGTCTGATGTTCAACTCAATGAGACGAAGCCAGCGCACCTTCTTCAAGTGGCGGACATAGCCTGTTAGGTGAAATTTTAGCGCTCTCGGACGTGCCCCCCCCCCCCCGGCCTTGTCTCCTGCTGTGAATGGAAACTTCAAAGACCCGTAATTCATAGGAAGAAGTTTAACCATTTTCTGCACGCATGACATGTGTGGATGAACAAGTTGTTTAACTTTTGACCAAATACCATGCGCTGCCTTGGACTACTATTGCATGGCGGGCTGTAGTTCGCTCGATTCCTGCAAAGTGCAGCAGAGTTAGGTTCATTGAACACCGAACAGTTTACAGAAATATGGGATAGTTATTACTTTGTTTGCACATCATGTAGCACACGGTACAGAATGTGGTTAAATTGGGGCCACAACAGACCCCACTTAACAATGTAGAGTTAAATTATGCGTCGTAGAATACTGAAACTAATTCAAAATGAACGGATAGTTTTGAAACTGCACAACTGACCCTGGCTCTAGCTCGAAACTGCGGTGGGGATTCAGGATTTCAACTTTTTACAGGACAAATAACCCTGTGTGGTTCCTTGCGTAATGTTATTTATTCCTACGAAAGCGTCTTTCAGCGGCTCGGTAAAGGGTTAAGTAAATTTTGGGAGAGGTGATACTGAGCACACCAAAACCGTGCCCGCGGCAACGAAATCGGCAGGGCAGAAAGAAACATTCCGGTGTTTCGACTCTCATGTACGGTGGGCTTTACGATCGTAATAGCGACACTTGCATTAATGTTGTCCTACACTCTTACTTTGCGTCGCCAATGATGGCCTAAAAGAAATAGCTAAAAAGTAACGAACAATTTGAACCTAAACTAGTGCATCACGTTGCATTTATGCCACGAATAACTAACGAAGCTTATAGATATCTGTTGGGTCAATTTTCATACTTTTTTTCCGAGTAAAGTTCGTTCTATTTTACTTTCGGTATAAAAATATATTCAATTCGAGTTAAATATGATGTCAGAGTTTAAAAATGGCTTGTCGTATTATTTATGCCTTTGTTGACTAAAGCACAGTTTTAAAATTTTTGCTTCAAGGTCCTTCGTCTGATCGCTCAAAACAATGTTTACATATACTAATAAACACAAGTATTTCGTAAAAACGTGCGAAGCCTTAAAATATTTTCCCTAAGCCTTACTACTAATCTTCGAGAAGATCTATAGCCCCTTTTATGATAATAATAAATTTAGTCGATATACAAGTAAAATGTAACGTTTCGGGTTAAAAAAATCACACCGTCAGAAAAAAATTATAACCTGCAACCTACAAATAAAAATTTCCTTTATTTCTGACCCAGTGAGGAGAGCATAGATGTTGTGGGGGGGGGGGGCAAGTCTATGCTCCCTCACTGGATTAGAAATGACGGAAATTTTTATTTAAAGGTTGTAGGTTATAATTTTGTACTGATAATGGGATTTTTATCTGGAAACGCTAGATTTTACTTGTTAGTCGACTTTGTGTTTGTTATTTTGATACTATCGCAGTTTGAGTCCCCTTTATTCCCCTTCACTAGGTAATGTCGGCTTTCTCTGTCCCAAGGTAATTGACAATCGTTTATTTAGCGGGTAATAAAAAAAAACCCTTAATGTATTAACTAAAGATATCGCTCGGTTTCTCTGATATATAAATTTGTGAGGAGTTTTTCAATATCTCTAGTTACAGCGCTATCATCTGAGATTGTTACCCTACAAAAAAGGTGATTGGAACACGTGTGGACAAATATTTACTTAAATGTCTTCACAATGCAATAGTGGTATCGTAAGCTATCACTAATGAACTAAAATAAACATAAACTACACTACATAATTTAATTTTACAGTATTTACATCCATTGCTTTCCCTGCTCACCGTGTCTTGTAGGGAACATGACCAAGTGCAGTCAGGAGGATAGCGTGTGAGACAACATCCCAATGTTGTTTCAGTAATTTAGCCTTTGAAACAAAAATACTTTGGTAACTAAATGAGCAAGTGTTTCTGTCAAGGATATTTCCCACAGTGATGTACTGATTTATTTATACGAGGCTCGAAAAGTTTAAAAATTTCACGTATTTTTTTCTGTTTAAAGAAGTTTACTAATTTCACGTTCTAATGCTGCTCTAACTCATAAAAAAGCTTGACTAATTTCTGGAAGTAACATAGTTCAGTGGGCAGAATAGTAATCTATAATTTACCTGAGCATGCAGTTAGGCTAATAAAAAACTGAAAATAAAGTCGTGAAGTATATGTACTCTATATATAACAATCGAATCAAATGCGATATCTAGCGCTTCACAAGTCACCTACCCTGTATATTAAAATGAAACATATAATTTATAAACAAATCCTGGGACAGCACGACACCTTTTCTCTCCTCTTCTTCCAAGTGAGGTTGATGGCAAATTCATAATTCCAATGTAAAATTTGTTTCATTCAACGTACCGACTTAAAGCAAAAAATAAACTGTTCTTGGAAACTCAAGAAATGTATCTACTGGAAAGAAACACGCATGGGTGAGCACTCGGCAACGGTAAATTGCAAAATATATTTTAAAATATTTTGCTGTCCCAAGCTTCAAGTATCGTCGTCCACAGTTGGTATATAGCAAAGAATATCTGCTGATGTATACATTTCTGGCATCACCGACAAGCGCTTGCTTTTTGTTTGAGGTTGTTCAGGTGACAGGAAAAAATTTTATCGAAGTTTAATCCATTTGCCATCAGTCTCACTAGCTAATTTCAGTGGACAGTCGAGGAATCGCGTGGTGCATGACATATTATATATGTATCAATATATAGTGGTTCATAAAGTAGTATTAGTACGGAAGTTCGTACTAAAAGAATATTCTATAAAGGTAAAGGTTAAAAAAAAAACAAGGGAACAACAAACGTCTCATTGCTCATTTTTCACACTGATCGATGGAGTCAAGGAGGCCATGCAGGCTCATTGGATGTAATTGAGACGAGGGGGGCCAAGATTTTGGACAAAAATTACGTAGATCGGCCCATCAAATGGCGGAAATTTTGTGTTAAAACGACGTGTGCAGTAATAAATAAGCGGACACAGAACGCCAGTTTCAGAACAGTTATCAAAGGCGTCACAGTCATTGCTAATCAATATCGTGCATTTTGTATTCTTCAAGCTTTTCAATTGTGGGGCACCCAACTCTCATCAGCTGTAACTTTTATCACCATATAGCTTTACTTATCCGCAAACAATTACATCAGAAAAATTGGCTGTCATCCTTTCTACGTACACAGCGCCAGCTGCATGTTTTCTGTATTATCAGAACACTATAGCAGAGACCAATGTCTATTTATGACGTACATAGGTATTGACAATATATACGGTATTTACCTATATCTACACTATTTGGTTATACGCATATCGTGTCTCTTTCTGGATTCATCGATTTATTCCTGTATTTATTAATTCATTTATTATGAATTGTAAATATTTATGAGAATGTATAATTTTTGTGTGTTATCTTCTTCTATCTCTTAAACTGCAACACACACAATCAGTGGAAGGAATAGACAGATTTCCAAGGCTAGTTCAGTAAAAATGATGCATTAGTGTCTCCAACGAGACCTCTTGTGATAGTGTGCGGACATTCATCACTCAACTCCAGTTTATCTAAAGTTAGTGCCGCCTCCACTATTAAATTCTTCGTTTACTCTGAAGCGAGACTTCCTACTCAACTAAATGCTTTTCTGCTGCTACTGCCGCCCATTTATTGTCTTTTATTTTTATCTATTCCACATGTTTTAGCGATAATTTTGGTGCGCTCGTGATCTACATCGCTAGAACTGTTCATTTTACTCTAGCTTACCTTGTTCAAAGCCGGCAATAATGAAAACACTGAACAGGGTTCATATTTCTGTTCATTGTTTTTACCGTATATTGTTCTGGATAGAAGTGCAGTATCTACTTTAGTCCTCCTGGATACAGTTGGTTGTTCATACCGTTGTGGCGAGTTCAGTGGAGTGAGCTTCATTTTTTTATAATGCTGATAGCCTTGAAGTAATTACCGATGCTTATAGCTGAGACGTTAATTCTTGTAGTCAATGATTACAAGGTAAGTATTGGCCTTAACCCCAGTAAAACACTGCGACGTAATCTTTTTTTTTCGTTTTTTACGTAGTAAATAGAGATTTCTCTTGTATGTGCAAAGTGTGCACTGCTTTTTATCAGTAAATCAGTAACATCAACATGAACAATTTTCATATTTCAAAAATTTGTAATATGCTTACTCAATACATACGTGTTTGTCAATATAAAACGGCTAATAGAATCAATCTTAATAACATTTAATTGTTCCTAAAGTAAGACAGATTTTACGATGTTCGTTCTCATTTCAAGTTATTTTTAAAGCGGAGGATACCTTTGTACAGGCCAGCCAAACTTACCTCCGATTGCAGTGATTTTACAGTTTCAGTAGAAAAACTGCAAAAAAAATATCATAAAAAGTCTTGCGCGTTCTGATCACTGATTAGTACTGTCTCGGATTGATCAGAAAAGAATTGTACCTGAAGCACCCAGCATTTTATTATATTTTCGAAAAGATCTGAAGGTGATGAACGTCACTCGTGTGAGAGCGAACGACAAGCTGGCCTGCAGGAACTGGATGACAGCACGCCTTTCCATTCAGAGATTGTGCTTTAATTTTTGGCAGGTAAAAGCATTCACGGGCTTCTCAGCCGCCTTATTCGCCTGACATAGGGCTTTGAGGCCATTTTCTTTCTCAAGGTTAGGATGTATCTCAAACGGCATTATTTTGATGCACAGGATAGTATGCTGTAGAAACTGCTTTAAAGACCACGGCTGACCAGCTGAAGCAGTTATAGTATCTTAGTGCCAGTGGTGCTTTTGAAAAACGCCGTCTTCAGCGCTGTTTGGATTTCCGAGATAATTCTTTAGAAGGAAACAATCTGGAATTGTAATTTCAACTCAACAAAGAGCTATAAAACATAAGTGTGCTTACTGCATTAGCGCACTTTTTATACATTGCGCCTGAGGGCATTGGCACCACTATGAAAAACACCGATCCTCACGGATGCAATGGATCAGTGCGGAGTTTGACAGTGTGTGTTAATGAAAGGTGATATTGTCGCCATGAATATTTGGACAGTTGGAACTCCTGCAGACCTCATTGGTCTACCCAAAGAGCAAAAACCATCGGTGTGTGAGCTCGGCATTCTGATCACAATTTTCTTGTACGAATTGTGACGCTGTAACGCTCGAGTTCTGCGCCATGCGCCAATTAATGACTTACTATTGTATATTGAAATTTTGTTAATTCTACAGGACGGTACTAAGAATTGATAGTGCTGTGAATAAAGCTAAACGCAGATCCATCACTAGAACGCCCAAGGGTGTAAGACTATCGACCGCAGTGGAGATAAATTCAGCGCCTTCATTTTTGATGGCCAATTAATTCTGGATTTTTGGCATTCTTCATATCTCAGTCAACCAACCTCACTACCTGAAAATAAAAAAAAAAATTATTACGACTCAACTCCTGCCTCTTTGTGGGTGGACAGACAACAAAATTCAACGCCATCATTTTTGACCGCCAAGTAACTCTAGATTTTTGGTATTTTCACATCTCAGTCAACCCACCTGACTATCTGAAAAAATTATGAACATTGCTCAACTCCTTTTCCCTCTTTTTGGATGGACAGACAAACAGTTATTTCTACAAATATACTTAAATCCTTAAGAACATCATCACCGCTCTTCTCTTGGCTCGAGGGAGATAACCAGCCTGTAATTTAGAAAAGACAGATGTATAGCATTACCTGAAGTTTTCTCCCCATTACTTGTTAAGCTATCGAGTCACATCTTCTGTTGAAACTAATAACTCTGTCATCCTACGATACATTTAGTTACAGGCAAGATACTGGCAGCAGTTCCTCCAAATCAGGCGACGTCGCCTAAGCTGCCCGCATTTGTGTAAATTTCTTTTAAAATGTTTACCACCCGCAAGCGAAGCGACCGCGGTGATGCTGCTTTCGTTTACGGTTCGGTTGTATGCCTGTTTGTTTGTTTGTCCACCCAAAAAAAAACAGAAGAAGTTGAGCCACATTACAATCTTTTCCAAGCAGTCAGGTGGGCTGACTGAGATGTGAAAAATGCCAAAAATATAGAGTTTGCTGACCATCAAAAATGACGGCGTCGAATCTATAACTCGATCCTCTTCCTTACCGCGGGTGATGATCATACGCCACGGTGCGTTCTAGTTTTAATGTATGTTTAACAACAGCAACATAGTCTAAAATTTCCAATAACTAAAAATATTATGCACTTAAACACAACATATCTCACCAGCCGAAAAAAGTACTAGTGAAAAAAAGAACTTGTAGTAGTGCGGAGGGAAAAGGTGCGCTCCATTGGGTGGTAACAGTCAATCTATAAGCCAAGCTCACTCGACTCAATGTGTCCGGAACTGCTGATAGTAGCTTCGGTGTCGCTAATCTGGATCCCGTTGCAGGGGTTCAAAGTAATTCGATTTTGTTGAAAAGACTAAAAACTCTATTTTAAGGGGTAAAATTCAGATCTTGGGAGTCCCAGGTGTAATCGATAAGGGTCAACGTTTACAGCTTAACTTAACGTATTAAAGCCAGGACAGATGTCTTAAGATTGTGACATGTCATGCCTCAAATGCTCGCTTTTGCCACTCAATTGAACGTACTCAAAGTCTCGTAAAAATCCCTACATGTCTTTGGTAATACGCAAAGGAATCAACTGTGAGTGAGCCAGTTGTTTTCCTGTAATTTCTATATTAGAAAGTACACCAGTAACATACACATCAACTGGCAGGCCGCTCATACTCACAAGCTGACAGAGCTGCACCAATTGCCTCTGCATATTTTAAAGCAACAACACGTTAGCCGACTCGGTGCTCAGGAAATGCTAGTGACTTCTGCTTCGGTTTGTAGCGCGTTGACCCCATCGACACATCCGTTACAGTTGGGCCACATTTGCCAACGACCTCAGTGCGTATTGATTTCCCAGTGTCTCTGCCTTCCCATGCACCCGTCCACTGGTTATACACTTAGTTATTCTTTAGCAGCTCTGAATGATGGGGTGACAGGCTGCGGTGTTTTTCTGATCTTTATGAGCATTGAAGTTCATGCTTCAACTTATGGCCATAACACCAACCATCCAGATTTTTTTAGGTCAACAGAGTTGGGCCCCTTTGTAGACCGTTACTTACATCAGTATAATTCTGTCATACTGCAAACTACTCATTACATCGATAGAATTCTGCCTCACTGCAGACTGTTGATTACGTAAATACACTTACAACCAGTCAGTCACCTACTCATTACATCAATGATTCTGCGCATCTTTAAGCTACCAGCATTGATGATTATAAGTTCTCAACATTCGACCAGACGCAGAAAGACAGAATTAACTGTACCAAATGAATTAGCTAGATCGAGCGTGAGAAAATGTAACGACCGCAGGATCACTCGTGCGCTTACATTGTACTCACATCGCTGTATGAGGAATAGGACTCGAAAGTAACGGCTTTAATCGAACATCTACCGTTCTGCATGCTTGGCTGTCTTATGAATTTGTTTAGCTGACCCACTGCATTCGAGATAAAATAATTTTGCTTAGGCTTGCCTTGTCCATTAACCTAAAAAACTCGATCCAAAATAGTAAATCTTCACCTCACAACTGAAGAATTGTGGTAAATCTAGGCTAAGCGCATTAGATTACCTCAGTGGTTCTGGAAGTTATGAAAAGAATTGCGTTAGGTGGCTTTCGGTCTGAAAACGTAAATACACGGTGTATACGGTGCAGCGTATACCATTTAGTATACGTAAGTATACGCTGCAGCGTATACATTTAGTTAACACTGCATTAAGCGCAGAGACGCTTCACGTGGTGTGCAGCGGCTCTCGATCTGCTTCTCTGTACTTTATTTGTACGTTTATAGTACATCCACTTATAGCGTTTTGGGGCTATTAGGCACTGTAGTAAACTAATTTTTTTTTTTTTTGCAGACACGTTTATTCCTCTCCTCGCAGCTAAGAGTTTCTACGATTACGTACATCTATTCCTTTGTCATATCGTGGATCATATGTTATGCAACCTTTCAAAATTTAAAAGTGGTATTCCTAGGAGACAGGTAGGAGGTAACTAATGACCATTGGCAACTTGTAATCATCAGTAACACACGCGTTTGATTCTTCTCTGCTGAACTCTGTCGGTCAGTTTTAAAAATATAGGCAATTTTTGTTCATAGTTTGATGTAAGCACAGCGATAAGTTCCATGAAAATGTGAAAAAAAGCTGCACGTGCAGCCTTTCGGTAAGCAAGATACTCAGCCAGATACAGCGGCTGCTGGGAATAGAGTTCGGCGGCCCGTTACTCCAACCTTGTGGGTTGCTGTTCATGGGTGAGGGGCGGCGCTCTACCCTATTCTGCCAACAGGTTCCGATGTCGCCACCACTTGGACTAATAAACCGAGGATAACGTAGAATAGTTAAAAAAAAATTTGGAGGATACCCACGGAATTTTAAGGGTGCTTAAAGGTTATCGGGATCAGTTTTTCATTACATAAAACGAAGAGCTCAGTCGTAAGGCGTTGAGCGTAGCACGAAGGTAGGTAACAACTACCTACTACACTGGAGCGAATTGTGTTTTGTTAGTACGAGACGTACATTGATCTGCGTCTGCTAATTCAACGTCTTACTTTAGAATTGTTGCAGGTGAGTCTCAGAACATCTAGAGCAGTCATATATAATGTCATTTATTGCTATTGTGTTATAATAGTATTGCCTGCAATGATGTGGTATGTACAGGTAAGCGGCGTTTGCCATTACTCGGGGAAGTGACTATATGCACCTTCGGCGGTGCATGGTGGCGTGCTCTGCCTCATTTTTTTATTCCCCCTGTAACTCACGAAAATGCAGTCTTCAGGCAATGAGCTTGGCCACCAAAGCGAACTAAATTTTAAAATCTCACCCTGAAGGACAATTTAGCGCCTCCCGGCGGCTGAGCGACGAGGTGTCGGAGAGACGGGCGATCTTATAAATAAATACTCCAGCAACAAACCACGCAATACACACAATCAGTTCAGAACGAGTTAAATATTCAAAGGAAAATTATTATTTGGATTCCTCTCTAGAAACACATTTCGAATTAATTTTTAAGTTACGCAGCGTCAGCTCCGGCGTGTAAACTTTTTCTTCGACATGTGTGCCTGGTGGGCTTGGGCTTCATGCTAACCCTACTTCGCTGGAATTGGCCTGATGGTGTCCTCTCGCAAAGAGTCATTGACACATCGTGACAACAATCAGTTGGAAATTTATGAACAATTAACTCTGTGCAAAGTACGGACGCACTAATTAATCAGACTTCTATCATCTCACACTGGTAAATCGTTAGCATTCTTTATTCGTTGTCATAAAGGTCATACCGTTTCGTGATGTAGCATGCTGTAAGTCTCTAGGTCACCCTAACTGTTTAAGTGCCTAACTACCCTCCCGCACAGACTATATAAAGTCACTCCAGTACAACTCTCGGGTTCTACTCTCCGATCTCCACTTCAAAGGATGTTTTCTATGCAAATGCAACGTTTTGCAAGTGTTTTGAAAGTCTGTAGCCTGTGACGTCCCACTACGCACGCATGCCATCTGTTCCCCATTCTTCTCTTTTGTTTCCTCTGAAGTCTCCATAGTTCTGAATTAATGGCGATGGCTCATAAAGGCCCGGCTGCTCACTGGAATTGGTCCTATTGGTCGGTCTACTGCCAGCTATCTATTCTATATTCCATTCGATTCAAGTAATAACTAGCGGCCTGCGCCTTCATTTCTATATGATAGCAGGATGTAGTCAATTCATTGAAGGCCCCTTTTTCCTTCACTTTGCTTCTTCGATCTAATATCTTTGTTGCAAATGATAGACTCTTCAGTGATTTTCAGTAGTTAAGTTTCAAAATTTGGCAAAGCAGCGGCCCTCTTGCGGTTCTCCACGTACATTTTTCTCCTAACCAATAGACTACTTCGAACCGTAAAAAAATCCAATGATGCAAGCAACCAACCAACAGGCTGTGCAATACCTATTAAATAGGCGTGATTACTATAGGGCCGTTCTTTCGCCGTACGAGTTTCCCAGTACCTCATCGTCGTCAACACGAATTAAACACTAAAATTGAAATAAATGTATATTTCTCTGTTATCTGTTAGTGACTGTTACACTGTATACCTATTCAGCTGTTCATCTGAGGCGTGTGGAAATCCCGATTCAGTTCTCCTATAGTGCCTAAAATATGGACACCCTATATCCAGAAATGAGGCTGGAAGGACGGCATCTATGAAAGAGCAACAGAAGCTCTGCAATAACAAGCGCTGTCTTGATCGTAATGACAGAACTCGTCTATAAGTACCTATACACACTTACTTGCTCCACTGGAGCTACGAAGTTTATTCTTTGTTCATCGGTAGAATTTTATTATTCCCTTATTTGAAGCCGATGTAGCTGAGCGGTCACTTCATTTCAGGTTTCATTGTGGCGTGGTGCTGAAACGGCAGGGATACCGGAATAGCATCCTTGTAGCAAAGTGACGCCACCCCCTCCCCCCAGCAGCAGCTAAAAATATTAAATCAGCCTCTGAGGCGGCTAAAAAATTAGCTAAGGACAGGATCCGTTTTCTGAAAACATGTCGTAATTTAAGTCACAAAAATGTACAGCTGTGGGTACGAATACATCGGCATTCATTGACATGTCTGCTAATTTTTATTACCTCCGCCTAGGAGGTTATGCTTCTGTCGAGTTTGTCTCTCTGTCTGTCTGTTTGGTTGTTTGCCTGGCACCAAAATTACTCAAAACGCTATGAATGGATCTTTAGGAAATTTACAAGGATTGTTAGGTATGTTAGGAGAAACCGATGCTTACCGTGTGGTAAAGATCCGTTCAACCTCTTGTTTAATGCTTTGTTTGTCTGCCTTTTTCTTGGTGGCATAACTCAAATACTTATCGACGGATATTTAAGAAATTTTCAGGAAATGTTACGGTTGTTATTAGGAGCAAATGACCAAATTTTTGTGTTGATCTATATATTGGTCCGTTTAATTGTTGGTCACTATTTTTTTTAGTTTGTCAGTAACCTAACTGAAAAAATTATGCACGGATATTTATGTTATTTGTAGAAATTGCTAAAAATGTCAAATAACACAATTGACCAGAATTTGGCGATGATCGGTCTGTCTGTTTGTGTGTTTGACAAATTTTTGTCAAAATATTTGTCCTGTATTACTCAATAAAAATTACGGACAGATATACATGAAAATTACAAAAGCTGTTGTTACTGTCAGGAAGCACACAGAACCATGGTGATGATGAAAAACAAATCATAATTCCAGGACCTTTAATTTTTCGTTAACGATGCCTTGAGTGGCGAGTCTGTGCTCTCAGAGTGCTCTAGTTTCGCTAAATTTAGCAATTTAAGGTCATTCACATGTATCATTGTACGTTGCCTGAGCCTTAAAAGTTTTCGAACCATAATTAAATCAAGATCAATAATACATATTGACAAAATCACAGCGGTAACAGTGATATAATATCATTATATACTTGTTCACTAGACTGTATATGCTACAAGCCGTCACCCAACATCTACCTCTGACAGAGACTACTCACAACTGGACTAGTTGAAAGTAGAATTGACGAAAATGTCCAGAATTGGCCAACAGGAAAGGTTGTTTTCTATAAGGATAATGCGAGACCACACTTCTTTTTTTTTAAGCCAGACAAAATTTGTTCTAGGTTGGTTGGAATGTGTTGCCCCACCCACCGGGCCACCGTATTTCCTAGATATTGCTCCTGCAAATTTTCACTTATTGGCAGAACAGTCATGATGGTGAAAATTTCTATTCCTTGGATGACTTAAAAAAGATACCTTTATTAATCGTTTGCCTGGGTACTTTCAAGTTAAAGAAAAAATAGAGACGCATTGTGAGACAAAATGGTTCCTATTACGTAGATTAAAAATGTTATGGCATATATTTTCTGACCTTTTTCTTTCCCTTAAAAATAGGCAAGAATTTTCCGGAGAACCCAACAGACAGAGCATACTTCTTTAGATAAGTATGTATTTACTTTTTTTTAACGCTATCGAGCGAGTGCCACTGAAACTCAAGAACCATGTCGAGGTCACTGCACGTGATCTCGGTTCCAGGATCATAATATTAATTCCGTAACACCCAGCATTCTTCACGCAGATCGTTTCAGACGAGCTATTCGGAGAAAAAAAACTAATGATTCCCGTGGTTGTTAACTTGCTACTGTTTAACCTTACATTGCCGAGCCTCAATTCCTTCATGATATTCTAAATGTTGTTATTGCTACGAAAAACTAAATATCAGTTGGCATATTGTATAAGACGAATATCATTATTAACGATCCATTATATGTAAGAGAGAGCGCTAGCTAGGCAGTCCAGAGACTAAATATGTCAGACACAAGCACTGCTTTCCAACCTCCCAGCTGTGGCTCATGGATGAGGAGGACATACGCACTATAGCGGGAAACGCGCCAAGGTTCAACACTCTCCAAAAGTCTACCGGCTAACGGGTCTAGAGACACCGGAGTAAGTGGGCCGGCAAGTGCGGCTGCTGGGGAGGGTGGGAAGGTGGCCGGGTTACGAACTTCTGAACGCGCCAATGGAGAGAGAAACACAGAGAGAGGGTCGAGAATGACATTGATGCTCTCAAATTGGGTCGGCAGGTGTCGGAGCGTGCAGTGAGGTGAACAGGAAGTTAAGCGTTCCGCTCATTGCTAATTGAAACTTTCTGCAAGCGCATCACCTCAATACATACTTCGCCGGATCCTCCAGGCTATCAGCTTTATTAATACAGCATTTGTGTTCTTTACTCATGCAGTGACGCATGCTGGTAATATTTCTGGGGGCTATTAATAGTGCTTTTTTACAGGAAAGAATGGATTATTTTATGCGTTAACAGCAACTATAAGCACGTGGTGTTTTAATGCTGCACCTATGTATGTACTCACACGTCATCACGTCTGAATTATTGGCAATTAGAAGGCTGCTCTGCAAAACGTCTTGTTTTCTTTTGTTAGCTGTTTGCTAAGACCAATTGGGGAAAACTGAAAACGCGATGGTTTGGGTGGAATGCGTGTACACTTTCTTTTTACCACACTTGATATACATAGCTGTATTTTCATTTTACTGCATAACAATATTAACAATATTCCATTGACACAAAGATCTCTTCCTCTACCACATATTACCCTCTATTCAGTTTCAAATGGCGACGAAAAGAAGCAGTTTCCAGTCGTGAGATGTATCAATCAATCGAGCGTCGATGTGGAATTTTCATTGCCTTTAAGAAGACGTAGAACAAGGGCAATAATAAGCGAAACCTACACTACGCCTGCAGTGACTGAATACTCTGTTGCCTCATGTAGTGAGTAACGATATAGACAATTCACAAAACACGTATATCCTCATCTACATTTAATCAGTCTACGACTGTCATTCTATGCTAGCTAGTCGTAGCAACTACAACTGTCATAAAATGAAGACCGTGGAGTACCTATGAGTCACTGATTACCTGAAGTGACCAACGTTGTTCCCTAAGGGGAAAAGTCTGCAAGTGTTATTTACCGCGGCGAAAGTGTCGAAGTACAGCAATCTAACGCCGGGTCACAGAATCCAAGCGTAGCAAGAAGAGCATCGATCGAAGATGACCTCTTCTATACAGGACTCTGCTTCTTCCTATTCTTCGGTTGGAGTGATACTCACTTCATTGATAGTCGGACAAAGTACAGGTAGAGCTCTGCACAGCCTAGGCTCCGCACGTGTAGAAGTGCCACAGCAGCTTTCGTCTGCTGAGGGTCGCAACTTGTGAACAACGAGAGAATAAACAGCGAGTATATCTACATTGGATATGACCGTTGACAGCAAATTAATCCCTCACATGTACATTCGGAATATGAGCCACATTGTGCACTCCAATTGGTCCCTCACCCATAGTACTCACTCGGTTGGTTAACTTCCGATTTCTAATAGCAAATGAAAAAAGTTTTCTATCCAAACCTTGATAGCATTGTACGCAAACCATTACCACAAGTTATCAGATGAAAATGGAAAGAAGAGTATCTGAAATATATCGGCAACCCGAGCAAGAAAAATCGGATATTCAAGCTATCCAATATTCCACCGATTATTATTCTGTTTGACGTACCGTCGGTGCTGCTGTCGCCACTATAGAAGCCTGCATAATTTATATCTCAGAGCTCAACAAGAGGTGTTATACAAAAGTAGAGAGCAGCTTGCCACCGGCGCAAGATCTCGAGTGTGCAGACTCGAAGAACAATAATTATTTAAGTATTGAAATAAGCCCTATTAGTGCAATTGTTAGGAACTGCGGGTCAAATTTTCTAACCATCTAGTTGAAGATGGAATCCTGCAAGTTTTGAAGTCATAACGCTATTCGGGACGTTGCATATACGACACACTCTGAGAGAACGGCGTAACGATTCAAATGTTATTTTTAGGTTTATTACTCTACGCTTTACTGGGTTTAAACTTTTCAGTTACTAGCTCAAGAAAATCTCGCACAGGTGGTGCTAATCAAAGTATAAAAGCACCAGCGTATAAATCAGATAAGAATTTATAGAATTTGTGGGGCGGGGATGTGAGGGGGGGACGCCCTGTGACGTCAGCAAAAGCTAGCGAATCTATTCGCTGTGCTGCCAAAAACTCTACATGCGATCATGTAAAGCTGTTGTTAATAATTAATTTTTTAATGCACCGCATTGTAGCTATATTGCCTGTTTTTACTTAATTATGACCCTAAAATTACAAAGAAACTGTAAATGGGCGCCATTCAACGCTTGGTTATTACCACAACCTTTAATTATCACATGATTATCACATTTTTTTCGCAACATTCATAACATTTCCTGCCAACTTGTGAAAATCACCTTGACGACTTCCTGAGTTACGTTTTGAGAAACAAACAGAAAAAAGTAACACAAAGACAGAGGCAAACACTCAAACGGAGTAAAAAATTATAACCAAAACTTGGTCATTAAGTTTCTTAACCATCTCAACAGTTCCTGCAAATTTTGTAAGGATCCGTTTCTTACTTTTTGAGTTAAGTTACTGATAAGTAGTAAAGCCAGCATGCAGTTAAACAGACAAACCACGCAACAGATCATCACAAAAATTTGGTAGCTTTCTTTTCGTAAAATTCATAACATTTCCTGAAAATTTCATGAAAATCCGTTTCTAACTTTCTGCGTTATGATGGCAACAAAAATAGGAAGTTCAACAAACGGCTGAACGGATCTTCACCAAAAATTAATTACCTGTTCCTCAAAAATTACATAACAATCCTTGTAAATTTCATAAAGAGATGTCCACAGCTTTTTGAGTTATTTCATGACAAAGAAACATACTATAACACAGTGACAGACTCTGACAAGAATTGTTTCCTTGGCGGAGGCAATTATTGCTTCTTTAGCTTTCCCGCTGATGTTCTGATAGTCTGGCGCTCGCCGTCGGGCAGTCACTCATCATAGTTATTTTTATTACTTATGTATCACAGATGTTGTCTTAACTCGTTAACTTTGCATATTTCCCACCCAAAATTGCTTGCCACGCTTCTAGCTTGTTGACCCAATGAAAATATTACTAGAGCACTCTAAGAACGCACACCTCCGCTAAGCTAGACAAGGGTAAGGAAAAAATCAAAATGGTTCTTTAACTTTAAGATTTCTCTAATATTATCACCAAAATTAGGTCGTATGTGCCTCTTTACAGCAATAATAGTTGCTGTAATTTTCTTGAAGATCCATCCGGGACTTTTGCAGTTATGTTCTGACGAACACCAAGACACACGTTAGTCAAACGGGAGAACCGATCATCACCAAAATTTGATAATTTTTTTTCGTTTAACATTTCTAACGATTCCTACAAATTTCAAATGACTCCGTTCATTAAATTTTATAGTTATGTTCCTGATTAACGTAAAAACAAACCTTGAGACATATAAACAAACGGAGTAGTAGATCAGTACAAAAATTTGGTCATATGCCCCTAGAAGCATGTCCAAGAATTTCTGTACATATCATGAACGTCGATCCATAACTTTTTCATTAATGCTACCAACAAAAAAGAGGCAGACAAATAAACTGTTGAACGGCTCTACCAAAATTTGACAATCTGTTCCACCAAACTAGCAAATCCTGTAAATTTGTATAAATAAAAATCCGTCCATAATTTTTAAGTTATTTTGTGGTGACAAACAGACAGACTCCACCAAAACATAAGCTCGATGTGTTCAATGGGCGTTCTGTAATAGGTTATGACTTGTAAGTTGGTTTACGTTCAAGTATAGAACGCTTTTTCCACATGTTGTCGTAGGTTCGATCTACTGCAGTCCGAGTATAAGCTGGTCTCTTCTTGGAATCTTCTGCAATCAAACCAAAGGTATAGATTAGCCGTGTCGCTTTCTTAATGTACTTGAGAAAAAGCAAGTGCTGCAGGTATTAGTGGGGAGTTAGATCAAATGTCAGCACAGGACGAATGCCGCTATCTTCTGAACATAACACTTAACGTGGAGTGGGCTTTTATGCCCTCAGGGAGTGTATGGGTGTACAACTCCTTGGCTTTGGTAACCAGCTTAAATTAAACACATTTTCTTAAACTATAAACGTCAGTACTATTCGGTGCCAGAAGAACGATAACTTTATTGTAGTGTCCTTTGTGACGTTCAAAGTTCGTAGCAAATATACGACTCCATTGTGATATATTTTTTGGACTGAAGGGTGTTCGATTCGGCTACATTTGCAATGATGTACTAAGGCAGGATGATACTATTATGTGAGCAACGTAAACGCAATTTCCTGATCATAGGAGTAATTTTCGAGGTTCTTTTTCAAGCAAAGGATGACGCACATAGCTTCTTCTCGCATTTCTCGCCAACAGGCCATGGTTGAGGAAAGTTTAGTTATCGTAGGATATGCAGATCTCAGAGAAGTTGCCTTGCAATAGACGCACATTCCATGCAAATCTAAGGAAAGGGTGTAGGTTGCCTAGCTTTATTGTGCAGCATACAAACCGGTTGGGGCACGGGCTGAGCTGACATCGTGCTGTACCGATATTTGGCAACAGCTTGGTTTCTCCACAGATATTTAATCCCTGGCCACGCAACTTTATGCTTCTAATAAATCCTGCTTCCTTTGAAGTAAAAATTCAAGCGACAAATCTTGAGCCTTTCACTTGAGTTTATTTGCGGGACAAAGAAATCGTCAACCAGACGAAATATATTAAAGACAACACGCCCATTTACGTTATCAAGTTTTGCTGCAAACATTTGCTTAAAGTCTAGCATAAAACCTAACTAGTGTTATTTGGCTTTGTAAAAGTAGTTCCAGTGATAACCTCTCGACTAGCTAACCCAAAAATATTTCGCTGACGATCTCCTCAAAATTTCAGATTTGGAGAAGGTAGCTCTTGTAGTACGTGGAAATTTCTACAATGGTGGAGGGTGTTCCACATCAATCGCAGTAGGAGGTCATTTGAGCATTAAGAGGCTATCTCGAAAGACGCTAACGAATGTATTGAAATTATGTATGATTGTTCAACAATATATGTCATTCATTTCAAAATCTGAAAGTATGCTAGTCTGCAAATTTAAGAGAAACACTGCATGAGTTGAAGACTCACGTGTCAAAGAGTGTTATTCATAGGCAAAGACAAAATTACGGTACGTTCTTAATGGTTAAACCTCAGTGTCCCTAAAGGGACACTCGCTGTGGTGTGCACTGTTGGCTCTAACGATTAATACTAGTAATAATAGTAAGCTTAATAAAAGTGTTTGTTTAAAAAAAAAAACATTTGCCCGCCATAGGTGTACGAGTCTTTGAATTTACGAAAGACGTCACGATTCAGTAACTCTGCGTTTATCCGAAGAGCTTGTCCATCGATTCCATCAAATCGGATCCGTTCGCAGTTATTCAAATTTTTATGGCTCAGTGTTTGATCCGTAACTAATGATAGATTATTTTTAGGTGTTCATCACCAATCGATTTGATCCGCAACTAATGATAGATTATTTTTAGGTGTTCATCACCAATCGATTTGATCCGCAACTAATGATACATAGACTATAGTCAGGTGTTCATCATCAATCGATTTGTACCGCAACTAATGATAGATTATTTTTAGCTGTTCATAACCAATCGCTTGAAGTCTTCGAACGTTGTCGGTTTGCAGCTGAATCTCAAAATTTCATATAAATGTAAATAAAACAGCCAGGATGGAAGTTTTAGACATGCTGAAGCTGATCGCATTTCACCCTAGGTTTCGATACTGACGGAACATACAGGTCCTGCATCAAAATTCTGATTTTTGAAACCGGTGCGTTGTTTTTTGCTCTGGAAATATGGACAGCATATTTAACAACGCGTCTGAAGTCAGTGATAGTATTTTCTTTATGACAAAACTAAGCTGTAGGTGAGCTCAGATGACTCCAGTGATCGTGTCTTCTATGAGCTTCTTTTAGAACCTCATAAAAGAGCAAAGTTTCCATAGCGAAAGGGCAAATTCTCTCAATCAATATCAGCTAATCAAAGACACTTTAGCTAAGTTTTTTGAGAGTTTTTGTTCGGTCTTCCTTTTTTTTTATATTGTGAGCAAGCAAAAGAGTTTCTGCTTTCTAAAAATCGGTAGTGACAACATGCATCACTATGAATGCGTCTTTTTCGACACCATGGTAATCAGGAAGAATTAATATATAATGATTAGTGGTATCGTAGTATAATTTTCCTCTATCATGATTTATTTATTTCCATATGATTTTCATATATCGTGATGGTCTTCAAATCTGAGTGCTCTGTTCGAGAAAATAATAACGTACTAACCCGAACGTTCTTTACAACTTCCAAAAATTGAAATGAATATTTCTATTTTTATTTTTCCATGGACAAACAGCGAGTTCTTTCAATCAAACTGCGTGAGGAACGCCAATGCACTTTTGCCAATTATTATTGAACATTTACAACCCAGTCGGAAATTATGGTTGTGATTATAGTAGAACAACTATGATTATGGTCGAGACTTTGGTTGTTTATTATCGATGTATCATCCATATTCAACCATTTATGGGGTGCAGTATGGTAGAGATATGTCACAACCTTCGACCATAATATCAACCATAATTCCCAACCATAAACACCCAATTACAACTATAAAGGTTTTAGCTGCACAACCATGATCTACCATAATGAACCGTAAAAAAACCATTCACAACCAAAATCGACTGTGTTCAGCGAATAATACAACTATATTCTACCAAGATAAACTTTTTTATTTATTGACATATTATGCAGTCGATACCGGCTTCGTTTGGTGATGATTAGTTGCTTATAATACTAGTTTAATTATTAAGTGTTTGTTAGGCTTGCAACTCAGAATGGTCTAAGGCTCTGAGCTTCAGAACGATGCTAGAGCGGGAGCTTGAACCAGACGGTGCAGTTAACGCTCGTTTATATATAACTTCTTCAACTCTAAGTCGGTATAGAGCCACTCTACTCAGTTTAAAGGAAGTCGCAACAAGGAGCTTGCATAGAGAAGGAGGGAGCCATGTAGCCTAGCTCGTTGAAGCTCAAGAGTCTCTTACAGCTGTCAGCCAGTCATCGGATGCACCAATCGCATATCAGTAAAGAGTCTCTTATGGCTGCAGCCAGCCGCGTATGCACCAATCGCAAATCAGTTTCGCGGTTTGTCTGCTGCTCCCTCGTGAAACTCACTGCTCCCTGTGACATCCACCAATCAGATCTCACAGCCATAAGAGATCTGGTTGACTCACTGGCGAATCTGTATTTGGGCCGCAGGGCTCCCTCCTTCTCTATAGAAGCTCCTTGAGTCGCAATTCAATCGACGACTTTCGGGTGGTACTTGTTGTCCGGGTACAAAATGTTAAATATCTTATAAAACTTGACGTCTTCCATATAAAGCTAATAGGAAGAATTTTTTAATGAATCTTCAGAGATATAAATTGAATAAACATAAAAATAGATGGCAATATTTGATCAATGATTGCAATACTATTTAGTAAATAATACAACAAATAACATGGGGTACAATGGGTAACTACGCTAAACTGGCTAAGCGTAAAAATCGGCAAGCAATAGATAAAAATAACGTCAAGGCCGCTATAGTGTCCATATATACCGTGCAAAGTTTATATTTCATCGACGGGAAAGAAATGACTGAAAATATACATAATTTTTGCACTGTGATATGAATTTCTAGATGTTTCGCATTCAAGCTTATAGTCATACAATATTATTTTGGTCGATAATGTTGAGAATTCTAGCCATATCATTAAAATCCATGGCAATCTCTACATATACTGCCACATATAATGGGAGGAATTCCCCTCATGATTATACGTACGGAAATCCGTTGATAAGCTACCATAGTTATGCCCTAACATATTCTCTACCATATATAGTCTTTAAACATCCTTGTACAACCATCTACCATATTTAGTCGTCAAACATCCATGTACGACCATAGACCTTCGTTTCTTGACAAACCATAAACAACCAATATTGCCTCCACCAATATCGACCTAAATATACTAAAATCAACGTTATGTTATGGTCGACATATCGACCATATTGTTTCATCATCCATAATCGACCTTAATCTCTCATACACTACTATATTCTACTATAATCACAACCAAAATTTCCGACTGGGAAGTGAAACGACGAAGTGTAAATACTTTTCGTGATAACATTAAACAGAGCGCCATAACTTTCTTTTCATAAATATGCACTTAAATAATAGGTTGCTCCTCTGCCTGATAAAATATTTTACTTCTCGGAAACATGTCAAAGGAATTTATTCATAATGACCAGCATCAGCTAAGCAAACAATGGACTTTACAAAATAGGAAAAACCTAAACAAATTTGATACATGTCATTCTCAAGCCTCGCTTAGCTGAGCAGGACTGTGCTGTGCGGAGTATCTTGAAGACTAATACCCACCTGCTCATCAAGTCACCACAGTGTTTCAGGCAAATTAAAGCAATGGTGCGATCGAAGTTATAGGACCAGAAACTATCTTTGCAAGAAATTGTCAGGCTCTAAGATGTTACAAGCGTGGTATAATGATTGTTGAAAGTTTTACGAGGCTAATATATGTATGCAAGTTTAAGCAGAAAGCATGTATGACGATCCATTTATGATGTGATACCTGTTTTGAATGAAAATATCGAGCTCCATCACATATATGCATAGGATGATGATAATAAAGTAAGTTTCACCACGTCACGTGCACACCATGATTTGTCTGGTAATTTGTATTGAAATCGTTTTCATATTATCATTGTCGTAATTTTACATGCGTGTTACATTAGTAATGCACAATTCCTAAATTCACTACCGTCCACTAAAACCTCCTGTATATTATCATTCTTAACATCATTATAAACCTCAGTGTGAAATTAGCTCGCATTTGACCTTGCTTTAGCGATGACAAAAAATTTGAGGTCGACAAAAACAGAGAATTCTTACGAAAAAATTGCAATTAAATTTTCGTTGAAGTGAAGAAAATACTTTAAGCAATATTGATACACGTCCTAGTGTGTCTATGTATGTTGCTTGATATAAACTTACCGTATGTTGTCACTCCTGGAGACGCATAGTGGAAGCGGACATTGATATATTGAAAAGTAAATTATAAATATAACCAGAGACCTCACCAAACATCGACTGGACACTGGCCCCTAAGGCAGATTTCGGTCATGCAATTGGCCCTGACTGCACGGTGCCGTAGACTTATTTATATAGGACCTCCCATTACTTTTTCATACTTTGTTTAGGCTATACGACTTAATTCTTTTGCATTTAGTAACAACTGCCAAACCTGTGCGTACGCAAATAATAAAAAAAAAATATTAAGGCTTGAAGTGCAATTACGTAGAGCAACTGTTTATGACATCTTTTAATATTTGTAGTAGCTGGCGTAAAATCATTTCCCAATCTTTACTAAAATAAAGTCTCATGTAGAAGAACAGTAGCTTCTAAAATTCGTGTTATGCTCGATTTCTAATGAAAGGCCAAGTAAACATCTAATGGAGTTATTAGCGAAAATTATTTGGTGTACGCGCTTAGCGACAAATTCTTGCCGATGGTAGAAGTGGAAGTCGTGCATCTGGCAGAAGCATTCACTCGACTGCTGCAGACTGCACTCAGTTATTCGACTGCACTCGACTGCTGCTGATATTTTTATGGATTACCCACGAGTTGTTAGTTACCAACCGATATTATCTTGAAGAGTAAGAGTGAATAAGTTTTTGCAGGGAGTCTGATGGGTTGACCTAGGTGTGATCAATGCCAAAAACCTATAATTAGCTGGCGATAAAAAATGACCTCGATGAATTTTGTTGTTTCTCCGCCAACCAAAGAAGAGGCAGAAGGAGTTGAGTCATAATAACAATAAT
Source organism: Parhyale hawaiensis (assembly GCA_001587735.2). Classification (NCBI taxonomy): domain Eukaryota; kingdom Metazoa; phylum Arthropoda; class Malacostraca; order Amphipoda; family Hyalidae; genus Parhyale; species Parhyale hawaiensis. The sequence goes on along the minus strand of LQNS02278091.1, from coordinate 35,735,890 downwards.
TTTATAGGTAGTCAGGTGGGTTGATTGAGATGTGATTTAACTTAGGCATCCATGAAGTGGTAAAAAATGTTGGCAACCATGGAGTGATGTATCGTAGGCATACTTGAAGTGATGTAACAATGTAGGCACCCATGAAGTGATTTAACTCAGGCAACCAAAAAGTGATGCAACATAGAAACCATGAAGTGATATAACGTAGACAACCACGAAATGACGTAATATTCATAGGCAGTTATGAGAAATATTGACACTCACGTGCGCAGCTTTAGATGGTTTCAGTATGAAGGGTTGTATCAGCCCATAACTGTTATGTTTTAAGATCATTTACCGGCTATCTTTGTATCTTTATCTCATAGTTCATGGTATATTATTAGTTCACTAGTGTCCCGAGCCGTCATTGTAAATGACGGCCTATTGGGTTATTAATGACTGGTGCACGTGTTCGATAAATGGCGGCAGTAAGTTAGCCCTTCAGGAAAACCCCCGCTGTCTCCTG
>LQNS02278091.1:35668770-35684981 GCA_001587735.2 Parhyale hawaiensis | reverse complement strand
ACCGCCACCGCCGTTGGCGGCAGGACGATCTTTCCTGACTGGAGTGTAGCCGGGGAAAACGGGGAGGGAAGAGCTGGGAGTGAGTTTGGTCTCTTGGAGGGCTGCGATGGCTATGTTACTGCTATGGAGGAAGGCGGAGAGTTCGAATTCAGCCTCAACATGAACACCGGTGCCGTCAGCCCCAGCATGAACACCGGTGCCGTCAGCCTCAACATGAACACCGGTGCCGTCAGCCCCAGCATGAACACCGGTGCTGTCAGTCCCATCATGAATTCTGGTGCCGTCAGCCCCAACATGAAAACCGGTTACGTCAGCCCCAACGTGAAACCCGGTGCTGTCAGCCCCAACATGAGAACCGGTGACGTCAGCCCCAACATGAAAACCGGTTACGTCAGCCCCAGCATGAAAACCGCTGACGTCTGCCCTAACATGACAACCGGTGACGTCAGCCCCAACATGAAAACCGGTTACGTCAGCCCCAGCATGAAAACCGGTGACTTTAGCCCCAACATGAAAACCGGTGACTTCAGCCCCAACATGAAACCGGTGGCGTCAGCCCCAACATGAAAACCGGAGTCGTTTTCAATGAAAGGTTATTTTTGTTATCCTCATTAGTTAATTCTAAGTATTGACAGTTTTTGAGACCAACTTCCGTTTCAAGTTTTCTGACAAAGTTCGGACTTGCCACTTCTGGATGTATAAAGAGGAGCTCACGCATTTTCAAGAGACTTCCGACTATTGAATTTGGGCGGATGTTGATTATATTCACACACTGTCAAACTACATAGAGGATAAATTTTGAGAGATATTTATATCCCGCCAATCGCTGTGCTGAAATACATCACTTATAGTCTACGTTGCCAAAGACAGGGTGAAAAAACTATATTTATGTTACAACATTACAGTATTCTGCGTCAACGAAACCGGAAACGAGGCTGGTTTAATAATCCGTTGAATTATTTCCGACAGTAAATTATTCCATCATCAATTAAAGCAATAAAATAAACACCGTCGTGTGTTCATTTGCTTATCTATTTGATTCCTCTGAGTCGCGCGGTTAACGCAATAGATAAACAAAAAATAGGCCAGGTTGCAGATTTTCCAATTATGTTGCGTTTTCCTGGTGATCGATCAGTGAAGATACGATCAGGTTGCACAAGATGGCCTAAATGGGAACCTTTCTTTAAAATGACTGAATGCACTTCTTACTCTGCCAACGTTGAAATGCAAACAATTAAGATATTTATAGCTTCTCTCAGTGCTAACGTTAAGTTTGGTTTTTATTGCCGTCTCCATATATACGTGGAAGCAATACTATTTACTGTCAGGGGCAATTTTGCAAGATGCAGTAGACGCAGAATTATTTTTTCTGCTTGCTTTCCTCCTTTGACGAAGCAGTTTTCTCTTGGGCGCAAAAAAAAATCGATGTACTGAAGGTGCATCCTACCGTACCTAGGAACGTAGCAGGAAAATCAAGTAAATTCAGTGATGCTTCTCTGCTTCCTAATATAATTCGTTTTTTTTTCGAATATAATCTATGAGAAGGAGGGCGTGTGCTGCTCAGATGGATAGAAACAGAAAGTACTCATCGCGTATGATGATAATTTGAGTCGGCTGTTGTAGCGCATCCTTTAGCAGCACACAGTACTATAGTAATAAAGGTATAATGGATGAGGAAGGGTCATCACAGATTCCTCTCTGTCATTTTTGGTAGAGAGGGCAGCTAGCTTTCTACATAATTGGAGAGTAATTGGGTCGTTAAAGAGTTAAATTTTAAATTTTACATAGCAAAATGCACGCCATTGACACTTTGCTACAATGTAGATCACACAGTTCGCGCGGCAAGTCCTTGTACACCTGTTTAAAAATATTTTCATTAAATTTGCGTCAAGATGTCAACGGAAGCTGCTTTCAGTTATCTCATTTGCTTGCTGTAATCTGTTTTAAGACATGCCTGTTAATGAATATATAAGCACACGCTACCCCCAGTACGTCATGTGAAGTAGCAATTTAGGTAGATGGGAACTGGATGACTACAAGCGGGTCTTGAGCGGCCCGCAGGAGGTCAACGATTCGCTCTTGCGGACCTGCAGCCGTGAACTCTTCTGCTGCTGCTGCACCTCAGCACTGCACCGTTAGTGCTGCTTTGTGCCGAGCATTGATGGTTTGTGAACTGTCATGAACTGCACTGCAGTGCGCGGTACTTTTGGCTTAGGAACTGTGATGACGTGCACTGCAGTATGCTGTTCAGATGATGGCTTGTACATAATATACACTATGATGCATAGAGCAGCAGTGGCTGAAGTCAACAGTTCTGTACCAAAATAAAGTAAAGTAAGCGCATTAAATTCTCCCCGAAGGGAGGTTTTCGTGGTACAATGCTGTTACATCTGATTATCTTAATTGTGTTACATGAAATATCATCGTATAGGTATGGCGTACCATACAGCACGACCTACAGTACAAACGTTCAAATTCAGGATCATGCATTTTTCTCAATAGGAAGGCCTCCATTAATTGAAACTACTACAGCACAAGATTAGCAAATCAGGCCCAATTCAACACACGATGATAAACTAACTGAATCTCACAACGTGATAAGTCTCGCGTTTCCCGCTGCAGACGATAATCGTTTGTTTTGTGTTTCCACTTCACCGCGTTCGAATACTTCATGCTGTCCTCACAAACACGACTGTGTGTCTACCACAAGTTTCGATAAAATGTTCACCGTCGTATTCTCTGGCTTAGCCCGTGTCATGCAGAAGCGCAGTGTCTCGTGTCTTTTCAAAGTTTTAGCGGAAGTCGTTTGAAAAAGCAGTGCTCTTTTTTGTTGTTTACACAGACACAACAACGCGTTCGAACGCAGTGAAATAAAAACACAGGACATAAGACTCTCGTCTGCAGCGGGCTTAAGGCGTTCTTAGGTGCAGCAAGCACTACATATGGCCGTAGTGAACACCAAATGTATTGTGCAAACTTGTTGCGTACAGCCGCTAGATACAAAGTTATGGGCTCAGAGCCTAAGAACAGCTGTGCATGAGCACGAATAAGAAGTAGGTGGTAAACTTCTGACAGGATGTAGACTGTGTAGCAAACCTTGAAAACCTTGAAAGCTTGAATTAGGGGCCCAACACCCTGAGGTTTATGTATGTATTCACACATTTTGTTAGCATTAATTAATAGACCTGCATTAGGAAAGCGATAATCTCTGCCAAGAAGCGCAATGATGCCATCTAGCGAGTGGCTCCATTAATTGCAGAAAGTATATGGTCTCGGACATATTATTTAGATTCGTTTACTTGACGTTCCATGATAATTGGTCTGAACCTAAGCAAACAGTATAATGAAAGTATAATCGTATACAAATGCTGGCATCGCTCTCGTAAAGCAGGAAGTCTGCAAGTGCTATTTCATAATGGGAACTTTTCTGATAGCTTTTCTGCCATCGTTAATCGCCAATTATGTTTTCCTTTGAAGAAATAAAAGACTAAAGCATTATACCTTATTTTAGTCATGAAAGCAGCGTCAGCGAACCTGTAACATATTAAATACCTACTAACTATACAGCAGAAGCTAAATATGATGGAAAAGTAGACAGGAAAGGTGAAAAATATATGTACTGTATACTGTAGTACATTGCTTATTAATAGAAGAATATATACCTAGCAATATAAAAACACAGAGCAAACGCTAAGCAGATTATAAAGTAGCTGTAAAAATTATTCAGTAGTCAATAGCCATCAAGTTGTCTCATACGACTCGTATATTTCTGTCGTTTGCAGTCCATAATGTCATCCGTGCTCCATACTCCAGCTGGGGCCGGACGCTCAAACGCCTTGTAAAGTAAAGTTACAAGCGTCGTAACTCTACAGCTGCAGGCACGCATGCTCCCATGTAACTGAATAACTGCTGAAGTTTTACATTTGTACTTCTCGATTTAACAGCTGAGTCTGTCCATTACTTAGGTATGCAGCTGTTAAAAGTTCAAACCACTTTGATCATAATTTTGTGAATATCAAAGTAAGAAAGTGGCAAAATCCGAGCCCCGATATCGGTACTTCTTCAAGGAACTGTACAGTTTACGTTACCGTAACTTTACAAGGCGTTTGTGCATCCGGCCCCCCTAGTCAATACTGCACGACAACGTAGACAGTGCAGCCTGGTTGAACGCGGAGAAGTAGCGAATGTTAGACTATAAGATACAGAGACGTGACCTGGCGTATATATATAGCGGCCGTCTGCCAACAAACATGGGGCAGGTGTGGCAACTGCCATGTGGACTACCTGCAAACGAAAAATGGGCTATTTGTTAGTTCAATTACTATTGGTTATGTGCGATGTTAAGCTGATAGCACTACACTGTTTACTGAAGTCGCGGGAGAAGACGGAAAAACGTCGTTACTCAGTCAAAAATCAGGGTCGTCACAGAAGCTAAAACCGTAATTTAGCTGCTATAGGCGGCGTTGCAGCGGCCTAAAATTTTGTTTAGGTAGCTCGGAGCACGCGATGTGCTCAGATGAGTCTCCGATCTGTCGGACAAATTCTTACTTGCAGAGTGTGTACACGGGAGAGGTGCATGCAAAGTTGCAATTTTAGACAATAAGCTTTTCGATTTTTCTGCGTGGGCTGGTGGGTTGAGTTTTACATTCAGGTTACAATTTGAACATTCAGGGACCGATCAGCCCGCTGGTGGTCGAGAACTGCCCGCCAGCAGAGACGTCATGTTCGTTAACCCATTCCCGCGCAATGCTCATCTTGGGTCTCGTAAGAATAACACGATTTTTTATATCTTATGCAAAAGACGTCGGCCATAGATGGGTCCATGAAACCCCATGAGGTAACGCAGGCAAAACTTTGTGTTTCGAGACAATTTTTTTTTATCTTGGAATGATGGAATTAACAGCAAAAACAGTTTACGATGGTGTTTACAAAATTAATTCAAATTTGTAAAAATCCCTCGAATTTTTTTTTTTTTGTAGTCTGCAACAGCGCATCGTGAACTTTCATTTCACTTCGCCCAAAACTGTTGTATATGTTATCTTTTGAAACAAAACCCTTGCATTGCGATACAAACGCATTTGCAAATGTTATTTAATTCTTTATATGTTTTCTGACTAAAAAATGTTCACAAATTAATCAACTCAGTAACGCGATTGTTGCCTAGCTCGAGAGCTGAACTTTCAGGTGATAAAGTTACCACGTCTGTGAGATTCGAGTGAGTTTACCACCAAAAGGTTAAGTCAGGCCTATGGGCGAAATTACTGGTCACCACAGGTAATTCGTTGCATGAGACGGAATAAATGCTCTGCCGTAACGAGCCCTAATATCTGTATTATCTAAGCTTTCGGTCCGACTCAGACTTCATTCTATCAATGGAGCACGACTGGAACTGCTCAAGCCAGCACTGCCAGCGAGCTTTCAGCCTTCAATTTTTAGTAGGAATAGGATGATGCAGTAATTTTCCCTATCAGCTAGTTTTCAAATAATCACAATTATCTCTGTATCGCTACTTACCCTCTGCCTATCGCTTTAAACTATAATTTTGCTGTCGATATCAGCTTTAAACAGAAAATGGATGCCAGAATAATGATATCGATTCATTAATTAGCTTACATTAAGTTGGTGCAAAAAATAAAGCTAGTTTATTGGAAATATAAAGCGGTATAGGACATTTTCTACGTATGACATTCGTGCATCTTGAAGCAGCTTATGCAATCTAATAAAGTGTACTTATTTCTTTATTTGTTTCGTTTTAAATGGAATTCAGGCCTGTGCACATGAAAAGTAAAGTTGTCGGTATACTGACTGTCCGTTCGCACATGCTCTACCAAACTCTAGCGAGGAGTTGTCTGCAGAGAGAAGCCAGCAGGCTGGGTCTTGGCCAATCATCGATTCGAATAATTTATTAGAAGCAACTTGTAATTTAGTTTTTCCCTGCTAGCATTTTACTACTAACAGTATATGTCCTCCATTTTTTCTCAAATCATTGCTCTAATTGATTGCGATTCCAAATCTGTCATAAGTACCGAATGAGTTAATCTCAAAGTTAGATTTGCTAGCAGAAACGTAGGCGGTCTCCCACCACGGTTAGTTTTGCTTACCCCATTTGTACGAGGCTCGTATGAAAAGTTTAAAGCATCAGAAATACTAGACGCGACAAGGGATTTCTGATGATTTCTTCTTCGATTTTCTTAGAATTTCAACATTTGAAAGGAATAGTTACAATAGGTTGTACTTTCAAAACACTAAAGCCGCGTCTACACGACGATCTTTTTCGTCGAAGTTTGTGATCGCGGAGAGATTTTGATCGCCAAGCACACGCGGAGAGCCTTCGAAGTTTGTGATTCTTGATCGCCGACAGTGCTGGAAATCACGATCACAAATCACGATCACAAAATTTTGCAAACTATATTTCGCTCTGTAAATAGATGTATCTATTCTAAATATATTATTTAGTAATTAAAGCATAATATTTTATTGAAATTTGCCCGCTTGGCGAATTTTGATTATGTTTGATTCGAACTTCTGTACTGCGGGAAGCATTTAGCAACTAGGCCTATATGTTGCCAATTAGTAATAACTGTAGCATATTCCTCAAATTATTTATGTCTGTACCTTCTTTTTTTCATTAGTAAAGCTACAATGGAGCAAGAGTTCCGTCTTAATGGAGGAAACGGATGCACACAGTGTAAATTGCAATAGAAATTAAATAAATTTATAAATAAAAAATGAGAAATTATTGCTCTATCGTGTGCATTTCTGCATTTGAGGGGATGCCAGTGAATGAATTTTTAGCTATACTTTGTGCCAGTATATATAAAGTTTTATCCGCCAATCAGCATCTACAACTACAATAAATATCTGACCGATAATGTGAGGGTGGAATATCGATTAATAGTAATAGAATGCGGAATTCGGGTATAGTGACCTTGTATTGATCGTGGCTTCTGTTTCTGATGCCATTGGGATAAGGAGGCGAAATTGTTTGTGATTTTGATCGTCGATTCTTGTGTTTGTGATCGCTAAAGATCGTCGTGTAGACGCGGCTATAGGTTTCACCACACATCATCGCTTCTTCTATACAGCGATGCCTAAAACCTTTCATAAGCCGCTCGTATATGGTGCCGAATGTACGAGAATTGTTTGTTGTACCTGTTTATATTTCAGGGAAGTGCGTAGCTTAAAGAGTCCTACTTGCTCCTAATTTGAAGAGATATCTGAACCTTCCTTCACTAGTGACCCTGGTTAAGCCAATTGATTTACTTCAAGGCTAATTTCTCAACAAATATTCTGCCGAAAGCATAGTTTTGGTTACAAGGAATTGCAAGTATGAACAAGATATTTGGTTGCTGAGTAAAACGTACGTACGAGGAGCTAGAGCAATGGGAAAGCCCAGACAGGCTCTCAGACGGTAATGAAAAATTCAAATTGGCTCTGAAACAATGATTTCTTTTGTATCAAATCCAAAATTTAATCACTTGTGCCTTCTAATAACATTAACTGTTTCTGAAATTTTTTTTAAGATCCTTCCATCACTGTTTGAGCTATGCTGCGAACAAACATAGTGACAAACATAAGTAAAACATACAAACGAATCAGCCGATCTGCACCAAAATTTAATCATCCATGTCTTTTAACTTTACTAACAATTCCTATAAGTTTCATAAAGATTCACTGAAAACTTTTTGAGTTATTGCTCTAACAAACATAAAATCAAACATAGCAACAACATACGAACGAACAGATCATCACAAAAATTTGGTCTTTTATTTTTATAATATACCTGACAACTCATGCAATTTTCATAAAAATCGGTCCATGACATTTTGAGTTAGGGCATTGAGAAAAATGAGCCAGACAAACAAACAAAGTAACAAACAAACGGATGGACGGATCTTCACCAAAAATTAATCATCTGTTTTTCCCAACATACTTAACAATCCCTGTAAATTTTGTAAAAATCCATCTACAACTTATTTAGTTATCTTGGTGAGAGGCAGACAGAAAGACAAAGACCCAAACAGACAGGCAAACCCGATGAAAACATAACCTCCTTGACGAAGGTAATAAAAAAACTGGTGTGCAAACCAAGAACAAAATTGTTACAAAACTATCTAATGACCTAAAAGATCACTCTAGCAGATATTTCATCCATGCGCTTTTTCTCTGCCTGTACATTAAAATGTCGCAGCAAGCTGATGTTCAGGCAAGTTTTTCCTATCGCAATAAACGAAGATGTCAGCGCACGCCTATAAGGTTTCATTGGATGGAAGCTGGGTCAGACCCCACCCAAGTCTGCAGACAACCTGCAACAGCTTTAGCTATTGTTACCAAACATATCTTGGAAGAGCTTGCCTCGGGAATAGAACAATATCCAGAATATTCTCCTGGATATTGCTGGTTATTGGTTGATGGAAAGAGAAGTGGTAGAAAATTATTTGCAACATATTTTACTTCAAGAGCTAAGGAACTTCATGAGATTTACAAGGTTGCTCGCGAAAAAATGCCTTTCTCAACTGAAAGGAAGGTTATGCCCAAGACTAGATAAATACCAATGTAGTCGTGATTGAGCTCAATCCCTTTTAATACATACCTTCAAATCGGTTATTACTTTTGCGTGAACCCGATAATTATCTCCGTCAAGATGTTTCCGACGAGTTTGTGTGGCTATTTGTCTGCCACCAAAATAACTCAAGAAGTTATTTAACGGATCTGTACGAAATGTACAGGGATTGTTAGGTATGTTAGGAGGAACAGATGATTACTTCTGGCGAAGATTCGTTCATCCGTTTGTTTGTTTGTTTGTTTGTTTGTTTGTTTGTTTGTTTTTTTGTTTGTTTGTTTGTTTGTTTCTTTGTTTGTTTTTCTGCCTCGTTTTTTTTTCTGTCATAAGTACTCAAAAAGTTAGGGTCAGATTTTTATGACATTTATATGAGTTGTTAGGTATATCACGAAAAGTAAATGACGACATTCTTGTGACGTTCTGTTCTTTCGTGCATTGGTTTGTTTATCTCAGTGTAATTGAGGTTAAATATTAGTCAGCAGAATAACTGAAAAAATTTTGAATGAATCTCTATGAAATTTACAGAAATTGTTAAAAATGTTAAAAGACATAAAGGATCAAATTTTGGTGATGACAAAGAAGAAACCATAGTTTCAGAACCATTTTGACATTTTCGTTACTGTTGCTTTTCTTGGCGGAGGTATGTACTTCAGAGCACCCTAGTTCAGTATCACGATGGCATTATCTCTACATTGCCTTCGTATTTCTAAGTGAACCTGCTGAATGCTTTGTTAATGCGAGGACTGCTGCACAGAGGCATCCCATGCCTCCAAGGAGGTTTAATTAATGGAAGGAAAGAACGCGGTCGTTGATCGTCTGGAAAGCCAGTCAGCTATTTTGTCCGGCTTGGCTGATTATTGGTAATGATTTATTCCATAAAACACATATTTTACGATTGATATGAAAAGTACGTTAACTGTAATCCTACTGTGATTATTATTGGAAGAAAACTGCTAATAAAGTATATATTCCGCCCGATATGGAGAGCCTTTATTTTCTCCCATTGCTGCTCTGTCCCGCCACAGTGTTTCAGCCTTCCAGCCAGGCCTCGTACATACAGTACGTTACCTTTGATTATGCAAATACAATTTTTTTACTTATTTTTCAAGATGAGTGTCGAACATTGAAAATGTTAATAGTAAGTTAGTGCACAGGTATGTTGTAACTATAAAACAATTAGGGAAAAATAAAACGGAACCATTTTCCACGTTTTAGCCCCATTTGTTTATCGCGCAGGGTTCTGCTGGTACGCCAGATTATGCAACATCACTCTCTAGTTAACATGGGCAAGAAAAGCGGTCTAACCAGTGAAGAAAAGGTCAAAGTGACCTCGTTATTGGCTTCTGGTGAGACAACAGTCGAAGTTTCTAAGGAATTACAGCTTGATCACCGAGCAATTAAGGCTTATACAATTGAAGGTAAGGTCAACCGGAAACGCCAGATAGAGTCTCTACGAGGAAATTGACTGTTCGGGATATGTAACATTTGAAGGTCTCTATGGCTAGAAAATAACTTCCTACAAGTAAGGCAACATTTATAGACGCTGGAGCCCCAATACTAAGCAGAAAGACAAGATATGAGGTTCTGCAGAAGCTAGGGAAAGTGAAAAAGGCAATTAAACGACCCCTTCTAACAAAAACTCATAAAGAAAATATGGTCAAATGGGCTGAAAAGAACATTAAAACAGATATCTCCGATGTCATATCTACTGACGAACGCAGAGCCACTCTTGCTGATCCAGATGGATGGGCGTCTGGATGGGTCCTCCATGACCGACCTCAACTGACGCGGCTTAAGCGTCAACAAGGTGGTGGAGGTATAATGTTTTGGGCAGGGATAGTAGGTGAAACCCTTACTGGTCCATTTGAAGTGGCAGAACTAATTGAAATGAATGTAAAAAGGTACTGCCAGTTTCTTGAAGCCAACTTGATTCCACGGCTTGATTAGCAGACTATCGCATGCAGATCCAAATTGGTATCTCAGCACGATAACGCTCCCTCACACCGAGCACGGTACACTGCTAACTGGCATAAGGATGAAGGATTTAAATAAAAAAGGATTATGACCTGGCCAGCGAATAGCGCCGATTTATATCCCATTGAGAACCTCGGGACAATGATCAAAAGGACGTTCTATGAAGGTGGTCGGCAGTTTTCGAGCAAAGTAAGCCTGTGGAATGCAGCGAAAACAGCTGCAGATTCTGTTCCACCATCTGAAATATCAAACCTGACAAAGTCAGTTGATAATCGCCTTAAAAAAATCATGAAAAATGGAGGTTGCTATGTTCAAAATTAAGTTGTTATGTTTACCACTACTGAACACTAATTTCAGTGTTTACTGATTTTTTTTTTCGTTATAATTTGTTGGTTTTTGACGTTAATATAAAAATATTCCTGCTCACTTGTATTTATTTCCTCTTGATGATATTTTTATTAACTTGTTGCATAATCTGAGGTAGCAGTAAAAAACTCGTAAATAAGCAAATTGTATGATAAACTTAGCAAATGGCTAAATATTTATTTTACAAGTGCTGTTTACATTTGCAACATAGCCATACATTTAGTTAATATTGATATTTCAAAGTTAGACACTTATCTTGAATAATAAAGTAAACAATTCTATTTGTTTAATCAAAACTAACATACTGTATGACTTGATGAGCATCGATTCCCTCCTGCACACGCGCATGCTACAATATATGTATATGTATTTCTTGCTCGGTGCAATATATATTGTATGTGCAGTAAGTCAGCCATGCAGGCTTCAGCCTTGCCGAAATATTCAGCTTCGCCATCAAAGCCCACCTCTCCCTCCTTTTTATTAAATCTCCATGCACCTTCTTTGCGAGTGTTCGGGCTAAGTCCGAGTGATGTTTTGTATATTACCTCACGTGTGTCGAGTCACGATGCTGGGTGTCTTCTGTGGGGCTGCAGTTAGCGACCCAAGAGAGCCAGCAGCGAAATGTCTCCACAGTGTAGCCGCTGACTGCTGGTCTATCTGACATTCTTCTCGAATGGCAATCCAGCAAATATTATAACCCCATAGCTTTCATATCAATGGTATTTTCAATATGCCGAGGTATTTTGATAAAAAAAAATCTTGCTCCCCGTACAATGAAGCTCTTAGAATATTTTGTCGCCACATCCTTGCCTCCATCTCTGCTAGAAATGCGTATATCACAAGTCGTTCCAGTTCTCTCTGAGGGTCTGGCGACAATCCGTACATTCACATTCACGGGGATACATTCCAAAATTTCCCAAACATGTACATATGATTGTAAATCGCTCGAATCTTTATTGTATTGAATACAATTGGAGACAGCTACGTCGTTTTTGGCAATTGTACTCTTGCATGACTCGAAATTTGGCCGTGAACGAGCTTCGTATAGCTTGAAGTTGTTCTAGCTTTTTTCTCGTACTCGCCATCTAAAGTGGAGAACAACACTCTTGTATTATCGGCAGAATTAGTTGCTTCCATAGTGTGAGCATCAGCTCTACTTTGCATGACGAAAAGGTTCATAAAACCCAACCACTCCACCTTTTTTTCTCCAAAGTACAGCAATAGCTCTAGATATATGTTGTGCGAAGATAGCATCGTCTTGCATTCTCACTCCAAGGTCACTTACAGCTGTCTTTCTTTCAATTTCATGTCTATCGCTGGTAGTATATATCTAGTGCAGATTCAAAGATTGTTGAGTTTTTCTGTATCTTAGGCAGCTCGAATTTTGTGTTTCATTACCTATAAAGTAGCCAAGTATCGCTTGTATTTTGTAAGCTCTGACCAAAAAATCTGATATCACATTTGTATCAAGCACTGTAACTTCACTCAAGAACCAGCGTAGTAAGCAGGTTCTGACCAGAACTATTACTGATATGGCAGCTGCAGTATAATTACTGCATACCACCAGCATCGTAGTTACCTCGTTCTGACTGGCTTTAACGGTTCTAGCACCTGCACCTCTAGCTGTAACCTCCTGAAGCGTTCGATTCTCAACCAAGCTGCAACACAGCCGGTCGGACGGCCCTCAGCACGCCAGCAGGTTTTTCTTTTCTTGTCTAGTTTCACTCAAGTACACGGAAATGCGTATAAAACTTGTCCCCAATGCACTTCACTTCATCCTCAGTGTCTATCCGTACCTGAATTATAGCAGTGGTGTGACCAATGCACTTTTAGATACAACTGACTGTTATAAATTTTTAATGAACTAGGGGATGACCTTTTTTTTTGCGCAGGGCTTATGTTACGTATTCTGATGAGTAAGCAAAATTAAATCTTATACCCAGCGTTTCAGTGGTAGAACTGGATGGTTTGCCGATAACAATGAGTGCTAATATGCTGCAGCTTCCCAGTGGTTGTCTGTAAACGAGGAAACCCCTTGGCTTCTCTGTAAAAACAAAGCCCACTGCACACGAAACATTTCACGCTGTTGGAACAAAGGTTTTTGCGACGGCGATTATAGCACTCGTGTTTAAACAAGGCTGCAAAGTAAGTACTGTATGTCGTTGAGAATTCAATCTTACCTGCAAAATTAAGAGAGATATTCGAAACTTTGCGAGTATGTAGCACGTGCTATCTTGTTTTAGTGGAAAAACTGCAGTGGCGGAAATGATTTTGAACAATTTGTTAAGACGGGTAATGCAGCTAGCGGCAAAGTAATCGGGAGAGTAGTGGCCAAAGCGCTTCGGTGTTTCGACTCTCGTGTACATCGAGCACTACAAAAGTTGCTCAAAAGTTCGATGTTGTACGCATATCTATATAGAGAAGAAACAGCTGGTACTGCCATTGGGAAAGTATGTACACAGGGCAACTATTATAATAATATAACTAAAACCTTTGTGGAAACCCACGCCACTCAGCATCGTACAACCTCATACGACAAAAGCATGACAGACGCTGCTCCCATGACTAGGGTGGAGCTCTTGTCCGCTCACTCCACGGGAAGCAGTGCAGAGATGCGTTCTCATTGCCTCATGGCTGTCACACAGAACCTCGTTTAACATCTTTGGCATAAAGATCGGGTACAATCAAGACGCTGCTTCAGGGCCTTGATCTGAACGGAAGTGTGGACCCGGTGGGATTGTTTCCTCTGTTTTATAAGCAGCTTGCTGGCGAATTGTTCTATAATTTCAAACCGCTGCAACAAAAACTTAGTTTAGATGCGTATGATTAAACAAAAAGATACATACAAAAACTTTTTAAGAAGATTTGCAGAGAAAATATTAGAGCATCAGACAAACAAATTCTTTTTCTTACGACGAAGTAATATTAAAGCAAAAGTCTATACATAATACGTACAATTGCTCGGTAAAAGTAATTAAAATATATAGCTAGCTACTATACGCTGCACGGAGTAGAGCAATATAACTATTGATGTAAGCGCCGTACCCGACTCGTGGTCACTAACAAGAAAATAAAATAAATAAATAACCAGTTCCTCATATCTAAACTGTCTTACGGAACGACGAAGGATGTCGTTGAAACTGGTGAATGATAAATCCATAATTTTTTCAATGATTCTGTAGTTTTTAGGGTTAGAAAAGGTTGACTGGATCTGTTAACGAGGGCATAGCTTAGGTTGACGCTTTACAAAAACAAACGGTCCGGCCGGGTACGTTTCTGTTTCTGATAAACAACGTACATAATTATTAAATATTGTCACAATTTGGCCAATAGTATGACTGGGATCATTGCTTTTTTAAAGAAACAGTGGTATTCACATCTGAATCATTGTATACAATTGCTGCTCTTCGACTATGCTACCATCGAATGAACTTTATGACGTCTCCGCTCCAGCGTACGTTCGCCGTGTACGGCAGTGCGCTAACCTATTCCGTATCATCGTCCTTGGGTCACGGCAGTATAATTTAATAATAATAAGCTCGTTTGCTCACTCTATGAAAACCTAGGAGTAAATAATCTACTGGAGGGCGCCTCCAGCCACCGTCGCTGGCAGTGGCTGCCTTAAATTGTGGCAGTCAATCTGACTGAGTGACTGGGCGACAGCCAGTTTTACGATGCACTTAAACTACCAGCACCACATCAGAACAACCTAGCTCGCGGAATCTGCTAGCAAAATCTCAGTGTGAATTTTTACACGGAGAAAAAAAAATTAATTTCCATGACATAATGGAAACTCCTCTCTCTACCTCCCAGTGGCACAATCGAGGTTCTTTTTTCTCCTTTCTTCTACTTTTTGCTTTATTCTTATTCTTCTGTGCTAATCCCGTGCTGTGAGAGGCAGGGCCATGGGAGGTTCGTGCATGGAGGCACCCACATGCCCACCGTGACTATCGTCCCCCAAAACCTGGCGAACCTGAGGTTGTGTTAGCCTTACTCGGTAAGCAGCTCTGTCGAGTGGACCGGACTACTGCCTCTGCTTTCTTCTGTGTACGGACTTCTCTCTTTCACTGTGCATATATCTGTATATTTCTGTACATTTCTGTTTACTTCTGTATTTTTCTGAGCATTTCCGTTTTTATCTTCGTTTCTCTCTTGCTTTCTGGTGACGTGGAGAGTAACCCGGCACCGGGTCAGGCTTAGAGGTGTCGTGTCCTTTATTGCACTATCAGAGGACTGCATGCGAACCTCGAAGAGCTTGGCTTTGTGTCCCATGGTGTTGACGTCTTGTGCTGTTCCGAGACGTTGGTGACGAGTCGTAGGCACGACACGGAGCTTGGCTTGCCAGGTTTTCACTCCCCTTTTTGCAGGCGATGGGGATCGGGGCCTAGATTCCGGGGCATGGCCGTCTATGTCCGGAGGGGTTTCTGCACGTACCGGCAAGCAGTGCATGAATGTGCCTGTCATAAGTTCGTCGTTGTGAGGGTGTGTGGTCGTCTAAATAACTATTTATTCTCCTTATATCGGAGCCCCACAACTGATGATCCTCTGTATGACTGTTTGCCGACGGCGTAGCCTCGATCCAGAGTACGGATCCTAAATCAGCGTTTGTTTTTATGGGAGATGTCAATGCACACCACAGGTACTGGTTGGGATCTGTGTCACCGACTGATGGTCATAGTGTGGCTGCGTTGGACTTTTGCACCTTATCTAGTTATGTGCTGCTAGTTCGTGGGTCCACGCATTATGCTGGTAACTGTCTCGACCTTGTTATGACTGATGTCCCGGATTTGATGACTGTGTCACTTGGCATCCCTATTGGTACTACTGACCACTTGCACCTTGTTATGTCCCTGGACCTGAATCAGATGGTTCCTGCGGTAGACACAAGGAGAGTGGTGTATGTTAAGAGCAGGGCTAACTGGGAGGCTATTACTGGAGCAGTAAGGGCGTTATCATGGCTCCAGATCATCTGCAGTGATGATCCTATCTCTGTGCTGAATGACTTGACTGAGTCTGTTTTAGAAATTTTGTCCCGAAGAGGACTATTCTTGTGAGGTCTCAGGACAAACCATGGTTTGACAACCAGTGTCAGATAGCTTTCGAAGCTAAACTAGCGGCTTATCGGGCATGGCGGCGTTCGCATGACCGCAAGTTGTGGCTGACCTATGTTGATCATAGGGCCGGAGCTAATAATTAGCTTTTATTAAGAACACAATGGGTTCACAAAATATGCTTACAAGCTTACAAGTACAAACAAAGTAGCCAAAATTCAACCTAGTAATTAGGCCCAGTCACAAATATTGGTGGC
>LQNS02278091.1:35624220-35654892 GCA_001587735.2 Parhyale hawaiensis | reverse complement strand
TCTCTCACACTCATCCTACTTGTTCTCTGCTTCCTACAGAGACTAACGCGCGCCTACATTATCGCTTCCTTTGTCAAATACCAGCTGCAGCCTCTGGCATACAACAATGGCTGAAATCTGCCGGTTGCACAGAGTGAACTTCGGATCTTAACTATATGCTCTTGTAAATGGCAAATTATATATATATATATATATATATATGTAACTTCGCTTGTCAGTGATTATCAGTAAATTACAATGACATTTGAGTTTCATAACAATTAGCAATTTATAATAACATTTTGAGCTTCATAACAGTCTCTCACGACGATTTTGCGTTCACGTAAGCTTTCCTGCGCGCGCCACCACTAAAATAAACACTACCTAGGCAAACCTAACCTAGACTTACCTAACTTACCCTTACCTAACCTAACCTAACCTCCTTATCTAACCTAACCTAACCTTACCTAACCCAACCTAACCTAACCCAACCTAACCTAACCCAACCTAACCCATGTAACCTTTCTAACCTTACCTAACGTTACCTAATGTAACCTAACATTACCTAACGTTACCAAACATTACCTAACCCAACTTGATCAGCGAGCAGCACGGCGCACCCACTTGAACGCGGCTCACGCGCACACGATCTGCGTACACAAACACGCTCACAAATCGTCGTGAGAGACGATAGTGTTCCCCGGCACGTTACTAGCACGTTGTGATACACTGATACGACTTGCTAATAACATTATCTTAAGCTGAATTGACATTTTCAGGTAACTATGGAGGTTGTCACAACGTTGTCAGCACGTTGTCTGACAACGTGCTGACAACATGATCTGGACTACACGAACGACCTGATATCTACGTAGCATCAACGTCAAATTGTTATCTGCGTTGTACTTTACGTGTAGGGTGAAATAATAGTAACATGGCGCAAATGACGGCCGTTTGTTGACTGAGGCGTGGATTGCTCCAAAACTTTGCGTGGACATGCACAATCGCGCTATCAGACTATCTACGAAATTTCACAAGCATTATAGACAGGAATGTTGAATTTTTAAGTTAGTGCAAAATAAGTGTTTGCATAAAAGCTTGGCATGCAGTGCAATAGAGCGGTTGTTGAACCAGTTCATCTGGATTGTCTGTTTCATGCGCCATTCAGTGCTCCGCTTCTCCAACGCCTGAGCCAGAGCGCCGATTTTCAAACGCTCACACCATAGCACCGCTTTTCAAACACTCGCGCAAGATCGCCGCTTTTCAAACGCTCGCACCATAGCGCTGCTTTTCAAACGCTCGCACCATAGCGCCGCTTTTCAAACGCTCGCACCATAGCGCCGCTTTTCCAACGCTCGCGCTAGAGCGCAGCTTTTCGAACGCTGGCTATAGCTAGCACGCCCTATATGCAACGATTTTGCCCTTAGGCCAGTAGCGCCACGGCTCGATCATTCGTGCCACTGCCCAGCTGCGTGACCGTGTGGGAACAAACGTGCTTGATTTAGCAGTGGAGACTCTCTGGCACTGGCTCTGCAGCCAAGTATCAAGTCACAGTCGTGTAGTGGCAATAATTGTCGGCGTGCATCGGGCTTAAAGGGTTAGGTTTTTTCATCGATTGCAGGCACTAACGGCGCAGTGATTACAGCATCCATAACGCTAACCGGCCTCACATGGAGCAGCTTAGTACCGCTGCTCAGCACTGGGCCCTCCAAACGGGTTGCGCTGCTCCCCATGTCGTCAATTACAGTTCTCGGGTGAAAAACAAGAGAAGATGGTCTTCCAAAGAGGTGCTACACCGTAAAGATGCTACGACCGCTCCACCCCTCCGTTCCACAGGGCCACCAGAACCGTTGCATGCTCTGGCACTCCGAACGCATTTCGAGCTTCCTCTGTCGAGAGCAAGGACCTTTTCCCGTACGGTCTCACTGCAACTCTGGGCTATTGTGGTGTATTATTTTCATCTAAATGTGTAGCAGCCGATAGGTAAGCAGTACGCTCTGGCAGCGAGGGAAAGCGCAACTGCTGCTCAATGGCAAATGATGGCACAGATACCGACAGAATCTGTGAATTTCTTTATCATTGTCCAACTGAAAATTGTTCAAAAATTATATACTGGGTAAAAAATACATGATATTTTTCATACGACTTTTGCTGTTAAGTGCGAAAAAAAAATTTCCATGTAGGTAAGGGCATAAATTTTAACTTACTTAATGAAAACTAGATGGCGCTATACATTTCCATGAGAAATGTACAGAACTTCAGGTGTTAGCAGGAATTTACTCAATGTGGTCGATCGAGGGTTCAGTGCTCGCAGAGATTGCATTGAGTAAGGTTGTGTTCCAACCTCCGGTGCGCTGTTTCTCACGTGTCTGGAGTGGAGTCTAGAAGTGGATATCTAAGCTTGTGTCTTTATATATTCTATTTATTATTTTATCATTGTATTTCAGAGGGAGGTTCAAACTCTCAGGTATCTTAGCGTGTAGGGTAGATATTTTTCTTGAATTTCTGGTGTAAAGAATTAGAGAGGGAATAAGATACGTTGCAGTGTGCAGTCTCTGCGCACAATGTTGTGCTTTCATTTGTTTTTCGCACTGCTTCTGTTCCACTCCTAAGAATATTATACGACAAATTTCAGAAAATCTGGAAGCTCAGTAATTTTGGTAATTATTTTATTTATTAATGCGCCGACTGCATTCTGTGGATATTTTATATCATTACCTCCGCCAAGGAGGTTATGTTTTCGTCTGGTTTCTCTGTCTGTATTTCAGTCCGTCATCTAGATAACTCAAAATGTTACGGACGGATTTTGACGAAATTTACTGTTAGCCTAGATATGTTAGGAGGAACAAATGATCAACTTTTGGTGAAGATCCGTCCATCTGTTTGTTTGTTTGTTTGCCTCATTTTTCTCAATGCCACAACTAAAAAATTTATGGACGGATTTTATACTTATAATAATATAAGAATGTTATATATAATTTTATAACATAATTATTAAATTTTAGTGCAGATCGGTTGGTTCGTTAGTATGTTTGACTCATGTTTGTCAAAATGTTTGTTAGCAGTATAGCTCAAAAAGTTATGAACGGATCTTCAAGAAAATTGCACAAACTGTTATTGCTATCAAAAGGCACAAATGATTAGATTTTGCAGTTGACACAAAAAATTATGGTTTCAGAGCCAATTTGTATTTTTCGTTACCGTTGCCTCGCTTGACGGAGGTATGCGCTCTCTGTATGGTCTAGTTGTAAATATTTTCTCCATGCACAGCAATTTGGTCATAGCATCCAGCGCATAACGTAGAGCCATTTATTTAGAGCTACGAACAAAAGATAATCGAAATCTGGCCTTTCTGATATAAACTTATCTTAGTCTGACCATTTTATCAAGGCGGTTCGGTCGTGGTCAAATTCATCTATGGCGTTGCCAATTCTATGAGTATATCTGAGATTTTGTTCGGCCCATATCTTAGACACGCCCACTAACTGTATATAGCCTAAAGAAATCTCAGAAATATTCATAGGATTGGCCCCGCTGTAGAGGAATTTGACCACGACTGAACCTTCTTCATAATACGCCTCTATATATACTAATTATCGTCAACTACCGTCAATTACCATGTACCGTACCTAGTGCCGTCAACTATAGTATTGAAAAAATAGAATTTTGCTGGATTCTGAGGGCCATTTACAATCTTAGACACATTTACACACATTTATTGTTCTCTGATTACAAATGAATTCATAGACAGAAATATACAAATTACCAAAAGACACATTAAAATCGAGAACGTATCCAGCTAAAAGTTTCGTCACTTATGGGATACATTGTAATGAAATAAAAGCGTCAACGTATTTCTCTATAAGAGTAATACACTATTCGTGGCCATTTCTAAATCTACTGCGAATTAAAATCCAACATCAGCAGCAAGATGTAACTAAGAAATTGACCTACAACGTTATACCGACACGAACACAAGTACATCAGACATTAAAAATATTGTCATTCAACGTATGCTAAATCTAAGATGGATTATGCTGGCTTTTACAATAGTCTTTAAAACGCCTTTTGAATGTATCGTGCGACAGTGGTAGCACAAGTTCTTCGGGGAGCTGATTGTAGGCTTGCACGCACTGGAATATAGTGAAGCGCCGCTCAATTTCCAGACGGATACCCCGCAAGTTGAACCTACGGCTCCTTGTGCTATACTGCTGAGTAGGTACGAGTGGACTAAAGTGAGTCGTTAGATATGGAGTTTCACCAACTATGACCTTTCTAAAGAACTTCAAAATAAAATAACGATGTACATCTTCGAATTGGAGAAGTTTTAATCTAAAATACATAATATTGGTCGATACCGTAGGGACATTGTTTACGTCTCTTCTTATTTTTAGTACAGTTCTCAAGGTCTCGTTCATAATTGTTTTGATTCGCTTCACGACACTCTTAGCGGCCCCTCCCCATACAACAATTGCATAGGTAAGCTGCGAGTATAATACAGCATAATATAGTGATACAAGTGCATCTCTAGATAAATATCTAGAAACTGTGTAAGTAGCACGTCTAGCTTTGCTGATTTTATTACACAGTAAAGAGATGTGAGAGTTGAAGTTTAAATGCTGATCTAAGATAACTCCCAGGTACTTAAAGGACGTTACCCACTCTAGTCTAACTCCGTTGAGATATACATCAGGTAAATGGTCATTTCTAAATGAACTAAAAAGCATCAGTTTGGTTTTGATAGCATTTGGAGTAAGCCTATTTGAATTCAGCCACTTGAGTAACATCGTGATAAAACTATTCAACTTTTCAATTGCTCCTTGAAACGAACAGTCGTTCACATAAAAAACCTCATCACAGGCATAGAGTTGACTATCTGCAGCATAAAATTTCATGTCATTAATGTAAACATTAAAAAGAAGTGGCCCAAGAACAGACCCTTGTGGCACTCCTATGTTTAAAATCTTTGAATAAGACTGCACATCTCCTAGAGTAACAAACTGTCTACGGTTTGATAAGTAGCTAGCTATAAGATATTTTACAGTGCCCCTAATTCCATAGTGGTCTAACTTCTTCAGTAAAATTTTAATGTCTACAGTATCAAAAACTTTTGTCAAATCTAAAAATAAGCAAACCGTGTAGGTTTTACGGTGAAAAGCGGATAAGAGGTCACTGACTAGGGTAATGTCTCAATTACCGAATGCCTTTCTATGACCGAACGCAATAAGATTCCTTCCTATATTCGGTAATAGATGGGCATTCGGTAATTGAGACATTACCCTAGATTGAAAACGGCATGGGTCGTATTTCTTCCCGTTCTAAAACCATGTTGAGCGTCGTTGAACAAATTATTAAATTCAAAGTATTGCGTTAAACGAGAATGTATTAGTTTTTCAAAGATTTTGTTAAAGATTGATAATGTAGAGATAGGGCTAAAGTTGGAAGCTATATTGGGATCACCACATTTGTGCAATGGAACAACTCTTGCTAGCTTTAACACTTCCGGGTAAACTCCATCTGAAACACATTTGTTAAGAATCGAACACAAATACTGAACTATGTACGGCAACATTAAAAGTGCTTCGGTTGAATTTCATCTTTATGATATCGCTTGGCCCGCATATTAAAAACTACATTAAAAATTTCTTCGGAGATAATTATAGAAAAATTACACTCTGTTTGTACTCTAGGTTCCGGAATGACATATTGCACGTTATTAGTTGGTAACTGACTAGCAATATTTTCAGCTAGCCTATGGAAGAAAAATGATCACAAAAATGATTAGCCAGATATTCACCCCTGACTACTTTACTATCCACGTGCATCTCACTAATAGTCTGTTTAGTTGTGCGGCACAGCAAATCATTGACTACACCCCAAGCTTCCGCTGGGCTATTAGTAGATCTTTTTATTTTTTTTTAGAAACAGTACAAAACGGGACAACTGTATACAGTTTGAGTTACGAGAAAAATTACACTTCTGCCCTGTAAAACTTTCGAAAACTTTTTCTTCAGATACAAAGTGTTACCGTACGTCAATGTGGAGAACAGTAAGGGATTATCTTCAATAGGAGACCGCAAAAGTGGAAAGCAGATATTAAGAACGATGCGATACTGCTCTACTCGGATTTTATAATTTATAAATAAGCTTTAATCTGCGATAATATGAAATTGGGCATTTTAGAAAATCTCGATCGTAAAAAAACATTTCGTTTTGATACGAAGAAAGAGTTTTCAAAAGTTTTACACCGCAGCAGAATTGTATTTTTTTCGTATCTTATACAGTTTATCAACTTGTCTCATGTTGGATTGTTTCTATGATTGTACTGCGTACTCATCTAACCTACCGCACCTCTTCTAACCTTACGAATATCATTTAAACTAACGAACCTGTGCAGTACCTATAGCCCATCAAACATAACGCACTACATTTAAGATAACGCACCTCGTCTAGCACAACGGACTTGATGTAACCAAACGCAATTCATCCAACCCAATGCATCTCATAACGCTTCTCCATCTACTGTAGCCTAACGCTTATCCAAAATGATTAGGATGAAATTCCAGACCCGTATCATCCCAATTTTCCCTTATCTAATACTGAAGGAATTTGCGGAAATTCTTAAGAGCAAAAGCATTGGTCGTCAGTTGTGATGCCCTCGGCCTCGTATCATGCATACGAAGGGTGGAAATGTTCCAAGTCAGGCAGTGAATCTTTAAGCTTAGCCCTGAGAGCAGTAGCAGCCTAAATTTGAACTCGACTCCTAATAATTATTAATCCCTTCCCGGGTCGTATCAAGGATACTTCAAGAGTACCCTTATTTTCCTCTATCTAATACCTGTTGTATTTAAGTAACTAACGGAGTGACAAGCAGAATATAATATTGATAAAATTTAGAACCCCTATCAAAGTACTTTAATCTATAAGATGATGCCGTGAGGATCGCTTGTATTTCCTGCTATTAAAAAAGCTCGTTATTTTTCGATATTTTAGTGCAGAAGTGCCCCTGAAACGAAGAATCCGGCCGCGCTTCGCAAAGCTCGACTTCGTCATGCTAATCTACAGCACCTGGAAGTCCTCGCGCCGTGGCAGCTTATCTTGCTTCATTGCCCTCCTCCGTATTCCTCGTGACGGCCCGACAGAAGTACCTTACTCGAGTTTCCTTTAACACGCCATTTCTGTGAATATCTGCTTCAGCTGCAGTGTTTTCGTCGCTATAAAGACCAGACTGTGACCAGTGTTAGCTCTTGAAGACCGAATCCCGTTGTGTATATGTTGTGCGCGATCGATGGATTTGCGCGATCGATCGATCGCGCTGCGCAAACGATCGATCGCGCACAACATATATTTCAGATACATGTCTGTTGTATTATGCCCCTCATTTACGTCAAACAATTAGCCTACAGGTCATTTTTCAATCTGATATAAATCAAGTTAACTGCTGCAACTAAATCTTTAGTTTCTAGAACTGAAGGNATCGATCGCGCACAACATATATTTCAGATACATGTCTGTTGTATTATGCCCCTCATTTACGTCAAACAATTAGCCTACAGGTCATTTTTCAATCTGATATAAATCAAGTTAACTGCTGCAACTAAATCTTTAGTTTCTAGAACTGAAGGAAAGTTTAAAACTGTTTTCAGTGAACTGTAGTCCTTACTGCATCTCTAATGTGTTTGAATAATTATAAATACAATCGGCAAGCAATAGAATAATTTGACCAGGGCGAGCACCTCGGGTAGTGACCAAGGTGGAGTTTATAGCGAATTTTAACGCTATTTTTACTTGAATATACCGTAATGAAAAATGTCAAGGAATTCCTAAAGTTGAAACTCGTAAATTACCTTCTGATTAAGTCTTTAAATTATCAGATTATCTTCCCTACTTTAACTCTGATTTTGAGTCACTGTTCTTAAACTTCGCCAATTTTTCATTCTTCAATTCTTTTTGTTCAACTGACGAAGTACCTACCTAGGTTCTGCGTTGCAGACCTTACTAAAGCTGCTGTGATGACATACAAGGTCCGAAACACCCCCAGCTTTTACCTCCATAGAATAATTTTGTTGCCGCTGTAACCAAATGGTCCTAGTGAATCTAGAAGTCGATCGTATTTTCTCAGTCACAGCAAGATGCAGATCGATATCGTTAAGGGGGATGCACACCAACGACTTTTCCTAAGATTCTGAAAAGACGAAATTACCGGAACGCCAAACTTACAGCGATATTTCTATGCATGCGCGAACCGTACGTGTGCACTGCAAGTTACTTGAAGTTGAATCCTGCTCGGATAAACTTATAGGTTGATAAATTACTTGAAGTTGAACTTTTTTATGTTGAAGTTATGGACAAAGTGCTTTCTATGGAACCGAAAAATATAAATATAGGCTAATAAAATTTGCCCATACAACTCCCGTGTTAACTTAGTGATAAAGTCGTACTTTTGACGTGCCTTGTGTTACCATACAAGGCTGCTACACCGCTACTTATCCCATTTAAATAAATTATTTATTCATTTCTAATTGAGACGCTCATTTTTTATTTCCAACTAACCACTTTGTCCTCAATTGTTATTTGATTTTTGTTTACATTTTAGAAATCAATGTTTTTTGTGACCGACCAACAGCTGCATAGCAGTAAAAACATAAAATTACCATAAAAAGTTTTAGCAGTGAATAAAAAAAAACTCCCAAAATAATAGAACCTCAAAGCCCGACCACCATGGTACTGTATCTCATGTCTTTATTTTTTCTATTATTGTTGTTATTATTTTTTGCAGTACAGAACATCTACAGATTTCAAAGTATATACCGGTGTAGAACCATTAATTTTACGAGTGTGTAGAGAGAGGCATGAACGTTATAAAATGTACTGTTTATATATATATGGATATATTAATATTGTCACGTGTTCTCCCTTCTTTTCAGATCATTACCTGTGATTATAATATTTAGCAAGCATTCAAAATTTAGCGCCCCTGGTTTTGGCAGTGCAGCCTATTGCCTCATTTTTGGATTGACGTTGTATCTGAACTGAGTTGGAAACTTTGAAAACGGATAAAATTCTTGTGTTTTAAGCGACTCTGCTGCTAGTTAATCTTGAAAGATCACTAATTTTGTTCTAGTGTATTTCTTAGCTGCAAAATTTCACGTAATATCAAACTAAGATCTTTTAAAACTCTCTGAAATATCGCTAAAATCCTGTGTTTTTTTTTTTAGTTGCCGCTGTGTTATAGCTCTCGCTGAACGCATGCCTGCACCATACCCAATAAAACAGTGGAGCAATACGGTGCAGTTTTCCATTAATACAAAAGTTAAGTTGCCTTAATCGTACGTACAGTGTCGTAGTTGTAGCAAAGCTCCAAGTAGGCCTATAGTGGCAATAACAAGAGAGTAGGTTTATGAAGGCCCCATGGCTCCGCTTGTGGTGTCGTGCGATGAGGCGTACCGTGAAGTGCCGGGGGCCCAGTGTGGCCCGGTGCTGAGCATCAGAAGGCCCAGCAATGGATGTGGGCCCCTCATCCCTCTGAGGAGTCGGTACTTCCGTGCTCTGCCCTACAGAGTGAGGTGAGTTGTCCCCAGCTGCCGGTTTCTCTGTTCTTTTCGTCTTGCATCAGTTCTCAAGTAGCTCGCTTGATTTCGATTTTGAAACCCAGTGCGCGATTAACTATTCTATTCCAACGTGAGCGCGTCGTGTTTGAAATCATATGCACTAGAGTAACTAGTAAGTCGCACGTGCAATGTACCATATTTGGTGTGTATCTGCAGAATCCCTTTGATTCTAACTTTATTCCCCATTTCATCTCGTTTCGAAATGTCACTTTCCTTTCCTCCATGATCGCCTGTCAGGTGCTGTTACTTTTAACCAGCGCAGTGGCATAGCTAGGGAGAGATTGGGATGTGGGGGGGGGGGGAGCGCAGGGCCTCATAAAAAAGTCTCACGCTCCCCCAATCGCCCCAACCCCCACTGGAAATAAAGCCTTGAAAAAAATTGTATTGCTTAAGGCCTAGTTTTTTCACGTGTATTCCCCCTCCACTTTCATGAATTTTGCTGGCACCCCCTCCCGCCTCATGGAAATTTTCCTGGCTACGTTACTGAACGAGCGAGACTCCAACTTTGCTTGGCCAGACGATTTCCTGACACTGCACAGTACACTCAAAGCTATAGGGGTTAGTCAGGTTCGCCCATCTTAGGTACGAGGACTAGCGTCCCCGGAAGTTGTCGTAGTTAGGCCTTCGAGACGTCTGTCTTTCGTGTCCACAATGCTCCCAGCCATTTTCATGTTTCTACGGATGGTACTTTGTTCTGTTCTTCTTTCCTATACCTCCGTAGTTGTTCCCACGCCCGTCGATACAGGGCTGGAACGCCCTCGTGCATGCGTTCTACTTCTCTGCCCACATACTGTAGGTCCCCAACTTCTTCCTCTATTTAATCGCCGATGTAGTGAAAAACTTGAGCATAAACTGTGTAATTTAATATCACAGTGGGCAGATCTACGCTTCAGTGTCCAAGCAATAAACTTCAATTATTATTGCTGGTGTAATAAGTAGCCCCCAGGCTCGGTCCGCTCGTAACCTCAGAGACAAGGGCTGGTTTTATCCACCACCGGCACCGCGTGTCAAACCGACTTCACTTAACCGTGCGTTCCATAAAGTAATCCCACGAGCATTGTAAAAAAACTCTTTCTTCGTCCCAGTTACTATCTTTGAAACCTTGGAATAGCTCTTGCGATTTCCTCCCTCCTAGTAGGTACCGAACAACAATCGCTTAAGCAGTTGTATTCAAGCGTTTTTGATTTTACACTGCAGCCAAACAGGCACGATAATAACAGGCTGATGCCCCTCACCGCCATGATGTCATGGCCGCCATGTCACCAGATGCCCTTATATGTATATATATTTTTTTTAGAAGAGAGCGTTTTTTTTAGCGTGGAAAGCTCTGCTGGTAGCTCCGGCGGTCAAACGGAAATCGGAGTTTTGCCCCCCTTGTTTCATTATAATCCCAAGTGATCGTTGAGTCTTCGCGAAAATCCAGTCTACAGCGTAGCACAAGGTCGCGTAACGGCACCAGGTTACGCTCCGCCCACAGACTTGAGCGGGAATTTGGCCGCCGCGCACGCAGTGCGGACGTCCGCGACGCTGTTGCCAACACACCTCGCGCTGTCGCTCATTACAGCGGGTTGTTAATTAAAAGGGCCTATCCAGTTGCTGAATTTTGATGGGCTCTCTTTCCTGCTTTACCAAAATGTAAATAAGGTCACTGAGGCGATTATGCTATTTTCCATTATCTCAATTGGATCGAGATAATACAATCTACTTAAGCTTGACTAGTCAGAATCTTTAGTCCCGAGCGCTAAATTTGTCGCTTTTAATCCTGTTATAAGCATTAGTCACAGACGAATTAAGCTTGAGACGGCTGGAAACTGAATCCAGCTCCGCAAGCTTCAATTCGGCCTAAAACTCGATCAAAATTAGAGAATCCGAAGCTGAGGAGTGAAGTTCCGGCGCAGTAAAACTAAACAGTTCAAGTTATCTCTGTGGAAGTAAGCGCAGAGAACACGCCCTCTATGATAGCTTTCAGGTCCTCTAATGGTCCTGTGGTGACTGTACATTGGTAGCTTAACGACAGGGCATGACTTGGCAAGGTCTCCTCAGCCCTCGTCATTCCGTCACCAATCTTTGTGTTTTTTTTTTATTTAATTGAGGTGAAATTTAATAGCTACGCTGTATTATCTGCTAAAAGAGTACTAACTTTGTTATTATTTGGGAGACTTAGCGGTTCCTAGAGGTTTAGGCCTCCCGATTCCTATGTTTGTATCAATTTTTGAGAATCGAAAACGGGATGTTCGATAGAAGCTGCTGCAACGTCAGCAGCCATTCAAAGTATTTGAGAACTGTTGTGAATTTTAAGAACGTGCTCTATTCGCCTACTTCCATCGACTATCTAACTTAATTAGCTGTAACTTATCAGGAGGTTTAATGCTAAGTGTTCGTTTCACCACGCTCTTCGCAAACCCATTACGCTTGAGACTGCTGAAAACGCGGTCTTGCGGAAAAGGCCATTTAATTTTCCTGTCACCCCCTGGAAAAGTACATGAAAAACTCCACCTTTTTCCGACCTTTGCACACTTTCCCAGTTTCATTGAAAAGCTACGTACCACTTTCGTTTCTTCTCTCCAAGAAGTTCAACTCTAGCAGCAGTTGCGGGAAGGTGTTAAACTAACTCATTTAATTAGGTAACACTTTAATAAAATAATTGTCGTTGTTGGTGTAACTTTTGCAAAATATTTAGTCTTGTAATTGTGAGAAGGTCGTACTGCGGCCGGCGGCGGTAGCCTGTTATTCACATACACTTTCCCGGTATTCGTTAGCGTTACCTCACACTGTCGTGTTGTGTCATACGTACGCTCGAATTATCAGTGTTCTATATTATAGGCTTATAACCCGAATAGCAAATTTGGCTGCCCTAATAGTTAATTTACGTATTTACTTCGTGCGGGACGAACCTGATTTTTTTTAGGAGTACAACGATTTTCTGGTGTTTGAAACTTGTGACAGCTTTTACCTATGCACGCCAAAAGTAAAGTTTATTTCTCGCCGCAAGATACTGCTATCAATATCCCCAAAAATTCGAACAGTGTGCCGGGAATTGGTGTGTAAATTTAAATGTATCACTGATGTCTTGACATCATTTGTTTCCTGTTGAGGGTATTTGCTAGGTAGTTTCTGCGTTTGTCATCTTACTCGGCGATTCTCATTATCTCTGCGTGTGCCGAGTCCTCAAGAGTAACGCTTTCTTATTTCTTTAATAACTCGGATGACATCTTCAGTACCTAGCCAATCGGTAATTACGGCGGTCTGTATCCATTTTTCAAGGTGCTACCCAATGAAGTTTGCAAACTGATAAAAAAGTAGGTATTTACTCGGGTGTACTCTTTCATCAGATACCGCAGCTTATAGGTGGTTCTTACGGCTCCTCATCTATAACAACAACTATGCAAAAGCACCCAAGGCCCTCAGGGGCATATTGTGGCGGGCCCTTTCCCTGCCACAATATGTTTGGGCATCACGCACCCAAGGCTCCCGAATGCCTTTTCCGCAGGGGATGTTGCATCTGGCCGCAGTTCCTGCTGACGAGGTTAGTTTTGTAAAGTTAGATAGCTTCTCTATTTTTCCCATTCTGTTTCTAGAGGTGGGCTGTCGATCGAGACAGCCGACCTAATTCTTGAGACTTCTCTACTCTCTCTCGTGTGGAAGGCTTCGAATGGGGCCGTCCTCGAGTGTCTTTCTCCATTCTTTGCACCTTTTTCCCGCCAGTAGTTGCGCACTGAGCCAATCGAGATTTTCTGGCAGGAATGCCGAGATAAAATATTCCTACTGAGCTATGCAGAAAGACCGAGTCTGCACTGTACGGATCACCCATCGACTGGATACGGTGGTAAAACTATGACTATAATAATAATAACAATAATAAAAAGCACCCAAGTGATGGACTTCCAACTGAGCCACCCAAATGCAACATGTAACCTCATTCTTTTTCTGTACTGAACTCTTATTCAAACACCACACTCCCATGCACTCTGCAGCTTTAACTATGGGACTCTCGCTTATCAGGGGAGCAAAACTCTTTACACCTGCAGTTCTTAAAGTGGATTCACTAGGACTCCAGGGGTTGGCGATTTGTCACACGGGTTCTGCGAGACTAGACTCAGCACGCGGTGCTTGTACGCAAATAAAATATCTAGCCGTGATTTGAATCATAATATTTTTTCTCAAATTACGAAGCGTTCGTTGAACGCACACACGAAACCTCTGAGGCTGGGTACTTTCAGCAAGATAATAAAGAACTTCTGTTACACACACACACACTCGTTAAGACATCACCTTGGCAACACCGACATTCAGGCACCGGCTGATGACCTCTGCTCCTCACGTAGCCCCTCAATTGACGTCAATGACTTTGCGATGACAGTGACATTGCGGTCCCGTCCGTATGTCCGTCCATCGATCAGGTGCTGCTTTTTCGACCTACTTTATCGGTAATGGACTGATGAAGCCCGCCGGTGCCTACGGGGTGCTGCAGCGGTCAGCAACTGCGGTGCAACGCACTCGCGTCTCCCTGGGACCGCTACTTCTAGCGTGCAACAGGTTAATGAACGTTGCGTTGCGTAACAGCTACTTTCCTTCTGTTGTCTCAGTACCTAATGAAAATATATTGTTTAGGGGAGAATAATTTGGCTAAAAACACTTCAGTTCCAGGATTTTGGGAGAGGATTATTTTTTCGCTTGGCAGTCGGGTCCCCTCTGCAGTCCTGCCTACCACCAGTGCGCTGCAGCTGGCCAGACAGGTTACTGAATATACGTGACAAAACTGTAATTTTAAATGAATCTATTAACAAATGTCCTTTTGGGGAAACGTAAAATTATAGCTGATGCAACTACGGTCTGTACCTAATGCAACGTCCTCAATGTTAATTTAATACGATGTAGATAGATAAGCATGTCACTCTACACATTCTCAGAACAACATGGGAATGAACTGTAAATATTACGGTAACAAAATAGCAGTATTAGTGTAATCATTTATTTTAAACAGGTGCATGAAAATGTTTTTAGCACTGCTAAATGACATGGACGACATGAAAATATTATCATTGCTACATGAAACGGACTACGTGAAAATGAAAAAAGACGACTTGAAAATGTGTTGAAAACGCCAAATGAAAATGACAGCTTACCGTTGGAAACTTCCGGCTTTTTCATAGTTTTTAGTATCGTGTTTGCAAAAAAAAGTTTGTAACTGTTTTCAGTTTCATCACCTTCTCTGTTTCACCATTTACTTTTACCTTTGTTCGTTTGGAAACTGAACAAAGCTTAAAGATCAAACAACCATAATCACGAGATCGTAATAATAACGACGAATGTGTATTTATATTTCGTGTCCCTATTCTGTATGGAGAAAAGATAGAGAGAAATTCGACCATCGAATGAACAAACGTAGATGTCGACGTAGGTACGCACCAAGTAGCTTCTATACCTAGTCCAGCCAATGAAAAGTAGCAATCTACTTCAACGTGCTTTTGCAGGTAGTACGTTCAATTTCGGCGAAGGCGGATGACAGATACCTGTAAGAAAGAATATGAACCAACATGCCTTGAGGATACTTGCTAGAGCGCTGACCTGCTATATTAAAGTTGTTTAAGCTCCCGTTTTCTTTTTTCCCGTACCATAGCAGTTGTGGTTTTTATACGGAAAAAGTTTCTTTCCTTCGGTAGAATGTTTTATTTTCTTTCGGTTTCTTTGAAATATTCTTGCAGCGCAGGTTGGCTTCCGCAAAGTGCGCGAGCAGCTCGATGCTTCTTATCCTTGGCGAAGCCTCTAACTTGCCCTGTGCCGGAAAATTGGCCCAATGTTATTAAAATCTCTGCTTGTCGCTAATAACCAAATAAATAGGTGCCGTATCATACAGTATACTTGCCTGGGTATCGTAGCTAGCTAGGCCACATTTCGGTGCTATATAATAATCGCAGTTTCATGGCGCTATTTTTCTAAAGCTTATCGCAAAGAAGAAATTTCTAATTTTCATTTAAATAGAGATTTCCCTGAAAAAGAAAACATGTGTTTACAGATGCTGAAAGAGCAGGCAGTAGCTATAGGAAGCGCACGACATCCTTCTCACTCGAGAAGGACTAAAATAAAATGTGTTTAACCACATTCTTTGCCGACATTTTTGACGACCGGGTCCACTATGTAGTAATAATTAATTTATTGAAATCATTTCACTACAGAACACTTCGTAAAGAAGAACAGTAGACAGGTATTAATATGTACACTAAGCCATAATTATTTGGCAAAGTTATTGTTTCAAGCCCTCTGACTAACCCTACTACTATTACCTTTCATGACTATCCGGAGCAGTGAGTGACTGAGTTTATAGTGTACCAGATATGTGATTTACAACAAATAGGTAATGCATACGCTTTCTACCTACCTTTGGCCGTTTGAGAAACAACTGATTGCCACATCTCGGTCATTTTCATTCGTATGTATATTCCGTCTGGCCCGTCCAAAATTATCCTATAGTTTACATTACTCAGTTTCGTCCGAGTAAATATGGGCCACGTCGCCGTGTCTTTTGTTATTTATGTACACATTTCACCGAAATTATAAGGGTGGGCCTGACTAAAAATGGCTCCGCGGTGTGAGGTTCTGTTGACCTCGTCTGTGTACCCAATGACCTCGCCCCAGCGCGCGTACTTAGCGCTGTCCTTGTTTGGGCGTGGCAGGGACAGGCTCTCTTGCATCACTTGGCTGCTGCTGCTGCTGCTGCTCTTCTTAGAGTCGTTATTACTATATAGGAACTGATCTTGCTCATACCTCGCCTGGCCCTTTAACATGCACCGTCCAGATTTATGGTTATATAAAAAAATTGTCTCAGTGCAGTACTTGCGGGGTTCAGAGAGATGATTGGCGTGTTGAACTCTCTGCCGCCCAATAGAACCGTTCGGTACTAGATTAAATATGGAAGTGCTGTTCCCTAAGAAAACTTTGATCTATGGAAATTTTAGTGTTTAGACCTTCAAGTGTTGTAAATACGCCTGGCCCAAAGGAGAAGGGTAGCCGAGCTATGTATGTTTCATATGGTGTACAATAATGAGATGCATTGGTTGTATTCTTCTCTCCCTGCCCTCAAGGTCTTTAGGAGAGATACACGGGCTGCTTGCGGAGCGCACTCTTTCACGTTGGAGGATGTTGGATGTCGAACTACTCAGTTCGGTCGGTGCTTCGTGCCCTGGTCGGTTAAGGTTTGGAATTTGTTGTCGGCATCGGCTTTTAGTCGTATTGGCCTGCAGGCGTTTAAGTCGGCTGTTAATATTTTTTTCTGGATTTCCTTTACCGTTTGGGCTTCCCGGTGTTGCAAGGTGCTTCGTTTGGGTTGTTATCTGTCCGGGGGAGCTCAAGCGTGAAGTTTTGATAATAATACGAGTATTTGACA
The DNA here is from genome assembly GCA_001587735.2 of Parhyale hawaiensis. Lineage (NCBI taxonomy): Eukaryota > Metazoa > Arthropoda > Malacostraca > Amphipoda > Hyalidae > Parhyale > Parhyale hawaiensis. The sequence goes on along the minus strand of LQNS02278091.1, from coordinate 35,637,918 downwards.
CTTCTTGGCTGCATTTGTCCACTGTTTATAGGTATTGTAGCTTGAACTATTGTTATTGTATAAAAATTGTTTGACTCCAGTGTTCAGCAGAAATATCTGGGAGGGAGAAAGGCAATTGTTTCAAGTTCAGCGTCACTTGATGAACACAGCAGTTGCTGTACGTGAACCTTCAGCTCCCAAACTACAGGTCATACCCTGGAAAGGGGGCTCCTTTAACCTTTTTTAATTTGGGGTCAAAAATATCGAGTGTTCCGCTGTATGTACCTACAATCATTTCAATCAATCCTCATTAATACACGTACGTTAATCATATTCAGCAAATATTCTTTTGCCCTCTGTTATATTTGTAATTATTTTATATAATTTGAATGCTTGCATCAATGAAAGAGGATGCGTACTGTTAGTGACTGTTTTGGTATGCCAAAATGATACTAAAACTCATCGTCAGATTCAATTCCAATCAGCTTGTTTGCAAGTAACTGAAGTTACCCGTGAGAGACCTCGGGCATCACTCGGTCTGAGTACGCTAGTGGGAAGTCTATAGAGACGCCCAACATAGCCGAATTTTCAAATTTTCTTGCTGATTATATACGACTGTTCGCCTACACTTACTTACCTGTTACATCTCATCACTTCCCAATATTTGACAACTTAATACAGACGATTTGTTGGTTGCTAAATATACCCTTATCAATTATCACATAGGCTAAACATAATCACAGATATTGCGGCACCCATAATTTTGTACCAAAAACGCCAGGTATCATTTTTCGTCAGGCTGTCATGCAGCATTTTTGGGAACGTTCGCAGCGGTGGTATATATATATATATATATATTTATTTATTTATTCGGCGTGCGCGCTAACGCCACTCTGCTCTCTGCCATCAGTTGCTCATTCATACAGTATTTCAAAACATGCCGCGTGCTAACATTGGCATGACGGCGCTGTAATGATAGCTCCCTATATCTTCTGTATATAATTATAGCAGCAAGCCGTGGTCTCGCTACGACCTCATATGAAATGTTGCCAACCACCGGAGCGGCCACTGCACCCTGCGGCTCTGCATTGTGTTGCACTCTCCTCTCAATGATTTCCCCTTGCCGCGAGATAATTTAATTTTGACTAGAATAAGAGACAGTCGCCAGTGGCTCTCTGGTTCAACCCTGCCCCAAATATTATTCTGCAGTTTGTCAGCAAAAGTCTGCTGAATGTAATGTGTATATCAATAGCTCACACCCTCACTGATACTGTCAACATATAACAGCTAGAATTTAATAACGGCTATATAAGCCGTGCCGTGTTATTCTGTAAATGCAAGATGAGAAATTTAGCCTGGGGCGGTCTTGGACATTAGATCCTGCCCAACCCTTCGAATCCAAAAGTTTGGCTCTTGTGTGTGAACTTCTGTCATGCGCTAAGATGAACAAAATACTTCTTGCTGGCTTGATCTCCTTTATGTTTCAATTCAAATCATGAAAGTTAAGCTGATAAAACTTGAAATTGGTTGCTGGAAATGCTGCATGATTTTGATAAAAGGGGCTAACGAACTTGTTTTAAATGAAGAATAAAAGGATGCTGGTACATGTAGCTATAGGCCCTATAGATATCGTCGGCTGTAATAAGCGTAAAATGGATAGGGTCTATATTCCAATTAGCAGTGTATTTCTCAATGCTTTACATCACCCGCTGCCATTCAACAGGAGTTCTCAAGTAACATCGACTCGCTAAATTGAGATCAAAAAAGTTTTCACGGTCGTTATTAGCTGACACTGAGTGGCTACATGATTGACACTGAGTAGCTACATGATTGTTTTTGAAAACCTTCTGTGTAGAACAAAAACACATAAAATAGATTGGTTCAGGATCTGGTGAACATGGCGTATATGGTGTACATAAATGCATATAATTCTTACACACTATATATTCTTCAAAAGTGAGTGCGTTACTTCGAATAAATACCGGTTGCTGAGGACACATGACCGTCCTTATAACACAACTACCAAGCTTGTTCATAGTTCTTGTCTTGTCCCAGCAATCGGTGGATTCGGTTGTGTCGAGGTCAGGTTTCATTAGATTGGTTGTGGAAGATAAGTATAACAGCTGATTCTGCATAGAAGGAAGAGGCAGCGTACTGTGGCAAATTTCCTACGAGCTACGGCGGTGCGATGCGAAGGTGCAGAGGGTGCTACTCCCGGGTATTGTCTACGTGATTCTTGGACGTGTTGGCAATCTATGCTCCGAATACTTCCGAAGGAAGTATATCGCAATGGTTCCATCTGAAGTACGGGAGCAACTACCGACACTGTCTAGTAATTCAATATTGATGCTTGAGCATTTGTTCATTATTTGGATGAGATCATCTTTATCTGTGTCGGCGGGTCCTTAGAGCTACTCAGGTACTTTAATGTTACGCTAAGTTTCCTCATAAAACTGTTATTGTTAGAGACAGAAGAGTCTCAACTCGTGTAGGCCACACTATATGGTCTGCTGCGCAGCTGTAGTACTGTAGGTACTAACATGTACTGCAAGCATAGCTGACCCTCCATGTCCATATTCTATGATAATTTCTCAAACGTACATATATAAGATTGGCCGGCCTGTCTTTGAGATATTTAAGTATTAAATTACTTCACTTCACGCCATACGGAAACTGTTGAATGAGTTCACGCTGCTGACGGCTGCCCCCGTGCGGGAAACCCTCGCTTCGGGGGACACCTTGTCATTTGGTTGGTATGGTATCTCAACATTGATGTGGTACTTGGGGGGCTGCCCGGTGTTCCCCAACAAACTAAATTAAATTCCAGGACAGGCAGAAGCTGCATGTGTCCATGGTAAATTGTTTGTATAGGCTAAGCTCCTAGAATGCTGTTCTTCTTGAGGAAGGCGCTCCAAGGGAAAGATTTTAACTGAAAAATCCCCCAACGTGTGGCTAAGGTGTCGCGAGTTCTGCGTTATGTCCAAATCAGTTTGGGATTTTAGACACTGACTGGAGCCTGAACTGCTGCGCGGCGCTCTTGCCGTGCTCCTGTTGGAGACTTAATTTCGGTCTCTCTACACATAAGCTTTGAATATGATGCCGATATCCACTTGTTCGGATTCTGATATCCAGTCCATCCCAGAGTTTAACCCAAGGCTCTAGTTCTCTCTGAGCCCCTCTAACCGAGTAGATGAAATTGTTCTGCCCATATATACTATTTCAGTAAAAAAAATAACCGACGACTGTTCTTCCTAAACAGGCAGTTCAAGCCTGCGATCAAAACAACGGAAATACAAACTAAGCAGATGCAGTAAAGTCTTAAAGAACACAATTACGGCTGAGCTCAATACGTTCTGCAGCTCGGCAGTGCATAAATGTCTAAACGGCTCCCGCGTTCCGTGGCTGCATGTCTGCTCGCAGCTGGTGCTGATTTTGGCTGTGCTGCAGGTGGTGCACCCTCTCGCCGCTGGTGCAGCTCTGGGTGCCACCGCTGGTGCAGCTCTGGGTGCCACCGCTGGTGCAGCACTGAGTGCCACAGCTGGTGCAGCTCTGATTTCCACAGCTGGTGCAGCACTGGGTGCCACAGCTGGTGCAGCACTGGGTGCCACAGCTGGTGCAGCTCTGATTTCCACAGCTGGTGCAGCACTGGGTGCCACAGCTGGTGCAACCTTGGTGCCACAGGTAATGCCATTTATGGCACCTCAGCTGGTGCAGCGTAAGCCCGAGCGAGCCACAACAGAGACCAGCTGAGGGCATTGACACCAGCTGGCTGGCCTGGCAGGTCATTGCCCTCGCGTTGCCGCTCTCTCCTTCCCTCCTCACTGGTCTCTCTCTCACGGGTCCGGACCCTACAGCTCGAGTTTCTACCGTTGCCGTACTTGCTGCAGATCTGTCCTGTTGCCATAGCTCCTGTGGCACATCCTGCAAGTTGGACTCACTTACGGTGCACTTAACAATGTATTTTTTTTTTTACAGTTCTGACCCGTGCTCTGGGTTTGTCCTTTCTAGATTGTTCTTATTGTAGTCCAACGTTATACTGTCTAACTTGTACACCAAAAGTGATGAAAAGTGCATTATGTTGTTGCTGCTTTACCGAGCGATGTTATGTACCGCAACTTATATACGAAGTGCAACACTTACTCGGCGATGTCAGGGATAAGGTAGTTTTATTTCCACCACAACGCGTACCATATAGGTATGGCGCGCACCGCGGCCTAAGTCTTGAGAACATTCGCACGTTTTTTTTTCAATTTTTGCCCATGCTATAACACTTCCCTTTGCCTCGTGGTGTTATTTTATCTTCTGTATTGTCTTCGGTCTACGCAGGAAATGCATTCGTTCCTACAAGCAATTGTTGACGACCAAAAGTCCCATGAGAAATATAATTTTTTCTAAGCTCAAGTCCTCAGAAATGTTATTTATTCGCTTAAGTAAATAGCTTAAGTAAATACAGCATCCTGAAATTTCGCTCGCAAATGGTACCAAAGGGCTCTCTGCAGATGTACTTTTGGCCCGAGGGATAACAAAAGAATTGCTGCGTGACTGATCTGCGTTGAACGAAGAACAATGTATTCTCTACTCGAAATTCTAATATTTTAGTGAAAGCATTTTGGTTCAGTGAACTAGAGCATTCACTGCATGCCTCTACTGCTTGCAACATGTAACCTTTCTCCAGTAGGTTGGTGTGGAGCACGGTATTGCCGACCTATCGGTCGCACTGACCGTCGGCGCCCTCGCCGGCACCTATTTTATGTTTTGTTCAGCTTTTACAGCTAAGCGATTTTATATGCACATCTACACATGTATGTAAAATGGTCGTCTTTAAAATGTAGGCCTAGTGATCATTATGATGACAATTATTGTTTATGGAATTATGATAACTATATTGATCATATTTATTTTAATTATCATGTTCATTATACCTTACTTTTGATGATACTTCGGACGAGGTCCAGGTGGCGTTATGCACGCAACCCATCTTGCGCAGAGGTGATGCTGCAGTCCGTGACCAGCGGGATGGCTAACAGCGAGTTATCCCCACAGTTCACGTAGCCGCTTACAGCAGGTTTATCTGGCACTTTCAGTAAGCATGCGTCCAGTAAGTGTTTAAATTTCGCAGTGTTTAAATTTCGCCCCTTGGACCAAGAAAATATTAGAATACTTTGTGGCCATTGCGTCACCACCAGTTTTGATCGGAAGTCGCAAGTCACAAGTGCAACCAATACGGTCTGAGTGTCTGGCCTGGATTCGTCCATTGACGTTGACAGTAATTCCTTCTACAATTTTCCAGACATATATGATCGTAAAGCGCTCGAAGCTCCTTTTAATGGAGTACATTTGAAGTTGAGCAAGTCTTTGGTAACAGTTTAAATCTTTCGTGCCCCGGATTTTGGCAGTGAACGATCTCTGCATAGCCTAAAGGCGCTCCAAATCTTTCCGTTTGCTTGGCATCCAAAGCGGTGAACAGGATATTGCTCGTTGCAATGTTTAAAAATGGTCATGGTTATATCAGTCATCCTAGTTATCAAAAAGTATCGAATTAATAATAATGATATTGATAAAATTACAATAAAAGTAATGAACTCTTATTGAACGTATTGACTGCTACACACGCCGTAGTGTTTTTGTGTTCTGCGCTGTACTTAAGCATTTCTAAAAGAAAATATGTTGTTCAGAGAGGCGAGCACAATCTCAGACCGCTCCATAATACAGCAATAGGGTAGCTATAAGTAGCCACCGGACGTCGGGGGGGGGGGGGGACCTGAGGGGGCTCATTTTCCAGTGTCGCTGTGGCGCCGCTACTTCAATGGAACCAATCAGCGCACTGTCGCTTCAGATTACAGTGCTCGTGTCAACGTATAAAACGAGGCCGATTGTCTACTTTTCCTAGCGTCTGTAAAAGTCTTTCTCGTAAAGTACAGTAGGCACCTTCTCACTGGGCGAGTGAGGCTGTTCCCCTAACAGAACCATTTCCTCGCTCAACTGCCATTTTATCAATGTGTCACTGAAAGCAATAACAGCTTAAGAAAACGAAACACAGGTAGATTCTCTCCACGTATCAAACGCTGAGTATTCCCTTACGCAAGCCTGGATTGCTTCACAGCATTTCTCTTCCCTCGTGACCCGTGTAGTGTAACGGTAACGTGATCTAGAGCTGGAAGTTTGCCTCCCGGATGCAAAGATACAAGTCTTTCTGCGTTTGATTAGGACACTATGTCAACCCATGTCTGTTGTGTGCATCAAGGCAGTAAGTGCTATAAAATACGCAGTTGAAATTGCTTGAACATCCGGAAGGCTCGCTGCAGTAAGCTGGTTTCTACTGCTCTGCTCCGCTGATCGTTCGCTGCGTCTCTAGCGGCGGCGCTTGTTATGAAATTATTTCCATTGTGTAGGTACCTGGTGTCTTCGGACGAAGTCCAGGTGGTGTTCCACACATTGCCTTTCATGTGGAGTCGCGATGCTGGATTTCTTCCAATGGGTCGGGGTCGCAGCTAGTCTATAGCCTATTTTGCCTTATGCCGCTTGGAGGGGACAAATTCTGATAACCGTAGCCTATTGTTGAACCAGCAAGTCGATGGACCACATCGACTTTTCGTATTGGTCAGATTTCTCTCACCGTTGTCTTGCCGCCCCCTCACTCAGATGGTAATACGTTACCTTCGCTTAGCAGGACATGAGGGAATTTTCTGCGTGTCCACTTTGCTCTTCCATATTTATACTGCTACTGATGATGATGGTTCGTTCTGTTATCCGACTTACTGTTCCCATGTGCGTTGATCCTGTACATATGGGAGCACCCTCGTGCATGATTTCCGTGTTCTCATGGGCATACTAAACGTTCTTCCTTTTTTTCCCTCTTTTATTGCCATTGTAGTGAAAAAGGAGGAAACTTAATCTCGGCGATCATTAAAATACTATAGTAAAAGGCAATATCTTCATCTACGGTATGCAGTTTTACCTGTACTTGCATTTATGTATCTACTACGGTTATTAATATATATTGTCTGCCCTCTCCTATTTGGGGATAACACAAGCAGAAATTTAACTGCCGATTTTACTACCGCAGATGCGAATAATGTGAGCAACGTGTAGAATACAAGTCCCGACGATTCCATGTAGCTATCACTTTCAAAGCGGCAAGGCATCTACCTAGTTTCATAGTTGAAGCAACGAGACAGATGACCGCTTCCTTAGGCATGTTGGTTTTATCTGTTGCAGGTGACACGAATATGACAGCGGGATGCGACAGTTTAATAATCCTTATATAATAAAACGCTTGGTGTATTTTTATTTATTTCGTGTCCGCTTTGAAGGAAATAGATTGGCGAAAAATAAGACAATATGCAGATTTAGTAATTCAGTTACGTTTTCGTAGGATCGATGATCAGCTTGCAGAAGATGGTGAAAATTGGATCATTAGCTTTTCATCTGGATGCACTTCTTGCTTGAAACACTTCTTGAAATCGGGACAGTATGTATGCAGCTTCTGGAGTCCGATACTGTAAGTTCTTTCTCTCAGGTCACGATGTATAAATTCGGCAAATAATCAACGGGGCACTCACGAGGTGACGATTTTCACGGGCAGTCGACGATTATTTCTTCTAGCTTTCTGCCTCTCTTATTAAATTTGACGATGTAGCTTTCTCTTCAAGTATTTCACGGGCACTGGGCAGTAGACAACTATTTCTTCTAGCTTACTGTCTTTCTCTGAGAGTGCATATTTCGCTTCAGAGGCCGAAATTCGAACACTTCAGTGAAGCAGAGGGTTAAGTATGGAAGACGGTAGGTATTATTAAGACGGCGCCTTAACATTGCATATAAGCTGACCGGAGGGCCATTCAAGCTTATTGCACTGTTTTACTTAAGATTTTACTTTGGTAGAACGAGACTACTACAGTCTCAAGAACGAAGACGGGCTATCAATGGAGAGATGAAGCGCCTGTCAGGCGGGGCACAGTCACAAGAAAGACTTGAAGCAGAAAGGTGCAGAAAGAAATTAGAGCTGCTAATAAGCGTGAGCGAGAAAATGTGGAAACGGCAAGTCAAAGAAGAGAGCAAACATATCGGTTACTGCATGAATTTTTTACGGACGGGTCCACTAGTAAAAATATAATAACGAGCGTTCTCCATTGCTGGAGGCTGGTGCCGTGAACCGTCCACTTGCCTCGTGGATCTCAGAGTGTGGTGTCTAACACTGCCACTGTCGTCAAAAATGGATGTTGACTCCCCCACCGCTAAAATTAACGTTATTTTTGTATTTTGTAGCAGTAAAATTGTATCAATTATCCCACGAGAGGATCCCGTGTCGGTTCAAGGTTAATTTAGGCGGTGAAGGCGGCTGAAGCACCATCATACACTGTTTTTTACTCGTGTACCAAACGATATTTGTATTGTATCAAGGTGTCTGTGTCACACTGTGTGTAATAAACCTATCAAACCTATCACAGGGGGGGGGGGGAATGTTTGCCAGTGAACACACGCCTGAGGATGCGTGTTCCCAAACATTCAAATGCTATTACTCCAGCTAACAGAGTTCCAAAGAAAGTTTTTTGTTTACACTTGTCGAACAGCACCTAAGTAGCTAATATTTTTAAAAATGACTGTACAGAGAACTGGAGATAAGGCCAACCTCAAGGCGCTCGTACTGTAACTGTTTTATGAGAATTAGAATATCCTACAGCCAATTACTGAAGTGAAGGTCTGATAATGTTCTATGTTTAGTTATCGTAGTTCGCTTGGTACCCAAGCCGCACGAGGCAGCTATTACGTAGGTATGTTTTCAATACTAGACGGAACATAAGTTCCGTGCCGCCCTGGCGTTCCTGGTTACCGAGCAGTGTTTACCCGCACAAAACAACCGTAATGAGACTGATCTAGTTCTGCATAGGAGCTGGCAACACTGAGGGCTTGCCATTTTGACGGGATGCAGACCAGTATCTGTTGCACCGCCAGTGCGAGTGTAGAGTAGGTTATGAGTGATTGGTTTCGTAAGCCGTTTTTTTTTTCTACTGCGTCTTGGCGCTCAATGACAAAAGTTTCGAGCTTTACATTTTAGAACGGTTTGAGAGTGACCCTCATTTGGTGGAATATGTCAGTGCTAGTGACGAGATCGCGACTGAAACGCGATCCCCAGCAGCGAAACCACCGTTCAGGACTGAAGTCCAGAAAAGTGAAAGCTGCTAAGATTTACTTTCCTTGACAAAATTATTCTAGTCGATGACATAGGCCGGATCCAGGCATTGCTGAAGAGACGACCGGCCTGTACCGCCACATCTCGAGCCGGGGTAGGAGATGGGGTCACTGGCTCTGCCAATAGGTCACTTAGGATCGTCCATCCTGTACTGTAAGGAGTTGCGCCCTTACGACATCGAGGATTGTTGTAGCTCTCGCGCTCTTCTTCTTCGAATGGCCACATCCTTCTACTAGAGCCCTTGTTCTTTTATTCGCCTTGGCTTCCCCGTGGTGGCGTCCCCGTGAGAGGTGATCCACCGTGCCAGCAGTTCCCATTAGTTTCGATGAGCAGGGAAACTGCACACAACTTGACACTTGGTAACCGGACTGACCTCGCAACAACCGGACGGACCTGACAACCGGATGGACCTCAAAACTGGACTGACCTTACAACCGTACTGACCTCGCAACCGGACTGACCTCGCAACCGGACTGACCTCGCAACCGGACTGACCTCGCAGCCGGACTGACCTCACAGCCGGACTGACCTCACAGCCGGACTGACCTCACAGCCGGACTGACCTCACAGCCGGACTGACCTCGCAACCGGACTGACCTCGCAGCCGGACTGACCTCGCAGCCGGACTGACCTCACAGCCGGACTGACCTCCCTTCCGGACTGACCTCACAACAACCGGACGGACCTGACTACCGAACTGACCTCACAACCCCGGACTGACCTCGCAACCGGACGGACCTGCCACCTAACCGCCTGACTAACCTAGCCGGCTTCCTTCCTCTCCTGTACTCATGCTGATACTTTATTCTGTTCTTCCTCCTCCTTTCCGGCTTGCTGTTCCCCTTGCGCTTTGATTCTATGTGAGAACACTCTCGTGCCTGAGTTCCACGTTTCTGCCGACGTACATATCTTCTTTTTCGCTCCCATTATGAGATCGCACAAGTAGTTTCTCTGTTGAAACGGCTGAGTTGTGGCTATAGAGGTTGAACAGATTGAACAGAGTGGATAATAGTAACCTACTACTCTGCAAAAATTCTTCTGGCGTACTTTGTGTCCCTTCCTTTGCTCTATTAGAACAACTAATTTGTGCTGGGTGAGAGAGACTTGAACTTATATAATAATAAGTCCTACGTGTTGTGTTACTTATGTACAAATTCGAATTACTTGTAATATGTGTAAGAGTTGAGTAAAGTGATACCTCACTTATAATGTACCCGATTGTACAGACATTTGAGCAGTTCGTACAGCTAGCGCTCCTTATAAAGTAATTTAAGTCGGCTGTGTCTTTATACATTCAATCTCTGTGCTCTTAACTTAGCGTCCTGAGAACCGCTCTTGACAACTGGATCAGCAAAAGCCCTATTGTCTACAGGGCTCCTGTACTTCAGGTCGTTTTCTTACCGTCAGTTGACGATGTTGAGGTAGATTATTATTAAAGCAGTAGAATAGAACCCCAGCTTGTCTTGCCGTACTGCGTGTCCTTCTCTGAACCTCTTCTGATGATAATGGCTGAAGTGGCTTACTCTGCCGCGCGAAAATGATCTCATTTCCTATTTCCCCCCACTTTGATTGAGCCACCGCCCGACCCCCTCATCCAGCATTGCAGCTTTCACAACCGCACCCCCCCCCCCCCCACAGCAGGTCACTGCACCGCAGCCTCCATCATCTGCCTGCAGTGCGCTAACTGTCACTCCTGTGACACTCGCGGCCGTCACGGCTTCACTCGCAGCGCTTGTCAGCTGGTGAGCAAACAACCGTTGTCTACGTCCGGCGCGAAGCAAGCGAAACGTTTGCCCTTAGCAGTAATGCGATAGCATCAAAAACGTTTCTCAGTAGCAGCAACGTGAAGGAACCGAAATGTTCATCCGTGGCAGCTTTGTAACGGAATCAAGACTTTACTCGAGGGAAAAAGACTCAAGGAACCAAAACGTTTGTCAATGAAAATACTTGAAGAAACCGAAACGTTTAATCATGGCAATAATTATAAAGTAGCAAAATGTTTTATTCTAACTGACAGTAATGCGGAGAAATCAAAACTTTGTCAAAGAAATAATACGAAGTAACCAAAAAGTTTCAATATAAAAAAATATAGAGGAAGCAAAGCGTGTCACGCTTGAACTAATGAAAAGACCCCATTTGTTTTATCCATGATGCGACTGATTTGGTTATATTTGTCATTCGTGATCCCACTAAATATTGCTATATTTATTTATTGTCCATGGTTAGAGTCATTTATTTTGTCCATAATACCACTGAAATACTTGCATTGATGTTCAATGATAGGAGTCAACTTTGATACGCGGGAAGAATTTAATTCAGCAATGCTTCACTGCTTTCTATTGTAAAAGTTTTTCTACTCTTCTTCTCAAGTCAGGGGACGATTATGCAGCTATAGATCAATTGACAGCTAGAGCACTCATCTCTCATGACAATTTTAGTTGGCCTTTGTAGCGTATTCTCCAGGAGCATATAAGTAACAGAAGTATATTAAATGAGACGGGTCTTCCAAAATCCTTGCTATCATTTTTGACAGCGCGGGTACTCCAGTTGCTGTTAATAATGATGAAAAGAGGGGAGGACGCCGGGATTCAGTTTGCTAAACACTACAGTCTTGCTCTTCACTGTCATATAGTGAAATAATTTCTCATAATCTGGCAGTCAAATAACGTTCAAAAATCAAAGCGCGCCAGCATGTCACTGATACATCTAGGTAGGTATCGCGTCCGTCGAAATTCTTCCACTCGCTCAGATTGTTGCATTAGCGGATAAAATTGCACAAAAATAAACTACAACCGCAATGAAACTTCAGTTTCCTTCGATCCTCTGAAGAATATCTGCGAGAAATATGTTACCCATCGCTGCGTTTCTCTTCTGCTCTATATGCGCTTCGTAAAATATACTGTAAAATATTTTACTGTTGGTAAAATGTAAAAATTGGGATTCATAAAAGTGTTGAAGGTACTCCACATATCTGCAACTCCTGGATTTCAAATTACTAAATAAGAATTGTGTGCAGCTTCGAGAAATCCTTACGTACTTTCCCATCACCTGCAACCTTGTCTAATTTTCGCCGATAGGTTTTTGGCAGAAAATTAGCAATAGCGATGACGTCATCATTCATTGCTCGCACTAAACTGTATATTGGTATCCACAATACCAGTGTTATTCAGATATATGTATCCAGCGGCGCCAAATCCATGATGACGTCACGACGGTCTGGAACGGTCGGTTTGAGGTGAGCTTAGAACTTGTGCGTTGTTGTGTTCCTTTGTATATTATGATGGCCACACTCTCCAACCTGGCCTATTTATCGCGTATCTATTTTGTTAAGGGCGCTTATATACAGTACAGTACAGGGACGGACTTGACATGTACACAGCGTGTTGGCCTGTGCTGCGATTGCGCAAGTCCTCAGATGGAAGGTGGTAGGTACAGCAGCTGTGTGCACGGCTGTGGCCTGGATACTCCACTGTACACATGCCTGCACTGTTGTGCTGCTATAGTTTACTGCACTACTGCGTATCGCCTTACAATTCTAAAATTATAGAAGGTCCTATTTGCGTCTGCACTTGGAGCTCATAAATGGTCTGTGTTGAGCGACTAAGAAGTAAGAAAATATACGCTAAAAATTTGCTATACCATATCATTAACTTTAGGAGGAAAGAAGTGAATTTCGTTGTTGTAAATTTCTTGGTGATGTTTGGGATATATTCGTGCTACCCAGTTGCATCGAGATAATGCTGCCGACTTCAATTTAGTGTTTTATCCGCAAGTTTTGATCGATTTTCAGGTGTTATTGCAAGCCAGCTACGCTTTGGACGGTCGATAAATTACTCCTGCTCCACAATATAGTTACATTTAAACCTTTACTTCCCTTCTCCGTCTCGCATTTAATATGACACAATAAAATGCATTGAAATAGTGCCATGTAGTAAACAGAAAATTTCATCAAATGCCCATTATGATGATCTTCGTGCTGTAGACTTATGGTTCTAAATCACAGTATTCGGTACCGACATACTCTGATCATAGCTGTATGAGACGTATATATATATATAGTCAGTGACCGACGCTCATGACGCGTTCATAACTTGTTGAAATGCATTCGTGTGACTTCATTGTGAGGTCAGTCACTGGCCTCCCTGTAAATGCTACCGCGAAATTTGAACGTTGTTTTGTGTTTGGCGACTTGCATTTTATGGCATTTTGGGCTGGCCAATACACTGTTAACAATACCAGTGTTTCCACGGACAAAATTCGAAGATTTTACTGTAATTTTTTCCGTTACTCTCTTGTCTCTGTCGTATTGACAGAAGAATTCCCTAAAAAGTTATTCTACTGACAGTTCTGTGCAATGAACGGTAAAATTCTCTATTTTTCCATCGTGCTGACAGTTTACTCTGTAAATAACTGAAGTACAGAGAGTTAATGTTTTTTCCCGCAATTTTGAGGTAAAAAATAAAAAGCCGCGATATCATAGCTAAGGTAAAGTCAACTTGACTTCGGTGTCAGCTGCATGGGAAACCTTC
>LQNS02278091.1:35602134-35617671 GCA_001587735.2 Parhyale hawaiensis | reverse complement strand
AAAAATTCCGTTTGCACTAAAAGTACGGAGGGTGAAAACGGTCCGGTGTTTCAACTGAATACAAAAAAGTGTCTGGAGATTTTGCTGCCAGACATTTCTGTTTATACAACAGATTTTTTTTTACAGTGTAGTGTGTTTAGTGGTTTAATAAGCAAAATCGAGTGCTTGTTGGCACTCACTTAGCTGGTTTGCGCATTTCTGGCTGTCGTGTGTAATACAAGGACAATATATTGTTTCGATTGTTTTACGATACACAGCTGTTCAATGGTTACTAATTGTTTAAACTTTTATTGTGACACAGATGGGATAGCGTTATGTGTATTTTGCTGAAAACCTCTGAAATGATTCTGCTTTCCAATCTATTTAATCGGACAGCCGCCGTACGGGCACCAGCAGTTCTCTGAGGAAGTTGTTATTGTCGAGCTGTGATCGACTACCCGGCGCTCTTCACCCACTGTCCCCTAGAAGACCTCAGCCGTCACTGTATTCAGGAAAAGCTGATGCGCTCACTATCCTTTTCGCTGTATACGGCCCGGTCACCTGCCGCTAATGACGCGCACTACCTCTACCAGCCCGGATAGCAGCTGCGGATCCGCAGTCTGCATATCCGCGCGAATGGAGAACACTGACGTCTTGTACTAGCTCTAGCCCCGATGTGAAGCGACAGTGACGGACATTCCAATGGAGATCCGCAACACACGGTGCCGGTCGCTGCTAGTCTGTAGGTCCTCTCCTTATTTGGTATCAATTTTGACGTGAACTCGACCCAATCCATCGAGACTGTCATCGCTAGGGTTAAAATGGCAGCACATGCTACACCCTGCTGCACTGGATGGCATTAGACCACCCAAAGCTATTACGCTCTTTTAGCCATTATTCGGTGACGTCTTGCATTCATCCCTTAATATTATATTTACGAAAGTGATGTAGCTGCAGCAGACATGTCTCTTTGGTGCTGCCTGGACGATACGTCATACGTAACTAATTTGACATTTGTAAATAACGCCGAAACTGGACTGTATGTACTATGACGGCAAACTAACAAAAGCATGCCACTTTAGTTACGGTATTGGGTTTAGCCTACGCACCAAATTTTGTAGCGAGTCACCACTTACGCGTGGTGACTCCATTTACGCGTGGTGACTCCATTTACGCGTGGTGACTCCACTTACGCGTGGTGACTCCATGGTTCACTCCAGCGTCAGTTCGGCTTTCGGGACGGAATTCGTTCCTGCCATACCGGGGCTCATATTGCTTCTCTCGTTTGCTATCTTAGCAATGAGCCTTCTGTGCTGCTCTTCTCTGTCTATCTGTGTTTTTCTTTCTGTGTTTACTATTGCCATGAATTATTTACTTCGTCGTATGGCCTGGCGTGTTACGTGGATCGTCTTTTTTCCTCTTTGTGAGCCTGCAGCGCACGTTGTGGGTAGCCGCGGAGGCGTAAATTGTAGTTATACAATTAAAATAATTGTATTAACTGCCGTGCGATTTCGCGGTGTATTATTTGCACCGTGAGTTGGTGAAGGCAGTGTTCGGGATGAATATCTGAAACCGCCGTTATGATCACTCTTTTATACGCAAGACATTAATGGCGCCAAACTTCCACCATTTAACTAAGCATCGCACTGAAGTTCAAAAAGTTAGATCATGTCACTAAATAGTACAGTGTGCAGGACTAATTCCTTTGTAGGTAACCATTTAGCTCACGCCGATCGGGATCATCCGGCCACGTTTCCAGTTAGTGTTATTCCTACGAACATCGACTTTTTTTGGCGCGAACAGTTAACTGAGAATCTTTCCTACGGTTACACGCAGGACGTGCGAGTTGACGGAAGCTAAATGCTTTGGCTGCAGAGTTTATCTCTGACGGAGGGGCATAAAAGCAGTTATTTTCTTCGTGCTGCTTCTGCCGGTGACTGTACGGAGCGCTATAGGCCTGTTTCCATCTAAACTATTGGATGCTAGTGAGAGGAAGTTTGTCGAACTATTGGTAGTACATAACACTACATATCCACGTCTAAATTTACCCACTATGCAATCTGCTTCCCTAGCTCTCTTGGAACACCTCTGCAGAGCTTGGGAGACTTGAACCAATATACCTACAGAATAATAGCAGTAGTAATAATAATAATTTTCTGAAGACTGCGTGCCTTCAGTTCTAGCGTCTTGGTGTTGGTGCAACTGTTGGACAAAGATTTTTTACCGAGCCACTTGCATCAGTTAAGAGTATTTGGTGGACTGGGTGCTGTGAAGCCTTCACATTAGTGAGCACATTGCCAGCTTGAGCACAACAGAGCAGACACAACAATAACGTGTAGCGTTTCCCCTCAGCACACCAGGCGACGGCTCACCAGCTGCCGATGAGTCAAAAATTTGGGACATGGCATGGTGATCAATTTCGATTTTTGCGCGGCACTTACTGGCGCAGAAATTTGGGACATGGCATGCTGATCCATTTCGATTTTTGCACGGCACTTACTGGCGCAGAAATTTGGGACATGGCATGGTGATCCATTTCGATTTTTGCACGGCACTTACTGGCGCAGAAATTTGGGACATGGCATGGTGATCCATTTCGATTTTTGCACGGCACTTACTGGCGCAGAAATTTCTAATTTGAGCATTTAACGAGTTCTTCGATGTGGCTATAATACGTTAGATGTCCAATGATTCAGGCCAGTGCCCTTGTGGATATCCATGTCCTTACTTAGTTCCATGTCTACTTGACGTAGTTTAGCTTTCCTGAAGGCAAGTGTGCGTGTGTGTTTTTGTGACTGTGTCATGAAGTTTTCATATTTCTGCTCTGGCTCTTTTGAATCCTCCTTTCCCAGTCACCGAAATTTTTCATGGGCTGCAATCGCTTATATTGTTTGAGGTCCCAACATGGCAGCATGTACTGCAACCCACTGCAGTACAACGTACCTATATTACTGCCGAACAACACATAGCTGTACTAAAGTACAGACGCATTGTACGCTTGCGCAAACGTGCCGCGTAGCCTCGCAGTCGGATCTCAGAAGTGGGACGAGCGTCGAGAAAGTGCGGAGGTAGGGCGTTCAACTCTGGTGGTGTGGCAGGTGTGTGTGTGTCTGTATGTGTCAGGTTTAGGAAGGCTTAAACAACCTTATTAAACCATAACTTATTTAACTGCATGTTAACCATGTGTATTGCTTCCAAGCTTTCCTAAACACGCTGTTCGTCCCTCTTTCTTTTTTCCATTTTAAACAACACAAGAAATGTAGCAAGTCAGTGACGGACGGCCCAGGATAGCTGCAGTCCTCGCAATTGCCAAATGTGGGATCTCATTTACCTTACCCAAAAACAATTCGCAATTTCGATATTACAATTCTGCTTGATCGAGGCTCCATCCGTCTGTCCGTCCGTGTGTCGGCACGTTAAAATTTTCAGTACTAGGGAGATAGGCCTATTCAACGTGCATGAAGCTGGGATTTTCGTTGGAAGGAAGATCAACCATAGCTTTGTTCTTTTAACTTCTTGAAAAAATTTTCAGTAAATTTTGAAGCAAAGACATGAAGTTCATTTTACACGTATGCTACGTACCGATTTTCACATCATATAACATTCACTCTGCTGGCGTTGCATGGCGATCCAAATATGAGAAAATTCGTAGCCAGGATACGATGCAAAGCGAGCTGTTCTAAACTGCTTCATTCTAAAGCATTTTTGAAGTAAAAGTACTCTGTTTAAAGAATCAATTATTGAAAAAATAAGCTGAGTTTGGTGTATCTTGTGGTGCAGCTATCGCATAAAATAGAACAGAAAAATTATGGGATACTATATGGAACCGCCACGGGTCACGCTATAGAACTGAAATCATCAGATAAACCGATGAAACATGGTAATGTTGAGAATGTGAAAGGGTAACCAATGTATCTTGAGACTAGGAGAAACACAGCTTTGCGAAGGCGTGCACATATAAAGGAAGAGCAATGAGAAAAGTAGGTACCTCCGAAGAGAGAGACTGCTATATTGATTTTTTGTTGTCTTATGTCTCTATCGTGATGTAGAAGTGCGAATCCTCAGCTGATGGAACGTTTGCGAGATCTGCCGGCGATATCAGAGTGCCTAGCTAGCAAGGTTGTAAGGAGTGACTTATAGAATAGACGGGCTACGTTAAGCCCGCTGCATACTAGTCGGAACACTGAAGCGCTTCACGTTCTTGGAACAGATGTTTCCGTGCGCGTGATAACGGCTTAATCTATGAACACATACCTATGTCGGATAGAAGCAATTGAGGATTGAAACTCAATAGAAATTAAGGAGATTCGAAACTGATGAAGCGGCCCTCGCTGTAGCGGAATAGCTGCCGCGGTGGCTCGGAACTTGAGCAGTTTTTGAACACAATACAGCATACAAGTCGAAGCTGCATCCCCGGCAGCATAATTGTCAGGGTAGGGAGCAACGTTCTCGTGTGCAGTTAACTTGAGGTTAGACGCACTTCGTCAGGATTAAGTGACTGTTGTTATTTATGGAGGTAGGTCAGAAGAGCTGCATTTGGTCAAACTAAAATGAGCTATAAAACCCTTGCTTAGGATTGCTACGTTTCATAAAGTGAGAACATTACCTAACCGTACAATTTCCACATATTCCGCTAGTATTAGAATGCTTTGATCGTGTTGAGACCTGCTGTTACGGCGTCTTTCGTCTACTGTATTTGTTGAATGGTCGCCGCAAAATCAACATAATGCAACGTATGGCTGATGGACTGACTACACGCACTTCGTTCGAAATGACTGCGTTCCATGAGCTATAGCTTGTTATGCATTTCGACCCCGAGCATTGAATTTGCTGGCTCAACTGTAATGCATCTGAGATCAGCGCCGAAGCTTTCCAAATTAGGGAATTAAACTCCAAGATTAAGTTCTGGATAAATTAGAACTTATCTGATTTGATTATCGAAGGCAAATGGGCAAATTAACCACAACACTAACCTGATTTTATTTCTGCTGCGGCTCGTCGCCTGCACCCGCTGTACAGCGCGAGTGAGCCGTTTGAACTCTGTGCCGCTATGGTAACGGTCGGTGGGGTAACGGCCGCTGTGTTGCAGGCTGCCGGTGCACTGTAACGGCCACAGCTGTACCTGCACAGAATGCCGTTCACCACCCGTAGGTAGCTCCCAACCCTCAGCACACCAGTTCTTCTCCATGAAAGGGCTGCATGAAACTTTGGTTTTTCGTCAGAGCAACCTTGGTAATGAATCGCGGTGGCCCCGATAGGGTTAACTGTTTGATAAATACAAGAACCCCCCACCCCCCGCCTCCCTCCCCTTCGAGGGTTAGAGATGTGGCTATGGTGTCGCCAATATCGACCAGTTTCTCGAGTATCAGTATCTGCATCTCAAGGAAAAAATATCGGTACTGCTACCTCAAGAACAACAATATTCGGTAACGACACCTCAAGAAAATGAGTATTGTAACTGCTGCTTTGTTTCTATCGTTCCCTACGTTTCGAGTGGAATGTCCCAGATGTCCCCGCGCCTCCTTCGTTAGACTGCCGAGATAATTATCAGTATTTCTAATGTTAGGTGCCCGCGTCACTTCTTGACACGTTAAATTTAAAATTAGCCAATATATAATATCAGCGATAGGAGTCCCATACCCTCCAACAGTTGTGGTTGCTATGTACAGACGGAAAGCTTTATTTTTACTTTAGCCCTGCTCTGACGAAATGAAATGCAGTCGATTCAGTTTCATCTGTTCACATTGGGACTCGCGTTTTGGTCCCGGCCGGTCATACAAAGCGAAGTTTAGGGAAGTCTATGCTGAAGTGGTGGCGCTTTAATTAGTAAACTATCCCTAATTAAGTAGACGGGCACTTGTTACATTAAAGTCAGGGTGCTGAATGACTCGGTGAAATGTAGACGATACTAACGCCACCTGTAGACGGAAAGAGTATCATTCTCGAAATTAGTCCTACATTGAATTATAAGCTCCATACTTTACTTCGAAATGATGTAAGGTAAAATAATAAATAAAAAAAAATTAAAAATTACGTCATTTTCAATGTTTTATTCATGGATTATAACCCAATTTCGTGAAATGTCTTCCCCCGTGTAAGCAACAAAGAAAAAAATGGCTACAATAAATGAAGCTACTTTTTACCTAATGCATAGCATTTAGCGTTCAATGCCGTTCCTGTAGAATTGGTGGGAGAATTGCCCCCTGAGCAGAATCAACTGTAATTATTTCTCACAAGAAAAGCGTTGTTTGCCGACGTCGATCACGGCGGACTCTTGGCAGTTAGGAAAAGCTAGGCCATGCACCTAATCTCAAGGAGGCCCTGGTTTGGACAAATGCTCACTGCCCCGTTTTGACTAATTACCGCCCAATGTTCTAGGGTTTTGGCCATCATTAACACTGCTATTTCAATTAGAAAGCAAGGGCTACTATGTAAATGGGTTAAATAAATTCAGCTCCTACAAAAAATTGTGTTCGATGTGGACGGTTACAGGTTAGCTTTTTCGATCTGGACCAGTTCGGTTAACAGTCGAAAGCAACGACAACATTATATTATAATCATAATAATATTAAATTTGTTTTAAAGGGTGTCTCGTTAGTTACGATTGTTCTGTATGCGAATGCCTCATCTGTGCAATCAGAAGTACATATGATAAAAATGTCATGTTAAATACAATATGAACGAAATCTTATGAAACACCCAGTACACGATCCATTGATCGCATATGTTATTAGATTAGATTAGATTAGATAGGCGGCAATAGACGAACCAAAAGGCCCATTCCCAAAGAGACACCGGGACTAACACCCCGGCTTCTTTGAGCTATTGCCATTAATCAAATAGGCACTGTAATACATTACTATGGCATGGTTATCCGATCCATGCAGCTTTAGTAGGTAGCTAACATGTGTTTGTGTTACATTATGTAGTATTATCATTGATGTTATTCATATTTTACAAGTTTATAAAAAACTTTTCGGACAAATGTACGCTCTTTATGCCTCGGTCATTCTCCTACAAATCCGCCATTTTCTTATTGTTCGTGAATTTCTTGATTCGTTGAATGATTCGCCCCACAACAGATCGTTGGGTCACCGAGATGTGCCGCCGCGTATCGCAGCCCAAGGGGAACTTATAGCATCGAGGCCCCCCCCCCTCTCCCTTTGAAAGAGATAATCTGTTGCATAAACCGCAAACAGTTAACAATTATTGCACTCTTGAGTTGGAGACGAATCGGAGATGCCGTAACTCTGCTCCAAATGTGCAAAACTCATCCCTTCTATCATATATGTATACACTGCTGCCCATCCATATATTATGTGTATACACGCAGTCGTTACTGTGTTTTCCACCGCAGAGCTGCAGTTGCTGCTAGAGCAGTTATAATGACCCACTTGCCGAACGAAGCGTTAGTCAAACTGAATAATTCAGTTTGAATTCACCTTTCCAATGTTAATTGAGCGACGATTTTTGTAGCAATAGACCTATTGTAACGCCTTCAAATGGGTGCTGTGGGCATGAAAGAGTTACAGAGAAGAAATCGTTTCTGAAACGCACTTTAGTTACTCCAGTGATTGTCGTGCACAGGGCAGGAAGTTGTTCTGCTGTGCCTCTTCCATCCCGACTCGCTGTTCCCTTGCGCGCTGCTCCGTCGCAAGCTTCTTTTGAAGGTTTTACAAAGAGCGATTTGAGTTCTTTTTTATGGTGAGTTCGATATACTTTCTAAAGGCCTGCGCCGTCGTGAAATGACGGCAGAAAATAGTTACTTCTGCGTAACCTCGTGTTTCTATCTCTTCTTGACACTGATTTGAAGAACAACTCGCAGTTTTTCAGCCGATGTCAGTTTGCCCATATAGGTATATGAGGTCGGATCAAATGAAGCTTTGCCGAGGGAAAGAAGTGACACGCAACTTCCGCACCACTTCTTCTATGCACTTACTATGTCTTCATTTTTCAGTGCTTAGCTTCCGAATTTAGCTTTACCCTTTATCTTCTGTCGATGGGCAGACCAAGCAACAAACAAACAAACAACTGTGTGTTATATAGATAGATACTCCTCTATTCAGAAAACACTAACCTCACATTGGACATTTCATTTACAATAGAAATCCATCCAACGGGAGAGCTTCTTTGTTATTTTCCTTTGTACATTATACTAGTGGTACCTATTTTACATTATACTAGTAGTATTTTACATTCTACTGGTAGTATTTTACATTCTACTGGTAGTATTTTACATTATACTGGTAGTATTTTACATTATACTGGTAGTATTTTACATTATACTGGTAGTATTTTACATTATACTGGTAGTATTTTACATTATACTAGCTGTATTTTACCTTATACTAGCAGTATTTTACATTATACTAGCAGTATTTTACATTATACTAGTAGTATTTTACATTATACCAGTAGTATTTTAACATATTGTGCTTATTTGATGAAACTTTATTAGATTGACTAGTCTATCATCAAATTTTAAAAAATCTTAGAAATTATAACTGATTTTCTTTGTCTAACCCTCAGGACACACAAGTTTGTAGCTCCCATGTAAATTGAATTTCATAATAAATTATTGAAAAAATATATACCGTAGTTAAAAATAAAATGTCTGCACCTAGTGCAAGGTACTCATACCTCGCCCTTTATAGGTAAAATACATTTAAAGATTGTTGATCGAATCTTCATTGTAGGAACGCATTGGCAGTCGTTTGCACCTATACGTTCTGGTTTTGGCCTTCTTTGTATTATTATTTTTTAACTTATTTTCTATGCAAACACAGTTCATCCACTACCACTCCAAACAATGCGCTGCTTGGCACACGGTACCTAGTGCAGTGTTCGTAACAAGTGAACAGAAAGTGTTGCATCTTTCATAATTTTAGCAATTACCCTTATTTTTCAAACGCTATTGTAAGACGTGTTCCTAATTTGAAGAACTTTGATAATATTTCAAACCCTATTATTAGACGTGTTCCTAATTCTGGGAGTTTCACTGTATAATTAAGACAGTGGGCCAAATACCCCCATACTGGTCAACAATGTAATGATTTAATACTAGTTGTTTTTCGTTTTATGAAATAGCATTATTTCGAACGCCGTGCATTTGTTAATCAATTAACACTTATTATCTCTATTTCTGGGTGGTAAATAGAGATATGCCTGTGGAGTTTTACTTATGTCTCAATATCTTGAATTGGGCTACTGGTACGCCATGCTTGGTCACTCATTGTCACTGTGATGCTGACCGTACAATGCTGCAGCCTCGTGCACGTCCGTGAGTCACACCCCCCGCCGCCGCCCCCTTCCACCGTACAGCTACACGAGCCCGGGGGGCTGTTGACCCCTAGTAATAAAGTAACTTGTGCTCTGCTCTGCATTTGACATCGCTTGTGCTCGATTGGGGGCCCCGGTGTGCCCAACGGCCGGGCTGCTCATGTCTAAATGTATTGTAGAGATGTAGAGGAATTTCAGGTGACACCAATCAGAAAAATCATTTAAAGTTTCTCCTGCAAAGAATTATGTTAATTAACATCTTGAGGCGTCAGTACGAGATAACTCCTCTGTTTACCAAAACAATGGATTATTCGTAATATCGTGCGTCTAGTCGCGAGGGAGATCGCATCAATTATAGGTCGTTGTGTGCATTAAGTTATTTAACCCTGTCCAACTATTCTACTTAGATTTTCATTAAAGTCAGGAAAAAAATTGTATCCACTTAAGAAAAGACAATGTTCACAGAATACGTTCTGCAGCGGGGTAACGATAACGAACTTCATGTTCCATGTTCAGCTGTAAAATTTGAAAAGTTTCTGGAAAGAATTCAGCAAGCGAATTTTCACCTTGGTAGGACTCTCCATAGGATAGGTACCTTAGCATCAGTATCTTGGGGCCCTTGTCTCCTTCATTCTTTTTATCAGTGATTTTTTCTCGTCATCCCTTCTTTACTGTTTCCATGCATGAGTTTGTTTTGCTGGACATACTACATGTTCTTTTTGCCTTCCTATTTTGGAAACCCAGTGGACTCCCTCACTACCGCCATAGAGTTGATAACAATGAACACGAACCAAAGTCATTCAGGAGTCTCACAATATCGCCTTCAAAGCACCTGCCGACACTTTCACCGACATCGAATTTAAATAATCAAAGGTTGAACGATTTTACATGAAATCTCAAAAAATCTAATACCAGCTACAGCAGTCAATATAATAGTAGTACTAATTCATTATTACTAGGTGTATATTCTATCAAGTACAGTATTTATGCATACTCTAGAACATTAACGTGCTGATGTATGATTTTTTTTACCGGTGATTATTGCTCGCAAATATTTCATATATTTTGTAGTATCGTGCGTCTGGTATCGGAAACTACCAGTTTAATTGTGCACAATATTAATAATAGCTACTGTATAGCTATGTGCTGTTGGCAATGTTATGTCTCTCATTAATCCACCATAAGTTGTGCGTCTAGCAGACGAGCTTATATTGGTTCAGACTGAGACCGCGTGCCCTGCATTGCGTACCGATTTGTATTCTTGGTAAATTAATATTCTTAACGTGCTACACGTGAGCGTTTCTTCCCAACGTACGCTAAGGAGAAGTACGCCAGTGAGGTAATGGATCCATTACCTGGTGGTAATAATCCCTCTGGGAGCATTACATGAGCCATGGGGTTATAGTTTAGTTCGGTACGCCATCTTATGATATGGGGAGCAGCGCTCCCAGGGAGATCCTAAGGTTGGCTAGGTGTTCGGGACGTCTTTTTTTCGTGCCAACCTTGCATCCTTCTATGTGAGAAAATGATTTATTTTCACTCTGCTTCTTTGCTAAAATTCTTAAGGTAACCGTGACAGCATAGCAAACATCTTCGTTAATTCATATCTTCTAACGTGATCTCTGCTCACTATTCTTTTCTAATGATCACAGGCTGTTTTACATAAATAAATCCTTGTTTATCACAAATAGGGAAATCACGGTTATATAATGAACTAAATTGGAAATGTGCAGCGTCTCTTTCACTGTAATATAATCTATTCTAGTTTAATTCAAGTTTTTTCCTTTATTATCATTACTAGCTATTTCTTGTAATACATGTCTGTTTCCCATTTCACTCCTGAATATGGTTAGCTGGTCTATATGTTCTAAATTTCCCATCGCACTTTTCTCCTCTATTTTTAAATTTCTGTAAACGCACCATTTTTTTTTTTTATACGCAACTACTTGCCCTAGCTCACTTTAGGCTGCACACTGTATTTCATACTCACAAAAAAACTTTTTACACCACTTCTGTGTAACCAACGCTCCTCTCAACGGAAAATAGTGTCAATGTCATCTCCTTATTTAGATGCCAGCATTGCACTAGTAAATCACTGCAAATTTAATGCCAATTGTCTCTTATGTTACTGTTTAGTATTATTCTTATGTTAGCACTAAGCATGAAAACCTCAGGATACTGTGTCCTAACCTTGTTGGACACAGTCTCCAGATGAGAAATAAATGAGCTTATTATTATTATTATTATCCTTCTTTCATACTTATACTGATGAAGCTGTTTTCTGTAACGGCCAGCGCACTTCATCTACGACGACTCTCTCGATGCTCTTGCTACGGGAAGCCGTCGCGTTATTTGGTCTTTATAGGCTACGTAGCTTCTATGTCCTCGTATGCAGGCTTCTATGTCCTCGTATGCAGGCTTCTATGTCCTCGTATGCAGGCTTCTATGTCCTCGTATGCAGGCTTTACTGTATAGTCAGACACGGAGAGGTAGTACCTATATGGAGAGCGCTGGCAGTTCCACATTTCATTATATGACTTGAACACAGGTGTTGTGCGTGTGTTTGTGTGTCGTCCCACTTTACTGGCCCTATCTCTCTCATATATTGCTTGGTAGTTCACAAATGTTAGAGATGGTGTGTCAGTGATGGTGTGAGTACAGACTGAACGTGTACGTGTTTTAGTGATCATCATTCGAGTGGTGACTACCATGAGCGGTAGGTACAGGGAGACCATAGCATGGCCCATGGAGTAGATTTAGTTTGGTTCGCCAGTCCTCTGTTATGGGAGCAAGGTGTCAGAGTCGGTACGAATGATGCGTTTTGGATTCCAAGGAGTCAGAGTCGTACACTGGCTGGACCCTGGAACCGGAATAGCTCCATCCGACTCCACCACTCTGATGGTGGTCCATCCGACTCCACCACTCTGATGGTGGTCCATCCCACTCCACCACTCTGGTAGTGATCCATCCGGCTCCACAATCCTGGAAGTGCTCTATCCGACTCCACCACTCTTGTGGAAATTAGTCGCCCCCTGGGGATGGTAACATGGAACCCTTTATCATTCGGTGGATCCCAAAATCTTCTCTGAAAAAGTGCTATTGCTACAGAAACTGGAGCACCCTCATTGCTTCCCATCGCCAAACAATAAGGCGAAACAATTCAGGAAGCGACATAAGGTTGGTGAGAACTTGAGAGCGTATCATAGCTACCGAAACTAGTTGGATACGTCAAAGCCCAATGAAGAAATGCAAGTTCGAATTTTAATTCGAGAGTTAACGCGGACAGCACCTTCTCTAGAGAAGATATTTTGTCATCGAGGTAAAAAATGAATGCTGAGGGTAATGGATAAAAATAAAAGCAAATGGGAACCAATTAATGTGATGCATTTGTAGCAGCTGTTGCCAAAAATACGTACAACGCGCGAAGAAACATTGGGAGCAGCAGATGATTTGCAGCTGGGAAGCCTCTCATTCCCATTGCAAGCTGAAGAGGATATCAGGAAGTACCTAGCTATCTTTTTATTATATTTTAAGTAAAGCAGACTTCACAGACTAATGAAAACAGTCTTTCTTCGTCTGTGGCACACTTCTTAAAATATTGTGTCTTCTCAAGCGTGCTATAGAAATTTATGTTTTGCTATATTTGAGGCTCGAATTTCCTCGTATCTCATGTCCTCGGTAATCAACTGTTTTTTTTCACCAAGCGACCATCAACTGTGCATTATTATGCAGTGGACTGATGTTTAATTCAAAAGCAAAGAATTAAAAGGATACCTGGGCCTCAATTTGGTATTGTTATAATTTTATTTTTTTCCATTTTTAATCTTGTGTTTTAACTATTGCTGTGGCTATTCGCGGCGATGCTCGGTTGACTAGCCAAACTTAAAATAGTGTGCAGTCATGTGATATCTGACTATCAGTTTCACATATGTTGAAGATTGTATAGGTTGTGGTTCAATGACGTCACGCGTGTGTAGGTCTGTGCGCACCTATACTTATACATGTTACAGTACAATGTTCTGTCAGCAATGGTAACACAAAATGCCTGGGTAACTGGATGAGATGCGTTAGGTTAGATAAGGAGCATATATGAGAACTGGCTGCAGAAGGCTAATCTGGGGTTCGATGGGCCAGTTAGCACTTAACGAAGAAATGCGGAAAGATTCGTACATCATCGGTATGCTCATGTATCTGTATTCAGTACTTATAAAACTCTGATAATATTGTTTGCTTGCTTGATTTCATCGTGCACAGAATCTTCGCGAAAACATGGGAAAGATATCGAGCTCGGCTGAGATATTGAGCTCGGCTGCATAAACGTGTACGTTAAATATAAAAGTAATACACGAAATTAACTGGATTACGTCATATATAAATATTTACTCGAGTACGTATGGCCAGCCATAAAGAATTACCGTAATCATTTTTTATTTCAGCTTTTCATTGATCTTGTTTGCGGTACGGGTTTTGCTGCAAAATAGGCCTCATACTTGTAGGCTTGATCGTTCATTAACGAAACGAGTTGTGCCGTCATGAGTTTGCGATAGCAAGTTTTCCCTGCTGCAAGTAAAGGCGCGAATATCACTCTGAAAATACTCGGAAGTTGAGCAGCACCAAGAAAATATAGTTCAGTTAAGTGAATTCATCGGAATTGCTCAGTGCTTATGGTATCCTAGATACCATTGTACCTGCAGGATCGAAATTTGGCTGCAATGTGAATTGAAAATATTTTGACCTGTACTCAACGTAAAGTTTCAGCTGCCACGAAAACATTCAACTAAGGAAAGCATAAGCGAAATGGTTTATGCACGATATGAACGAAACTCTAGCCAAAATTTAGCCTCTCCAACTGCTAAGAAGAATTTCAGCTATGAAAATATTTGATATAGCTTACGCACACTAGGATTAACGACTCTTTCAAAGATACCACCTTTCATTTATCACGCTGAAATGAAAACTCAATTCAAATAGAACTGAGCTGCTTTTCAAAGGGAAGCGAACTTCAAATAGTGTAGTATTTCGTTTTCTAATAAATATCCCCGAAATTATATTTGCTATCGTGATTCAGTGCTAAAATTTCATTGTATCTCATCTTGTTATTCAGTAAATGAACCTTCTATCTATATCCTTAAGAGTGTGACGGCGAGTATGACCAACCGAGGAAGCAAGCAAAATAGCAAGCACTGAACAACTGTGTGGATAGGGCATAAACTGGGAGGAGCTCGCAAATTTCAGAATCAACACAATATGATAAACACCGTCATGTGTTTATTTGTATATATATATTTGTACGTTTCGGGTCACGCTCTTGAAGAAACAGATAGGGGGAAAAGAGGCCAGGTTGCAGATTTTGTAATTTGGTTGAGTTTTCATGGAGATCGATAACCAGGTTGCAGAAGATGGTGAAAGTGGGCTACTTATTCCTTTATCACAATGCAGTTTTTGCTTGAAACACTTGGAATCGAAAAAATATAGAGATATTACAGCTTCTCTTACCGCGACCATGCAGTCTTATTTTTATAACTTTCTCATCCATCGAATTAGATGTTTGTTCTCAGTTTACTACGTACAAATTCTGAAGCTAATCAACGAGGGGCGGACGAAGCGATGATTTTTCACTGGCAGTAGACATTATTTCTTTCAGCTTGCTGTCTTCCTTTTCACGGTGCAGATTTCGCTTCGCACAAAATATTCGATGTACTAAAGGCTTGTTCGATATCATGGATACGCGGGTTATCTACTGGGTGTCTCAAAAAAAATGTTACATTTTCAATTGGCTGCTGTTTCAATACGCATCAAAACAAAAGAATAGGTCCTAGTTGGGTTGGGAATGTATCTTATATATCAAAACACAGCATCAATTGAAACTGTAACATTTTTTGAAACACGCCGTATATATTAATACGCTAGTCGTACCTACCTACGTAGGCTAACTACTTTTTGTGTCACGCTCTTCATCAGTAGGTAACAGATAAAAGGAAATTAGAGATTTTATGATTCTGGGAAGCTGATGCATCTATGATACGGCGGGTGTCTGTAATTTCCGGGTCGCTGGGGAAGGTCGTTTCAATTATGTTTATACGCCTGAGCTTTTAAGTATAAATGAGTAGGAACCTGCACCGTGCTTTGCTACCATGGAATTGCACGGGTCCCGGTGAGTTAAGCAGGGAAGCTTACAGCATTTATCAGCAAAGAGGCTGGTCGTAAGGCATTAAATATCGAATCTCTGTGTTGTGAAGTAAATGCGGCATTGCTATGGCACAATGTGAAGGTTTCACC
>LQNS02278091.1:35552651-35584025 GCA_001587735.2 Parhyale hawaiensis | reverse complement strand
GGGGGGGGGGGGGGGGGGGCTGCTGCTACTGTACGGGCTGTGGCACGCTGAGTGCCAGAGTGCGGCAGCCATGTTGTGTGCACATTGTTGTATGTAGCTCTTGTGTGCATTGCGTGTTTGGGTGAACAAGATCCTTGTTGCAGGGAATGATCTGTATGGTTTGGTATTTAACCCTTACGTGCGATTCGGGTGTGTAGCACCCTATTGTGGTGTGTGTCGCTCCTATATACTGGAGCGTGTGTTGCGCACCTTTCGGTGCTTGTCTAAGTAACAACTTTTGTTCCAACAAACACCATATCCAAGCTACCACTTTCTCCACCACAAGCTGGCACAAGTAGAGCCACGGGCCGCCCATATCGAGGACCACATCGGTTTCAGCACGACAGCAAATTTAAACATCGCCGTATTTATATCAAGAGCAAGCGAGGTGTCACTGCTCCCTGCGCCTCAGGGGTGTATGCCCTGCTCTGGTCCACCTGTACTGTAGCGCTCCCATTGCCACAGGTGTGCTCTACCTCTCATTTGTTAGCCGTCTCTCCAGTACTTCTCCTGTTCTGTACTAATTTTGGGGGATTTGGGGTAGTGGCTGTATGGAAGGAAGTCTGTCATTCGTTTCGTTTTGACAATTCCACTCCAAACGTGCAGTCTCCGGAATTACAGAATCCGATAAAAATGTTTCACATTCCCCGTAAATTAGTGTTGTAGTAGAAATTATTCAACGAAAACCTGTCGTTCCGCTCAAAATTGTGACTTAGCAACTATTATGTCGCCCCTAATATTGCATTCGTGAAGATTATTATCTTGTAGAAATTACCGGTGCATCAATAATTAGTGATAAAAGAAGAGCTGTTATCCGACGGAAATTTCTCATTACTGCTCATCTGTACCTCGAATTTCTCGCTACCTTGCCACACCTGCACCGTCTCATGCGCGTGCAGACGCACCTGCGCAATGTACAGTCATTACCGTGTGTGAATGTTCAGCTTCTACTGTGCCAGGTTTCTTTTTTTTTTCTACGCTTCTTTGCTGTGCGTATAAATGAAATGATATGCGTACGTATTCGTTTGACGATGGGTAAAATTTAGTGCGTTAGTATCGATGTTGTGTCAAATGCGAACCACCGTTTATCTGTCATAGTCAACGTGGGCTACTCTACCACTGCTTGGGGAAGGGAAGAGGCAAAAGGTGGCGACCACCGGGCGTGGTTAGGAAATACCAAGTAGCTACTGAAATGTCCAAAGTTGTGTTTTCGTGTGCGTCTGAGGAGAGATGGGGCTGCAATGAATACGTAAACTTAAAGTCGCTTGCAGCACTGCCGTTATTCATTAACTATGAGCTATTTAGTGAAGACAAGCGACAGGCATGGCCGGCTGTAGCGACTCGCGCAGTCACGCCACTTGCTTACAAAACGCGGAACATTTCCGGCAATTCGCCCACTTCTGTGAAGTTAATCAAATCAGTTGGTTGCAACTTGTCCATAATCTCACTTGTGACCGTTCCGTTGGCCATTATGGAGGCCGGGGAGGCCGTCGATTTTATCAGAGGGAGCGCGCGTTCTGCTGCGTCAAGGACAGAAACAGTTGGGAACTTTCGAACTCCTGGGGGGCTCACGCATAGCAAGGAACGACGTACAGGTACCGTATTCGTATTGATGAAGCTGTAGATGTAGGTACTGGTCGTTATGGTTATATTATTGTACGTTATGCATTATGATGGTTTAAACATTTGCGTCGCTATTCATTCAACCCATGAATTTATGAAAAAATTAATATTTTATAAAAGTGTCCTTTGCAAAGCGATAAGTTTGTCACTTCATTCCAACCTCCCATCGTTGCTGCTTCGTTTTTACATAGTAATGAATAGAGCTTTAACTTGACGAGTGCAGTAGCCATGTAAATTCTGCCGAAGATATGAACTATTAAGACCAAAAAGCGTCCATGTCAAAAGGGAATAGCATTACTTGAATCATCAATGAGAGTTTATGAAATACACTGGTAGGATTAGTGCTATTCTTTCGAATGTCGTGAGGCTTGTTCAGAATGAGTCCTTCCTCTGTTGCGCAGTGACTTTCACTTTCCCCAAATATTTGCCTTATCTTTTCGATACGAGGCCATTATGACACAGCCCCCCTGGCTGTCGGTAGATAAGCTCTGTTTCATCTCGGACGTTTTGTGTGATAACAGTGGATCTGCTATCGGCCAATGCACCGCAGTGGCAAAACCGTCAATTGCGAGGGTGAACGACCTTTGCTTCAGTCGAGTGACGGCGGGGGGAAAGTTGTTCTCTTGAGATTACTATGCGCGTCTCTACGGCTGAGGCCTGGGCTTAACCCTTTCGCCACAGAAACTATTGCTACGCAAAAAATGTCCTATACAAAAGTCAAACTCTGTTTTTTTTAGTCCCCACCTCAACAAAGTCGCTCGCAGACAAGTGTCTTAACTTCTATTTTTACTTGCTCATAGATAATACTCAGTGACCACAACAGCCTCTCCATACTTTATCTGTTTCTATTTATATCGTAACTATGACATGAGAAAGGAGTGTCGTAGCCTTAAAACGTGCTGTTGGCAATGCTTTTAATGTTTCCATAGAAAGAAACTCACTTGTTGCCCTCCTCCAAAATTGGTGCTTGTATGATGAAAATTTATATGGAGATATTTCCAAAAGTGTCAATGAATGTGTGCCCTCATAGGGACTTTGTAGGCTACCGTAACTTTACCACAATTCATGGGGAATCTTTATTTTTTGTACCCGTTTTGGCTCCAATTAATGTTTTTTTTTTCTGTTATTCCTCTTTTTTCTCGACTTGCAGCTCCCATGCACATTGACCGGTGCGGGAATTCCCTTCATCCAGCCCTGTGCAATGCTCCACGAGTCTCGACTTACTACATGTTCCTTCCTTTCATGGGATCTCAAGCAATGCTGTGTGTTCGGAGGCTTAATTAAACTAGGAGCATCATCATAACATAATCATGGCTTTTGAAGGACTTGATCATCTAGGTACCGGTATTTAGAGATATCTAAAGAGTAACGTGTTGTTTCTTCTTTGCAATTTTTTTGCAAGCATTTTCAATAGCCAATCTTCTTTCTTCACTGTATGTACCCATGCGCTTTGGTCGACTGTGATAGTACCTCCGTGACTGAGGTCGACGTCTTCTCGACATAAGTTACGTCTTCGTCTTTGATTCATCGTTTGCACACACATAGAGACTGAGTCTACTATTTCATTCGGTGTGCAACAGTACTTCGCAAAATTTTAATATTGAAAAATTAGTAGTAACAAGACTACTCGGAAGTGTTTCTATCCAAGCACGTGCAGAGAAGCAGTGCGAGAGCGCTGACTTCCGTCCCGCCATGGGATGCTGAAAAGAATTTCAAAATTAACCTGAATTCAGGACTTCTCTCCTAGCATCACCTAAATTTAATGATTTGGTCCTCCTGACATTCCTAATAGTTTTCCCTCAGGGAGCATAAGACGTATGGGCCATAAGGTTAGGCTAGTTTGGTTCGCCTATATATTATTTTGTAATGCAGCAACCTCTGCGGGTTTGTGTGGTTCACCTGAGCCACTAGCTAGGCCTTGGGAACGTCCGTTCCTCGTGCCCACTTTGTTTCCTTCCGTTTTCATACTTATTATTATCATCTTGAGATTCCCCGCTATTTCCACTACAAGGATGCCGTTTTCATACTTCTGCTGATGTTACTTTCCTTTGTTCTTCTTCTCCTTTAACGACTTGCTGTTCCCATGCGCGTTGATCTTGCGTGGGAACACCCTCGTGCATGGGATCCACGTTTCTATCGATATACTATACGTCCTTTTTTCTTCCATCCTCTGTGAAATCGTTTTAGTTATGGAAACTGAGTCTTAAGCTTCTCAATAATAATAATAATAATAATAATAATAATAATAATAATAGTTTTTGTAAATTTCGTGAAGATCGTCCTTACCTTTTTAAGTGATGTTGCCAACGGTCGGAGAAAAACGCCGACATAAGATCGATGATCTCTGCGGCGGGGGGGGGGGGGTTGAATACAATCTGGCAAGAGCCTCTCACGGAGCTTTCGACGAACCATAGAGTTAGGTTAGCTTTACCCTTCATTTGTAATGGGAAGTCGCTCCCTCAGGGAACCCCAGAGGTTGCCTTAGCACGAGCTTAGTTTTCTGGGCATCTTTGTGTCCATGCTCGGATGCTTTATTCATTCCCTCCTGTTGCTCATATGACAGTGTTTCTGGTTTTCCTCTTCTGTCGCACAGGGCGGCGTCGGGTCCTGGCTGTATCCAGATTGTTTGGCCGTCCCAAAAGCTGATTTGCTAACTTAGCTTCTACGGCATCCGAGAATTCTGTTTGAGGGTTCGGATCCACATGTCCATCGTTTGTTGTTCTCTTTAGATACTCTTAAGGGCTGGGCGCGAGCGTATGACTGCAATTTCCTGTTGCTAGTTTTCACAGCCACGTAGTTTTTTTTTTTTGTAAGTTTTGAGGCCAGCGGCCCTCGTTGGTCTTCAGGCAAATAAATAAATAAATAAATAAATATCAGCAGTGACCATTACCCCTGTTAGCTAAATCGTCAGCGCGGTTAAGGAGGACCGCAGCGACGGGTCAACATTGGTATTTGGTGGGCAAGGTTTTCTCACTTGATAGTTTTTTATACCTTATTTGCTTCTTATTGGACTAAATACTTAAATTGGTTACAGAGTCCTTAGTTGAAAAATGACGACGGAATTTGACTGGGAAGTTGCTTACATTGATAGGGTGATGTTGTTACACTGTCTCAGAGACTTCATTTTCTCTGTTAGACGTATTGCTGAATGGTTACATTTACTGGAAAGGAATTTATACGTGTCAAAACTTTATTCCATTCCAAAACTTGTGCACATCCTAACGTTAAGTTTTTGAGAGCAAACACCATGTATATATATATATATATATATATATATATATATATATATATGTATATATATATATATGTATATATATATATATATATATGTATATATATATATATGTATATATATATATATATATATATTTATTTTTTATTGTCATTTCCCTCATGTGTCAGTGACCTCTTCTGTTAACCGCACGTTGCTGTGCAAGCAACTGTTAGTTGTCGGTTGTATCAACCAGGCTCGGTTGGTGCGACACTTGTAGTTTCGGTGATCATTCATTGATCTCGGCTGCGGGTCTGTGGGCTAGTGAACAATGATGGACTGCTCCAGGATCTCGACTTACTCCATCAGAACTGTCAAATTAATCTGTCAGACTTATAACTAGAGTGCATCCTACGAAGGGGGAATACAAAGTACTGAACCTTACGCGCGCATCTGTGAGTTCGATACATAATTTATTTCTCTAACGCGTGCGGTATTCGTTTTTTAATACTAACACAACCGGAACAATGCTAATAAAACACAGAGGGACAATCAGATAATGCTTTCAACGTTGCATGTGGCGGTACAGCGGAACTCCTGAAACGAAGACCGGCAAGTCATCGTCTTGGTTGCTATTTAGGCCTGTATGCTTTCGCATCAGTTCTATAGCTTCTTACGCTTTGTTTTATTTTGGCTGGTTGTTGAAATGTAAAAACACGAATATGTGGAAGCATGAAAAAAATATAGGGCAGTCATAAAGTGAAAGTATTTATTCGAAAGGCAAGTCTCCATCTGAAATTCACAGCGATCTAGTATAGACCTTAAGAGAGAATGACCCTTTATATGACGCTGTCAAGCGCTGGTTTGCCGAGTTTGAGCTTGGCAGAGACAACGTCAAAATGACCCGAAATTAAGGTGGTTGTCCACAGCGACCATAGTACAAAATTGTGATTGTTTTTTTGAAATGGTGGTGGAGGATTGAAAGCTGTCCTCTCGGCAATAGCGATGACGGTAAGCTGTTTCCCGGAACAAGCTGAGAACACAAATTTATGAGCTCAGCTTATTTATTTAGGTACCTGTGTCCGGACGTACACTAGTTTTCATTCACCCTTGGTACTGAGAAGAAAATGTAAATATATATGCCCACGCATTACGATTTGTACTGTGAAGTGACCTTCGGCGATCATGCCGATGCGTTCACATTTTCTCCATGTATCTTCGTATCATCCTTGGCGATCTTTTGCACATAAATAGCTCTTTGAGAACGGGCCTATTGGTTCATCTGCTGCCGCCTATCTAATCTAATCTAAAAAGTTAACTGCCGGCTCTTAATTGTGGAGTGAAGTGAACTGACGGTGAACATTTTGACACCATTTCTTGGCAATCTCAAAGCTGTGTATACAAGAGTTCAACATGACGTTCGGACGAAAAGACGATGATATTCGTTCTTTTGACTAGCGTGTGTCATCGCCATTAGACCATCAACGGCAGCTACGGACAGCTTTCATCTTTTTGTGGTGTTTTATGTCATTCTGCGCTATAGACGACTTCAATTAACCCATCCCAAGTGAGGCTAAAGGTGCGTTTTGCTTGGGGCGTCTGGCGCTCGAACCATTTTGCTTGCGGCGTCATTGACAGCGTCTGTTTGTGCGTCTGTTGCATGGAGAGCGTCAAGTGGTGCGATAGTGTCACGGCAGAATGCCAATATTGAGGGCGTGTTCGATGGGGACATGAAAGTCAACCTAAGCTAAGCCCACTAGACTTAACTTCCCCGAAACTGTAAACAAGTGCCCTGGCTTCGACCCGTTTACTCAAATTTCAGCCGTTGACTCAAAATTTATTACCTGTGAGAATGCTAAGAACTCAATCCTAGTCTGTATAAATTGAGATTTCAGTCGCTTCAACATTGGCAGATTGCTTCTAACATCTGCAATGAGATTCAAAGTTACGAAGCCAAACTTCCTGTCTGCTGGTCCGGATAAGCTGAGTCGAGTGGACTTTGCTTATATCAACTGTGGCGACCTCATCAAACATTACTAACATTACTAGCGGGACCCGTGGAAATTCCACGGTTAGTTATTGTTCCCACTGTATTAAATATAGCAATCCGAAACTAGGCAATTATAGCTCATTTTAATCTGACACATTGCAGCTCTTCTAACCTAACCTACCCCATAAATAACTCCCGTGGCAAAGTGCGTCTAACCTCAAGTCTGCTGCACACGTGAACGTTTCTCCCTACGCTTCCGGTTACGCTGCCTGGGATGCAGCTTCGACTTGTCAAATGTTATTGTGTCCATAAACTGCATAAGCTCCGAACCCCCGCGGCAGCTATACTGTAAAAGCAGTATAAAATGCAACTTTAATATTTAGGACCAGCGTAAAAAGTACACCCGGTCCTGGTTGGTGCTGCATTGAACTTATCGTTCCCGACACAGAGAACAAGAAGCAGTGCAAGTAATACATCTGTCGAGTGACGTGCCTGCACGAGTCCTCATGCTACATACCTCTACCTTAGAGCAGCAATGCTATGATGGCCACGAATCAAAAATTTAAAAAAATGTTGAAACTCCTAAAATAGGGTTTGTAACATTGTACTCCTAGGAGGTAGCTCCTCTGTGTGGCTTGCGCAGCCGAAACGCGATTCCTTTAGTGATTGTGGTTTTACTACACAATATTGCTCTGTGTCCGGCACTAAGTCGCAATCATTTAATCACTCATAAAAAAAAAACCTAGTGTAGCGTAATGGCGTCGCGCAGTCATTATTAGCGTTAACCGCGCGGATGCTGAAAAATGTTGAGGTCGACCCTGAAATGACAGAAGCTAGTGGTTTTCTTTGGTTATGAGTCATAGAAAATATTCCAGTGTAAACTGTTATGGTTTTGTTCTGTCACAATATTATTTTATATCGGCTCAGTAAGCCTCAGTTGAGACGTAGTCTCGTAGAGCTTTAAATAGAACCCCATTGAAGTTCATTCATTTTCGCCACAGTAAATAAATATTTTATGCCTTTCGAACGCAATTTACTTTATACGTAAGTGGGCCTGGTCACCGGTGGCCGTCGTTAAGACTTATTGAGGAATTAGTGCGAAGCGTTCAGAATGGAGAAATCCGTATCCTTATTCGTTACGGGACTTGAGTGACACGAATGTCAGCGTGCTTATTTCAATTGTGTATGATAAGCAGCTTACAATGAGAAGAAAGAATTTCTTGATGTTAGAATACCTAGTAACTTTGGCTTATCTCTCTCATCACTTGAGACATCTCGTCATTTATATTCCAGAAATTGTCTGGATCATGGATGTACCTCATATTTCGTGTTATTGTACGTAAGGCACCGGAGGAGATCGGTTCCGTCTCTATAAGTGGTATAAGGGAGTTCGGTGTCAAAAACGTTGCTTAGTTAAGTGAATAAAAAGTAGAAGTAGTAGTAGAAACCTTTACTAGCGCTTCAGTGGCACACTGCCTATATCGCGCCGTAACTGAATAAAAAGAAATAAATGCGGATAAACAAGTAATGTTATAATAGCAAAGTCGCATTCCTGGCCACCCAGTGAATTCAGTGATCCGACGACCACAGTCAGGATATGAATGAGTCATTCACGGAATAAAACCTTCTTCAGGCCATTGTTTTTTAAGTTAGGAAGGTCCGTCTGTCACTAGAGACAAAGCAAACTCAGTAGTGACATCTTTTGCCACTAAGATAAATTACACAGGCTCAAAAGCCAACCATTAACGTGAAGGCTGTCGTTGAATCAAGTGGCACTCGTGCTATTCTTACTTTTGCTGCTTGATATTTGACAGTTTATTCAATAAAACGATATGGATGTAAACATTGATTTCAATAGGTAAGTAACACTTTTTGTCATTATATTGCATGAGAACTCTTTCATCATGAAGGTCAAGTGCCCAATACATTTTGTGTAAGGGTTAACAGCACTGCAGGTATGTGCCAAATGTGCTAGTTTGCCTATGTACCTATTGGAACAAGTCTACAAATAGTATCACGATAATGTACCATCCCAAGCAGTCGAGTTTGTTGATTACTTCTGACTTTACAGATTCAATTGAATCGCTCCAGGGAATTTGGTAGATCATAGACAGATCATAGACAGATCATAGACAGATCATAGACAGATCATAGACAGATCATGGACAGATCATGGACAGATCATGGACAGAGAGCAGATTGATTGCCGCACTGTCATAAATGATACGAATGTTGTTACTGACGGGTGCTGATGGCATTTCTTTTTCTCTACGGCATTCTGCTGATGTCAGGCTACCTGAAATAAGTAAAGATAGAACTAGTTGTCGCTGTCTATATAATAACAAAAGTTATCAAGAGTAAACTAAACCCGTGAACGTTTTCAGAGTAAGGCATATTTGATAAATGGGACCTATGAAAGTCAAGGTTATATGGCAAACATTTGGCATGGTTTATTTTCCCTTCATTAAACGGATGAAATTCATTTGCCACCATGCAATGGTGTCATTATTATTCATGCACAGAGCAGCATTAGCTACCGGGGGCACATAGAAAGTCATTCAGCAGATTCAATTAATTTGGCATCTGTTGAACCCTAATTAGTAAATGAATATAACAGTCCAATAATGGTGAATAGGCCTCTGCATATTTGTAGGCATACTAGGCTCATAAAAATGCCTCGCTATTTAGTCCAGTAGGTACATAGGCAAACTAGCACATTTGGCACATACCTGCAGTGCTGTTAACCCTTACACAAAATGTATTGGGCACTTGACCTGCATGATGAAAGAGTTCTCATGCAATATAATGACAAAAAGTGTTACTTATCTATTGAAATCAATGTTTACATACATATAGTTTTATTGAATGAACTGTCAAATATCAAGCAGCAAAAGTAAAAATAGCACGAGTGCCGTTTGATTCAACGACAGTCTTCACGTTAATGGTTGGCTTTTGAGCCTGTGTAATTTATATTAGTGGCAAACGATGTCACTACTGAGTTTGCTTTGTCTCTAGTGACAGACGGAGCTTCATAACGTAAAAAACAATGGCCTGAAGAAGGTTTTATTCAGTGAATGACTCATTCATATCCTGACTGTTGTCGTCGGATCACTGAATTAACTGAGTGGCCAGGAATGCGACTTTGCTAGTTTTAGACCTATATTATGAACCTAATTGTAATAATATGAGTTACAGCAAAGTTCTAATAGTTTAAAATAGTTACTTGAGCCTCAATCTCATCGTTGTTGACTTATTGTGGCTTATGTTGCTCATAAACATTTAAAACTTGACCGCTACAAAATTCAAGATTTTCTGTGAATTTTAAAATTTTGACTTTTGTTCGTTTACCACTGAGTCAGCAGTTTGGAAAATAATTGCATATTAGAGGACTAACTATGCAAAGGGATGTCTTCCAAACATATTGGAGGCTCCTAGTTGAATTATTCCCAATTTCACAGCTTCAGGGAGCATTTATACACTCAGATGTCAGATTTTGAATTTTCACGAAAATCAGTGACCTTTTGACCTCTGTTGACCTAATTATCAACATAATTCGTACAAATGTCATTGTAACTAATAGAGTGGTTCAAGACGAGCAATTTATCTGTCACCACCCAGTCCAGATTTATGTCAATTTAGATTTCCTCCACCCATAAAAAAAGTTGTAGCAATATGGGGTACACATCCAACTTGAAAGCCATAGGAATAGTATTGCATCCCTAAATTTTGAATAGTAACATGAAAAAAGTGAAAATATAGGTCACATACTACCATTTACATGTAGTTTCATCAGTTCTAGGGGGGGGGGGTGAGCCCACGGACTAGAACATATGTACGGCGCTGTCCTCAATTTTTTGTTGACGTACTCGTACGGGCGGATGTGATGCACTCACGGCTGCTAATTCGCTAGGTAGTTCGGCGCTTCTTTGTTCCCTCCTCGCGGCGGAAAGTTGTCTTCACACTTTCATCTTTCTAACGGTTTGGGGTTCCAGCGCTGTCAGGGAGCATTGATAGGCCAATAATGTATATAAATAAAAGAGATGAATAAATGAGTAGCTAAATGCATAAATGTAGCCTTTCACGGCTAAGTGGAATCATTCAGTAGTTAGTGCAATTGCAGTTTATTATTATTTCTTATAGGAACACAAATTTCATAAAATTTTTCATGTTTAATGGCAAATCCAGTGCTCACTGCTTGGTGCTGTTCTGCTATTTGAATTAACGAATTGTTCGCTATAGTGACCTTAGCACGCGAACGGCAGATGCAAATGCTGGTGGGATGGACTAACGTTCATTCTATTCGCTAACCAATAACAGTTTCTACTC
Organism: Parhyale hawaiensis; assembly: GCA_001587735.2. NCBI lineage: Eukaryota > Metazoa > Arthropoda > Malacostraca > Amphipoda > Hyalidae > Parhyale > Parhyale hawaiensis. The sequence goes on along the minus strand of LQNS02278091.1, from coordinate 35,572,836 downwards.
CTTAACTTATGGTCGTAGATATAGTTTGGTGTAAGCTTTAAACGTGTTTTACTTCTCGTACAACACAGCGTCGGTCGGGGTGAGTTAAGGAAAAAAAAAAGACCTTGCAAAAAATCTGAAGAAATAAACAGGAGTGCGCTTATTTTGTAGGCACATGACTCGGCTACAAGCCCTATGTATATACATATAAGTTGACTCATAAAAGATGGTTAAGTAGGGAAGGGCAGAAAATTTGTGAAAGGCTTAATACATTGTCTCAACTCACCCCCACCGACGCTATTATGTTCGTATGTCCGTCTGGAAGCTCACATGGTGCCGTTAACTTCTGCTTCATATGTCCAGTGTATAAAAGATTTGTATTTTGAATAAATTATGTAAAAAGTGTAAGTACCTACAATTCTGGTGTAATAGTGCTAACAAAATGCCACTGACTCTTTTTAATGACCAACTCAAAGGATTGTTTCTAGTAGCGCCATTTATGCAGTAAGTTATCTTCTTACTTCCGTAGAGCCTATTCGCTGCACATTGTTCTAGAAATACTGTTTCCTATTTTTGCATTCGCGATCAAAGTATTTAGAGTCTCACATCATTTTAGTTTTCTTTTTCGTCTCCACTGTCATTCTGAAGTCGGTATCCCCAAAGACAGAAATGCCACATTAAGCAAAGTGTTAATCCGCAAGCAACACGCAATTCCGTGCAATGACGGGAGATGCGTGCCCATAGAGCAGGAAAACAGCAGTACCCGTGCTCTACGAGCACACCAAGGCTCAAAGCTTCCCTCGGGGTCGGGGAATGCGTGCTGCTGCTGCACACCTGATTTCAGTGAACCTATCAAAGTTTTTTCTGGAAAACAGCAAATTTTGCACCTTTGTTTTGTTCAGTTATGTGCTTCTTTAAAACTAGGGCAAGACGAGAGCTCCAGTTGATATGTTTCAAACAAACTCTCGATTTTTTTGTTCTAGTTTAGTTCCTACGAGATTTTTTTTTTTTTATACAGGAACTACAGTCACTGGGAGTTAACTTCTCTTTTTTTCAATAAAATGTTCTTCTGTAAGCCCGTCACGTACCAGTGTCTAAATATCATATAGTTTAAGTTAATATAAATCCAGAGTAGATTGTTTTCTGTCTGAAATGCACAATGCAAATTCATTGAGGATTCAGTTAAAAATTCAGTTTTTCCCAATTTATAGTTTTTTATTGAACTGCAATTTTTTCTTTTTCAGATTTCGGTTTTCCTTGTTTAACGTAAGCTACTCGATAGTTATTCGTAGATTGAACATCAGTTATTTTAGTTTGGTATGAAATGGGCAGAAAGTTAAAGAACCAATTGGTGAGTCGTGCAAGTTGTGAGTCCTACAAATTTTGAAGAATCACCAGCTGCAGCACCTGGCCCCTATAGACGCCCCGCAACAAAGCACCTCGTCGATGTTGCACAGATCAGCCAGGCAAGACAAAGAAGCGCCCGACTGAAGAGTGACGGCAGTTTCCGTATCGCGTTACTTGAGCTGCGTAAGCGCAGGCTCCCCTGCCCGTCCCTTCTTTATATAATCCCTGGAATGAGTTATGAGTTGCGGACGGACGCTTGGATTCGTGTTGTCTGCCACGCCGACATTCATCTCTCCGTGTCTTTGTGATACCTAATTATTTTGGTCGTACGGGTGAAAGCTTCCTACATTTTATGTCGTTCTGCGGGTTCTTTCGCGTGCAATAAAGATACAACTTGTGGTTAGTATGGAGCCTGTGCATAAGAGTATTATTGTTAACCTTGCCGAGTTATGCTTCATGTGAACTTCCTTATGGCTTTACGAAGTTTCTTATAGTTCAACCTCATGTCGACTACTTACGATGTTGCAAACTGTGCTGTTGCTATGAACAGCCAAGTTCTAGCTACGCGCTTCGAACTTGAATTGGTGAATAGCATTGATTGAGGCATTTACTAGTGTCCAACATAGGGTGATACCACCACTAATAACTTGGCACTGTGGTTGTATTAACAGATAAATTTGTTACTTGTGATCTTTCGGCGTGGTCGCAACCGTGCCTAGTAGTGCTGAATGTACGGTTTTGTTGGAGCTTTCAAGAGTACGCAAGCTGTCATGCGCCAGCCTCTATGTGCGAAGCGCAGGCTGTAACGAAAATTTGTGGACTACCGGAAACCCTCACGAGAGGCTATAAGGCAAGTTTTTTTTTATTGATATCCAAAATTTTTTGCTCCAAATGTCCGACATAATTATGTGCCTACTGGGGTTTCACTAGTACATACTATATCTCGAATTCCTGGTACTAACGATTTTCAATTCATTCATGCCCACTTTGCTTCCTTCGATTTTTTCATACTCCAACTTACTGGTCGGGGTTGAAATTGGGAAATTATGTCGAGACCGCAGAACTCTCCCTTGAGGCCAATTCCAAAATTGGGCTGTATAATAATATCGGCACTCGGCTGTAGCTGTGAGGTCCGCCCATTTTGAAATGAGTAGCGACCCTGGTCGGCAGGAATCGTCAGTGTCAGGATATCTGCACTTATATGACATTTGCCTGCCGCAGAGAAGCACTTAAACTGACGGAGACAACAGACGTGTTGTCATGTCACCTTGTGTCACCTTGAAATTTATATAATTATTTATATTTTTACATAGAAAAGCCAACTGACGGAAAGCACAAAACTCAAAGGAAGGTGATCGTAAAATTGTGTTTTTTCCATAAACCAACATATGTTGAATAGCCCAGAATTTGGTCTGGACCCACTCGTCGATGTAATAGAGTACTTACAGATAAACCAATGATTTATTGAGTTGCTATTAGTGTAGTCTGTCATCACCTCATTATTCATAATTTAATACGTTTTTCTTCTTAAGGAAGCGTAAGCTATTAAGGCATCTGCTCCATTTCTGCCTTTATCGGACATGAACCAATGAACGTGAGAGCAGACACCTCAGCGTACGTGTTACCGAGAGGCTGAGATAAGGAAGACCTGGTGACATACCTCAGTACCCGGAAGCGAGCACCATGTGGGTGGCGGGCATTGCCCTCTACTAGACGCCATAATTTGCTGATTGTGCTACATTCCTTGCGTTTGATAGTTGCTAATCACTGACGTTACTATCTGTTGCCTGCGTAAGCACTCTCTCTATATGATATATATATCATACTTTCTAGAGGAGATTCTGGTTACACGCGATAGATAGCCTAAATTCGTATAAGAAAATCTGGCACGCTATAAGATTAACAATTGTTCCCTCTAGTTAATTTCTTCGAATGTACACTCCCGCGGAACCCTGCGCTGTATAGGTTACCTTAGCTTTAGCTAGGCCTTCGGGACGTCTTTTGTTCATGCCCACTTGCTTTCTTCCACTTTCATAGCTGTACTGATTGCTTTCCTTTGTTCTTTCACTTCTTTCCCGACTTGCTGTTCCCATGCGCGTTGATCCTGTGTGAGAACACTCTCATGCATAGGATCCTCGTATCTATCGACATGCTTCATGTCCCTTCTCTCTTCCTCTGTGAGATCGCCTTAGTAGAGGAAATGGAGTTTTAGGCTGATTTAAGTAATAAATTTTACTCAGTTCTTTGCGTCTCGTTTTATCACAACTAAAAGAAAGGACGAGGAGTGTGCATCTTCACTTGAACAAAGACTATATCCGTTCACAACCACAGCTCGTTACCAGAGCCAAATTTTGCAGGTTTAACAAGCACGCGTCGAAAATTTGTTATCGCGTTCTGTTGATCCCTCGAACTAAATATTCGTTGTGGTTTAGAAAATTGCACAACTTTATTGCGTTTACAGGCAGCATATATTTGTATCTTTAGCATCACGCTGTTGATGAAGTAAGCGAAAAATAGGCCAGGTTGCAGATTTTGTTATTATTTTGGGTTTTCATGGAAATCGAAGAGCGAAAATTGACCAGGTTGCAGAAGATGGCCGTATGGAACTTCATCCGTATATATGAATGCACTTCTTGCTCAGCCACCGGTGAAATCTTAACGATCAAGATATTTATAGCTTCTCTTAGCACTGCCTAGGAGTCTGGTTTCTATTACTTTCTCCATACATGAGCTATTTTATTTACTCTCAGTTCACGCCGTACATATTTTGTAGATGAGCGAGAGAGGTGATTTTGCGCAATGCAGTAGACGCAATTTTTTTTTAGCTTACTTCCTACCTTGACAAAACGGATTTCGCTTGGGCAGAAAAATTTTGATTGACTGAAGGTGTATCAGCCGTATATAAGATACGCTGCGGGGAATTTTATTAAATTCAGTGGTGCTTCACTGCTTGCTAACATAAATTGATTTTTTTTCGCATGTCGTTTATGAGAGAAAGTGTGCTGCTCAGATGAATTGAAAGAGAAAGCACTTCATTATCTTATGACAATTTGAGTTGGTTGTTGCATGTAGCGTATCCTTCAGCAGCATATTAGTAACAAAAGTATGTTCTATGAGGAAATATCATCACAAAATTCATTTTTGACAGCGCGGGTACTCTTGTATGGACAAGATTAGCAAGAAAGAATGGAAAAATTAAAGTATGCATTGAATTGGAGTTAACTACACGTAATTTCACTTTCTGTGTGCGGTATACAACAAGGATGTATCCCGTACGAGCATCTGCTGCAGTATCTGCACATACACACTACAGTAAGTGTACTTTGTGTACTGCGCGCGTTATGGTGTATACTCGCTTCTGTAAATATTTACTACTTTTTTACTCAGGTCGATGCTACTGCGCCTCGTGCAGCGCAGCAGGATTGAGGCCGTCGTAGGGGAAGCAGTACCTCACTGCATGTGTGGCAACCACCAACTTGCTTTGTATGATATAGAGTTGAGCAAGGTAGTTTCACTGAAGGGGGAAGATATTTATCAGTACTATATAATAATTCACGTCCTGTTTGTATTTATTTATTTATTTATATATTTCCTGTCACGCTCTATGGGAATAAGATAAGAGAAAATTCGGATTTCAAAATGTAAAAAAAGTGGGGTACCTTGCAATCTTTTTCTTCGGCGAAAAAAAAAGTTGGCATGGAACGTTAGAAAAAGAAGTCATAATCTATCCCCTTTTTACTCCTTCGGGTTTTCTCGGCGGGGGTTTTGGTGAAGTGTTAATTTTTTGCCGTCATTTATAATGACGGCACGGGCCACTAGTCCTAGTATATGGTAGCAATAATACTTGTATATCGTCTGTTGATGCGATGGTTGAGAAGTGATGCTGCTTACTACTTAAAATGAAATGTTTCGCAAAATGCAACTTCCTCATGAAAATGAGAACATCCACTTGAGCGACGGAGGATGTAATCAGCGGCGTGGAAAAACATTGACTGGAAGAGAGCAGCACAAAATCTGATCACGCATCGCACCCTAAATTCAGGGTAAATGAAACTAGAGTCCATCAGAACATAGAAGACTGCTGTGGGAGAAGAAAAACCTAAAGAACACAAGTAATGGTAAATTTTGTCTGACCTTTCCTTGAAGTAAATCCTAAAGTCTCCTGCCCCGGACATGACATTTGCTTAATTATGCCGTGCTCTATTCACTTAAATCTCCCAAAAATACGTTGAATTATAAGTAATTGATGAGGCCGCTTTCATCCTTTGTGACCATTTGCATAACGAGATCAACAGATTTCACTCTTTCGAACATTAAGACTTATCTTATGCCCGAGACATGCTTGCCAGTGTTGCGGTGGCCCCAAGAAAGGAAATCTCGACGAAGGTTAATACCTTGAATCACTTACAGACGTCGCGGCTACGTCATGCGCTACCACATCAATGCCTACTGTCCCCTCTCGGGTACAGTACATGTACGACCATTCTTTGGAATATGTAAAGTGTCGTTTAGAACTAATACTGAATTAGTTATGATTGCGTTATTGCAGACGTAGCCGCTGATGTACCATTTTTCTGTACCCGGCTTTGCAGGATGTTTTGTTCCCTGAGGTATTCGTGATCTGTGAGGAGCAACTCACCCGGGTGTAAGCATGCTAAGTGTAGAGCCTCAGCGGGATCCTCATAGGTTACCATAGCCTCAGCCAGGCCTTCGAGACATTTTTCCTTCGTTACCTCTGTACTTTCTCTTCATTTCTTCCTCCTACTGGTGATAGCTTACTCTGCTTTCAGAAGCGACTTAGCCAACTTATTTAATATAAGGTCTCAGGCAGAATCTATTAAATTTTCTATGGATTATACTTATCAGGGGGCGGCATAAGATGAGTCATAGGGTAAGGTTAGCTACGATCATCTATTCTTTGTTACAGGGGGAGCGCTCTCAAGGGCTCCCAGAGCGCTCGTTTGCGCCAACAGTGTAATAACTCAAAAATTGACAATTTTTCAGGTGAGGCGAAATCAGTTTTTAATATCGCCGTATTTTCTTAACTATCACTTGAATAATGACCTTTCTCAAGCAGCCACTTTTACAGACTCAGCTATGGCGTTATTATCACTAATAGAACTTGACGCGGGCTTTGTGGTTGTGGCAATAACTCAACATACCCATCTTTTGAGTTAGATCACTGTTGTCGCATACGAGCGATAGGTTACCGTAGCCTAAGCTTGGCCTTCAGGATGGACAGTATTTCCTTCGTGTTCCCTTTCTATCTTCCATTTTCATACTCGTACTTTATCACTTCTTGTTCTGTTCTTCTATCCCGATTTGTACCCATCCAGTATGGAACATCCTCGTAAGAGGGTTCCACATGTCGCTAGACATAGGTACTGTAGCTCTCTCCCTTCCTATTGGCGAGGCAATATAACTCCTATCGATTGGTGCGTAGTGCTAAAACGCTAATAATATATTATTAATAATCATATATTATGAGCAGTATATTACATACGTTACTGCAGCTTATCAAGCTACAATGAAACCATTGGCTACTTAAGGCGCGCGATGTCACGTGGGAAGTCCACAAATTTCCGAAAATGAACGGCGCAATATCTTGGGTTTGTAACTTGAGCGGATAAAATATTGTATCGTAGTACCCATACAACATAAATAATCCAGCTCACTTGCGGTTGGCTGAGTGGAGGGCTGGAGTGAGGCTGTGAGCCAGCTAACGTGGTCTGCTTGGTTCGGTTGTACAGTTTGTAAACACATGCATTCCCGCGTTGCCGCAGGGTCTCTCGGTCTATCCGCACTGCAGCACTGGCGGCGCAGCGGCTGTCAGTGCTGTGCTCCCTGAGCGCAGCGGAGCCCTATCCCGATCCCGTTTAATGCTGCACACGCCGTAAACTGTTACCATATTAATAATAAAGCAGCCTCTGTTAACTGTGGCAAATTTGCATCATCTAGAATGTATTTATGGGGCGGTAAATGGTCTATTGTGTAAACAGGATCGCGGGTCACTCCTCAGGGGGCGTAAGATGGACCTTGTGGCTTGGGTGCAGTCGTCCGTCACATGTTACGGGCAGTAGCGGCCGTAATGGCTAGTCTATGCCTCAGTTATACCAAGGGACGACCTTTCTTTCGTGGCCACTTCTCTCACTCTGCGCACTCCTTTTGTTTATGTTGTTGCTGCTTTTGCTCTCATTTCCCTGTTCTCTATTTCCGTTCTTGAGCTGTTTGTTTTACTCGACATGCTACTTGTCTCTTCATTCTTCCTTCTCTTGATAGTGAACACACTATATTGATAGTGAACAACATTCCTGCTAGGCAGACTTAAACTAGGAGGACTATGATACCTATAATTCTCTTGTTAGCACAACCTGACGCGTTTACTGTACATACTTCTAACGCGCCGAAAATGTTCACTTTGCTAATGAGTTCGAGTGCAGTTGTGGAAAATGAATCCGTTCCATGCCATGCGTGCAGGCAACTGCCATGCGTGCAGGCAACTGCCATGCGTGCAGGCAACTGCTATGAATGAGCAAAACGCCACGCAGAAGGTTGGCACTGCTGAAAACTTCAACATATACAGTATAAACAGTAAACCAATGTATAACGAAAAATTTGTTTTATCCTATTGTGAACTGATGGCTGTGTCCATAAAGACTTGAACTGTATACCTTCTTTTTTCTTAGCCACCGTGCAGTGTACGCAATGTACCTGACTAGCCTAGTCTATAAGTTGTCTGTGTTTTTTTTTCTTGCCTAATTAGCTATGAAGCTATCAAAGGGCTTGAGTTCAAACTTTAATCCCTGATGAAACCGTTATCTAATGCCCCCTTTTACTTGTCTTTTAAGAAATTTTTGAGGCTCGATAAACTTTATTATTATTACCTCCGCCAAGAAGGTTATGTTTTCGTCGGCTTTGTTCGTCTGCCTTTTATTCTGTCTGTCTGTCATCAACGTAACTCAAAAAGTTCGTGACCGATTTTGATGAAATTTTCAAGGATTGTTAGGTATGTTAGGATGAACAAACAGTTAACTTTTGGTGAAGATCTTTCCATCCGTTTGTTTGTCTGTGTGCCTATTTTGTGTTAGTGCCCTAACTTAAAAAGTAATGGATGGATTTTCATTAAACTTACATTAATTGTTGGGTTTATTGCAGAGAGTAAATGATTAAATTTTGTAATGATCTGGTTGTTCATTCGTTTGTTTGTCGCTGTGTTTGATTTTATGTTTGTTGGCGCAATAACTTATTAAATCATGGACGGATCTTCATGAAATTTTCAGGAGTTGTTAGTAATGTTAAAAGACATAATTGATTAAATTTTGGTGATGATCAGTAGGTCCGTTTCTGTGTTTGACGAATGTATGTCAAAATGTTTGTTAGTACAATAACTAAAAAATTATGGATGGATCTTTATGAAATTTTCAGGAATTGCTAGTCATGTTAAAAGACATCATTGATTAAATTTTGGTGATGATCGGTTTGTCCGTTTGTCTTATGGTTGTTAATATGTTTGTCAGCAGCATTACTCAAAAAGATATGAGCAGATTTCCAACAAAATTACGGGCACTCTTCACATTATCAGAAGACGCAAGTGACCAGCTTTTGGTGTTGATATAAAGAAAATCTTTGTTTCAGGGCCGCTTTGCATTTTTCGTTACTGCTGCCTTGCTTGGCGGAGGTATGCACTCTCAGAGCGCTCTAGTTATTATTGTCTTGAAATAGCATTATTCCGAATACTGAAGAATACGATGAGAAGCATAATTAGAAGTTTGGTTACCCACGACGCGCGTTTCACCGCACCTCGGCTCATCAGGTGGGAGGGTCAAAGATTTTTGAATTTGAAAGTTGAGATTATGCTATAATTTTGGCCGGCAATCACCGTAAGATGTCGCTGTGATACCGAGTATTCGAAAGCTTTGAATACAAATTTCAAGTAGGCAAATGTTTTTTTTTTCAATTTTGAAACAGTGTCCGCTGCTATAGTTGGAGTCTACGCAGCGGACAATGTTTCAAAATTGAAGAAAAGTTACGGAGACTAAGCAAGTTGCAGTATCAAAACTCAGTAAAACTATCATTGTCTGAAAAGCAATACCTACGTCATATATATTTTGTATTGACGTAATAAATCTTTCTTTTTTACGGGGCTCAAGAGATAAACTTTCAAATTTCTATTTAATATTTTTTTTAATGCACTTCTATTTTTCTGTGTCATTTTGAACTTCACTTTCTCTTACATAGATACATAAGTCAGCCCCTTCTGTGTGGCTGTTAAGTAAGTGAAAAGCGCAATACATAACAAGCGACCCTCGTTCAAAGGTCAACGCACGCCAGCTCCATTAGTTGCCTCAAATTAATTTTAATCTCCCAAGTCTTGTCCTGGGCGAATAAAAACAGTCTTCATCTTCGTCGTCCCGTCGTCCGTCCCTCTTGATAAGCTCATTTCCTCATCCCATTGCTAACTGCTTTCTGACGACGCAATTACGGTGCAATAGACCGACGTTTTTTATTTTTTTTATCCTGCCTGCATAGAGTACTTGGCAGTTCCTACTTCATCAAGTGAACCGAAGCCGAGGCTGGGACTCCTATCCGGGGACGAGCCTTTTAGTTCGTCTAGAGCCCAATAGCTAATATGTGGACTAGAACTAATCATCAGTGCAGGGCTGATATTAACTCAAGGAATGATTATCCTAGCTCTGTCAGGCTTGCATTGTAGTATCTTTTCCTCTCCCCCCCCCCACTCCATGGAACGTCGCACGGACCAATGAGTTAAACTATTTTAACTTATCCCATCGTCGGTCATTTGCAAAGTCCTAATCGGACTCGTAAGGAGTCAGAATTTCGGAAGAGAGCAGAATCTGAGTCTGAAGAAAACCAGTATAGATTGGCTCTGTTGAAGCGTCGGAGGCGGAATTTATATTCTCTTTATGAGTCGGAGTCGTTCTTCCTTCTGTGTGACTTCGCAACCCTGCTTGGTTACTTCTTGGGGTCTCGCTACAGAAGGGCTCCGTCCCCCATTACTTAGTCAGATACATACAGGTATGGGTCGTCTCTCTTTCCGAAGCCCCTTCTTTCCATATTGCCAGGCTGAAGGCCTGTCTTTTGTTCTTTCTTCTCTTTCCTTGCCTAGTGTTGAGTGCTCATTCCTGTGTCCCAAGTGTTGGATGATACTCTTTATGTCCCATATGTTGTGCTCTTGTAGTGCAGTGAAGCGAGGTGAACGTTTTAAACTAAGCTGGAATCTATTAATTCCTTTTTCTTCCATGTGTTTATATATTCCTGCACCAATTCTAACGTGAACTGTAGATTTAGTACTTCAGTATGCCTCGCTCCGGCCTCCCGTGGATGTGTTGGTTTCGCTGCATGCGGCAGTGGCAGTCGTGTCGATGTGTACACACCGAGATTTCCTAGTTCTAAATATTATGCAAGTCCACTGCAATATGGTGCATTGCAATCGCCCTGCTAGGAAAAAAAAGTTTACTGTCCTGTAAGACCAAGCAATTCAACTTTGTTACCGGGTATGTGAAAAGCTCCCTCTAGTGACGGCTATGCCTCAGGACGTTTACTCTAGGTTACTTTCCAAACAAGTTGCATAAAGTGGGTTTCTACATTTTGTTACCCATATTTGTACAGTCAAAAATACATAAACTCATCGTGGCCTATTAATTCAATCCACTTCCACTCAAAACATCTTATTGTTTTCTTCAGTGCTTAACACGTGCACTGCTCTCTCTTTTCGTCGTTCACTGATGTTACGTAATGCAGGAGAGATTTCTATCCCTCTGGTGGTTACAGTGCGACTAAACTGAAAGATAATATTCATTTCCACTGAAGTCGAGGGTATTATTCGTCAGGCTCTTCAGCATAGCTGTTGTGTGTGGCGGTGCCTCCTTGCGCAACTGGCTGCTATTGCTGGGTACCTCCTCTCAGTCCCTCCTCTCACCTTCGCTCATTTATCTTTCCTTGTTGCTTCAAGTACTGTTGTTCTTTTGTAAAACAGCATTTGGTTTTCTTCCTTTCCTTTCGTCATATTAGCAATTAAGCACCATTCTTTTACCTATTTTCTCTTTTTTTTTTTGCGAATAGCCTACCATCAGTGAGGTCCTTCTTGTTCTAAATATATAGTGTACGCCATCTTTCTTTGTACGGCAGTATACCCTAGCTGTGAGTATGGCAAGGCTTAAGCCATATGAACATCGAAACGCCTTTTGTGACAGACGTGACGTCATCCCTTTCACAACCAGTGACGGTATGTGCGGTAGTTTGCATGGCACCTTGAAAATAAGTTGGCTGTACAGTGTAAATGTATCCTAGCGCCCCACGGTAGCTCGTTAATCCGATATGCAATTACTTGTATCGTTCACGTTTGATAAAGTGGTTGCATGTTTTACAACTTGCATATCCAAAGTCTTCCTCATAGTTAAGACCGTTCTTAATTCTAAACTTACTTCATGTTAACTCGAGCATTTTGTCCAACTCCATTTTACCGAGCGCAGGCACACGTATTTTCAAACAACAAAATTCTGGAACGTCGCGATCTTGTGTCTACGGACGTGACGCACCACGGTTCACTTGCCTCCTGTTGTACGTCCCACTGTACTGTGCGTATTAATTACAGACAGTGGCTGTTGATGGGTTTTGTTTGACAGTGCATTGCACAGTTACGCGCTATATATATATATATATGTATAAAGTACAAAATGATGAAAACGGTGCTTAAAACAATTTTCTACAATGATGCAGGCCGGGATAGGCTCTGTCTGCACAAGTTACATTTAATTTTTGAAACTTTTTGGATATGTTATGCTATTTACGCATTTGCATAAATAGCATGACTTCTTATCCTATTTGGGCCGGGGCGCAAATTTATCTATAGCTAATTTTTTATAGCAGTAACAGTTTTAAATGAAAGTTATGCAGTAGCTATATTTACTCACCGGCCCTGATGGGTTATGAATCGCGTACATTTTCCAAATTTTGATTAGTTTTAAAAAGTCAAGTGTAATTATCGCGCTAAAGATTAATTACGCACACAATCTACAACATCGCATGTGAGAGGATATACGGAGAAGTAATGCCTCGACTTCTTTTGTTGTTGTTGTTAACGGGTGGAAGCAGCAGCCTGAAACTGGCCCTGAAGCGTTTAGGAGCATACCCATTACACCTCAGTAAAGGCCGGTTCCCACTTGATGAGCTAGAAGCCAAAATGTGGCTGGCAGCCAGTCTCTACGCCCTACAACATACCTGATCGGCTTGCAAGTTTGGCTTGTAGCTTTGCTCGCAACCCATGCAGTTGTGGTTATGCCTGGCCCTGCATCTTAGTTCCCAGTTGACTTATGGATGATGGTGAACCCCATGAAACTTGCTGCTGCCATGCTATTGCTCAGGCGAAGGCGCCAAAAACGAAAAGTGTGGGTGAAGCCGCTGTTTGCGCGAAGGGCAGAGAGAGGAGAGTACTGGTCACTAGTGGCCCACATTTCTGCTATCACTTTGGGCTTCTTGGGGTCAGGATGCTGTTTGTACCATATCGCGGTGAATTTGCCATCTCTTAACAATGGTGTTCAAACTTTTTCCAGTCAACTACCACTTCTTGTGACATTTTACATTAAAAATAACACTGTAATACTATTTAATTCGTCACCTGATATTCAACAAGACTGATGTGGCTGCCAGCAAAAAATAAAATGATTTGTTTTTCCTGAAGAGTACAAGCACACAGCATGGAATAAAATTTTTAGCCGGAAGCGCGTTGATGATCGGCTACCAGCCTAAAAACGAGCTGCCAGCACAGTTTTGAGCTGCAAGCCAAGCGAGTTTATTGGCTGCCAGCGACGTTTTTGGCTTCCAGTTCATCAAGTGGGAATCGGTCTTGAACGACCAGCTACAGTTGTGGCGAGAACGTAACTCGATGAAGGAAACTCGTCGCTGCGCTATCGACAACGAGCTATCTTTGACTTTTTATCGGCAGACGGTGTAGGTTTAGTGGAAATTCACTGAAGAATGCAAGGTGTTTAAAGTGAGAAATATGTTGATGTTAGCATTGTGCGCCGTTGGGTCAACAGCTGCGGATGTTGCACAGCTGGAACACGGGAACTGTGCGCCCAGAGTCTACCTTTGTCAGCAACCGATGCGTTTCAGCACAGACTCTCTCTGAAAAATTTAAAAAACTTGAAAAACAGCCTAGTCCATTACACGCAACTCTGTGCCTGATTCTGCTCTTTCAACCATTACTTAAATCGAAGCTCGCGTGTTACCGCCTGAAGGACCCCATCTAGGGTTTTCCCACCAATCCCTTGCCTTTCCGCAGGGGATGTTGTATCTGGCCGCAGTACCTGCTGAGGGAATTAGTTCCTTGCGTTAGGTAGGTCCTGCCTAAGTCACTTCCTGCACCGTGTGGTCGACCGCCGGTTGTGGTACGCGACCTATCCCGCGGGACTCCAACCCGCTCCCATGCGGAAAGCTCGCGTAAGGAGCTCTCCGCATGAGTACCTCTTTCTTCTGTCTTCTCTTCTCATTTTTTCGTCTCTTCGAGTTGTCTCACGCATTGGTTTCCTGCCAGTCGTAGCGCGCTGACCACCTTGTGACCAATAGAACTTAATTCGCATATAACTTGAGACCTTCTGGCAAAAAGGACGAGATAAAAAAAAAAATCACTGAGACTTACGGGGCGATAAGGGGTAGAGTATCTCCGAAGTGCTAGCGACTGACCCTTCTTGCTTTCTATTACTATTCACGTATTACAGCAGAGTAACTACACAAAATGATTTTGTGGAATAACCACAGTATCAGTCTTGTATTAGTAAATATAGCGTACCACAGATATACGAGACCGCTCGATCGTTAGCCCATTGTAGCCGAGCGTTTCATATATGCAACGTAACTGTCGTTCCTGGTCCTACGAGAAGTTCAAGTTTATCTCGGCGCTGATAGGTTAATATTAATTACATGGGCGTCTTTCCTTTCTTTCCACCTAAAACTTAATTGAAATTTCTAAGGGATATCAACCAAGCATTTGTGACGTAATCATTCTGTAAGCTAAAACAAAATCAAAAGTGATCTACAACTACACCTTTCATAATAGTTATAAGTTTGTTATAAAAACGTTCCTTGCGCTGTAATGTCACAATTACATTGTTTATTGTTCTCAGAGACGCTGTTACCCGAGCAAACATTGAGTTAGTGACGCTGAGCCTATTCGAATCTTTGCTTAATAAACGTTCTCAGTTTTTGAGTAAAATATGTGTCCATGTTAGAAACTTATCTTCATGCTTCTGGCTTTATTCTGATCTTCCTCTACTTTCCAAACTTGCTGTTCCCATGCGCGTTGATCTTGTGCGGGAACACCTTTGTGCATGGGTTCCCCGTTTCTATAGACATACTATATGTCCCTGCCTTTTCCTCTCTTGGAAGAGCTTAGTACTTATTTAAGGAGGCGTAAACTTTCTTATACTACTATTAGGTTTCTGTTAATCATGTTTTCTCACTTTCATAATTTTGATATAAAAAATTAAGATACGACACCTTTCGATTCGTCGGCGTCTGTTGCAGCTGCGCAATTACCGTAAAGTTCTTAATCTGCGCAGTTATACATAGTTGATTTAAGGCTTTGTGTTTCCAACTTCTCCATTAAACAACAGCTTGGCCATATTGTGTCTGCGGATGTTAAAATCCAACGCCAAACGCAGCTGGACCACAAACGTTATTCATTTGCATGCAGGCTGTAATGTTGCTAAATTTAGCCCTATTTCCCTGGCGTTGCTATGTCGCCTCTAAGTTCATTCCCTTTACTTCACATGTGACGGGGTCGCAGAGTGTTAAAAATAAGTGTTAATAATAATAAAAAAAAACCCAGAGCACTCTGAAAGCGCATACCTCTGCCAAGCGAGGCAACGGTAGCAAAAAATTCAATTGACTCTGAAACCACAATTTTCTGTGTCTAAACTCCAAAATCTGATCATTTGTGCCTTTGAATAGTAATAACAACTTGTGCAATTTCTTGAAGATCCGTTCATAACTTTTTGAGTTATACTGCTCACAAACGCTAGGACAAACATGAGTCAAACATACAAACGAACAAACCGATCTGCACCAAAATTTAATCCCTATAAATTTCATAAAGAGCCATTCATTATTTTTTGAGTTATTGTGCTAACAAGCATTAAATTAAAAACAGTGACAAACGAACGAACAAACAGATCATTACCAAAATTTGATTATTTACTCTTTGGTTATGTACCTAACAACTCATGTCAATTTCAACAAAATCCATTAATAACTTTTTGAGTTATGGCATTGAGAAAAATGAGGTAGACAAACAAACAAACAAACGGATGGACATATCTTCACCAAAAGTTTATCATCTGTTCCTTCTAGCATACCTAACAATCTCTGTAAATTTAGTCCAAATCGGTTCATAACTTTTTGAGTTATCTTGGTGATAGACAAACACGACGAAAACAGAACGTCCTTGGCGGAGGTAAAAAATGTTATTTTATGCACTAATTTTAATTTCTGTGTCTCCCTTTAAAGTTTCACCGAGGAATGTAGTGCACTTGGTGTCGGTACGGACATCGATTTTCCGAACAGTTCCTGAAAGACTGGGTCAAAAGGAATTTCAATTAGTTCACGTAATGATCAACATTTTCAGCTTAGCATCTCTAATCGTAAAGTTCTGCCTATATATGGAACAGTAGGCTCTATGTTCAGCAACAACTGAATCAATTAAGCTGAATCCAAAGTCGCTGCCGAGTTCCAATTTATCAGATTCAGTGAATACTGAAGTAAGTTCAAGACTTCAAGTTGCTGAAAAATTCAGACTCCAGTGTGTATCGAGCGGCCGTAGGAAGAGGATTGCTAATCAGTAGCTCCGCAGCCGTGAGTGGAGTAACCGGCATCCGCAGTGTGAACTCCACAGAGTGCACTGAATTAGTACAAGCTCAACACTACAGTACAGACTTTTATAGAAACCAAGTAGAGTCGTCCATTGTATGGTGGTCCAGGTGCAACTGTGGCCGACTGTCTTATATAAAAGAGGGGTAAAGTGACATCAGAACAAGGCGCGTCGCTGGTCAGTTTGGTGACTTACGCGAGGACCGAATTTGCCTCATTTCGACCGATGGTGAAAATATCGCTTTAAAATCTTCCTCTCAAAACTGAGACTCGAAAACGTTACCGTACTCGTAAAATTTTTTTTTAAGCAACTTCAGATTTTTCTAAAGTAATGCTTTGATGTAGCCTACTGGGACGCAGAACATTAAGCAAAAGTGTTGTATTTTAATAAAGACCGTCGCCTTTCGTGCAGCGGTCGGGTTGGATACATGCCGTGTATGCGTGTATGATTTTGAACCCGAGCGCCCAACTTCTGGTGCTCTAGATTCTGTGTTTTCGTTTCCGCTTACCCTAATTACGAACGATTCTTTGTTCGCTTAATGAAAGCGGTGAACTGTGGCATGTATACTTCAGCCCACTCCTTTTCATGCCGCAGATGTTACAATTTTGAAGCCGCAAACGCTCATATTCGGAATAAATAAACTTCTTTTTATTTCAAACTAACCGACATTTTGTTTCGTGAGGAAGAATTTGCATTACACTCTTACTGCCCCTGTAAACTTTACTGTGTCTGTGCTACAATTTACTCCCAGTACGGTAGCTCTGATCAAAATTCGTACTTCCTAGTGGCATTCAATTTTCAAATTATATAAGTGGTTACCACCGTTGAGCAACCGCTGCACAGCAGCCTGCTCGTCGATAAGCAGCGCCCGCTGCGGCTGTTTACTTGTGCACGGTTTGTGTTCCCTCTTCTTCGGTTATTGAAGCATGGAGGACAAAACTGATCCGCCCGCCAGGTACGCTAGTTTATTAAAGTTTATCTATCCTCTCGCTTGGTTTTACAGTGTGGTCGAACGCTCGTTCTTCTCCAGTATTTATTTATTTTATTTTAACTTACATCAGCTCAGTTGTATTATTGTCTTATAGATTTTTTCTAAATATATCTACAAATTCCTTGCTTCTTAGCTTAAAACAAACATTTCGTACTTATATCTTTATTAAACATCTTATTGCCTCCGAGTTTGGTTCTTGAAGGATCACTCTCTGACCGGCTGTAGGTAATGACCGAACTCTCCTCTAGATTTCGCTGTTACAAAACTGTTCCAAACCCAGCACAAGACCAACATTTGAACTAATCATTTTCTGTTATCCAAAGTTTCCTATCGTGTCACGAATCTGCGTACTAGCGCTGAAGTTTAACTGCACGAGTA
The DNA here is from genome assembly GCA_001587735.2 of Parhyale hawaiensis. Taxonomy (NCBI): domain Eukaryota; kingdom Metazoa; phylum Arthropoda; class Malacostraca; order Amphipoda; family Hyalidae; genus Parhyale; species Parhyale hawaiensis. The sequence goes on along the minus strand of LQNS02278091.1, from coordinate 35,555,254 downwards.
GTGCCGTCTTGTTATATATTGGTTTGGTACTTCATTATTTGGGGTTTTGTCCATTCAACTTGTTTCGAGCAGTCAGACAATGTTTACCCTCTACTCTAGATCCTTGCGTGACGTATTTTCTTCTAAATAAATTATATCAAAACTGATGGGCCTAGTTATAGGCCACACCACACTATTGCCTTGTATATGATCTTACCAATTTTCAAATGGAAAATTATGTCTCAAATACTTGTCTGATGAATCATACTCAGACTCCGTGACTGTTTAATTCACTGTTCAACTAAATCAATTTATAAACTAGAGCTCTCTGAGAGCACATACCTCCGCCAAGAAATTATTCTTTCCTTTTTATCAGGACCAAAATCTTGTAACTTGGCTTTTCGACAGCAATAACAGCTTCTTTGATTTTGATTAAGTTCTGCCTGTCATTTTTGAATTATGTTCTGGCTAACATTGTGACAATCATCAGTCAGGCACATACATGGTCCAACTGATCATCACCAGAATTTGGTCATTTGTGCCCTTCAATAATTCCAGTCCCTACCAATGCCATGAAGATTCATTCATAACTTTTCAAATTAAGTTACGAGCAAACATTAGTCAAACAGACGAACTGATCATCACCAACATGTGATCATTTATACCCTCTAACATTTCTAACAACTCCTATAAATTTCGTAAAGATCCGTTCATACCTTTTTGAGTTATTTTGCTTGCCAACTAAAATCAAACATAAAGACAAACAAACAGATCATCATGAAAATTTTGTCATTTACTCCTCGTGATATACCTAAAAACTCTTCTAAATTTCATAAAAAATTCATTAATAATTTTTGAATTAGCCTATAGTACGGAGGTAACAGAGGCAGACAAACAAACAAACGGTTGAACGGATCTTCACCTAAAGTTAATCATCTGTGACTCTCAACCTAACAATCTAGGTAAATTTTGTAAGGATCCGTCGACAAACTCGTCAAAAACATAACCTCCTTGGCGGAAGTAATTAAGTACACTGAAAGAAATTTATTGCACTTAGATCCACCAAAATTACGTGCATTTTTGTCCCAAAACGGACTCTCGAAAGAGCATCATAAAGATGCCAAGTGCATCATGATGATGCACTTTAACTATGCTGTAATAATAGTAATAATCTGTATTATCTTGCATACAGTAGTTACACCTATCGAGTTATTCGGTAATTTTACCTTAATTGTAGAACTTAGAAGTTCAAATACTTAAGGAAAGGAGAAGCCTGCGCTGCGACAGTCCGAGAACTGCAGTAAGCCTGGGACAGATTTTTCATTCCTTCGCAGCGCGGCTTCACGTCCTGTTTTGCTCTCTACCAGCTAGTGACATATCGACAATTTTTAGAATAATAAGGCATAGTGAAATCTACGATAGGCTTATGCAGTGCTTGCGAGATAATGTAGGATTATTATAGCCATAATAGTAAAGGTAGCTAAAGTGGATCAACATGATGTTGCTGATAGGGTGTTACGATGCCAATGGCACGTTGATGATGCACTTATGTGTTTGGGTTTTGTGACGAATCCGATGATGCACCAAGCTGCATCTAATACAGGTAAAAGTGTTGCACTTGAAGCGACGAAACTTTGAATTACTGTAGGGATCTGCGTGTTAGTGTATAACCGCGTCTCGCTTTGCACGTGTAACAAAATTATTAAGCTTTTGTTTACTTTCTTTTTGAGAAAATATGTTTTTCTGATTGAAATAGGTTTTTCTCTCTGCGGCGATGACACACCAAATAACTAGGCCATGAAACACCTACGTGCATCCTAATGTTTCCCTGTAAAACACGTGCATCCTAATGCTTCTCTGTAAAACACTTACGTGCATTAAAATTTTTCTCAGTGTAAATCTATAAGCACAGAGCTCAGGCCGCTATTTAATTCAGCCCGTTCTCTACGTGAATTATTGCACATTTCATTGAAAACAAACTCGTGTACGCTGATAATCAGCAACTGAGATGTGCAGTTATCTTTAAAAAGATTGCTAAAGAAGTTGCCTAACAAATTTATACTTACACTGTAGCTAGCCTGTCAGTAACTTGTCTCTGAAGCTTGCCGTGTACTTACCGTAGACTACTTATTGTTTTGACTCCTCTCTTCAAGCTTCTTGTCATGTTGTTTCCACTATTCTTATTGTCTTTTTTTTTTCTTTCGTAAATCGTTCTGATCTCGATAAATCTACTCCTCTTGCTCTCTGTTGCTGCTAATTTAAGTGAAGTTGGAATTGTACTCTGTGTATCTACCGCTGGCAAATCCTGTCCGTAGATGCTAGGCTCAAGGACTGGAAATAGCCGTTTTTACGGGTTTCTTCTGGCCCTACCTTCAATTTTGCGTTATTGTTAATAGCAAGAGAATGCTTTTTTCCTAAAAATTCAGACAACGTCTCCATAAGCGACTACCTACAAATGTTCTTGCTAGTTTTATTTACTACATGAATCATTTCCATTTTAATTAATATAGGTTGATTACTAGGGAATCTCACTCGAAGAATAAAAAGTAAAACCAACGTCGTAATTAAAAACATTTGTAAACGTTTCGGATTACGTTGAATCCATCATCAGCACTGCGGAAACA
>LQNS02278091.1:35540302-35550355 GCA_001587735.2 Parhyale hawaiensis | reverse complement strand
TTCTGTTCCATGTTACTAAAAATACTTATCCTTGTGTTTCCGCAGTGCTGATGATGGATTCAACGTAATCCGAAACGTTTACAAATGTTTTTAATTACGACGTTGGTTTTACTTTTTATTCATTTCCATTTGTAACGGCTTTGCACTTGATGATTGTGCGTTGATGAACGCCGCGTTATATTGAGATTATTACCAAAGTATTTGAGACGTTATATATGTCCAACGATCTCTTCATGGCTGAGATGCCTTTTACCAACTATACCCTATACAAAGGGAAATTTATTCCTTAAGCATTTCGTTCAGCTAAGCATCCTGCAGTATGTGGAAATCAGGTAGTGCCGTGGTCAAGCACTGGGTGTGGTAGTAAAACTCGCAAGCTGATGATAACTTTTTATATGCAATTAATGCATCAATGAGTTATTTAACACAAGCTCTCAATACAGTCAAGTAAACGGAGGCTTTTTTAAAAGCAAGATTGCTGTAAGTGAAGGCTTAATTGTCAGTGCTGTTTGCTCGTATGGTTAAATCATGCAACAATATCTGTGGTATTTGCTGCCCCTGCGTCACCAAGATCTTCACGGACGAAACTTCGCCGAGGGGAAATTGTCGCACAGCGACGTGAAGGGATAACAACCCGAGGTGGGCACAGGCCTTGTGTTGAAAAGGCCTCAAATGGCCGCAGCTGCCCACCTCTGAGTAAGAAAGTTACAGCCGATGGGATTCAGACAGTGCACCGGTGACGTTCTGCCTTGTAGAGTGTAGCGGTGATTGTCAACCGCGCCCGCGCTTATGAATTTGTTGCCGCAAATACTAGCAAAGCAAAAGCGAGGCTGTATCGGCGACAGTGTTAGATTCCACTCCACGCATGCGTATACTGTTCGGGAGGCTCAGTGCCTCTCGTTGTTACCATGTGCACGTGGTTTTGCTATGGGTTCCTGAGAGGATCCTATCGTGTCCAGTGTACCAACGTTCCCTGATCGTAGGCTCTGTGTACACCGTTTTATAAAAGCTGTACTTCCAAGACTCTCGGCACAGCCAAAATAATCTTAAGTCTTACTTGTTGTATAATTCATGTTGATGTAAATAGCACTTTGAGTACTGTTGGTATTACTTGTATAATTCATGTTGATGTAAATAGCACTTTGAGTACTGTTGGTATTACCCAAAATTGTAATGATTTATCAAAGCGTTACCTTTCAGACACATTCAGTTAGATAGAAAAGAACAAAACATTGAGATTGACATTATTTGTAATGTTAAAATTTTTTTAGCTTTATTATTATATCTGCCAAGAAAATTATGTTTTTGTTGTAGTTAGTCAGTCAAAAAGCTAACCTATATACTTATGGACGATTAATCATGAAATTTACAATGATTATTAAGTATGTTATAGGAGGAACAAATAATTAAGTTTTGAAGATCCGTTAAACCGTTTGTTAGTTTATCTGCCTCTTTTTTCTTGGGAACATAACTCAAACAGTTATGAGCGGATCTTTATTAAATTTATGAAAATTATTGAGAATGTTACAAAGAGCAACTGACCAAATTTTTACGGTAACCTTTCAGTCTGTTTAATTGTCTCTGATTGTTTTTGTTTGTCGGTAAAATAACCCAAAAGGTTACGAACGAAGCTTCATGAAATTCGCAGAATTTCTTAGAAATGTTGAAAGGCACCACTGACCCAATTTTGATGATGAAAATATCCTGGTTTCATGATCAATTGGAATTATTGATATCCACATTGGCTTGCTTGGCAGGGCTATGAGCTCTCAGATCGAGTGCTTCTCGAGTTATAAACTTTATAATATACTCTGTGGTATTAGCACTAATTACTTCATTCACCTTGCTTGCAGAACGCTTACTGTATTTGTCTTATCTCTTACGTATGCATTACGAAATATATATTCGTCAGAGCCTGTCGAATAATTACTGAATTTCAAATAATGAACTTCCCATTTTACTTTTGGTTTGACAAAATACCGTATTAGAGTAGTTGTTGCATTTTCGCCCGTACAATAGAATATGAGCTCATGCGCTTACAATAAGAAACGGGTGGTAGGCAGCGTACGTCGCACGGGCGCGACCGAGTCATTGGCGTTGTCGGCGACGGTCGATAAAAGTCGCCATTTTCTGTCGACTTCGTCACTGCCCGTCAATATGTGTTGTGGCGGCAGTGCGATGCGTGTTGTCTTGTCGACCTTTTATTTGTCCTGCCTTCACATTTGTGCATTTCATTTTGTATATTAATTCCACATTTTAAATAATTTACTATTTCTACGATTTTGCAAATTTTGTTTGTGTCGAACTGCAACCCTTTTGATATATGGTGTATGTAGCCTGCGCGTATTACACTCTTCAGCTGTGTGTTCAACTAATGCTTTCATCAGCTATAAACTACTCTGCTTCCTTGTACGGATTAACTACCCAGTACACACCGACTTCTGCTTACACGGCTGCAGGAGTTTCACTTACTTGTATTTTACGCATGTTCGAGATAGCAATTAGTCCTCATCCTTGTAATGCACAAGGCGGGCCGTGCGCATCAATTGAACCATGTGATCTGAAATGCAGTTCTACTTGTGCTCATTCATCATCGACAAAATTTCATCCCATTTCATACAGTCCCAGAAAGTTCTAGTATTTCTTTTAGACAATTCTCTACAAGCCGCAGGACTTCTTGGTCACCTGGTCTGTGTAAACTTCTCGCGTGTCCATAACTGATAAACTTGAGGCACATTGCGGTTTTGTGCGTAACTTATAACCGTTGGTGACGTTTTTTCTTGACTGGCTCTCTGCGCTTTTGCACAGCGTTTGTGTTTTCTCTCTTTACTAGCGTCTGTAGAAAACGTCGTACCTATATTTGATTTTTCTTATCGTTTCTGCCGCTACTTCTACTGCTTTTGACTCTACTCGAGTGCGTACCTGCACTGTGGTTGTGTTCTGGAGAATACCTAGTTTTTCCAGCACCGAAACGGACTTACCCCTTTGCATACGAGATATATAAGCAAACACTCCTGTATAAATACATCATCTCTTCCACGCTGCATGCTTAACCTCTAACTGTGCAGCGTGTCACGTATCATATAATTATAATAATGTTATTTCTTCGGGAAAGGTATAAAGCTTAAATTACGCTGCGAAGGATCAGTTACGGTTGCAGGTACTTCGCTACCAGCCCGATGTCTCTCATAGAACCCCAAAAATTCACTAAATTCCGAGCAGCCGCATGCAGTGCATGGCTTCATTTTTACACATTTTATCTTTTATAGTTTTGGGTGTAACCTTTTTAAATATTTGTGGAGTTGGATTTACAGAGACGTTTAAGAAGCACTACGCTTAACGCGGAGTGTAAACACACAATTTAAAGATGAAGTCCATCTTGTAGTGACATTGCAGAAAAAACTGAAATACGACTGTGAAACATTTACCGTCCGTGTACATTGGTTGTGTAGCTCTCTTCCTTTCATTCTTTAAGGACCGTCGCACATATGCGTTAGCGACGCTTCCACTAATGCTATCCTACGGCAAACTGGTTTATTTTGTCCCTATGGGGCCAAATGTTGTGCAACTCCCCCTCAGGGGCCATAAGATAAATGTAATTTATAAAGACCGTAGGGTTAGGTACCTAAGTGCTTCCATGTTAAAGGGGTCGCGCTCCCTGGTAGTACCTTAGCTAGTTCCTATAAATATTTGACCTCTGTGCCCAAAGTGCCCTCTTTCATGTACCTACTGATGATTCCCTCTTCTGTTTTTCCTCTTCTTTCCTGACTTGCTGTTCCCAAGCGCGTTGAGCATGTCCGTTGCTGACGCCGTTACTTCTGTTAGGAAATTAGTTTCCTCCATATACCTACCGTGCACCCATGGCCCTCTCCTTCCCCTCTGGTGGTAGGGGGGAGATGACCAGTAATTTGTCGCCAAACAAAATGGCGACGCAATGCAGGGAGCCGCACGCCAATGGCGCCCCAAGCTGTGGAATTTCCGACGCTGCATCGATTGCAAGACGTGCGTGGGACACGTCCGTCCCTGTGGTACGAGGCACGTGGCACGGAGGGACCGTATGCAATGAACGAAGCGAGACCATCTCGCCTGCTTGAGCTACGAGAGTGACGAGCAAGATAGTCTCGCTAACACGAGGTACGTAGCAGCCCGAGACTCTCGTGCTTGCTTCGGTGTATCGAGATGGTGCTTCTGTTTTGGGTCATGAGACGCATATGCAAAGAAGGAAAGTCCTTAATTCGTGCGTCTATGGCTTACTGACGCCTACGTGGTCAGTCGCAGGCTGCGCACGTATGGTATGCATAGAATAAATCTATTGCCATTAATGTAATGATGCGCAGGCAGTCCGTTTTCAAATGCGGAACACAACGCGCAATCGATGACAAAGTATTCTGCTCGCTGAGGAGAAAAATTCTGGATATCGTAAAGCTGCTGCGACGCCTCAGCGAACGTAACGCTGATGAGTATATAAGTCTGCCGGTGACCCTGGGTAGCAGGGTAGCAGGCCCATGCTAAACAGGGGCGTGTTAGCTCTTAATTATGTGCTAGCATTTACCTAGTCGATATCATCATAAAAACGTAATGTTGCGTATTTAAGCCGTGACGATATTTATCTCGGGCTGCGAGACTCATGAGTATTATCGGTGTGGATAACGGGCACGAGACGAGAAGACGAGACTTGCCGTCTCGGTAAACTGTAACGCCCGTCTCTTGCCTACGTGATTGTATAATCAACCCTTTGTCCACCAAGTAATGCTATTCCTGCGAAACTGATGCTTGATGCGGACGTATAGGTTAAGTGAGAGGGGCAATCGCGATGATTTAGTTGCGGGGAATATCTTGAGCGCCAAATCGACGAGCTTATGTGCAAATCGCCGCCATGTATAAGCCTAAGAGATAGACACTTGCATGTGTTGTGCAACAAACTTTCACGCTTTTTTACCGATATACTGTACTTCTGTTATCGCCATGTTGGCAAACATTATCTAATTTTCTCTTTGGATTTCCGCAGTTCGCCTACCCTTACCTACGCTACTTGAAACTTAGTGTATCCCGTTGACGTGCACACAATGCATGCATCCACACCGAATACCTCAGCATGACTTTCGAAAAACATTAAGTTTTTCGTATGACTGTCACCTTCCACAGCGTTATCTATTTTTACTCTGTGTTGCAGCACCTCCCACACCGGCCTCCATTATAACAAGCCATCGGGAAAGATTTCCGGATTTCAGGAGTTGTGAACAGTTGGCAGCATTTGCTTTGATAATAAGAAAGATGCCGCTATTAGACTGGCAAAGGACTTCCCCTGATGTTTCTCACCCCAGATAACTCGAAGTTTACATACTAAATATTTTGTATTGCGCCTAAGATACAGTATTATCATATGTCTGGCGACAGGGTTGGCTGCAATTTTTCCTTTAATACGTATATATTTTGTTTAAGATGATAATGGATTGACGGCAAAACACTTCGCCGCCAGATGTGTGACATTACGATAGTTTTAAATTGCAAAAAAAATGTCAATTTTTTATAGTAAATAGACCTCAAGATACCTGGGGTCAGAATGGTGAGGGTAATCCTATTATCTTATACTCGGTACTTGCAATAGCTTTTTGTATTCTCGTAGTGAGTAATGTACTTTCGCAATACTTCTTTGTAGTCAATGGTTTAATTAATCTATTTCTACACACAATGCTAAACAGAATAAATATTTTTTGGACTTAAATAGCTGAGAGCCGTGGAGAAGACACGGTCACGCTCGAAGGACGCCCGTATAACGTATCAGTGACGTATCACGTGACGCTCAACAGCACCAGAACTTCTCACGTAGAGCACGTTACGGTCGTATCCGGTGACTCAGTGCGTGTATTTAGCTGCCCTGCATGTCAGCCTTTCTTGCTGTCGCAGTTGCTGGTTTTGACCCTTTAACGGGCTAATTTCAGTTGTAATTTCTCATGCATCATAATTTGTCTTTTCTTACATTTAACGCTGCTTGACGTTACAAATTTTGAACGCAGTTGTAATTTCCGGCGGCAGGCGCGCCGCGGCTTAATAATATTTCGGTATATTTGTTTGCTCTGTAAATGCCAGTATATACTTCGATATTTGGTTAATATTATTGTTATGTGAGGAACTGAACCTTCTTTTACTCCTTACAAGGTTGAGGGGTTTATAATTACAGCGCGCTTTAGCGAGGCAAAATCGAGGCTGTCTGGGCAACAGTACCTTGTGTGTCCATGTTGTGTCTAATGAGTCTTTGCTCAGTGTCTCCTATGTGCTTATCGTATGAGGTTGTGCTATGCTGTAGGTTTCGTGAGAATTGTAGTCCAGTTTTGTCGTTGACCGATTCCACTCCTTATTTAATTAATAACAGCTCGCTGTAGCGAAGCGAGCGCCGGATGTATAGCAAACAGTGTATGTGTCTCTGCCGTGTGTCCGCGAGCCGTGTGTCGGGGGGCTCGTGCACCTCCCACTCTTGTGGCGGAAAATTCTATACTGTCCTGGATTTGCAGATTGTCTGTCGGCCCAAGCCGTAGTAGCGGGCTGTGAGTGTCAGCGTGAGCGACTGTTCATTACTGCTTTGACGCTTACTGATGTTGACATTATACAAGTCTGCATCGGGCTCATATTGACGAAACAAGTTTGCGCCCACTGCCTTTTATATAATTATTGCTTCTTCTTCCTCCTTACTTTCCTTTCTTGATTAGCGTGACCGTTACGCTTTCAGAATGAGGAGAAAATTAGAGTATCATTATTACCGTATCGGTAGAGAACGTCAGCCGTCACTTATAAATTTAACCTGCTACTACTACAGGTCACAGGCCAAAGATTTGATCTCTGACCTGGATCATATTTTCCTACTTCATATACCTACATAGTAGGCCTATGGGTCTGAGATATCGAAGAACAATGCTTATGTTGTTGTGAATTTTCACAGGTTTTAGCTAGTGAAAATAAATTTTTCATTCATTAAGAATTTAATAATATTATAGCAATAAGGTTCACAAGCACGCCTACCACTATAACTCATCACAATTGTTGCAAACTGGTCGTAGTTACTTCAGTAGTTTAAGCAACTAACCGTTCTAATAGGAGCCTTAGTAAGAGTAATTAACAATAGGCACAGACCCTTTCCTTCTATGTTTGTTGGCCTTAACCCTTTCGTGCGCTGAACTTTTGTATAAGACATAGCCTTATTTGAAATATTTTTGTATGAGCAAAATTAGCGCTGAAATGTTGGTGGTCTTATTCATTTGTCGTGTATTGTTCTGTTCATCAAACTAACCGTTGCTGGCGAAAGCGTCTGGCTTACTCGTCTAAGAGCATCCTTGCGCCTGTCGTGCCTTCACGATAGTGAACAAAATTAGACGACGAAATGGAGAATTTGCATTTGTAGAACGTGCATTTCATGAATTAAATTGAGATTCGAATTGTATGTAATTTTCATCATTCATGCAAAATTTCAGTTGTAAATGTAAGTCGAAGAGTTGCTGCAATTTCGAAACATATTTTCATTTTTTTTTTTTCGAGTACTCAAAGTCGGAGAACGACTACCAAAAACTGCTAATAAGCGGAAAAAACTACAGAAATAAACTATTAAATTAAATTACGAAATGTATTTCCCTTTGCTTCTCTTCATCACACCGACGTCCGCATGGCATAACTACACCACTCTGAGAGTGCATACCTCCGCCAATGGAGACAACGGTAAAGAAAAATTTAAATTGTCTCTGAAATCATGATTTTCTTTGTATCAACTCCAAAATTTAATCATTTGTGTCTTTTGATAGTAATAACAGTTTGTGCAATTTTGTTGAAGATCTATTCATAACTTTTTGAATTATGCTGCTAACAAGCATTATGACGAACATTAGTCAAACATACGAACGAACCAACCGATCTGCCCCAAATTTAATCATCTATGTCTTTTAACATTAATAACAAATCCTGTAAATTTCATAAAGATACAGTCGTTATTTTTCGAGTTATTGCGCTAACAAGCATAAAATCATAAAATTAAAAACCGTGACCAGCGAACGAACAAACGGATCGTTACAAAAATTTGGTTATTTACTTTTCGTAATTGATACCTAACAACTCACTTAATTTCATAAAAATCTGTCCATGACTTTTTGAGTTAGAGCATTGACAAAAATGAGGCAGACAAACAAAAAAACGGATGGACGGATCTTCACCAAAAGTTACCTGTTGCTCCTAACATAACTAACATTCCCTGTAAATTTCGTCAAAATCCGTCCATAACTGTTTGAGTTATCTTGGTGACTGACAGGCAGACAAACCGGCGGACAGACAGACAAACCCGACGAAAACGTAACCTCCTTGGCGGAGGTAATTATTGTTTTTTTCAGCAATATTTTATTACACTTTTCCTTACCTTTTCCCTTATCATATCACTGATTGACCCCTGCTGCTCTTTAACTTCATCCCCTAGCATTTTCCGCAAATATTTAATGAGTTTTAAAACGGTGCTTTGCGCAGGCTAAAGCATTGTGTTGATATTTTCGGATTCAAACGCTTGCCCTTCCAGCTTATAGCTGCGTGGCACGGCGCGTAGTCCTGCATTAATATGGGTTAAGAAACGTAGGAATATCGAAGTACTGGTACGATAGGTACGTGCATCAGTACGGTGTTCTTGTAAACTGCTCACTGATATTTACCCTCTACAGCCTTCTCAGAGGTCAGGCTTTTATAGATTCTAATGAGCATTTGTTCAAAAAGCGATCTAAGAATCCATTGAGCAACGGATTCTGACCGTCTCGTATCTCAAGAAAGTTCGGGAAGGGAGCTTCCTTCATCACGCACCTATACATTCTGGGCTTCAGAGGTTATAATTATAAGAGCACAACGTTCTACGGTGACTTTAGAGGGTGTATTTTATTCTGGTGGATTACCGATACTCTTTCTTTCATTTGTGTATTCGAAAATTTAAAATAATTTGAAATCGATGAGACTTTGTTGACGGGCATGTTTGCAAAATTTTGCATGGGTGACAGAAGACAAAAAAAAAACTGCACGCAGTTCAAACTTTAAGTTAATTCGTGCAGTAAATTTTGTAAGCATAATGACTTTTCCATTATTTTCTCAATTATTGTTCATTGCTGTATATTGATCGATCATCGCAGCAGTGTTTTGTAGCTACCTGCGCCGTCTTGCAGGCTTATACCCCCCCCCCCTCCTCCCCCTCTACTCATCTGATATTTTTAGCCTGCATGTATATTACTAAAGGCTTTGATAACTCTGTTGTCTCACAACTTCTCTCTGCTGTGCCATTCATATCTGTTTCATACGAAAGTAGGCAGTCTAATAAGATTCCCAGTGTACGTTGCGGTAAACCTATTGAAAGTAATCGCTAGTACGACTTTGTGAAACAAACTTTCGTCGTCTTTGATGACTGCATGCGTATTATAAATTCTGTTTTGCCTCTTCTGTGGATTGAAATCTTAAATTCTCTAAGTATATTTAGCTCTAGTAATGAGCTTGCGTAGGATGAGTCCTACGGAGAGGCTGCGGGTAGCCGTCAGGACCTCGTGAGTCTCATGTGAACGGAAATCAGGCACTTGAGGAGCTTCCGATGCCTTGATGACATTACGAGAACTCGCTTTTTGTTTTCCTTCATGGGCGTCGGATGGCTTCTTTTTGTGATGCATTGCTTCACTGCACGTATTCCGTGTGAACAAGTTATTGCTAGTGAGCGATACGTGCAGTTTTGGTACAGCATCGCTAGTAGATCCATCTCAATATGGTGCACTCCCTGCAGTGAGAGCTCGGTATTATTTGTGTTCTAATATTGTCATAAGGTACCGTACAAGCGCAGTCTTCTTGGGAACAGACTCCTTACCATGACACGTTGTCGCTGGGTAACGCACGCACTGCTAGCTCCGTCTTCTTACTCTTCTTTCCCGACTTGCTGTCCTCATGCGCGTTGATCCTGTGTGGGAACACCCTCGTGCATGGGTTCCACGTGTCTATCGTCACACTATGTGTCCCTTGCTTCTTCCTCTGTTAGATCGCCGTTGCTGTGGAGACGGAGAC
>LQNS02278091.1:35529203-35539306 GCA_001587735.2 Parhyale hawaiensis | reverse complement strand
TCCGTCTCTGGGTAGCGGACACACTGCCAGCTCCGTCTCTTGGTAACGGACACACTGCCAGCTTCGTCTCTGGGTAGCGGACACACTGCTAGCTCCGTCTCTGGGTAGCGGACACACTGCTAGCTCCGTCTCTGGGTAGCGGACACACTGCTAGCTCCGTCTCTGGGTAGCGGACACACTGCTAGCTCCGTCTCTTGGTAACGGACACACTGCCAGCTTCGTCTCTGGGTAACGGACATACTGCCAGCTCCGTCTCTGTGTAGCGGACACACTGCCAGCTCTGTCTCTGGGTAACGGACACACTGCCAGCTCCGTCTCTGGGTAACGGACATACTGCCAGCTCCGTCTCTGGGTAACGGACGCACTGCCAGCTCCGTCTCTGGGTAACGGACGCACTGCCAGCTCCGTCTCTGGGTAACGGACACAATAACGTTACTGTTATTGCATCACAATCAATGATCAGTAGCCTCAGTTTCCTTCCTGTAATTATTTTCGCTCTCGGTCGACCTTGGCTGCAGTCTGTCGGCCTCACTGCAGCCGCCGCTTCGTTGGGTCCCGGCCATCGGTTGCCAAAATTATCGACGAGTTTCTGCAGCAGCGCCGCGGCAGCTGGCCATGAGCTCCAACAGAAGCCACGAGCTGCGCTGTTAACCCTTCCATGCCAGACTGCATCGCGGGGTCCAGTTATGAATTAAGTGATGCTATCCCTCAGACAGTCGATGGTTGCACGTGCAGCCGTGGGGCTTAACTGCTGTGCATGCTACCAGGGTTGCGGAGTCGGATGTTTCAAACCCGACTCCGACTCGTGGGTTGGGTTCAGCCAGTGCCCGACTCAGACTCCAGTTCCTTTGATATAAAAAATGTCCGACTCCGACGCCTGATTTTGACGTTTGGTAATTTTGTTTGTGTTGCATACCCATACCATCACGTTTTGCCTCACGTTATCGTCGATTAACAAATATTGGATACGTACTTAGCTTCTACTGTTATTATGAAGTGTTGCCACTCGGATATAGGTACTTTAGGTACTTCTCTTATTGCTCGGATTTCCGCGTAAAGGATATTTTTACGGGATTCCAGTGGACGCTGGGATTATATATCTAGTGCCACGTTGCTGACTTGAGTTTTCTTTCTCTTTTAATAGTTCCTGAGATAGAAAGTTCTGTCTGCTATCATTTCTTTTCCCTACATTGCATTTTCTGTTCTTCTATGTGTATCTCAAAGTGTTCTATGTATATTCACAATCGTTTCTCTTCTTTACAGAGATGAAAAAAGCTACAGAAGAATTCTTCTTCAGCTGCGGGCCCAGCTCGCAAGAGAGATCGCCTCGCCCTCCCAGGGCAACTCGACTCAACCTTGTGTCCTCGCGAACGCTCTCACTAAACCGGGTCCCCCGTACGGGTCAATTGCTTCCAAGTCCACACATCCCAAGAGCTGCAGTGGGAGTGCTTCATCCGACAGTCAAAATGGGGGCTCGTACCACAGTCTTCGGAGTTATTTAGAAAATGGCGAAGGAATCTCAAAAAGCAGCCGCGGCGGCGCGCTAAAGCTAAGTACCTCTGCTTCTAGAGACGCAGGCAGTTGCTCAAGCTTCCCCAAACCTTTAAGAAATGTGGGATATGGTTGCGCTGAAACCCGCGCCGCTTGCCGCGCTACCGCGTACGGAAATGCCACCAAGCATCCCACTGATGCCGCTGGCGCATCATCGGGCCTCCCATGTAGTAGTGCTCGACGAGCCTTCTCTCCCGACATTCCTAACCGACAGTTGAAGGCTTTACTCTGCTCCGACATGACCGGCCGGCCTGCTAAGTCTTCCTTAGATGGAGTGTCTTCCTCAAACTCAGTGCCTTTACGTCCTGTCCCGAAATCATCACTGATGAACGAGTGTCGTGTTCCCCCTGCCAAGCGTCGCTGCACCGGGCCTTCCTGCGGCTCCCGTAGTACTGGCTCTCCCAAAGCCCTTCCTTGTCCGTCATCACCATTATCGTCATTACTCTCCGCTCCTTATTCTGCAAACTATTCTTCTTCTTATCCTTATTCTGCGTCTTTACTTTCTCCATCGGCTGGAAAGTTGCCTCACGCTTTTGTAAATAAGCAATCACCACCGCCCTCTCCATCCATCGTTCATCCTCAGCCCATATGCCACGCCTTGTGCGAACCTCATTTTTACCCCGAGTCTCGTACTACTTTGTATGAAAGACTGTTCTGTGATTCTCTAAATGTAGAACATTCTTTGAATGCCTTTGGAGCTTCGAGTAGACAGTCTTCCAGTCGCGACGACATGCCTTCGTCTACTTCTGAGGTATCCTCCACAACTGGGCTGCCCTTGCCTCTGCCCAATCGTTCGTCCATGGATCCGTCCGACCGTAGCGCCTCCAAGCTAGAGACAGAGAGACCTCTGTCCTATTCAATGCCTTCTTTAGCTTCTTTATTATCTAATTCCTCTACTGACGGTAACAGATATGTCTCTGGTAAACAGCTCTCCAACAACGGCGATGGCGCTGCTGTCACTGAATCGCCAAAGCTCCCTAATTTTCGAAACTCCTTTGTCTATTCTGGTTCGCGGTTGCTCCCAAGCGACTCGCTGACCGGCAGTCAAAAGACGAACGCTGCTGATGAACAGTTGGAGCGTGTCTCTTCTACTACGGATGATTCGTTGGAAAGAGATGAAGAACTCCTCCGAATTAGTTCTAAAGTGCGCATCCCATTCGGTGGGAAAATGTGCCCCTTGCCTTTCGTGGGAAGAATACCTCAATTCACAATGAATTTCCTGCGCACCTTGACCCTACTGCTGTGCAAACACTGCAGTCGAGACAATCAGACAAGTGAGTGACAAATTTAATTTATTATCTATCGGACTCATGTACAGTATAGTATAGCTCCGACCCAATCTGATCTTTGATTTTAAAGCAGAATCGCTGTATTTCGTATTCTGTGCACGCTGAATGATGAACATAATTTAAAGTTGTTTCGGTCTTAAATTTAATGCATGGGTCCTGTGCGGTCATATTTTAATGGGCAGAGAGTTGCATATGTGGCGGCTATACATTGTGACTTCTGGTCAAACCCTACACATATCATGCTATCGTTATAAGGACTTACTAAGTGTAAAAGAAGTGATGTTCGTCTCTCAGCCATTCAAATTTAGAGCTGTGGGAAAAAGTTGAACGCTTGTGTTAACTGCATGAGTGTCTAATGCTTATTGGAGTTTGCGAAGACTTTTTAACTACGAGTAAAATAAATAAAAGTTGGGTAATTAGGCCAAGCTCTCAATGTGATGTTACCGAAGAGCAGGACAAACTTCGAGAAAAATCTGTTTCATAAATGAAAGCAGTGTTAGACATGGTACAAAATCATTGTTTATTTTTGCATTTGATCAAACGGTCTGTGACACTTATTTTGGTGTCAGCTGTAATTAGTTAGTGATTAAACACATATCTGTGTACAACTAGAGATCTTAAAAAATACTTGATCAATTATCAATTCCTATTTCGATATTTACAAAGATTGGTAGCTATTAATTAAATCTGTAGACTTTAGTTAAATCTGCAACCTTATCTTATAGCACATCAGTCGTCAGGATTAGGTCCTGCCACGAAAAATGTACAATCTGCCATACATCCCATCTCTGACCCTAGGAAGCACTGTCGGTATGGCACCGCAGTATCGGGTTACGGGTACATGTATAGAGCGTCTAGACTAGCTCATCCTACCAACCATATCGTATGTGGTCAGTCAATGACCTGCAAGCAGAGTACTGTCTCCTTTCTGTCTGGCATAGCTATACATTGTACTACTAGGAACAGATGTAATCTACTTGACCTACTATGACCTACCTACCTACCTATCAATGATCTACCGTGAATATATGTATGACCTAATTTTTTTATATTTTTTAATGGAACTTGGAAGGCTTTATTCTGAAGGAATTCTATCCTTTCAAGTATGCTTTCTTTTGCTGTTCGTACTCCTATTTATATTTTTGTGTTCTCCTCTTTTCCTTTTTTGTTCCCTTGTCCCTTTGTCAAAGTTCCTTAGTTTACTTTATACTTCTAATCGTCTCCTTGTTTTGCAGCGAACTCTGTGTCTAGCCTTTTCATCAGCAGGATCCCGAACGGGCTATATGATTTACATTTCAGTAATGCCATTCTTACGAAAACGTTTCCTTAACCATCCGATAAAGAGCTAGGGAAACTAAAGGCTGTACCACCCGTGGAAACCATTTGGCCGCGCTTCAAATCGTGCTAATGCTACGAAAATAAAATTTTTGATATGGGACGTTGGAGGAAGGAACTAAATGACCGTCACTTCTGTACTGCAGGCGGAGCGGCCGCCATACGTTGCAGGAGGTGCCACGGCAAGCCCCTGTACGCCCTCTTCGTTGGTTACGAGCATCACGAGAACAGCCCCGTCGATGTTGAGGTGAGCAGCTGTTTCATTATGTCCTGAGAAGGAATTTATATCACCGAATAATGCTGGGTCAACTTATGTGACATTGTAATTCATGTTACCATTTATGACTTGTAACGTTTACGTATGACAAACGTTGACTATCTCTTAACGTTCAATATTATCATGTGTACCAGGGAACATTATATTTTATTTTTTGATAAGGAAATGTTAACACATTGAAACTGCTATCGGTAGACTGAACGTTGCGCTATAGGACCCACTCATCGAAAAGACACAGTGGTCAAACTGTGATTTTAGGTGTACAAATAATACGTGAACAATCTCCCAATCAACCAACACAGAAGAGTAGTGCAATGAACGCATTTCACAATGTTTTCGTCAGTTTAGTGATGCTACGTTTGTTACCAAGAGCACTACCTGTGCAGTCTCCTGCTTTCTTGGGTATCTCTTGATGTTGTGCGACCATAGTCAATCTAAGTCAAAGCGTGGCTCATAGTATCGATGAGCATATAGCGTCACTCCTCTGCTACATCTGAAACTGTACATTGCGTTACTCAGTGACTGTGGATTAGATCGCCGGCACACTAAAAGCAGTTCAGCGAGAAGCTGGCTAGCAGGTAGGCAGGCTGGCAGTTTTTGAGAAGTACGGTAATGCATTGGAGCACGCACACCGCACTGCCGCTGTTCGGTGTGCGCACTCCAATGCATTACCGTGCTTCTCAAAAACTGCCAGCCTGCCTGTCTGCCAGCTTCTCGCTGAACTGCTTTTGGTGTGCCGGCGCCCTTAGTGTTAGGGGCGTTAAGCATGTCTGAAAGAATTTAGGAGTCAGATGAGATCATGAGCGCTTGATTGATATGTAAACTAGATAGCACTCTGAGAACGCATACCTTCGGTAGCAAAGTAACGTTAACCAAAGTTTAAAATTGGCTTTGAAACTATGATTTCCTTTTTATTGCCACCAAAATCTGGTCATTTGTGCCTTTTGACAGTAATAACAGGTTCTTGAAGATCTATCAGTAACTTCATGAGTTATGTTGTGACAAATATTTCGACAAACATTTAGTCAAACGAACAAATCGATTGTCACCAAAAATTTGAACATTTGGGTCTTTTAACAGCTCGGAAACGGAGGCTTAAACTTCCTAACTATAACTTTAACATTTATAGCAATTCCTGTAAATATCGTAAAGATCCGTTCATAACTTTTTGAGTTATTTTGCTAACAAACATAGAATCAAACACGAAGACGAAAAAAAAGAACCAACCGAACATCCCCAAAATCTGGTCATTTACCACACTCTTAGTGATACAGTATACCTAGCAACTCAAGTAAATTTCGTAGAAATCCGTCGGTAATTTTTTGAGTTACGATGCTACCAAAAAAGAGGCGGAGGTAATGAAGATAATAAGCATCAGAACAATAAACCAGGTTGGAAATTACGGCAATGCTGGTGTGTTCTACTGATAACCTATTCGCGAAAATTAGACCAGGTTGTGATTGATGGCATAGTAAAGAATTTGAAATGCACTCTTTGCCTTACTAATTTCAATATGCAGACCACGAAGGCCTATGATGTATTTATCAACACTCTCGTGGATCTTGATTTTTACTTTCTTTCCACACCCCAGGGGCCCGTGTAGGTTACCTCAGCCATTAGCTAGGCCTTCGGGACGTTTCTCTTTCATGCCCACTTTGCTTCCTTCCCAATTTCATACTCCAACTTGCTCATGCTTTATTCTGTTCTTCCTCTTCTTTCCCGACTTGCTGTTCCCATGCGCGTTGATCCTGTGTGGTGGGAGCACCTTCGTGCATGGGTTCCCCGTTTCTCTTGGCATACTACATGTCCCTTGCTCTTTCCTCTGTGATATCGTTTTGCTCGGAAACGGAGGCTTAAACTTCCTAACTATAACTAACTACTTTCTTTCCACATGAATACTGTATTTATCCTGGGTTCACGATGCGCAAATTGAACTTATGCATGGTCAACAAAGTAGAGTAGAGAGTAAGGTATTCTTCGGAGGAGAGAAGGAAACAGAGGTTTCATTCCAATCGCTAACTTTTCTTCATTTGAGTTTATTTTCTTTGGTGATGCAGCTCTTCGTGCAAGCGAAAAGTTTTGATTCAGGTGATATCGTGACGTGTCTGTAAATCGCTGCGGCAATTTAGTTTTTGAGTAACGTTTGACTGCCTGATGATAAGGAACTGTTTCACTCAATGTGAACGAACGAAACGATTGTACTGCTCAGCAAACTGGAACCGATCGAGCGTCCTAGCCTAATTGCATCATTAAAAGCAACAGTTTCGTGGCATCCTTCACCTTAAATTCCCGAAATATGATCAAGAAGAATCATCGCCAATTTTTTGCGCTGTCATTTATGATGGCCTGGTAGGTAGCTACGTTAGAACTGTAATATAAAAGACGTTTGTGTTTGCATGTGTGTTTGAGGAGGAAAATAGCATTAAAAACCCTCCTGCAATCAATCTATAGACCCCCAAACAAGTTTGAACACCACTGATCTTCGGTAATTCAATAAGAAATGTAAATTTTTGCTTTTAAATTGATCTATTCGTGCCCTGTGGATTGATGCGTCTTGTGTTGACAGAAATTCCCGCCGACCTCCCTACATGTGGCTTGCCTGCTTAGCGACCCCTGTCCGTTGCTGAGGGAGCTTCTGGGGAGCGGCTTCTCCCCTAACTACCCTAACCTCCTGGGGCAGACGCCTCTGCACTCGCTACTGTTGGGTGAGTTGTACAGGGACTTAATGCAGCACGCAAGTCTGCTGCTTCCGAGGGTTCACTTTGCTGGAAAGTTCGTAATCTGAGCGTAGAAAATGTCGGCTTCTGTTGACTACTCCGATCTCGTCGGTTGACGCAGCCTAGTGCATAGTGTGATACCTACTGTTGTTTACTTAGATACAAGGGGTACGGTTCGCCTTACTTTGGTTATTTCCCAAAAACAGACTCAAATCGTATCAACTTGAAATTTTGGACTTTTGGATAGGCGTACTATAGGAAAAATGTAATTCATAATGATGTTGTTCTGAAATTGCGTAGAGAATGGGAGTCTATTTTTTTTTACTAAAATGTGTATTACCAAGTACCCGTTAGGAGCGCTTCATTCTTCATCCTAATGGTATTATAGTGGCAGGAGTATAGTCAGAATACCTACCAATACTGCAGGGTCAGGCTTGTTGCCAGTGGAGATCACGCTGTAAATATCTTGCAGTCCTTGTGAAGTTCCCTCAAGGGGTTAGACAGATGTGCTGCAATTGATGGCTACGCCGAAAAAATTTCAGGGGTGATTCTAATGTGCGATTATAAATCCAGATCTGTGCAGTTTGTAATTTCATCATTTGTTTGAATTACTCGGCTGGGATGTCGTAGGTATCAGCTGGGAAGGAACCACAAGGAAGTCACTGATAGCTTACCAGGACATAATAGTGCGTTGCTTATTCCTTATCGTTCTTGCCTTCTGCTTACTTTATTCATAAAGCTTTATGTATGTACAACTATAGAGAGTTAATATGACGAGTGCTGTTACGCACTAGATATACTGGTCATATTAGCCCCTAACTGTATCCTGGAAAATTGTTTTCATGGGTAGTAAGTTTCTGCATTGACCAAAATCTGGCCACTGTCAACATGGAATATATTGAGGAACAATTCTGTTCTTTTGAAAAATAGAAATGTAATTTGATCCGTTCATTGTTACGTGATGCATCCTTTTCAGGCGATATCCACAGCCCCAGCTTCCTTGAGGCCCTGAGGACTCTGCTGGACGCGGGAGCGTCGCCCCACGAGCGCGACAACGCCGGCGAGACGCCTCTCCTCTATGTGAAGATCCTCCTGAAGGAGGGCCTCTACAGCACTGCTGCTGATGCTGCCGAGCTGCTGCTAACTGCTGGGGCGGCTGTGGATCTCGCTAATAACCAGGTGAGGCTGTTTTTTTATCTCCTGTTGCTCTGTACATCTACACACAGCGTGATTCCATTCGTGCCTATTGCGCACGTTCTTGAACGTCATAAACACTATTGATACGAAAAAGTACTATTTAATATAGGCATTAACGAGTTCATGGAATTTGGATGAGATCTGAGTAAGATCAGCCGTGCAGCAAGTGAACTAGCCACCGTGCACGTTGTTTTCGACAGCCCTTCGCTACCTCAACAAAGATTTCATTTGAAATGTTGGAGTTGAGAGCTGCTTGCTGATGAACCTTGAGTACCATCTGAGACTGGGCGTCTTGAGGGTCGTTACTTTACGTAGTTACGTACCCCCAAAAAGGGGGTGGCGGAACTCTAATATTTTGATCCAAGAGGTCGTTTGATCTGGCTGTAGTGCCTGCTGTAAATTATTTTATGGTGCTATGTACGGTTCTTTTTTTATTCTTATGCTGCTGGCCAGTAGGTTGGTGGGAGTTGGTGGTTAGAGACTTGTCACACGGGATAAGAGGGTTCGCCCATCTATGGTGTGGGAAGTAGCACCTCCAGTAGGATAGTATTCTTAGAGGTGGCTAGACCTTCGTGGCGTATTATCTACATGCCCCTTAGCTTTCATAATTTTTTTTCATACTTCTGCTGCTAATGCTTTGTTCTAAGCTGCCTCTTCTTCCCTGACTTGGTCTTCTCATCCGTACGCATCTTATGTGAGACAACTGCTCGTGCGCGGGCTGCAAGTTTCCGTCAGCATACTGTAGGCATGTCCCGAGCGTGTCCTCTGGGAATGAGTTGTGCTGCGCGGGAAGCACTTGCATCAAACTCGCCAATCTGTGTACGCTCATCACAGTGCGTGCGTTCAAGTAAACTTTCTTACCGCGCAACAACCACCAGAAGCACTACAATAAGCTCTACCTAACCTAACCTTGCCTAACCTAACCATACCTTACCTAACCTAAAATAACCTTACCTAACCTATCCTTACCTAATCTTAACTAACCTACCCTTACCTAACCTAACTTTACCTAACCTAACCTAACCTTACCTAACCTAACCTTACCTAACCTAATCTGCGATACACCGAACAGGCACAGTACACGAGCTTGAACACCGCCCGCACGTACACCGACGCCCGTACACAAACGTACATAGCGCATGGCGAGTTTGACGCCTGCGCAACCGGCCTAACGACTGACATCCATATCTCGGTCCCATATGACACACTTTCAGTTGAGTTTCGTGCGGTTTTACAGCTACGTGGACATGTGTGCGTTTTCGTATTTCAATTGCATATAAGCTGACTTGTATTGTGATATGAATTTAGAGTAACGAATAACCTAAATAAACGTTATCTAATTTAACGTCACCTAATTTAACGTCACCTAATTTAACGTCACCTAATTTAACGTCACCTAACTTAGCATCTCCTAACTTAGCATCTCCTAACTTAGCGTCACGTAACTTAGTGTCACCTAACGTAACGTCACCTAACGTAACGTCACCTAACTTAGCGTCACCTAACTTAGCGTCACCTAACTTAGCGTCACCTAACTTAGCGTCACCTAACTTAGCGTCACCTAACTTAGCGTCACCTAACTTAGCGTCACCTAACTTAGCGTTACCTAACTTAGCGTCACCTAACTTAGCGTCACCTAACTTAGCGTCACCTAACTTAGCGTCACCTAACTTAGCGTCACCTAACTTAGCGTCACCTAACTTTGCGTCACCTAACTTTGCGTCACCTAACTTTGCG
>LQNS02278091.1:35506279-35521852 GCA_001587735.2 Parhyale hawaiensis | reverse complement strand
CTGATGTACACAGTGCCATTCGGATTATGGAGGGATAGGGGGCCCTGAACAAACCTGTGCAGGTTCACAGGGCATCCGTCTTAAAGCTTAAATACAAATTTCTTGAGTGTATGTACAAACGCGCTGCTGTGGAGCATTCCACTAATAAGTAGATTGTGGTTTAACTTGAAATTATTGTAGCATTATGCTGGGGACACACTAGGCATTTACACTGACAACTTGATGCAAGGATTTATGCCACAGTATAAATGACGTTTGAATTCGACTCTGTGAGCAGAACATATGGTTTCTCCCTGTCACATAACTTAGTTCAGTTTAGTGCTTGATTACCTCCTCTTCCACCACTTTAGTCGTGGTAACTTCCTTAGGAAAATCGTTAATAAGCACATTATGCCTTAACGTATACAATTCCTAGTGTTAGGGACAGCCGCATTCTTTAATAAAATTAATAACATCGAAATAATTTGAATTTCGCTAAGCGTGGAGGGCATTTTATTTCCGAAGCAATTTTACTTAATTTAATTACTGTGCTGTTGTCTAATTTTCTTCCTGCTCTTCCCATTCGCAGTCCCCTCCCCCCATTTATTGGCTTGATATAGAGCGTGCCCTGTCTCCCTCTCGCTTGATCGGCGAGTTCTCGGTGGATATGAATGGGCATAAGAAGGGTAACCAGCACAGACTTTATTCTACCTTAAGTGCATAATAGGTGCAACATGCAGGCCATTCATCAGGATTGCATTAAATTCTATTTCGCAGTTTTATCAAAAGTTGAAAGGACTTGTAACTTAACGATAAGATTCTTGTATGACACCAAATCCATGTCAGCGCCAAAACCAAATAAAAAGTAAGCCAATTTGACTTGCTCCTTTTTCCATAATTAACCTAATTATATTAAAAGCACACTATCAACAATATAGAATGTCCGGTAGTGATACCTGCAACAATTCTCTTTAATCTTGTAGAAAAGAGTCCTAAACAAATATTAGTTCGAATTCGTGTTGCGGTGAACATAAATGTGATATGCAGTGCCTACTTCTTTCCCGTTCCCACTTTTTAACGTAAAATAGACAAAAAAATAATCTTCGTTCTTTTGTTCATATTTTCTTCCAAGAATTCCTGGATAAGCGTGATAGGTACCAGCCCGTTATACTAACAGTATTTTAATAACAACTCGAGTCTCGACATTGCCGTCCGTTGTTTTATTGAAACATCTCGCGTGATTGTCGTGCCTCGTCAAGGTAACATCTCCTGACCTTCAATAAAGGCTGGTCGATAGCATAAGCCTCTTACCTCTCTTCCGCTCTGTCCGCCAGCTAATGAACTTATGCTGGTCTTTCCTCCCTTTGAACTAAGTCGTATGGTACAGTATTGCTACCTCTATGATATACACTCTTTACTGCGGAAACTGAAGAAGAAATAGCTTCCTGAGCTGTGCATTTAAAAAAAAAGGTATTTTCATTCATTTGTACGCATTATTCTGGGCTTTATGCGGACGCGTTTGTTTCGTGCTTCCCCAGTAGATGAGCTTAGGTTTCTGTTGGTATGCGATTTGCCCTGCGTTTGATATTTTTTTATAACGCTACGATTGTTATCTTCTCGGGAGCGTTTCATAGTGGTATGAATCTGTTTGGAAAAATTTCTTGCACGTACCACTGTGAATGAACGGAACGTCGCTGGACACTGAGAAAGGGCTGGCAGGCTTTGTAATGTACGCATACCAAGCAATGATGCTGGCAAAACCGAAGCGGTAAATATTCTAATATCACTCACTGTACGGGGAGCAAGACTCTTTAACGAAATGCCGCAGCATGTCCGAAACGCCACTAATATGCAATTTGTAGAATTCAAACATTTGCTAGATTCTTATCTAAGAAGAATGCTAGATAGATCAAATGTCAGGGGCTCGGTGTACTGTAGAGATAATTCGCTGTTACCATGCAAGGTACACGAGCTATGCGGCACTTGGCGCATTGAGTCAGCAGTTTATAGGTATGCACAGCTACCGTGGCGGCACTTACATTTCCCAGAAATGGGGGGGGTAGCATGGGAGGTGGTTGTAGCATGAGAACCTTCCATCAGTGGTGCCATGGTTCTTGACGACTTGTGGTCGGCTGCATGCAGCCTTACACTCGTCTGGTGCCAATTAGCGTATATCCGCAGCACGAACCAGTGTATGTAGATTTCCCAATACGGGGTGTGGTCAAGTTGACTCTACCTTTACCTTTAGTAAGGCTTAACTTAATATGTAATTTTTACTGCGCTGCCTTGCTGTTCCCATACACGGTCGTCCTCTACTACCGAATGTCTCTTTTTTTTTTTCCTTTGCTTGGATTCCCATTGTGGATCGGTAAGCTTGAAAGCTCAGTTGCACGAGGCTAGTTTACTCGCTGCTACCCAACTCGCCCCCATGTTGGCTAGTGAATTAGCAGCTTGTAAAAAATTCAGATGCGACTAAAGTTGGACGAGTTCAACTTTTACTCGCTTGCGATTTGGCTTTGTCTAATTCTTGTCTATGGACATCTTTGATTGAGTTGATTTTACTCTTCTGTTACTTGACATCCATATCCCCAGGTAATTGCTGTTCATCAAGTTCAAGATGGAGACGTTGGAAAATTTCAACGTTTAATTAGAGTTACGATAGTCTTCATCTTTTATATTACATAACACAGGGTACTGCTGAGAAATGTTTAAAAATTCTACAATGGACTTAAACTTCCATTTCATGAATGTAAAGACACACAACAATAAAAATCAACTGAAACTGCAAGAGATGGTTAATTAATTTGTACACTCTCTGTCTAGTTGGCTACTTGGCGCGTGCGTGTCGGCATCGCTATCTCACTCGCTTACTCGCCAGCTAGCAGCGAGTAAACTAGCCTCGTGTTATCGATCCTTAACCCCTTAACGAACTAACACAAGTATATCCGTTTAGCAGCTATCGGGCGTTTGGAGATTATTACTACCAAACTGAAACAATTAATCAATATTTTGTTGAAGAGTAAAGTCTGACTATAACTAACAATGAATTGAAGCTAATGGTGGGGTAGCGAGACTTAACGTTGGAGTAAGATCTTGCTAATAATCATCATTATGTTAAACTACATTTTCTTTTTCTCCTCAGGGTCGCACCCTGCTGAGCTACAGCGTGTGTTGCGGGGACCGGTCGCTCGCCCTCACGAGGATCCTCCTGAACCACGGGGCCAATATCTGGGGAGACCCCCGTCGGGACTGGGACCACTCTGCCTTCCTCTACATCTTTAAGGTGGGACACTGCTGTGGGGCATATGTTTATCTGCTCAAGCTCCTCACTTGGTAGGTAGTTTATGACTCCGTTTCCAACTACAAAGGTGATCTCACACAGGAATAAATAGGGACATATATTATGTCGCTAGATACGTGAAACCCAGGCACAAATGTGTTCCCGCTCAGGATCAACGTGCATAGGAGCAGCAAGCCGAGCAAGAAGAGGGAGCACAAAACAAAGTAGCATTAGTAGTATGAAAATGGAAAAAAGCAAAGTGGGCGTTAAGGAAACGCGTCCCCCTTGGGTTGCCATTCCCCGTGAGGGTGGACGTACTTAACTAACCGAACCCATGGCCTCTGGCTCATCATACTCCTCCTGAAGTGTCAAGCTCCTCAGGGCGGATAGCAGGGATCGTAGACCGTAAGGTTAGATTCGTAGGTTACAGCTGGGTCCACACAGCCTGTGTTCTGTGGAGTCGCCCCCTCCTGTTCGAGTGAATGAGGAAATGAATATCTAACTCATCGGTTACAGAGGGAAAGCCAACAGTAAGCGTTGTAAATAGGGTTAACTTAACTAAATGGGCGTAATGTTATGAAGCACTGAACATGACCATCGTACATTTCATTCCAGACTGCCATGTTGTGCCACTCCGTGTCATCGCTGACCGGCACGCTGGCGCTGGTGTGTCGCCTCATGAGCGCCGCCCCCGGCCGCATGCGGGCGCACCTCCAACGCAACATTATCCGACATGGCCGCTGCCATACCGTAAGATTTAATAGTTGTACAGTACTACGTAAATAAATACATGAATAAGCTAATATTTACCTTATCTGGATGATCTGCCCCTTATATTAAAACTGTACAGCACTCACAGGTTCGATTTCCCACAAACTTACTTTGGAAATGAGTACTTGGACAGATATGTTGTTCGCAGTTGTCTGCTTGTACGTAACACGAGAGATCACTCATGAGTATGCATCAGTATGTGCTGAGCTGCAACATGAGCATCACATCATCACAGTTCTTTAATAGATTTGTTTTCGTCTTTAATCAGAATATGATATAACAACAATAATAATTTGTGATAATGTAGCCTAAGACCTTGGCACTTTTGACTATATGCAGGTGAAAGTGCCTGAAGAAGTGGCATCTTCTTGTAACTATCATTACGCAATGAAACACACTTGGTATTACTACACTCTGTGCAGAGCCGCACGTTTTTGGGCACTTTCTATATTGCAACCTTTTGACAACGATACTGAGCTCGCACGGCGAGAAATGCTTCTCCAACTATACAGGATAATCAGTGTAAAGGCAGTTACTTATCTCATTAAGATTAGATTAGATAGCTGGCTGTAGACAGACCAACAGGACCATTCCCTGAGCCGCCGGGACTTACGCTCCGACCCTCTATGAGCTCTTGCCATTACGTCAGTATCATTTAGATGTCTGAGGAAGAAAAGAAGAGAAAAACTGAGCGAAAGAGATGATCTTGCATTGCTGTAGATCCGCAGAGCTTGGAGACGTTAAGTTAGTTGGGCTGGAAAGATAATGGATGAAGATGGCTTTTGGAGTTTTGGTCGTTAAGAGTTTGTGACTCCTGGAGGAGGTTTTTGTAGCTGTGGAGGGTGCCGTTCCCAATGTATGTCAAGACTATTTTTAAACGCGTTGACTGTCTTTGCACCTACAACTTCGGAAGGGAATATGTTCCAGATATTCACTAGGAAATTCGTGAAGAACTGCTGGCTCGAAGTACTTCTTCGAGGATTATCTTCGAGATTTTGGCCGTTGTTTCGGAGGCGACCATTAACGTCTCTCTCAAAAAGTCTCGTAGTAGATGCGGCGTTGACGCCACCAAAGGGCTGGTATCAAGATTTGTGAAAAATCCAAGAAAATTTGGTACTATGTGGAGAATGGTTAGATGAAAATATTCTTATAATAGTTGCAATGGAAAGATCCACATCGTAGAAATAAACTTTATATTCACCTGAAGCTAAGTTGATACATTAAATTTACACGCTTTTTTTTCTCGTTGGGATCACCGATATTCGATGGATGATGTACGTGGGTAAAATTTAAATGTCATATTGGTCAGAACTTTCGTTTCATCCTGATATTTCTGTGATAAAAAATATGTACAGTATATATTTCAATTCTGTGTCTCATTACAGGTGTTTTCTGGCCTATCAAGTGAACTTTTGCGTCTCATGGAGCCATACTACCGACAGCCGCAGAGTCTGACTAACATCGCGAGCCTCAGAGTGAGGGCCTGTCTCCCCGCCTCTGCCGATGTTGTAGCTTCCGTAGCCAAGTTGCCGCTGCCCGCCAAGGTGCAGCGGCAGGTCGCTCTGCTGGAATAGAAAGCGCGGAGATCGACGGTGGCGACCCTGTTGTGAATAATTGATTTCAGTCGTCGGTGTGTTTGATGGGAATTGTGACTGTCCTTTAGTGTAATGGAAATTATATTAACATTACACAAAGATAAATGTGAGTACGTTAAGGTAAACTTTTCTCCTTAGTTTCAGTATTCTCTTCAAATATTTCCTAGTGCTGGCTGGCTGGTAAATGCAAAAAATTATATCTCGGTTGTTTTATAGGCCAGGATTTTGGTTTCACGAGATTATGCTTCAGATGTGTAATATCACTAATATGGTATTAACATAAGAAATTGGTTGGAGAGATTAAGTGTGACATGAATTTGCTATCTTAGCAGTTTCGCATTTCGTGAAAGTGGTGACTTTTAATGGTGATTTGAAAATCGTTTTCATCGTTTTGCCTATGATGCTGCAGCTATAACCATTGGATATCTTTCTCTAATACATAGTACTTTTCAGTTTTTTGCCCGATGAGTTAAAACTGAAGGTTTTTATATCTATTTTTACGAAGAACAAATTCGAACCTTTAAGTGACATCAAGACTCAAGAAATATGTTTGCGGGAAAGTTAACTCTGCAACGAGTTCATCGCCTCTTGGGAGGTAATTGGTGCTCAGCATCCAGGTAGGGACCGGCGGATGCTGAAATTCCTGAATCATTGAGAGTCAATCATACCTATTCACATCGTTCGTATGATGTGCTTTTTAGTGGTGCATTTTTTTCGAAAAATGGTCGGTGCCACAGCCCGGCTGTGAGTGTAGTTACATTTTTTATTTTATTTTGAGGGTGTTTCACGTGCGAAAAGCTTAGCTAGCGGTTGCCTCAGCAGGAAGTCAACCTTCTGAAATATGTGGTTCAAAAATCATTTCTTATATATGGTGTTGGGTATACACAGCGTAGTTAGAATAACACTGTAGTAGTTTGAATTTGTAGTTATAGCGCTGCTATGAGCGTGTATTGGTGAAGTTGAACGAATTGCGGCTAATCAAGTAGACCAGGATGGAATGAGTGCATGAAGATACGGCGGCCTATAGCCAGAAAAAATCTATTTGCTAATTCATTTCCTAGTGGATAATTTGCTTTTCAGCTGAGCCATAAGCCATGAAGGTGTAGCTACTGTTACAGTATGTCTGCACTTTCAGTGGCAATTGTTTTTATAATATTGTTTTAAAACTTTCGAATGAAAGATTTCTTTCTTTGTCCTTAACACTTGTCTCTTGAGCCTTGTCCTCAAGTGTTTTCCTTTCGTTCACTGCCATTTCATACTTTGAAATACATCCCACTCTTTATGAAAGAGTTCATCATTGTATCTCTCTTAATCTCGGGGTTACGTCACGCCTTTTCATTGGGTGACTTATATGATTATGTGTATGTACAGCGTCAATTGTTCCAATATCATCGTAATGCCGGGCGATCGTAGCTTAATTATATTCATGCTATTTCCCCATGTTTAACAGACATTTTCTTCTAAGTTTTTCCTCCGTAGTCCAGAGGATTACAATACAACACTGAACTATTTATACCTCATAGGTGTGCGAAACATCAGGAGTAGAAAGAAGCTTAGGGATCCGAGGGTCTACTTTCCGGAATGGGGCTAAAAGGAAACGACCATTGGGTTAAAATGCGCTAAGTGTAATTAATACTTTCCACAAGACACTAACTACAGTCTGATTTTCGATTTATCCACCGGTGTCCGCTAGATGGACTTCGACTAAGAGGTAATGCAACTTTGTTTACGCAAAATTTGACGGAATAAGAAGTACATCTGTCACTACCTTGATATCCTATTCGTAACTCCCTTTATTACTTACCTTGTGAGTTTGTAATCTCGTCAACGTACATGATCGTGGATCATCTTCACTCGCTAGACTTGTTACTCGGACGTGTTTCTCTTCCTAAGTATGTTGTGAACATCTACCAAAGACGGAAAAGGTGCCGCGTTACCGATATTCTCAGAAGGCTTTACAAGATCTTCATGTACCGCGTTGATGTATCTGCCGTGTCTCATTTCGAAGATGGGGTCATACGCCGTTTTCTTTTCTTGCCAGTATGATTTTTATCTATATACCAACCTTAAAGTAAGCAGTATTTTGGAGATGGAATGATCTAAGTCTATTTCGTCTCCCGTTTAATTTTGTTTGCTTTGACTACAGGATGGTGTAATTATTGCTATGATGTGCAACATGCACATCACAACGGGAACCAAGCACAAAGAATGAAAAAAGTCAAATAAAATTTACTATTTGATAGAAAGTAATCAAATTGCATTTTAACAATGTCAAAGTATAAAAATGTCGCTTTGCAGGTAACTCGTCGATTAATTTTTTTCAAGTTTTCAATCTATTTAAAATTTTCCTTTGTTCAGTATCATCGTGTATTTATAACGTCTAACCTCTTGCTTTATCGATGGTTATCTGTATCTTCTCATTTTGCTGTACATGTGTTTCTCATTTACTGCTTCCCCATATCTGTATTTTACGGCGCGATACCTAGCGTTTTTTTTAATGCTATGTTTGCTATGTTACTAGCTTACCTATTGTGATGATTCTCATGTGAACAGTAGAAGCCGGCAGTATCAGTTCTTACTTTTAATCCAATATTTCTCTGTACCTAACTGTTGCTTCATGGAGCAGAATGGGACTGTTCCCTCACACTTGATCCTCTTATGCGTCTGGTATTTTTATGCGATTACCTGAAATGATTGCAGTCTGCTTCTGCAGATGTCTTATAAATATATATACCCTTGATTTGAAGCAACTAGCTATCGGCCAATCTCGCTGATAAGCTGCTTGTGTAAACTCCTTGAAAAGATACTTAACACTAGCCTCATGTGGTTTTTCGAGCACATGAACTGGCTGTCTAAAGTACAGTCAGGTTTCCGCCGCAACAGGAGTACCACTGACAATCTGGTACAGTTGGAGACAGCTATTAGGTCTGCCATGGCTTCCAAGCTACACACCATTATAATCTTCTTTGATATATCCAAAGCATGTGATACCACTTGGAGATACGGTATCTTAAGAAGCCTGCACAGCTACGGGTTGAGAAAACAACTGGCCACCTTTCTTTGTAATTTCCTGAAAAACCGTGAAATCCAAGTTCGAGTTGGCAGTTGCCACTCCCGATCGATTACGGTTACGAACGGTATCCCCCAGGGCAGCGTCTGATCATGTAGCTACCCTCTTTGCGATCGCAGTTAATCCCATAGCCCGACGATCTACCTAAAGAGGTTCTCGCCTCCCTATATGTGATGACTTCGCCATTCCCCAGTCACTCCAGAAGTTCGGTCGAGAGAATTCGGATGCAGGCTATCTCTGCCCTCTCGCAATGGAGCAACAAATCGGGATTGGTATTCAACCCAGACAAAACACGATCACTACATGTTTGCAGACGACGATCGTGTAAGAAGGAGGCCCCAAGCTTAATGGTAGGGAACCATCCCATTCAATGTGTGGCAACATTCAAATATGTGGGCCTTATCCTTGACAAATCCCTCGCTTGGCTACCCCACATAATTGATTTGAGACGACGATGCGTGAAAACCTTGGACCTCCTCAATGCCTGACGTCCAGAGCCTGGGGAGCACACAGAGTCGCCTTACTACGACTATATATAATGTTGGTAAAACCAAAACTGGGCTACGGAGCAGAGGCCCACACCTCTGCTGCCCCATCAACGATCAACCGCCTCGAACCCGTAAAAAATGCAGCCATACGCATCGCCACGGGACATTTCCCCGGTGAAAAGCCTACCGGCCAAATCAGGTCAGTCACCCCTTAAATACACGAGGATATTGAAATGTATTAACTATCACCAACCTTTACCACCCATTACGTGATATACGTAACAACAAACTCCGTATGGTCAAACCTACAATCGTACTATTTCCTGACGCCCCCTGTTGCAACAGACAGTGGGAGATAGTGCGGGCAAGGCTCCGTGTGGGACACACACACACCTCTCCCACGTGGCCCCATCCTCAATCGGCAATGTGCGTCAATTGTGTCACGGAGCTGACCATCCGTCACATACTTATAGAGTGCCGACTATACGCGGCTGAGCGAGTACAATACTTAGGACCTGTAAATTCCCCCTCGGATATTCTCATCGGAGGGGCTGCGGCATCCTATGGCCCATTGCACCGATTTCTCCTTTCTCTTCAAATTCTACCTTTCATTTGAAACACTAATGACCGACGGTACCTTTGAATTAAGGTAGAACTAGATAACAACTTAAGTCATTACTACTTCTACCATCATATTTACTTTAGGGTAAGACCCCATTATCCCTTACCTTTATGGTTCCGGCTGCGAGAAAATCCTTCATCTTAGATCGCTATTGATCGTCTCCGATTCGGAAATAACGGGACATTACCAATGTAATAATAATACCCTTGATTTTCTTATAGGGTACTCCAAACTGCTTGTATACATGGTTAGATAACGTACTTAGAAATGGAGAACCACCAACACTTGTCGCAATTGTATATTAAATCAGAGTAGAATTTGTGGTATATTAAATCAGAGTAGAATTTGTGGTCTACTTTCCAGAATATCAACTCATGACAAAATTTAAATTCTAGAACATTATAACTGGACAGCTTTGAAGATCACCGTACCAGTTTTTTTTTAATTTTGCATTGCTCCTACTGCATGGATGTTAGTAGCGCTTCTCATATGGGTGGTGGAGTCGTATGGGTTTGCTCCCGAGGACTTACAGAGCATTGGATTTAGTGATCATATACCTACTGGAAAGTGAGCAAATTCTTTGCTTCGCTACCGCCAGTGATTCTTTTTACGTTGAGCTTCACTCTTACAGCGACAGAAGTTTGACTCTAGCTGGTTCCATTGTAGCGCATGTTGCTCAGCTTATACAACATACTCAAGAGTTGTTCCTGTGGTGTTGGTATTACCTTTACCCTGCTGCTTATGCTGTATTTTTTATGAGTTACGTGGTTTCATTTTCAAAATGCCTCTCTTTAATGTTTTTATACTGTAATCGTCATATAGCTATTAGCTACCTGCTGTATTTACATATTTTTGTGGCAGCTTTCTGAATTTTTAAACTGATGTGACGTCCTGATATTACATCAAAGTTTACGTCGCTGTATATTTGCCATCGCTCGAATGACTGATGGACTAGGCAAAATTTATCAATGGATTTGTAGCCGAAACATTGTGTTTATTTACACAGGTAGGAATATTATGAAAAACCAAAAATGGAATGTCCCATAGGCGGGCTGTATTCTGTAGATGGAATCTCCATTTTGCCTATACATGCTACAAGTACCTTGCTTCTTCTATTTTAAAAACGTTGTAGTCCCTAGAAACTCCCAAACAAACGTTTAGCTTAGTTTTAATAAAAAATAGGCGTGTAGACCTGCTAAACCGGTTTATGTGTGGCGTCTCATACACGCGGGCTGGATTCCTTTTACATATGTAACGAAGTATTACTGTGAAGCGCACTGTTTGTTGTTTTTGTGTACGGGTTCCTCTTTGTCTTGACTTAAACTATCCTTCCATCTTCATTTCTATGAATCATAGTGAACGCCGTGGTTGGGAGGGCTGAACTAAAGATTTAATGATAATAATTATCATTTATGTATCTGTAGGTAGCTAAAAAAAACTCAGCTTGTGTTGCACCCACTAACCGCTCTGGGGGAGGGAGGGAGGGAGGGGGAGTTGCTTAGGATAAGGGGGATCTCATAGGGTACCTTGGCCTTAGCTGGGCCTTCAGGACGTCGTTCCTTCGTGTCTACTCTTTGTCCTTCCATTTTATTACTCTCACTAGTGATGCTTTGTTGTGTCCTTCCACTTCTTATCAGCTTGCCTTTCCCATGCTCGTTGATTCAGTGTGACAACACCCTTGTGCATGGGTTCCACGTTTTCATCGACATACTAAAAGTCCTTTCTCACGATCGTTAATAGTCATTGTTGTGAAAAAGGGAGGATTAAACTTAACAATATGGTAATGTTGCATCTATTGAAAAACCGCTGTCGAAAGCGTCTGTGAGTTTCATGTTTATTTGTAAGTATATCAGTATCTTTTACTATACAGTATTCATGTATTAACTGCCTCGCTGGTAGGAAAACCTTGCGTCACTACTGTTGTAAATTTGAAAAAAACGTTTTGCTTGTATACTAATTGTGAATGAAAACTGAAATAAATATATAAAGTTCAGATAGTGATTAGAAAGGGCAAGCTGATATAGAGATGAAATTCAACAGAAATTCAGATAATACTAGACGGCCCGTGACTCATTGGGTCGCGATCACGATCGTCTTTGCTTTCGCAAAAAAAGCAGGTGTAAAAAGCAGGTGTTATTTAGCTGGGCTTAGACCACCCGCTGTTCGGCCGTCCTCTCCTGCCCGTCAAGGAGCGGCAAGTACGGTTCACTATCAAAAGATTCTTTGCTTCTCTAATTAATATTAACACCCAGGCTGTAAGCAAATTCAATTTATATGTTACGTATTCCAGTTGTATTTTCCATAGAAACTTTGAAATTATCGAGCCCGGTCTTGCAACCGAGGGGCAGGTTCCACGTGCGTATCACAGATACAATCGAATTAAAGAGCTAATCCATGGAAGTATTGGGGGACTGTGCCCTATAATCCCTCGAATTTCTTCCCTTCTAACAGCGAAGAAGCTGTGTTAAACAAGACACAAGTAAATAAGTAAGCATGCAAAGAGCAATACCGGTTCACAGAGTTTCACTATAATATAGTTAGATTCAGTATATTTTTAGTAAATTCAGTATATTTTTAGGTAAATTTCTCTGCAATTGGAACAAATGCTAGGAATGATCAAGGCTTTGGCAGTGTATTACTCTTCAGATTTTAGTGCAGGCATGTGGCTCCGGTCTCGAGGCAGCTCTTGCTGGGCCTCTTTAGCCTTCAAAATTGAATTGTGAAAATTTGTTGTTCCAGTTGGAGTAACAGGGTGCGGTTTTAAAAGCGCCGGACCGTAGCAAGATTTCCAGTGAGGCACAAAAGCCAAGCTCAGGAAAATGAGCAAGTAAGTCAAGATTTGGGAACATCTTTCACGTACAAATATGCTGTGGGCTGCAATGAATAGCAAGCACAAATACATATACGCAATGAAGGAACTTCAGCATAACTTATTTTCGGTAGTTTAATATTTTTACTCAGAACTGTTATGTACAATGGTATTACAGTACATCCGGAAACGGGCCAAAACTGGGCCATTGACATGCGGGTACTGTAGTCTTCATTGATATGCCAGTGCGTTAGTGTCTCCATTTGGCTTCAGCTGACGTGCAGTAGCAGCCGAATCCTCTGAGTAAATGTGTACCGCGCCGTTCGATACGCCATCTCTCACGAAATCAACCGGTTCGCCTAGCCAGGTCAGGCTATGAGGGGTACTATGAAATAATACTGAAGGAAAACTGGGAACGCAAGTGGCCAGCCCTGCCGAATATTAAACCACTTTGAATAAAATCTATGTTGGCATTCCCCACAGTTACCTGCTCAACTGTCAATGAGGATCATTCTGGTGGCGAGACTAAGAGTGGGCCACACCCACTTTAACCCACCCACAACTGTCGTCTTGGAGAGCTTGAAGGGCAACAAGACACCCCCCCCCCCCCCCCTTTCTCTGTCCAAATTGTGATGACCGTCTCATGGTGAAACATATTCCCTTAACCCGCCGAGAACTTGATCGAAGACGCGATCACTACCTCAGTCTTACTGACGAACTGTCTGACATTCTCGTTGGAGATAATTTCAACTTCTTTGATCCAATATATATTGATCAATGATTCCTACCCTCACAGGCCATTTAAACTTGGCTATAATACAGGCAGGCAGCCTGACGTAGCTACATATACTGCTTCTAAACCTCTCCTACCTTTACGGAATTTCTAAACTCATCTTCTATTATATGACAAATATACCGATTTGATCGAGATGAGATAGGGCAATGAACGCTATTAATAGTCTTCGTTGCGGAATTGGCTGGCAAATAACACGATAACGCTAATGCACGAGCAGGAATAATTTACCACTGGAAGACCAATTTTGTATTGCGCGGTGTTGTAAGTGTACCGCTATTGATAGTTTACAAACGCGTGGTTAGATATGTTTATTGGTAAGGAATATAGTCTAGTAAGTCTTGGTATTTCGTTGTATTCTCTGTTGTTATTGTTGTTTTGGTTGTAGATATCTAAGAGTTTTTACCTTTAGTTCATTACTGTATCTATATTAGAGCTCAGGTGTCTCGAGAGTTTACTTGCAGTACTATGTCAACGGATAAAAATGTTATACTAACAGTTTTTTTTCTTCGCCTTTTGTGGATTGAAGTTTGAATTTTTAAGGCTAAATGAGACTTTTCTGGTATCGGAATTGGTGCACCGCTTTTTCTGCACGGTTTCATTTTGAAGAAACTGTGAGCAGCTTTAATAAAAATGTTCTTTTATATCTTGTAATTGTTTGTGCTTGTAAAAGTATAGACGCTTGAGGATATTTGCAACCATTGTGATAAGTTCCGAAATATTTTAGATGGTTGCAAAACGAAGAACTAGGGTTGCGCATAATGTCTAGCAACCAGGACTATTAAAATTCCCTGATTTTGCTTTATTCTGAGGGTATGATTGCCCATTTTCCTACATCATTTAACAAGAAAAGGCTGACTAGCCCTGAAACCATTACCAATCTCCCTCACAATATTAGGATTTACTGTAAAATAGAGCTAGACAGTCGTCCACGGTAGACGACTCTTATATATCCGGCTGTACAGAAATGCTACGTTCATAAAGATAGCCCCACGTGGAGCACCATATAATGTCCTGCAGAAATTCCCTGAGTTTTATGATTCCTAGTCCCTTTTTCCCTATTTCCTTGAGCGATTTTTTATCCCGAGTTTTCCAGACTGCTAGACACCCTGGTTGCTAGTCGCTGAATGTAGAGCCCAACTCAGACTCCAAAAAACAATTTTATAAAATATTAGTTTTTTCAAATTTACTACGAAACTTTTGGTTTTAAGTTGCAGAAAATAGTAAAAGACTTTACAAATGTGGACAAGTATTAGTACCTACATGGTCTAAGCTAAGTCTTGCCTAATGTTGACCTATTCTAACCAGTTGAAGTTTATGAATTTCCGTTGTAATTTCGGGACGTTACCTAAAGCAGGGCTCACACTGCCGTCAACACGTGTTCACAACAGTGTTGACAACACTGTTGTGAACAGCCATGGTGTTTTTGAAAACAGTGTTGGCAACATCCACCTGTTCTTGAAAACAGGCTTGGGTGTTCGCGAGTCTACCAACATGGGATGCAATTATTGAAACACGCACAGTCGCAACGAATTGACGTGAAGAATTTTCTCCTTTTGTGTGCTGCTTCAAATGCGGTTGTCACGTCGAAGCGACGTCAAAGACCACGCTGCTGGGTGCGCCCCTCATCTCTTAAGAAGAAAGGGGATTTTAGGAATCTTGTTGAAGATGTCCTTAATGAAGACCCCGAATTATTCAAAACATACATGAGGATGCAACCTGATTTTTTGAGAACCACTTGTTTACCAGCTCAGCGTTCCATTCATTTCCCAGATTTTTTGCAATTTGCCGGTAAATTACAGGCCTCATTTTGAAACATTTATAGTTTTGCATGACTGGGCATATAGAGCAGGCTGTGTTGCAACCTCCACACACAATTGTTCATACCTATTTCATACGGTACCACGCCATTTTTTATCACAGGACAATGAACAATTTAATCAATTTCCTGTAAAATATGACAAAATAGAGTAATCATTAATAGAGTCGAAGACTCAAAATTGTTTGTTAAATACACAAATTATTCTAAGTATATGTAATAAAAAATCAACGATGCTGGGCAATCAAAATATAAAGCACCTTCTTCCGGTGCAAAGTTACGAATTGATCTGAAGCAATTTTCTCTCGAACACCCCAACCATTCTTCCAGCAGACAGTGTGAGTGTA
>LQNS02278091.1:35468406-35506210 GCA_001587735.2 Parhyale hawaiensis | reverse complement strand
GGGACGTCTGTCTTTCGTGCCCACTTTGCTTCCTTCCACTTTCATACTCCTACTGATCTTACTGTTGTCTGTTCTTCCTCTTCTTTCCCGATTTGCTGTTCCCATGCGCGTTGATCCTGTGTGGGAAAACCTTCGTGCATGGGTTCCCCGTTTTTCTGTCGACATACTATATGTCCCTTCCTCTCTTAGAAGAGCTTAGTACTTATTTAGGGAAGCTTAAATCTTCTTATAATACCTAACCTTTCAGTCCCAAATGGTGAAAATAATAAAAGGATTTCATTTCAAATGCCAACAAAATATTTTCTGAAACTTAAGCTGGTATATACTTATATTTTTGGTATTCAGTACTTTGCTTGTATAAAGTTTTCTGGGTGATAATGAATTATAAATGTATGAAAATTTGATGTACCGAAAGGTGCTACTGACACCAAATCTAATTGGAAATGTTACAAAACTACTCTCTTTAGCATCATGTACGTGTGTATATGTTGGTAAAAAGCAGTTTTGACGAAATTAATGGTTAATTACATCAAGGAGACTGAGTCGGAAAATTTAAGGACCAGGAGTCGCACTCGGAAAACCTGGAGGGCTCGGAGTCGGACTTGAAACATCAGACTCCGTAACCCTGTGAAGAACAGAAGATCTTCTACGTATTAATTCAATGTAAAAAATATTTTTCGTGATTATAATCCTATTAATACGGTCCAGGAAAGGGGGACAGTTGACCTTAATTGGTTAGTCTTTGATGACTAATTCAAGTTGAATTTTAATTAACCGGGTAACTGATTTGGTACGTGATAAGTTGGATTAAAAACGAAGAAAGATACTGTATAAATAGCCAAAGAATGCGGATAAAGAAACAAACGTGTCTTTATTCATTTTCTCATTATTTAAAAATACAGGCAATTACAGATACATCTCGACAAATATTCTCATACATACAGGCAATTATTGTCCACTTTTCAAAGCAAAAAATCACTCAAATATATATATCTCTTCTAGAGAATCAGTTTGAAGAGCTGCAAGAACAGACAGCACAGCATTAGAAAAATACGTCAGTGGATTGCCAATCATAGTCACTAGACAGGTGGAAAGAAAGTCTTCCACGCTGAAACTCGTCCCAAAACTAGGGAGCGTTCCCGTGTACCTGCTACAGGCGATCCTCACTTTATATCGAACCTCTTAGCACATTCCGCCAATTACAGCGGGGTTTAGTTCCAGAGTATCAGCTCTATTACCTTTAATTCACCTTATAGCGTAAGTTTACCCAAGTTACTGCTTTATTCCCTGAATCACTATTCAATGTGATTCAGGAATCCTTGGCATTTAGCATTTACCGTAAGAGAGGATACTGTTAGTATATAAAGATACAATTCAAAGTTAAGCATATATTTGTGGAATGCTGAATTGAAAATATTTTATTAGAAAACCATTCCGCGACTTTTTTCATACTACAGTATCTATGCACATCACTTATGCCGGCTGTGCAAGAGAGGGAAGACCGACCTCACGACTGCTGTAAATTATCGGCAACGAAACCTGCCAAGATCGACGACAAAAATTGACCATTAATGAGAAGATAGCAATTCTGAAAGGCTTAAAGCGAGGGAAAGAAAGCAGCTATAATTGCTGAAAAGTTAAAAACTGCACAATGCACATCATGGCTTAGCAAGGAAAATGAAGAACGTACAAAGATATATGCGTATATTATTAGTTCTTTACGCTGCCCTAGACACCACTATTCCATCAAAGATAGCTCACAAGAACGTACAAATACGTAATTCAATACTGTCAGGCATAAATACGAACACTGCCTCAATGAACGTTCTCTACTAATCATAGAAAATTGTCTTTTCATGCCAGACTAATACCAACCTGACATTAGAGTGGCCCCAACTATATTGAACTCGACAGCGCTATAAAGCGAGGATCGTCCGTATTTCCTTACGTGCACGGGAAACCGTGCTAGGTTCGATAAAACACATTCCTCAGTGCACACATGTTACCCAATCCTACGTCTCTCTCAATCGAACGATAAAAATAGCATCAAGAGACCTTCGATAACGAACAACGAAACAATTTCGTTGGACGATTTGGCACAGCTTGTTCGTTACTGCGGGCACCACAACGCGCACCGCGCAGGGCAAACAATGGAAGTACACCGAGATCATGGCGGATATTTTTGCAAAGCTCTTCTTAAATGAGCGAAAGTGAATATTGCGAGAGAAGAGGCCTACAACAGTCGACTTTATGGACTATGATAACTGAAGCCTCACCTACAGGAGCTAATATCATAATACAGACAAGGACCATAGGGCGTCCTATGGTCCTGACATTATTACACATGTAACAAAAATATATATTGCGGAGCAGGGCGGTCCGTCAAGTGAACAATATGGCAGCTTATCAAACAGTGAGAGAATCTAGCGCTCGCACGAGAATCTCCGACTTCTGCACGGGACGGAAAGCTGTTCCAAACCAGACTGGCCGCCCCAGGTACCTACCAGCGGAACTAAGAGCAGGTGGGTGATGCAGGGGCACGTGAAGGCGTGCAGTGCCCGTTGGGGCGCGGGAGGGGGATCACAACCCAAATTTATCAAGGAAGATAGGTACTAGCTAGCTAGTAAAGCCCGGGCCGCATTGTATCTTACAGTTACCACTAATGAGTTCATTAACGAAGCTCGAGCACCCACTGGTGTGAGTGAGTAGGAGAGCGTCCAGGCAACCGCCAGCGAGCTCTCATAAGCTCAGCGTGCAGGGGCTGGTACAGTGCATAGAATTACGAGTCTGGGATTCCATGTTTCTTACGGAATGTAGAAATGTCACAAGTTACGACACACTAAGTTCCATTAATGTTGTAACGGTTATTATATTGAGGATTTTCCAGCCGTAGTCGATGGGTGCACGACCCAACAGCGTTCCATTTTCCAAAAACTAAAAATTCCTTACTAGCTGTGGAGCTAATTTGTGATAGTTGCTGGTATCCCGTTTTCCTCTCGGACTCGTCACATGGATCAGTAAGGTATTATACATGTACGTACAAAATGGGTATTGTGCACGCAGTAATGCACTTGCCTTCGCAGGATTTTCAATTTACACTACCTTGTCATATATAGTTTATCAAATTTATACTTTTGAAACGTTAGTGAATCTGGGACCTGGTTTCGGGAAAACCTTCCACACTCCAGAAACTTATTAAACAGATAGAATGAGCATCACGCGCCAAGTTTGGTGATGGTTGTAGTATTGTAGTAAACCAGGCGGCTAACGCTCCAGCGCCAGGTCCATACTCCCAGGATATCGCATACAAATATTTTGAGCTACTGATCGCTGCCGCGCTGGAACATTTCAAGGCACCAATGATGCGCTCAAGTGTACCAGAGCAGCGGGCTCTGAAACAAGACATGAGCTCACCGATAACGGCGCGGGTTTTGAGATGCTCAGATCCCACTAACAATTTATTATAATAGGGTTACAAATTCTAATGCAATACAAGGTTGACTTATGATCATTAGTTCAGCAAATGCGTGGTACAAAAATATACATTTCAGTATTTGACTACGAAATATATCACGGAAATCACTGTACAGACACCATCGACTCGCCCACGGGGATCACGGCAAGCTAATCCTGTTAGCGTTGACGTGTCCAGAAGAAATTTGATTCGTAGTACCGACTCGAACATTTTGGATTGAACTTCACGACAAAGTCAAAGCTAATCAGATTAGCTAGTCTCGACTCAAATGGGTAAGTCTAATTGGTATTAAATATATGCGTAGCACACAAACGTGAGCCGGTAGAAGTCAGCCAACATCTACCTAGCACAAAGGACGTCTTTCAGGTAGCTAGTAGTCTTAGCATGCAGCTGCGCACTTCCTTATAAACGGCTAATTATGCAGACAAATCGTTTTCATTATTTAGCAGGC
Source organism: Parhyale hawaiensis (assembly GCA_001587735.2). Lineage (NCBI taxonomy): Eukaryota > Metazoa > Arthropoda > Malacostraca > Amphipoda > Hyalidae > Parhyale > Parhyale hawaiensis. Next base: position 35,502,284 of record LQNS02278091.1, on the reverse strand, counting down.
TTAGAGTAAATGCTATGAGAACATAATAGATATAAGGTCAGGAATCACGGGCTTATAATGCGTATTATCATCACTATCATGCTTACTAAATTAAACGAGAGTCGGTCAATTCTACAGCATGTTACCACAAGCTTTTTTCACGCGTACTTTAACTGCTAAGAGATTAGATTACCAATAGAATTTTGCCGCGAGATACAGCAAGGCTGTGGCCGCATTAAGCTTAAAGCACTACCTACCATTATTGGAATATAGAATGTGATAAGTTTACGATTGGTCCCTATAGAGAGCAATAAGAGAATACTGTGGGGAGAATATGACTTATACTTACTAAAGGTACAATTATCGTCACTATCCTATCGGTGCTATAGTTAGGGCAGGGCAGGGTGGTGATGTAGGCAAGGTTGCGGAATCAGTAAAATTTTGGCATTCACGAGTCAGAGTCGGACGTTGGCTAGAACCAGGAGTCTGAGTCGGTAAAAATTGGACAGTTTTGGGAAGAAAAAGCGTAGGGGCCGTCACTTCTGAGGTTCAAAGGGTAGGAAAATAGAAAACCCAAGGCCCTGGAGTGTTGCTCTGTCCATGCGACTCCGCAACCCTGGACGTGTGGGATAATTAGGGCAACTATTTTTTTTGAAGGGAAATCAGTAACAACTTCAGGAGGGATTAACTATGAAAGACGCGGGGAAGTAGACTACCAGGAACCTTAGGAGACATTCTGCCTGCTCGCACTAAACTACAGAGAGGTTAGGGTCAAAACTACGGAACGAGGACCGCGGTATGGCAGTTAAGGAGCAGGACATGCAGGCGAAAACGATTTACTGCGTAAGAAATAACGAGAGAAACAACCATGAGCGACAGCATGGAAGGGTGACTAAAATATTCTATGCTGAACAACTTGGCCAAAGAATCCTCGCTGGAGTAAAAACTTCTTTTCAAATTTTTGTGGACAACACCTCTTGTAGGTCACACCTACCAGCCAACGCATATTTTAACTTCAGAACGCAAATAAAAACTCGTCACACTTTCGGATAGGCTATCAAACGCGCTGCTGGCAGGTGCACCGCTCCCTTGCCCTCGAAAAAGACGCATTTTTAAAACCAAGAATCAACGCGAGTAGTCAACGGACCCGTCAGCGGCGTAAGGCATAGGCTGCTCCGTACTACCCCCACAGTGAGCGCTGCGTCCTCTAAACTGTACAAAAAACAACATACGCAGCCACATCTGCAGCGTCACGAGTCAACTGATATCGGTGTAATCAAAACAAACGAGAGCCAGAGAGTCATCTTCACATGGATCATTAGCCATACGTACATAGGTAATAATTCTACTGATCATAGTATGAATTACCGAAAACAGGCCAAACGGCGAAAACTGCTATATTTATAAAAAAAACTACTTTAGTTATACGAAACTGCGCTATTTACGAGCGCAGTAAGGACCAACGTTCCAGCGAACTTGAAGCCAGCATCATGCCGCACGAGATCAATTAATTATTCGTACATTTTGTTATAACGTATAAGCAGATGCTACGAATCAAATCGGCATTATAACATTCAGGGCCAGGACCAATGCTATTAGTTTCCTATACCGCAAACTAGTAACAGAAGTACTGGTTCCCCATGCCGCAAAATACCTCTAGAAAATAATAACAGGGACCTTCCAGCTCCCTATGCCACAAAATACCTCTAGAAAATAATAACAGGGACCTTCCAGCTCCCTATGCCAGAAAATGCCGCTACAAATTAATAACAGGGACCTTCCAGCTCCCTAAGGCAGAAAATGCCGCTACAAAATAATAACAGGGACCTTCTAGCTCCCTATGCCGCGATGTAATGCCTAGGGCTGCTCAATACTTCATTGAGGTCTCATGACCCAACTCTTGACGCCAGAGCGTGTAATATTGTTTTCTTTATAATAACAGGGGCATATTACCTCCCAATACTGCAAAACGCCGCTATACATACGAGTCGTCTAGCTGCCCATGCTGGAAACTGGTGCTACAAATTATACAGTATGTTACATTTGATTATGCAAATACAATTTTTTTCATTATACTTTTCAAGATAAGTGTCTAACTTTGAAATATCAATAGTAACTAAATGTATGGCTATGTTGCAAATATAAACAGCACTTGTAAAATAAATATTTAGCCATTTGTTAAGTTTATCATACAATTGACTTATATACGAGTTTTCTTACTGTTACTGTTATGCTCTCTTTAGCCCATTTGACCCTTTAAAGAGTTTTTGTTAGAAGTGGTCGTGCAATTGCCTTTTTCACTTTCCCTAGCTTCTGCAGAACCTCACATCTTGTCTTTCTGCTTAGTATTGGGGCTCCGGCGTCTCCAAATGTCGCCTTACTTGTAGAAAGTTGTTTTCTAGCCATAGAAACCTTTAAATGTCGCATATCCCGAGCAGTCAATCTCCTCGTTGAGGCTCTATCCGGAGGTTTCCGGTTGATCTTACCTTCAATTGAATAAGCTTCAATTGTTTGGTGATCACGCTGTAATTCCTTGGAAACTTCAAGTGTTGTCTTACCAGAAGCCAATAACGAGGTCACTTTGATCTTTTCTTCACTGGTTAGACCGCTTTTCTTGCCCATATTGACTAGAAAGTGATGTTGCATAATCTGGCGTAACAGCAGAACCCCGTGCGGTCAGCAAATGTTGCCAAAACGTGGGAAATGGTTCCGTTTTATTTTTCTCTAATTGTTTTTATAGTTACAACATACCTGTGCACTAACTTACTATTAACATTTTAAACGTCTGACACTTATCTTGAAAAAACTGAAAAAAATTGTATTTGCATAATCAAAGGTAACATACTATATGTGCATATATGGGTCTCGTTGTTTTTACAATGCAGAAGGTTACTTTTAAAAGATTTACAAGTAATCTGAAAGCTACCTATTGTAAAGACGACAATGAACAGATTTCAAACATGCTGCATAGGTATATCTATCTACGTACTACAGTAGTTATTAGTAAGCTAACTAAGCTCATGGCATCAAGGTGGAAAAAGTTCCTATTGGTACCCTATAGTATGCTCTAACTTACTCTACTACCGTTATTATTACTGACATATATACTCAATATTATGGACTTACTTAGACAGAGCATAAGTTACTCTAATAATAGAATTTGCAGCAGCGCAGTAAACCTACAAGAGCAAGTCACAATGCTTGGCAGGTACAGAAGTTATCCCACTAATAGCTAACATGCAGCTGGCACTGTTGCCATACTAAGGATTACACCCAAAAATTACGACTGCTCCACGGCTGTACCGAAGTAAGTAGGTTTGAGAGCAGCACTGTCAGTACTTCTGCCGATGAATTACAGTCGAATGAAAATTTGAAATCAACTTTGTTTGAGTCGATACTCTATCATTTTATAAAGAATTAGCATTTTCATTCCTTAGGTAGTAGGAGTCGAAGCTGATCCTACGGGTCAGAGCAGGAGTCGAACCCTGTACGTTCCAACACCGCAACCCTGTTCGTAATGTCTCTTAGTTCTCCATAGCTTCATTACTATGGTAGCTATGTCTTATATACAAAAGTTACATTTATACTTCGCTTGTGGCACAGTAACCCGTGCAGCAAGTTCGTTCACACGGCGAGCAGCAGAAATTACGCATCTCACATCTCCAAAAATTTGTACTCGGTGCACGCGCACTTTCCGGACTGGCGCCCTATGAATGAAGAAAGTGTTAACGATTTGCTTGAGGCGAAGGTCTAACATCTAGACCATTACCTCAAGGAAGTCTAGATTATTTAGGCTCTAGATAGTCTACGTCCTTATAATATCAAGAGTTACGGTATACAATATGGAAGTGAGGAAATAATGCAAGAACAACTGCTAACATGCAATAATAACATTAGAGCATCAGGAATGGGTGAAAGCTACATATGATCTGATGCGTAAAGTAATGCGAGGTTCGTGTTCCAAATCGATGCCTTACAAGTAATCGAGGAACAAAACACCAACGATAATCTAACTCTTCGACCACTGCAAAAGTAACTAAAATACCCTTTTTATTAAGGAGAAATGAAGGTGTGTTACACAAACTTATATAGTCAATTGGCCACTATAGTCAAATAAAACATTTGGATGTGAAGGACATAACGTTTTGACATTAACCGTTTCAGTATCGCCAGTAACTGTTAATGGTAATCCTTTATTAGTACAGATCACTGTGGTTACCATAATAACATAAAGGCTCTCATTGCTTTATTAGTATTATTTACTTCTAGGCTTACAACCGCACCCACCCACATTAAAGTGAGTAGTTATAGTCAGAAAGTTAAAGCCTCCGTTTCCGAGCGGAACGATATCATAGAGGAAAGAGCAAGGCACATATAGCGTGTCGAGAGAAACGGGGAACCCATGCACGAAAGTGTTCCCACACAGTATCAACGTGCATGGGAACAGCAAGTCGGGAAACAAGAGGAAGAACAGAACATAGCATGAGCAAGTAGGAGTATGAAATCGGGAAGGAAGTAGAGTGGGCACGAAATAGAGACGTCCCGAAGGCCTAGCTACTGGCTGAGGTAACCTACACGAGCTCCATGGGGTGGCCGGGCCCCACTGAGGTAACAGAATAGATTTAGACTAGCTGGAACCTGTGGAAACTCCACAGAACAACAACAAAGTTCTTCAGTGATATCCCAGACCCGTATCATGCTAATTTTCCCCTAGCTAATACAGAAAGAACCTGCAGAAATTCTACCGATCAAAAGAATTGGTTCTCAATTATGATGCCCTCGGACCCGTATCATGCATACGAAGGTTAAAAAATGTTCCAAGTCAGGCAGTGAATCTTCTGCCTAAGACCTGCAAGCAGAATTATAATATAGGTAGTCGGCAGTGGATGGACCAACAGGCCCATTCCCATAGAGTTGCCAGGACTCGCGCTCCGGCCCTCTATGAGCAATTGCCATTATAGTAACATCATTTCGAAATCTGAGAGAGAAAAGAAGAAGAGAAGAAACACTGGCAAGGGGCTGATGGTGCAAGCACGATTAATTGCCGCAGCTCCGCGGAGTTCGGATACGTGAAGATAGTGGGTCATGAAAGATAATGGATTACGGTGGCCTCTGAAGTCATGGCCGTTGAGAGTTTGTGACTCCTGGAGGAATGAAGGAAGAACTCACAGCTGTGGAGGGTGTTGCTCCAAATGTTAGTCAAGGCGATTTTTAAAGGCACTGACCAATCACTTCGGATAGGAGTGTATTCTAAATGTTCACAATGAAGTACGAGCAGTTCGTCGATCTTCATGTTTCAGTTTTTGGCCGTTGTTTCGGAGCCGGGAGGTGATCATCAACGTCTCTAAATCCCGTTACAGACACGTCTTTGAAGTCATTCATGTACTTGAATGTTTCTATTCGTTGCCCCTGAGTCGACTTTCGCTTGAGACAGATGAATCAGATGTCCTGGTGGTTAGGGCAGTATATACACTGTGTATAACAGTGTAGTGCTTGACCAGTGTGCAATTCATTTATAGTGGTGTGGGTGGTCTGCAGATGAGGTGATGTAGCACATGTTAGTCATCAAACTCTCTTTCTGCTTGCATGAACGGGACGCGTTTCTCAATGAGGTCTGTTAACCTGAGTATTCGTGTTTCATGGTGTAAGTGCGCTATTGGGCATGGGTGCGTGAGGCCGGTGATTAGGCAAAATAAAAAACGAATGCTATACTCAACAGCGAGCTTCATATCGATAAACGCAAAGAATGCATATAAAACCTACATTAATTACCAAAACCATTATTATTATTATTAAATTCAGAAGTTTATGTCTCCGTTTCCACTACAAAGGCAATATCACAGATGAAGAATGAAGGGAATCGAAGGGACACATAGTGTGACGATAGACACGTGTAACCCATGCAAGAGGGTGTTCCCACAAAGGATCAACGCGCATGGGAACAGCAAGTCGGGAAACAATAGGAAGAACAGATAGAAGAAAGATCAGTAGGGGTAAAAGATGGGAAGCAAGCAAAGTGGGCACGAAAGACAGACGTCTCGAAGGCCTAGCTAACGGCAAAGGTAACCTACAGGGTGCTCCCCTAGGGGCGCTGCTCGCCATAACATAGGATGGGCGAACCTAAACTACGTCATGGGGAGCAGCGCCCCCGGGGGGGAACAAAACCTTCATTAATAAAGCAGACTGCCTTTTTATAGTGGTAACCATGGTGACCTGCATGGAGCAAAAGGCTAAACACTAGAGACAACCACTCTCGCACACATACACCTACGCTTCCATGAAAGGATTATCAAAAGAAGGTATAAAAACTTACAAAATTTAGTAGCGTCTAACTTACATGCAGATGTTTGAGCGTAGCTAACGACTATCTGTAGTACAGAAAGTACAGAGCGCGCATTGCCGCCAACTGTACTTACACGCAAGGCACGATAACTGAGCAACGTGTAGCCTGACCATGAGCTGAAGTTTAATTATTTTCTCACCTCCATGTCACTTGACACCGTTAGATCTTAGCTCAGGGGTTCTTACTGCCCTTTACCATCTGATCATCATATACAAGTGCGATTCTCATATAAACCGTAACAAACTTTTTCAGCTTGATTACTTTTATAAACGTTTCAAAGAGTAGAAAAGAGGATTCATTACTAAAAGCCTTTTTGATTTTAAAGATCGTCCATCAGGCCGCCGCACGGGACGTCAGCCGGCCAGCGCCACGACCGGCTGAGCGGGGGTCCGCCGAGCCAGCGCAGCTTCCAGCCAGGTGGCGCGGCAGCCACCCCGCCAGTCAGCCGGCTGGCGGTTACCTCGAGGGCTGCAGTGGCCCAGCTCACCGAGTCACCATGCTCACTTGTGAAGTTGGCAGGGCAGGTCCTCTAGTGCCTACCTCCTCCGACTTCATGGACACCTAACTCTCGGCAAGCCTTGGTGCTCGTAAAAGAAGAAGCCCTTTACCTATTTAGGTAAAAGACACTTCGTGAACAGTTTGTGGAGTTAAAAAAACTTTAAAAAGATTAAAAAAAACCTTTTACCTGCAAGGTATGGGACCACACCCAACTTGACCGTTAGGTGTCTTCGCCCATGACCTGTCTGAGAGTCTAAGATTCCAGGACTTGGCATTGTGTCCAGGCCCCCATAACACCGCTCTTAAGACAGCAAAGCAAGGGAAGTTAAAAAACATTCTAAAAAAGAAAAAAAAAAATGAACATCCTTCGCACATTGCACCCTGGCTTTGCTGGGAGTTCTGATCTGTTCGGCGTCTCGCGCCAAACTGCGACACCTGTGGTGATACCTCTCACCCTAGCTATTTGCGCGTACCTTCCCGCTAAGAAGGTACGCGCTGGCATCACCTATTACCCCAGTCAATTGATGTCGATTACCCGGCAGCAGAAGATCGTTTCATATGTCAACAATGATATTGACTAAATCGTTCCTTGACCAGATGGTCGCACCTCAGGTACGAGCGGACTTATGCACGCCTCGCTCATACGAGATTCATATCTCAGTCTAACAGTGCGCCGAGCTTGTCTCACCCGGCGACACCGGGTCCGTCGTGCGACTGAAACTCGAGGTCACCGAGACCAACAACGTTGACCAATCGGTCCAGTAACGGAAGGGTAGCATAGCACATCAGTTTAGAGCGGGTTTATGGAAGCCACAAGCGCACAAAAGCATATCTCTTTCTAACAGTGCCCTGAACTTGCTTTACACGGCAATGCCGGGCAAGTCTTTTGGCCTGAACGTGCTTTGCCAATACCCACGACGAGACGAATCGTTCGATAACCGAACGGTCGCTCCTCAGTTTCGAACGGGCCTATACAAGCCCTGAATGTACGAGATGCATATCTCTATCCGTCAATCCTGAACTTGTTTCTCCCAATCTCGCCGAGCCAATCGTTTGACCCGGAAGTTGTTTCGCCTATGCCAACGAGGCGAACCAATATTTCAGTATCCGAGAGGTCGCACCTTAGTCTAAGCGTGTTTATACAAGCCTCGAAGGTACGAATATAATTTCTCCTGTAACAGGCCCTTGAACTTATCTCACCCGGCGACGCCGGGCACGTCACTTGACCTTAACGTGTTTTCACCTCTGGCTACGATGTGGACCAATCGTTCCACTATCCGAATGGTCGCACCTGAGCTCTGAGCGTGCTTATACAGCCGCGAAGTGTACACTGACCACTAGCTCGGTACCCAATGGTCGCACTTCAACGTGCACCTCCTTCCCTTTAACTTACGACAGGCATATCCCATTGGGACCACACCTTGAACTTGTTTTGCCCCGTACGCCAGACCATTCATTGGCCCTGAACTTGCTTCAGATCCGTGGCGTCGACCAACCGTCCTAGTAACAGATTGGTTGGACCTCAGTTACAGGCATGCACGTTAAAGTTCCGAGCATACGAAACTTGTTTCGCCAGGCACTTGACCTGAACTTGTTCACCTCGCGACGCTATGGAATCTGCGCTGATCTGTGTTACAATTCTATCGCAGACTAATAGCGATATCCTTTCTCCTTGTTTACCTCGCACTTTGTCCCAGCGAGGTTCTGCAAGAAAGGCTCACTAGGTATCTTACTAAGTTGCCGTGAACTAGTTCCGCCCGGCTGCCTCGGATAGTCCTCAGGCCACATTCTATACCCGTACTCCAAGCGTCGAGGGAACATATCTTCCAGAATTCGCTCGGAACCTGTCCGCCTGAAATCGCTTAGATTTGATCTCGCGGCTCAAAAGGCGAGAACATTTAACATTTCCCTATCGCTGCCCATTGCGTCACTATTCAGCAACTTCCCCCCTGAAAGCACTGTTGCTAGCACCACCGAATAAGTTAATCTGATCTGTTCATAGCTCGACTCCTGAGGTACTACTTTATTGTAGTCAATTCGGCTACGACTGAATTAGTCTCCCAGCGCCTCGGGCGAAGCTTGTCCTGCCGGCACTGACAGGGACAGTCCAGCAGGGAGCATGCAACTCCATGTTCGGGCTCACCTTGAGCGACGACCCACCTACCTCAGACCGTTTGTCTCTGCCGCGAGAATCTGCGTCGCTAACAGTAGAGCCCTAAGGACAACGATCACGGCCTGCTATCACGAAGATACATCCATCTCAGCCGCTGTACTGGCATGCTCTGGCCACCAGCCCGGTCACCTACTCGAAGCACTTCTTTCGCTGCCTCATCCACGTACTTTTGGTCTCTACAGACCTGCACTTTTAGCAGGCCGTTTTAGCCTACAAGGCCCAGAACCTCATTCTATCCCCTCTTCACCCCTTCCAGAGGAGTGAAAGCTATGGACCTATCTCCTGTCTACGAATCTTTTCTGCCTGCGTTATGTCCGTCGGTGTTACGCACCTGAAGCGAGACGCACTTCTAGCAGATGACCGGCCCTCTAGACCATAAGGACTTTGTCGCACCTAGCCTGGTGTATACGCACCACCTGGTGTGCCAACTTATGATTGGGCCATCAACACTAGCCCTCACTACTGTCTCATCTAGCTCTGTTAGACGCCAAATTCTCCGACATGCAGACGCTGCGTGCGCGCTTGATCGACCAAGCTCGAGACCGTGGCTCGGGCCTCACGGCACAGAAGCCACTCTTCCGATCTCCTATCCCCCGGTCGTCCCTGCGGGAGTTACTTTACGGTACGATGTTAGTGCTCCCTACTTTGTCCTACTATACAAATTCCACCCAAACTCATGCAACCTTAGTTGAGCGACTAAGTTGGATTCAACAGGCTACGACTTTATATGGTAATTAGTTTCTGCCTTCGCAATCTGATCTCTGGTGGCTTCCACATCCATATAGTTACCCGTTCGGACCTTAAAATAATAGGTCCTAACGGTGGCAAGTGACCTGGAGGTGAGAAAATATGCTTGTGACAAGTCAAGGGAGCCGGAACACGCCCTTTTTCTCACCATAAAGGAAGTTGACACCGTCCGTGAGTTCCTCCCACCTCACTGTTGCAACCAGATGGTTGCGTGGGCATGGAGAGCTGGACCAGTGCAACCCCCTAAGTAACCGCCAACCGGCTCACTGGCGGGGTGGCTGCCGCGCCACCTGGCTGGAAGCTGCGCTGGCTCGGCGGACCCCCACTCAGCCGGTCGTGGCGCTGGCCGGCTGACGTCCCGTGCGGCGGCCTGATGGACGATCTGGAGAATGGAAAAGGCTTTTAGTAATGAATCCTCTTTCTACACTTCGAAACGATTATAAAAGTAATCAAACGGGAAAAGATTGTTACGATTTATATAGGAATCCCACTTGTGTAAGATGATCAGATGGTAAAGAACAGTGGCAACTAATGGGCTAAGTCCTAACGGGGTCAAGTTCCCTTATTGTGAGAAAAAGGGCCTGTTCCGACGCCCTTGGCTTGTCACAAGCATAATTTCCCTGATTCACTGTAGCTCCTAATGCTGGGGACACACTAGGCATTTACACAGACAACTTGATGAAAGGACGTCATTTATGACACGGTATCTATGCTACCAAAGTTAAGAATATATCGAAACGGCACGCGAGTTGCTCATCCAAACAACCAGTTGGGAGTAGAAATGCGTATGTGTCCCCGGCATAACAAACGCTTAGTGACTGAACCACAGGCACGTAGCACGGACTTGAGTGTCTGCCACCAGCAGCTATCACATCCAATCCTCTGCAGTTTATACACGCACCAGGTCAACATAGCAATACTTGCCATGGGGCAAAACTTACAAATGCAAGAATTCCACGATTACAACAGTGAGGTAATTTGTCAGGTACATGTTACTGTGGGAATAAAATGGGTAAGCTTCCCTAGAAAATTCCCTGCAGTTGACTCGAATCTCTGCTCTCATCTGGTAGCCACCAAAATGCCCTCCGTATTACATACAGCAGCGCCATAAAGCAGCAGCCATTTGGGTTGCACGGAGCAGTGTGAAGAGAGTAGGTATATTTACCGCAGACAAGTTGCTATGTGCTACTGGTTGTTTTTATATATTTGTGCAGAATTTCAGCAGCACACTTCTACAACAGTCGATGTTGCAGGCAGAGCGAGATACATGGAAGTTACCATCAAGAGCACAATATCATATCCTCAGTTCCATTAGTAACGTCCAAGTCTACTAGCTACATAGTGACCTCTTACAACAATATGCCAGTGACGACCACAGCAATTAGCTATATATATGAAATTTCAATGCAATATTTTTTGGAGCGAACAGTAAAAACTTCAAACTTACACTGAGCAAGTCTCTTGTTCAAAAATTTCAACACGTTACCACCTGACAAGAGGAGCAACAATTTCTGCTACACTCAAACCGGAAGTACACACTGTCACGGACTCTTCCCAGCGACGTAAGAGCTAATGCAACTTAGTTAATCTACATATATACATACAACCAGGCATCATTCCAAATAGAGGATATGGCAGACAGATCGGACTCACATAATTCATACAGTAGGTTCTCACCAAATGCAATTTACCTAAGGTTACCTAAGTCTAACTTGGCACGAAATTGACCTTATTTTATAAACTGAGCATTGTATGGCCTTACATTTGCGGCTAACTTAACTCACAGCAACGCTAGTAAGTAGCAATGGTAAAGTAAATACCATATGCAATTGCGACAGATGACGGTACAGTGTAGAGAAGCCCAGCAAGTTGCACTGGTCTGGTGAGCGACAGTGGCACTGTGCAGGAAAGACAAATAAGCTTATCATTACTACATTGATATTTCCCCTATTTTTGATACTAGGATGATCTATAGCGACCTAAGATATAACTCTCGGCAGAAACCCGCAACACAACGTTGAGAAGTCAACATAAATTCATACGAGTTCTACTAGTATAGAAGGAGTCAGCGCACTACTCCTGAAAGAAAAATTTAGAAGACAAAAGAAACATGCGTGCGGAGGGGCCCTTCCGAGGCCTAACCACACAGGAGCAGAGAGGGAGTCCCATGGGATGAGCCGCTCGCCACCATTGACGGCCACTTCACGGAACAAAAGGGGAAATATAGAGAGCCTACCTAACAATTTCCGCAGGGACTGCGGCCAGATGCAACACCCCCTGCAGAAAAGCCATTGACGTACGGAATATACCCCTAGGGTCGTGGGGCCCGAATATATTCTGACGGGGACAATGTCCGCCAGAATATCCCCCTGGGGCTAGATCTTCTGATGAATTAAGAAAAGATACCGTACGGCGTCCATTAACATACACACTCAATGGAATTATTGAAATGCTGCAGTTCCCACGCCATAGTTGATTCCGGAAGGACACAAGAGTAACGCCATACCATGGCTGAACTACGTTAACAGGTTGACTCACGCGCAGGTCGGGTGGCCAGCCCCGCCACTGTATCTCAAGCGTGACGTCCCGTGGAAAGATAGATGGCAGTCCGTGTTCATTTGTTCCTACATGTCACTTGCTTTATAAATACGGTGAGTAAGGTCTTGCATGGAGGAGAAACAATGGTAATCATCTCCACACAGTCAGAGCTCTCAACTTCCACGTGAAAATATCCCTTTGTGAGAAATAAAGTAATAGAATGTCAAGTAAATGGGCTCAACGATGAAGGAATCAAGTACAGCAACATATAGCTACGACTTCATAGGCATTACATTAACATGGGTTGTTTTCCGTCACCACATTACTGTTTTACATACTAGGGCACTCCACTGTCAAAAATAATAGCAAAAGAACACGTTTACTTTGATGTGTAGTGAACACTTTGCTTACTATTATCGTACGAGTGTACATTAATATACAATCTCTCAAATTAATTAAAGAGTAATAGCGTATTGATAAAAGAACAATTACCAGCGAAGCAATAGTAAGTCACACCGCCCTCAATTTTCCATGATTTTTGTCGCTGCATTGCTACCGAAAAGTCTCACTTGAACGTACATCTGGTCGGACGAGACTTGAAAGCTCTAAAAGTAATTGTAAGTACAAATTTGAGACGTTTAGCTTTAAATTAAGATTAAAAATATTAAAGGGCTTATCTTAACAAGATAATCCAATTGGCAAGCGAATGGGTGTGATTTGCAGGTCTCAGCGTTACATATCTCAATATTCCGAACAGCGAGCACCTCCTCTCTCACGTCGATGCCACACGCTATTCAAAAGAACGAGTATCACCATCTTTTCGTCCGACTGTTTTGATTTCCCCATTTAACTATAAATAGCACACACTTGCAAACGATTTTGAATTATAATTCCCTTCAGATATCCACTATATAATAAAACACAGTTGTCGTTGGCTTGCTTGCTCTCTTGCTCCCTTGCTTGCTCCAATGTTCGTCCGTTTCTCCGTCAGGCAGTTAAGAGTTTAATAGGAGAAAATTCATGTATGTACTGAAAAACAAGTAGAGATACCATAAAATATCAGCACTTGGGGTACCCGTGACATATATAGCTCTGGATCTCCGGCTTCTGGGTCCCCGCTTTCATTGCTGAGTAATATCGTAGTGCTTGAATCTTCACGCAGAGCAGACGCCTTTTTATATTGAATTTACATCGCAGCCAAATTTCGACGCTGGAGGTTCAACAATCAGTTGGTATCCACAATACGGTGAGCCCTGGGCATTTCCAGTGAATTCTTTTGACTGAACTATATTTTTCTTAGTGCAACTTAACCCTAAATCAATTCCAAGTTGATATTCACTCTTTATCTTGCGGGGAGATATTTTGCTATCGCAAAACTAATGGTTGAACAACTTGCGTTTCACAAATGAAAGATCAGGTTTGCAGGGATGAGACCTGTAATACAGCAAAACCTATACTGGGAACCGGAACAATAAAAAGCTCAATCACAAAATTTTTGCCGTCATTTATGACGGCTGGGCCCTCTAGTAATGATATGTCCGACAGTTAACTAACGGCACTTGTGGAGTAAACTTAACTGACGGCAAACATTTTCACGCCATTTGTTGGCAACCTCAAAGTTATGTTTCAAAGAGTTCAACATAACTTTCGGATGAAAAAATTAAGATACTTGTTCTTTTGACTAGCGTGTGTCATCGGTATCGGTAGTAAAACAGTATATCATTATACTCGTTTCAGTTTTCTTGTTGAGGTAATGAAAAAAAAAACGCAATCCAGGCCATACTCATTAGAGAATCGCATTTGCGTACAAATAATCAGCTTTTTCTAATTTGAGCAATTTTCATGAAACTCTTAAATAAAATGAGTATTGACTAGTATTACTTGGGTAAGCCTGAAAGGAAAATTGTATTACTCATAATTACTAGGGAATGCTTTTTTGAACCATTAAAAAGAGATAGGTATAGTAGAATGTTGAGAATCAAGAGATCTTCATTGCTACACCCTGAGGCCTTGTCTCCAAAGCCAAATACTGTACCTGCTAAAACGAAATAGTCTCGCACCATTTGCGGCATCAACAACACACAGATGTACATTTTCCAAGATTAAGCATTGTATTGATAAGAGATAAGCATTTATCATATTGCTGAGGCGAAAAATAGAGCACATGAGGACTGCCACAGCGGAAGGTGGGTTGGCTCATTTGCAAGTCCAAACCCTCTTTTCAGAACTCGAGTAGCTCTTTAGGAACACGATCAAGCTTCAATAAATTGGTATCAACATGTTCAGAACCGCCAAACATCGAACAACATCCTATTGTAACGAAAAAATCGTCAAACTAAATGAGAAATGATATCGATGCTCTAGCAACACTGACGATTTTCACGAGCGTTCTCCCCACGTGACGTCACACAGGGAGATGCGCAAAACCGTCTCAAAATGGTCAAGCGATGAGTTAACCTGTTACGTAGTTCAGCCATGCGTCATACTATGGAGCTAGAATGACTTATGTATTAACCTTAATGAGCTATGCTACCGTTTACTTCTATTTGCTGTCACAAGAATAAAACCCGCACTAAAGACACCTGCCCAAGACCACCATCAGGCACTACAAACGTGGCTCACGTCGATATTCTGCATACGCATACTGGAGAACTGGCCAGCAGCTGAACCTGTCAGTGCAGTCTATCGGGCCGACGCATTACAGAAAATGTTGATGTTCTTCGACTAGTGAAACAAAATATTGCGTCGTAACACAGAGCACTGCGAAGGCAAACAGCCAGTCGGGAAACAGGAAGCAGAACAAAATCTAGATCGTCAGTAGAAGAGGGGAAAAAAGGACGATGGACAAACGATGTTCCGCAGGCCTAGCCAAAACTAAGTAAAGTAACTTACGGCGTCCTCCTGGAGACGCAATTCTCCTAACACACTACAGGCACCACGAGGAGTAAATGTGTAAAGCAAAATTAAGCTTGCCTCCATATTTATTATCTATAATATTATATCGCTTGAGGCTCCATAGTCCATACTCCCGTCCATCCACGTGTCTGCACGTTATGCTTTTCGGTATTAGATACGGGAAAATTCAACTTACAACGTTACAAGAAGCTCTTATTTTCGCTGGAAGGAAGTCAACCATAGCTGTCTTCTTTGCGCTTCTTGAAAACTTTTTTTAGTCAGTTTCGAAGCAAAGACATGAAGATAATTGCATCCGTAGCCTATCATATCTACCGCTTTTCATTATTTTCACGCCATATTTTGTTCACTTTGCTGGCAGCGTACGACATTTTTAATAGGGCCAAACGCGTAGCTAAGATACCTATGGTACGTGAGCACAGAGCGGATAGTGTTGGGACATCTCGACTCGAAAGTATTTTTTGAAGTAAATGTGCGGTGCTTCATGAAATACAGTATCTTGAGAACAGAGTTACGCTGCTGTGACTGACGAAATTGGCCGAATCTGCTGTACTTTGTTGTATAACTATTGCATCAAACTAAGCACAAAAATGATGGGCTAATGTTCAATATCAACGGGTGCCGTGATAGTGCGAAAAACTCTGATACGCAGATAAATAATTGAAACGTGGAAGACTATTAAGGGCTAAATTACCAGCAAACTTTGGGAACAGAGCTTAAAAAAAGCGTACAGATACAGAGGAGCACAATGCAAGAAGTACAGTCGTATTTCTATGTTTTTATCAAGACACAAGTGCGAACACTTTGCTGACAGAGCATATGGGTGATACACACGTGAAATCAGAATACTAAGAGAGGTTAGACAAGGTGTAAGGTAAACGGACTGCGTTCCGGTAGGCAGTGTTAAGCAGCGGACATTAGTTTAGATGGGGTGCAAAGTTAAAAGTGCTGCCTCCGGTCAAACAACGCAAAACCATTAATTAACCGTAGTATTTCCACGGGTCCCACTAGTTATTATTATACATCAAAATATCGAGGGGTTTCCCGCCGTATCCAATACGAAGACTACGTAACAGCGATCCAATTTCGTATAGTTTAGAAGTTGAATCATACTCAGGTGAGTTCTATTAGTATAGTTTAGGTCAAATGCACCACTGCTGTGAGGATATAAGACACAAAAAAATCTCTAACCTTACACGGCTCGGCAGAACGAATTCGCTTAGCCATGCGGCGCAGGGCAAGAAACGAAAAATGAAAAGAGAAGAAGACAGAAGAAACACTCGTGTATAGGGTTCCTTCCGTAGCCCATACATGGGAGCTCGTAGGAACTCCATGGGATGGATTGCTTACCACCATTCGGCGGCCCACCTCCCAGAGCAGAAGCATAGCGTAGTTACCTAGTTAACTCGACAAACTAACATCGTCAGCAGATTCGGCGGCTATTTTCAACATAGGCGGAAAAGGCGCTCGGCACTCCTGGGTGAGTGATGCCCATACCTACTTATTCTAACAGGGACAGGGCCCACCAGAATATACCCCTGGGGGCCGAAGGTAAGAGTCCTTGGGACACAGGTGTTTCACCACCACAAGGATGCAACCCCAGGAAGCATTTTGGTAAGACTAGATGGTCTACGGACTTGGTCCGATCAGCTGTATGCACCAGAAACGGAGAGTTATCCAATTTAGCCCATGGGAGCGTGAGGTGCAAGTCATTAACACAAGGGCAGAGTCCGAAAGAATATTCCCCTCCACTGAGCCGACAATGTCAACCAAAGAAAGGAAGATAGAAGGGAGTAGATCAATGTGCATGAAAACATTAAAGCAGGGAAAAAATGCTGAACAAAACAAAGAATCAGCAGCAGAAGTATGAAAATGGAAAGAAGAAAAGTGGGAGTAGCAAACACATTTCGTGGAGACATGTCTTCAGGAGGAGGGTCTTATACCGTGACGTTCCATATGAACAAGTACATCACTGCTTCACCATCAGTGCGATATCATGGCAGACTGCAGTGCTGGTGAACTAATGACGTCACGACGCAAGCCCCTCCTACCGCACAGTCTACAGAGTCGGCAGCCTTGGTTCATCCATTTATGTCCAATGTCCCTAAGCAGTAATATTTAAAATAGCGCTAACCCTGTGACAAGGAAAAGCATATTCTGGATTCTGGGAAAATTAATCCTTTGATACCTCAACATTCAAATAACAAAATAAGCGAAAATAAAATACTACCACACGCGCCGCAGACGATTACATAACAAGCCAGTCACGCAATGCCCACATTTCATAACTAGATAATAATGCCACAGTACCCCTAATAATATAATATTAGTCAGGTTGAGAACTTGAAACTATTAAATACGTTCTGTTTTAAACTGAAAACAGTCACACCCAGAATAAAATAGATACCTACGTATTGCTTTGTAGCTACCGAATTATCGTGAGTAACTGACAATACACACAAAATGCGGTTTATCAGAGTTGTGACTTCGGTGGTACAAAGGAGTCAAAATGACGCGAAGTTGATATGAAGAACTTACACATCAATGGCTCTGGGACATGACTGCTCCCATGGCAGCTCTAATGTAGACTTATAACCTACAGTGTATAGAGGCAGACTGTATTTCGCCCAGTTGAAATGTCAGGAGAATACGGAGAGTAGGGGAACTACAACAGTGATGAAGAAGGGCACAAAAAGTAGCTTTTAGTATACGGACGTTATCACTTACGAGTGCTGCCTGCGGTAACACGCTGCCACGGAGCATAGCGTTTTCCCAAACATCGAGGGGCGTCAGCTTTTGACTAACTTTCAAGATACAACAATAGCCTATGCATCAAAAGAGCATGCAGTTCAACATACGCCAAGACTCATAACATTACAAATGCGGCATAACTTAACGCTACTAAGACACAGTGTAATGATATTGAGCAATTGTAGTTGAATATTAGCGGGGCACACTTCGTTGCTGCGACTTCACCTTGCAATATGGAATTAGATATCAAAAGTTTCCACTTTGACCAGTAAGTTAATAATAATAAACTTTGATATGGAATGATGCAAAGAAGAGCTACAATGTAAAGAGAAAGTTACGCTGAGACACAAATCACAGAGTGACGAAGAATAGCAGGAAGTGTTTGCTAATGACGAGCAGCGCTGACCTATTGAGACTTCGCCAAGAGTATCCGTAATATTCAGCAGTAAATGGCAATTGAACTGAACTAAATGACCCGTAATATCTGCATGGGGGGACTGCACAGTAACAGCCTGATAAGCGACAGGTGAAGCGTTCACACCGACTGTAGCTAATATAGATCAGCAAAAAAACACTCATCAGTTACCACTGCCACTCACAGCTAACAAAGGGACCAGGACACTCAATTGATGGGCTTGAGCACACACTCGCCTATACTGGCCATGGCAATCATCTCGGGAATAACATTTTCACTCGCAGAGGACACAGCAGCACCCGTCTTGTGATTGCTAATGATATCCGCAACATTAGCACCGTTGCCGTTGCTGCTGGCATTAGGGAAGACACTACCGGCAGCGCTATGGCTGAGTAAACCGAGGAGAGCAGCATTAGATGAGGCGTTGCTTGTACTGTTGAGGCTACTGTTACTGTTGGTATTCATCTGTGTGATGGCCGCCGCTGCAGCGGAGTTACTGCTGATGGCACTCGCAACGTTCACCAGATCACTGAAGGACGAAGAAGTAAAGAGAGGCAGCGATGTGGAGGGAGAGGAGAGCAGTGCCATGCTTGACGGCGCCGAATGAGTCACTTTTCTTTTCTTGTTAGAAGGCTGCAAGCTGAGAGCGACGGAGGACGCGGGTCTTCTGAGCATCTGTTGCTGCAGCAGTGTCTGCTGCTGCTGCAGCTGGTGCAAACGCTGTTGCTGCTGCAGTTGTCTCTGTTGCTGCTGCTGCAAGACCCCCACAGCTCCACCAACTGAAGTCTTGGCACTCATGACACTATCTGGAGTGACAGCCTGGGGGTTCGCCCGGGCAGTCAAGTTGGCAACCCTCTCACCAATGTTGTTAAGCACGTCCCCGACAGCTCCGGAGGCGGTAGAGGGAGACCCGGCGGTGGAGGCGGCCGCAGCAGCCGTAGACGCTAACTTCATCACTATACCAGCAGTTGAGGTGGCGTTACTGTGAGCCATGTCGCCGTTAGGGATGTCCTGCTTGGCCAGGCCAAGAGCGAGTGAAGTAGCAGTACTCGGGTCCAGAGGAGGAGGAGTACTGCTCCCATCTGGCGCCGTGCCCGCGCAGTCCTCGGGGTTCATCAACTGCTTGCGAATTTTGTTGAGTTTCTCATCAGCGTCGTGACGCTTGAGGTGGTCCTTGAGCTTATCGCCACGCGAGAAGTCCTTGCCGCACACATGACAATCGAAAGGCTTCTCGCCAGTGTGCATACGGCGGTGGCGCTTCAGATGCGACGCGCGGGCAAAGTTCATGTGGCAGAAGTCACAAATGAAAGGCCGCTCTCCCGTGTGCAGGCGAATGTGATCTCTTAATCCAGACTGGCTCTTGAATTCCTGAAAAAAGCCCACCATTAACATGATGAACACCTCTCCAGCACACTGGACTTATCGACACGTTACCAGGCATCCTGTGATTTAGCGCCAGGAGCAACAATAACGGTATGGGCCACCCTGGGAAATTCAATAAATTAATTTTGGTTGAAGTAATGGAACGTTTGATGACAGAAACTTTTCTGATTCATAAAGCAATATATATTAATTGATAGAACAAAAACGGTCGGCAAGTCAAACTGCTCGCCAAACAAGTAGTTCAACTAAAAATCAAGCAATTACCAAGAGCTTAAAACAACATAGCTACCTTTTTGCACAGAGGACACGGCATCGACGCACACTGAATAGCTTGCTGCAGGTAAAAGTTGAGATCAATCCTGCCATCGCTGCCAATAATGCTACCGGTTACAGGTCCCATGGGACACTCGCTTCTGTCGTATCCTCCTCCATCAGCGCTGCCTGCCGAGCAGCCGCTCTCAGTGGCAAGGGAGCCTATGCTGGCCAGGGCAGCAGCAGCAGCCGCCACACCAGCGCTGTCACTGCTGCTGGAGGTGCTGGCAGGACTGGGTGCTACTGCAGGGCCGAGGTCCTGGCCAGTGTAGGAGGAGGCTGTCGTATGGCCGCCACCAGCAGATACGCCGGAGAACACCGAGTGCTTCAGATCAAGCATGTGATGGTCATCTTCTTCATCTCTTTCGCTCATCCGCTCTTCTTTGATGGAGATCTGAGGCTGTAAACAATAAAAGTAGCTTAGAATTTATGCTTGGTAACCTGTTATCCAAATCCTTGGGCAGGGATAAGTCGGTATTACGGTACCACATCTCATTTACACGTTTTCCGACAAGCCTTTATTGCGGAGAATGCAAAAGTTATTCGCCTTCTGACCGCCTTGCATACACTGCCTTAAATTAGAAGTGAGTGAGGAGGGCGTAATTGAAGACGTTAACAGCTAGGTACTCGTCCGATGCGTGTGTGTATGTGTCAGGATTGTCACTGTGTGCAGCAGTCTGGAACTTGATCAAAACAGCAAAGTCAACGCTCAAGACTGAATTTCTAAATGAATTAAACTAATGAGATTAGCTCATTTCTATGGAACTATCGCAATCAATGATAACCAAACATTATCGTCCAAAGATACTTGTTAGAATTTTTTTAGATATGATGACTATATGAACGTTGTCAGCAAGACTCAGTTTCTAGCTACTGGTACTCATCACAAAAGTAATCAGCTAAGACAAAAAGTCAACGCACAAAATATGTATACTAACATTTACAGAACATTCCTTCTCCTCGTCAGCAGCTTCTTGTTTGAGTCTGATCCCATTAGCGATGACGGCAGTCCTGTGCCCCGCAACATGTGAGCCGTTGCTCTGGGCAGACTTGGAGGAAGTGGTGAGGTTGGCGTTCACGTCACTGACTTTGCCAGGCTTTGGATTAGTGCTGTCGACCTTCACACTCTCAGCCGCAGATGATCGTGACTGTGTCCCTTGCAGCTGTGCAGCTTGCGACACGGCCAGAGGTAGTAGGTGCTGCTGTAACGGCGGGCCCTGGGCATGGTGTACTCCTTGTGACAGCGCCTGCTGCTGGGGCAACAAAGCCTGGTCCTGCTGACAGTGCTGAAGAGGTAGAGTCTTTGGCTGTTGAGTAGGAGCGTCAGAGGGCGCTGGTGTGGCACTGGAGCGGCTAGAGTGGGGCGAGGAGCTGCGAGACAGGGGCAGGGACGACGAGGTGACGGTATCGTCCTCGCTGGCAGCATCACCTCCACACCATGACCCAGTGCCTTCACTTGGTTCGGGAGACTCAACAAGCTGTAATGCAATGCCAAAAAAATACAACATTAGCTACAGGATAAAGCCAATACATCTGCAGTTCTGCAACTACTCTATCCTTGTCCACTATCATTCCAGATGCATTAACTTGTACCTCCAGACACACTATAGGTTCTTTCGAGAAAAAAAAAAATGGAAATATAATGTTCAAAGCAACAAATGGTTAACACGGGTGCAGTGGATCAATGCAGTGACTGTGCATAGAAACTACATGTAAAAAATCAAAGGAAAGAAATAATTGTCAGTACTTAGTGAATGCATCAAAAAAAAAAAAAATGTTTCAGATAAGAAATAAATATGTAGGTACTCAATTGGCATGCCGTTTTTTCCTGATAAATTTGAAATTTGAATAAAACGTGGGGGATTTCCTGCAGGAAATGCTTGTGATCACAAATCAATCACCTATATACACATTTGCATAGTTTGTCCCAACTACAATATTGATGGTAAAGGTCTCTAAATAATACCTATATGGTTTGGGATGAAAAAATACCCTACCACACATTTAGAACGGCGTGTTGCACGCACATTTAGTTGAAGCTATGACAACCCGAAATGCAATCGCTGGTAGTTGTCCCTAATACATACATGTAATTATTAGCATTTATACAGTTATGAGTACCTAGCTATCTATGATTTAAGACGCAACTTTTGATCAGTTTGTGACAGTGGTGCAGCAAACACATATTTTTCTGAGTTTGCGACTACAACACACCTCAGATGACAATAGATATAGCTACCACTAGAGCCCTAACAGATAAAATACATAGACTTAGAGGTACATAGGATGTCAAGAAAAGAAAGCAGAACTCACCCTATCCCCCTGCTCCAGACCAAGTACGTGGAGATGTTTGCCAGTATTGAGGAAGGAAGCAATCTGCGTCTGAGGGACGTCCACCTGACCACAGTAGATAAAAGACACGAGGTACATCACATCTTGCACGGGTATCTCAGGCAAGATGAGGGTAGTAGAGAAACCCAAGCCGCTGGCAGTGCTGGAGGTGGGGACTTCTCCTGCAGCTGACTCCGGCAGATCCAACAACACCTTGGCTGGAAAATAAAATGTGAACTGAAGAAATCAGCTTATCCAATGGAATCTAACACAGAGGGTGAAAGAAGAGATTAGCTATGTGCTTCTTCGCACAGGTAGGCCCAACGTACAAACAAACAAACCGATCTGAACCAAAATTTAATCATTCATGTCTTTTAACATTACTAACTTCCCGGAAGACCCCCATTTTGACGGACGTCTGTCCGGTAAATTGAAACTATTTCCGGAAATTTCAATGCCAGAAAAACCCCGGTTTACCATACATTGATGCACCAAATTGAAACTATTTCCAGAACTGTCATTCCACACAGCATTGTTCATGTAAATCTATGCGTGAAGTATCAAATTTTAACCCTGTACATAGCAAAATAGTGCTGAGAGAAATGAGAGAAGTTTTTCAGCATGGTACATAGCTACTGTACTGTATGTACAGTACATATGACACATAACATATTGTATGGACTGTACAGTACATGCACAGTATTATTGAAGGTTACGAGGCAAAGTACAGTAACTAAATGCATACATAGCTACTGTACATAAAGTAGCTAGTTGATATTATGTGCATAATAGGCTAACATCGTAGTACAGTACAGTATCTACTTAACATTGTGCATTAGACTACGTACTGTATTAACATAAATTTATGGTACTGTGCATAATGGTACTCTGCATTCATGCTTGAGTGACTGCAAAGCTAGTCTAGGGGCTAGAGTTGACGAGTTCATTAAGTGATATTTTTGTTAAAAATAAAAAATGAGTGACTTTTCTTTTGAAGTTTTCTAGCCTTTTATTAAGTAGCTATAGCACTCAATATTATTCGTCACATAGCTCACATTCACTGAAAAACCCGAAATTAAACTCGTAAATTTGAATTGAAATCATTAAAATAGCACTACTTAAACAAACACCACGATGTGCAGACAACTACTGAAGGGAAATGGTGGAGGTTGCCTTCCGTTTCCCGGAAGAGACGCTGCGCAATGGGCGATTTTCAGTATCTGTGCAGCGTCACTTCCGGGAAATCTTTTGAAAGTCCGGAAGTTTAGCCGGACATTTTCTAGTAAATAGCTACTGAAGTTTACCGGTATTCCGGCTTGGTTTCAGTTTCCCCCAACGTTCCAGGAAAACCCTGGAAAAATAAAAATAGTCCGGGAAAACGAGAAGTCCGGGAAAACGGGGTTCCACTGTATTTCGAGTTAGTGATAGAAAATCGCATACGGTACGGTATCAAAAGAAAATGGAAAATCCAAGATCACTAGTTTGCTAAAAATGTTACAAGTATTCTAAAACAGGCTTAGTTTTTGTTCCAGTATAGACTTATAATCTCACAGACCTATTGTTTTGAAATGTCTGAGAAAATGATAACAAAGTTTCCCCATTTTCTCAAAAACTAAGCCCCAAACAGAAAAAGTTACATGAGCTAAATGTGTTTTTTTTTTTTCAAAATTACACATAGATACTGTGCAAATTTCAGAACTATCGGTTCTCAAATAAAAAAGTTTGCTGAAATTTGGGTTGATCCCTGTAATTTGGGTTAGCTACCTTTTGTGAGATACCTGGTATTTTATTGAATTATGATATAGGAAAGTCAAAATGGTTTACATATTCATAAAACCTAAGAAAATTGTTAACTCCATGTTTAATGAGCAACTCAAACAAGTCTAACAATAAAATCATAACTACCTTGAATATACTGCAGTGTCTTCAAAATCAAATGCTCAACTTGCAATGATAAACTTGACTTAAATAAGAAGCATAGCTAGATAGGTACATGCTAGATATATTAGCAACTCATGAGTAAGCACACTAGATTAAAAACACAAACTATCAACACTTACCCAAATATGGAGAACAGAGGGACAATACAGCCTTATGAGCCTGGACCTCTCCACCATCACACATGATCCTGAGATCACTAAAGGCAGCTTTATCGTGGAGCTCAGACAGCATGGAAGTGAAGGTGCTGCTGTGCGAGTGCCACCTGAGGTGCAGCTGTGGGTCGGCAGTAACCATTGTTGTTTCAGAGCTCATTCACTTAACTAACTGAAATTGGAGTTGTCTACACTGTAATACTCCAAACACTGCTTCTTTTTTTCATGAAGCTCTAATGCTGCAATAGTGCAAGCTTCACTGGTTTCCTTTTAGCACCTCTTCTTATCAAGTTCAAAATGAGAAAAAAAAACTAATGGATGTCCGAATAATGACACTCAATCTCCCAATAATCAATTAATAAGCACATACAATATTGACTGGAGATTTAGCCTTTATACTATGATGGAATGCAAATGAAAAAAACTAACATCTACATAGTAGCTAAATTCAAATTGAGATGGAGTTTTTTTTGTGCATATAGGCCGAGCTAGTTATAACTTGTAAAAGTCAACTGAAAGCATAATTTCATCTCACAGAAATGCTTTCTAATCTAAGCGAATAAAAAACTAAAGACAAAAAATAAAGAGCTAGTAAGTGAGTAATTATGCTCATCTCTCCTGATGGAGATGAGCAGGAAGGTTAAGAACTGATCAAAGGTATAAGTAGGGTAAATTAATCTGAAAGAGAAGAGGCAATATAAATTTGCATGGTTATTCAAGTACCACACTACAAATTGTCACACGCAGAGAAACCTTAAACTAAAAAGCCAAGTAGTGTTTAGAACATAAACTTAGAACAAAAATATACCAAACCATAGCTAATAGCTTTATCATAGAATTGATCACATCTCGACTATTTGTCAATAAATTCAGGACAAATTCACAGAAAGTTAAACTTATGATGCTTACAGTGTCTGTAAATTTTTACACTAATCGTGCTGGTTCTAGGAAATTATGTTTTTCATCTAATTTACTAATTTCACAGAGCGGTGGCAATAGCTTTACGACTAAAAAAACAAAAAGTTCACAGTTCTGTCACCAAAGGAGCAAAAATGAACAACACAAAGGAGAAAAATATGTATTAAACAAAAAATCATTTATTAAAAGTTTATAATGACTGAAAAAAAGTCTTCTGCCAACATAACGCAGTTGATGTTTAATAACTTCAATTATCATTGAATCCATGCAGCCAGTTTGTTTCTTTATTGTAGAAGGTGGAACTGTCCTTGCAGCATCCCACAAGACAGATGAGTTGTACACTTGTACTGCCTTCCATCTGTGTTAATTTCCTTTTTCAAAAGGGCCCAGAAGTTTTCAATTGGGTTTAGATCAGGTGATCACGGTGGCCAAACCATCAGTTTCTCTCCATGGAACCCCAAAGAGACCAGAAATGCTGTGGTAGTACAGGCCGAGTGAGAAGAATCAGAAGATGCAGTAACTTTTATGCATAAAAATCAAGTTTCGAAGCAACAAAAGGGGTAGGAATGCCATCCAGCCATGGGACAAAGGCGTCCTGTAACATGTCACAATATGATGCATGTGTAATTTTCATGCCATCAAATACTCTAACCGGACCTACAAGTCAATCCCCTATGATACCAGCCCATATCATAACACAACCTCCCTCTTGTTGACATTTTACACATTGCCAACACTCACCTAGAGGTAGCAACCCAATTCATACTCCATCCATCTTGTTCATCATGGTTGCCTGGGTTTTATTGGTGAAAAGAACACGATTCCTGTTGATCTTTATGTATTTCTTTGCTCATTCCATTATCAAAATTTTATGCCTCGGGATCAGAGGAGGCAATTTCAGAGGGGACTTGACAGAAGCAATGGAGCAAAAGATGTCATTTCTTGTGTTTTTCTTCACTTCAGGAAGCCCAGTAGCTGTAAAAATTAATATACTTGTTTGCCTGGGTCATTTACATTGCTGACAAACCACATTTCTCTTGTCTCTATCAGTAACAGTCCTTGAATGCCCAGCATCTGATCGCTTTTACTGTGGTGAAGGGTCCTTCAAGAATCTTGTCACTGTGTCAATATGGCATCTGATTTTTCAGACAATAACATCAGGAGAGGAGTCCTTAGCAGTTTCTTTCATGATAATTTCTTTCTCCTTGTTAGAGCTTTTCCACATCTCATATTAGTAGTATATAGTACCCATATAAGAAGCTATTATTCTCATTCACCTCATGAACAGAAAAATGCAAAGAACTGTCAATCAGGAGACACAGCAAAATATAAACAAACTCAACAGTGTTGCCATAAGATGTCATGATTTCCCTGCAAGTTTCATAAAAATTTGATGGCACAAAAATGAGATACATAGCCCTATGGTCAATTTTGTGCTAAAGCTATTACTGTATTTCCATTCTCAGTGTAGAATAAAACATCCACACAACGGACACCTTGGGGGAATGCCTTGTTCGTTGTGTGGATTTGCCAGATGGAAAATGGATAGAGTGTTGCAACGAATTCTTCTCAGTGGCGAGCAAGGCAGAACACCTTTGTCGGTAGCACCAGACCCGCGTCAGCGCCAACTCTGGGGGCGTCTAAATGGTAGTTTAGACTGTTTCGAGGCGTAACCTTCATTATAGACAGCTTTCGGTGTTCTATTTTTTTTTCTTTTTTTTTTTAACCCAGCCCCCCTGGCACCTCAGGAGCTCAGCAGCAGCAGCAGCACTCCTCATTTTGGCACGACGAGCGCACTAATACATCAACCTCACCCTAGGCCATGGAAGTGAAAGGGCTTTGGGTTTATTTGATCCTCCAGAGGTGTTAGTCTTCGCTCGCCACTGAGAAAAATTCATTGCAACACTATCCATTCTCAGTGGCTCGTTCCGACAGAACACCTCTGTTGGTAGCACCGACATACCCACGGCGCAGTAGGGAGGAGTTTCATGCCCACCTGAGTTGCTGGTGCAAAGGATCCTGACCTGAACTAATTTATTCTCTTCCTTTCATGTTGATTTTTCCTTCAGACAATCCAGCTGTTTCAACCATGACAGAATAGTGACTGTAAGTCACCTCTACCCTCGGGGGTACCTGGCAACCATATTGAGTGAATAGCCATACCCTTGATCTTCATCAAAAGATCGGTTATAAATGCAAACTGCCCTTTTCTGGATTGTCCCGGAACAAATCTATGCAGCAAAGCCCTGTTAGGACAATACTGTTCTAACCCGGATCCTTGCTGCTTTTAACCGTAACCTGAAAGTTTTGGAGATATTAGCCAGCGAGTAGAGTCGCTTATAACTCAAACGTTCCTGGACCCTCTGGGACTACTGCTTTTTGCCTGGCTCCTTCTAAACACGGAAAGGCTTTCGAGTCCTTTTTGATCCCGCTTTGGATCATTCCAAAAACTGCTCATCAGTAGCAGGGGTCGAAAACCGTGAGCGCTGCCTTTTCAGCAAAAGCTGTGAGCCATTGCTCCACCTTCCGTACCTGGTTAACCGGTGTCTTTCCGGAACTACTATCTATTGTAAAATGGAATTACTCTGGGCCTGTCTTCCCCAGCGTAATCTCTGCCGGTAGGTTGAAATCTCTCAGCTAAGGATTTTGAATCCTTTATTCTTGACGGGGGAACCCGCAAAAAGCTTACAGCCTCTATCCCCACTAGACCAACATCCTGAACTGTCTGCTCGGTGGACCAGGTTAGTTCAAGTAAAGACCCGTCTAAATTTCTTTAAATTGACACTTCCACAACAGAAAATTCCATAAGTGCTATTTCCACTGAGCCGGCAGTCCCCTCCTAGGTTCGGGAACCTCCCTGTGTCCAGTTGAGGACGATTTCCTGTACAGAAAGTGTTTTCCACCCCCGTAGAAGAAAGATCAAACCTTGATGGGACCCTCACGAGGGTCCTGTACTGACATTAATTATTCTATGGTTAAGCAAGCTTACCCTCTTCAGCCAAGGTCAAGAGAAAGCTTCGATGAGGACACTGTGAGGGGGAAAAGTACACAACCTGGACTTCCTTCAGCCCTGGAGACCTGAGCCTATCAGAGGCTCTGGCCTAGGGCCCACAGGGATCTTTGGTCAGCTCGTTTGAGAAAAGGATAATCTTCGATTTTTCCCAAACAGAGCCACCTACCACTCCAGGCTCTGTCCGAGTCCAGTCTAATCCTGGTTACACACCCACTATCTAAATGTTACAATTTTGCTTTAATATATAGCTATACTGCAGGTTTCAGCTGCTACCCGGCTTGAACCTGGCTACATAGACGTCCCTCAAGCGACTCTGTCTTATGGTTGAAATCGCCCTGTCGTCGGTGGCGCAAAATTAACCTGCTCCTAGAGCGGCCCTCTCCCCTCCTGGTGGATGGTTTTCAGTCTCTACTACTCGGCTCGGCCAGCAACCCAAGAGGATTCTGCTTTACTCTGCCGCACTTAGGCTAAAGACATTTCCTACTTTAGTGGAGGAACTCCTAACTCAGGTGGATACAACCTGTGTCGCAGTCTATCCTGGCCTCTCCTGAAGTTGTAAAAAGCTCAGGTCTGTAAGCCTGAGTCTACGCAGGCCCAACCTGGGGAACTCGAGTTTCCCGGTGATTTTTTAGCCAGAGGATAACCTCTTGCTCGACCTAGAGTATCCTACACTAGTTTACTTTTCCCCGGAAACTATGCTCGGGGGAGAACTAGGGTTTTTCTGGTGACCCTCACTGAGGACCAACCGCCGTCACTTGAAAGTCTGAACTGTAGGTACTACTATAGGACACCTACTAGTAGTCCCCCTTCAGTATCTTATGCTGATATTGGCTGAACACCTTCTACTTGTGTGGTGACATAAATCTGCCCAGCCAACTAGGTCTGCAAAAAGTCAACCCTATGGACTTAGGGTAGCCCCTAGAAAAATTAGACCTATCCTCTGATGTACCTATCGTAAGAACTCTTCTCCTGAGGTCTTTGGAATAACCTGAGCCTCTGGAATCTTGCATGGCCCTGCGCTGACTATGGTTTAGGAGTAGTTTTCGAGAGTTAGAAAAGCTGAACTTCTATAACTCAGTGCCTCTCCTCGAGGAACAAACGGCCTGCAACGAGAGTTCCTTCCCAGTGTGTGGCCCAGATGTAGCCGACCAAAATCCAAATTCTTGAAAATTTTAAAATTCCATTCTATATCTCTTGCAGAGCTAAGGGTAAGGGACAAAGCTCGTTGCTAGGTCCGGTTGGGTTAGCTACCAATCTACCATCTCAAGTCCTGTGACCCAAGATAGATCTCGGCCCATCAAGTTTCTAGCTATGCTTTGGGCGCAAAGGACGTTCAGAGCATTCTGTTTTCACCCTTAGAAGGATTTTAAAGCTTGGGTGAACCAGGATTATTGAAACCGTAAGAGTATGCTTTGACTTCTCAAAGTTCATAGTAAGGTTCTGCCTATTCTCCCCTGTCAGGCACATGTCTTTCCAGTTGGAAGTCCTTCTATTGGTTGTTGACCTTCTACAGCCGGAACCGTGGTAACTGGTGTAGGCTAGCAACCGCCCTCTGAGCAGTAACAGAGATTATCAGGAATAGGGAGAGGTTGGTGGTCTGTAGTAACGTCAGCACTGTCAGGAGTCGTTCTCCGTCGAGTAACCACTGCGTGCCGCTCCAAAGTTATCCTTAGCTCTATTCTCTAGAGAAGGAATGGCGCCAATTTAGGGTAGTACTGCATCTCTGGACCAGCCACTAATAGCTAGTAATGATCATTCTCTGAGAGCGAGACCCAAGTGCGAACCTCTTCAGGAGGCTCGAAGTCGAGTTCTCCTGGAAGGCGAATCTATCATCATAGTCAGGATAATCTCGACCTATCTTCCTCACTCTATGTGACCTAGGATCCCTTATCCACGGGAGCCGACGAAGTTAAGGCAAAGGAAGGCGAAAGCCTTAGTCAAGGCATAAAACTAGTTCAATAAACTGAGCAAACAAGGGTCCGGAACTATTCTCCCTTCCAAGAGCCTGGTTCCCGAACCACCTCGAAGAGGAAGAAACCTACAAACTTTCTTTCTGCTCATCATACTCTCCCTCCGTCGTTTCAGTCTTCTAGGGACAGAACAGAGTCTATTAAAGAGTGGGGACATCTGTCCCCTGCCCTAAACGTTGTTGATCATTGAGGAAGTTATTGACTTGCCCATAGGTACCTCGAGCTAGCTAGAGGCCATCTCAAGAATTTTTTTTACCGGCATCTCTTTTGCATGGGCTGTGACAAATCAGGGTCTGCTCAGAGTGCTAATCTAACCAAGAGACCAACCTACACTTACAGCTAGGCCATATGCCTCCGTCCAGCATTCTGACCGAGGGACGGGACAACTCCTGTTCTGACTTGCAGCTTCTTTCTAGAAATCAAAACTGCATCCCTCGCAGGAAGCAGACCTTGAACTACAGCCATCTGTGGTAGGAGCCTGGAGCTCTCACTATTGGATTAGCTGTAGGAGGCCCCCAGGGCTATAATGAGAGCGCCTCCTGAGCGCTGCTCTTAGACATTTAAAAGGAGGGCACCATCTAGGCCAGGAAAGAAATCAGTTCTAATGAGGCTTCAAAGGCCATCTTAAGCAAGGTCCAAGTGTAGGACATGCTGGACCAATATTTAAAGCTGGGCCTTCCTGGAGGAGTCCGGAAGAACGGTTTAATTCACCGTTACTTCAAAAGGGGCCAGACAGCCCATGAACCCTGGTATCAAACATAGGGTACATTGTACCGCTGATCACCATAGTAGGGGCAAAAATTCGCCCAAGCAAACTGACAACTCGTTCTCGTCTCCAACTGAATGTTTCCCTACGGAGTTGAGGATCAACAGCTCACACGTACCCGTGTTCAGGTTCCGAAGATTCGGAGGATTCTGGATATAATTCTAAAGAAGCTCGAACAAAAAACCTATCCACATAAGAGTTTTATCTAAGAGCTCATGAGACTATGAGCCGCAATTTCTTCCGCTGCCCCAGAAACTCTATTGTGAAGTTTGGGCCCCGGTAGGTCCTTAGCCAAAATTTCCAAGCTGTACTGCTCCAAGGTAACAAACTACTATTGGACCTCGATACCCAGCACTGAGGTTGAGTCCAAACCAACTTAAGGGAACTTGCGCTCATGCGTCTGTGGAGTTTTAAGTCTACACTCGGACTGCCCGATCTGCTCAGTTCTCACCCGACTGTAAACAGTCGGAGCTATTTCTCCTGTCGATCGATAATTGTTTCTTTTATCTGTGCACGCCCGGGATATTGCATCCAGCGACTGCATTCAGCAGGACACCAAGAAAAAGGTCACACCCTCCACAGGTTGCCTTTTGTTAGAGCTAAGTCCCCAAATCATAACTCTAGGACTTCTGCAAGTTTTCCACCTACGTGTTTCCGAGATTAGGGCCCGTCTGATTCTTAGGGGAATACACTCAGTCCCAAAGGAGGATTCCCCTATGGGACTAAGTCCAAAACAGGTTGCTACATATCTGCCCCAGCCTGCAGTGGAAGTCACAATCCCTGATACCAGGCCAGAGATGTTTCCTTGCAGGATTCTGAGGGGTCCCACCCCCCTACGTGGAAGTAGGGAATATTAACTTTTGACCCTCTGTAAATCCGTTGGAGTCACATTTACCTACAGATTTTAGACTTAGTTACAAAAACAAGGGGCCACTCTTGTAGGCTACTCCCATAGGGGAGCAAGAGTGCACCTTTAATTTTTTTGTTTTTTTACCTGCCGGCTTTCCGTCGTCCGGGCGCCATCAAGGAATCGGGCCAGATCGAAAATCTGGCCGATTTGAGCCTTGCAACTATTGGAGAGCAGCCCAGTAGTTGGAAAAAAGGCTCCATGTTCATAGTATATCTTTTTGTGGATTTGTTAGGCACCAGGGCCTACCAACCAAGAGAGTATATACATGCTTGGCGGCCTTGCAAAGCGCGCTGCCTAACCAAGCAAGTATATGTAGGCTAGTAATCAAGGACTACTCCTTGGTAGTAATATAAACTTGGCGGACTTGTTAGGGCACTCTCAGGCCTACCAACATAGTGGAGTACTTAGCCCCCATATTTTTTGGGGGACCTCGCTCTACGGCGGGAATTAGCCCTCCCATATTTTGGGGGAGGGCCTCGCTCTACGGTAGAGTACTCATATATGCTCGGTGGAATTTTTAGAGCACTACGGCCTACCAACCAAGACTTAAGGCAACAATATATTTGGTGGAATTCTTGAGGCGCAAGTGCCTACCACCAAAATAAATCGCAGTGCTAGATGGAATTGTTAGGTCAATAAAGCCCTACCATCCAGTCTTTGATGTTACTTTCTTCAATATTCTACAATACAATACCACACCGTGTTGCTTGGAAGTTGTCTGATCTTGGAGTGGGTGGTGTTCTCCTGTCTTGGATTGCTTCATTCTTGATTGGTCGTACGTTTTGGGTGTGTATCGATGGCTGCTGTAGTGGTGTTCCTCAGGGCTCGGTTTTGGGACCTAGGTATGTTATTCTTAATTTATGTTGATCCTCTGGTGTCCTTGTTGTCTTGCTCAGTCAAGGTGTTTGCTGATGATTTTAAACTGTATGTGTCTTATCCCAGGGGCTCCGTTGATGGAGGCCACACTTTGCAGAGAGATCTAGATGTTCTTCTTGGGGTTGTCAAGTCATGTAATTTAGTGTTGAATCCTGAAAAGTGTGCCCTGATGAGGTTCTGCCGCGGATACAATTTGGTGGAGTATGCAGCATGTCCCTATCTCCTTGGGGAATCCGTGTTGAGAGGTGTTAATTCTCTAAGGGACTTGGGAGTCGTTGTTGATTCGGACTTGAAGTTTCATGCCCACATTAGACAGGCAGTTAGTAAAGCATCTGCAGTTGTGAACAACTTGTTAAGATTCACTGTGTGTAGGAGTCCTGATTTCATGCTTGCACTTTACGTGGCACATGTGAGGCCTATCTTGGATTATTGCTCAGTTGTTTGGAATACAGGCTACATTGGTGATCTGAGGATGTTGGAGTCGGTTCAGCGAAAGTGGACCAAGTGTGTGGAGCGTTGTGGGGATCTAAGTTATGGTGACAGACTTAAGAGGTTGAACCTTTTTTCGGTTATGGGCAGATTACTGCGAGCGGACTTGATCAAGTGTTGGAAGGTTCTTTCAGCCTAATGGGGGGGCTGCTGACATGTCGGTGCTGTTTTTAAGGGCTGGGGATGGAGTAACCAGGGGCCACTCAATGAAGTTGGTGCGTCCATATTTCGGCACGGATGTGGGGTGTAGGTCATTTCCCTTGAGATGTGTTAGGCAGTGGAATGCACTGCCGGAAGATGTTGTGTCAGCGAGCTCTCTGGTGGTTTTCAGGAGAAAACTAGCTCACCATTTGGGTGATGTCTTGTACGAGTATGTGTAGTGCTGATCGTTGTTCGTTTTGCTTTTCTGTGGTTTCCCTGTTGATTTTTCTGGTAGCCAACCACGCACCTTCCAGCTGAG